>JAUKVO010000001.1:7200000-8400000 GCA_031753515.1 Metarhizium rileyi
TTCTTGGGGTTCCTCAACTGGCCACATTGATACTTCTGGCACCCAAGCCGGCGCCACAAGCACCCAGTCCGTCGGAGTCCAGGAAGGGGTTCTTGTTGGGCTCTTCATCATTGGTCCTGGCAGGTGGAGGCGGTATTCATGGTCTGAGAGGATACGAGACCCTTCCTAAATGGGTCAAGCCTGGCAAAGAGCCTGATCCCCGTCTAAGGGATCATGACGATGGTGGTATGTATTCTAGATCTGGTGAGAAGAGTGATATGCCAGCAGGCAATATATTAGATCGAGCTGCAACCTCGAAGCCGCCCCCCAGTAAGTCGAACGGGCTCGGAGAGAGTGTCGGGACCAAGACGTTGGATGACTGGCTCGCGGAAGATAATGGAGAGGAAGAGAGCGAAGAGACAGAGGAAGAATCAGAAGAAGAAACGGAGGAAGAAGAGACTGGGGACGAGGAGGGAGACGAGGATGGAGACGAGGAGGCGGAGGAAGAGGGGGAAGAGGGGGAAGAGGGGGAAGAGGAGAGTGACGATGACGGTGAGGGCGATCGCCTCGTCAAGGAATAGTACATGATGGTCAAAAGCGGCTCATGGCGCGAATCTCACCAGTGAGATTAGCAGAGTATAAAGTATTTGGAATGGAGACGTCTATGTGATGCAAATACCAAGACCATAAACAAACACCAAGTCTATCTCAACTATGCCAAAGAAATTGCAAGATTTTCAAAGCGTATATTCGATATGTGTTCATTCTTTCGCAGACTCCTGCTCTTGTTTGAACAACAACTTACCATGCTAGACGGCTTCCAAGGCTAGACTCCGTCTTTTGGCCCTTCATTCGAGGAGTCAGGGGCGTCATTCGTCTTCGCTTCGGGGCTCTCGGCATCAGAAACAGCAGCCGCATCGTTCCTCTTGCAATACCCACTCGCCATCTGCGAAAAGAAGATGCCCGGATGGAAAATGGTAAGCAGGTAGACGGCAACAAGGATGAGAGAGCTGTCGAGCACGAGGAAACTCGGTTCGTCCTGCATGATTTTGTTGCCCCAACCACCAGCCATCTCGGCGATACTACAATTTGAAAAAGAAAAGAAAAAAAGTCATTAGTCGAGAAAGAATTCTACTTGTTACGTCGTAAAAAAAAAAAAAAAAAAAACCGCCCCGGGCACAACATTGCCAGGGAGGTCTGGTCCGAACATAGTTAACTAAAATGTACATACCGGTACACGCAGCGGATCAAAACGGCCGCATAGGCGCCCGTGACGCCGGAGACGAACTTCCTGAACTTGGGGTCGCGCCAGAGAGATAGCTCGTGGGCCGTGACGACGTCGTTGCCGCGCATGTGTCTCGCCGCGGAGAGGAGGTAGTCGGCGGCCATGAGGCCGAAGACGGCGAGCACGAGGACCTGGAGCACGACGCCGGCGATGATGGCGCGGTTACCGTCCCTTTGGAGGCGCGGGTTCGTGTGGCCTGCTGCGGCGGCGATGGCGCCGCCTATGGCTTGCACGATGAGGCATGACAGGTCGGCGGGGAGGAAGAGGCGCGGGTACCATCTGGGCGGGATGCGCGAGAGGCGCGGGTTCAGGTGGAGGGCGACGTGCTTGAGGGTCAGGTAGATGGAGACGCAGATGAAAGTCGGGGCGAGGATGATGGCGCAGATCTGGAGCTCAAAGGCGGATTGGTTCCACGGGTTGTAGTGCAGCAGGATGCGGCCGATGCAGCCTTGTCGAGTGAGAGGGAGTGAGTTGGTTGCGGCTGTTCATCACACATGGGGAGGAGGGAGGAGGGAGGAGGGAGGAGGGATTGAGTGAGTGAGTGAGTGAGTGAGTGAGTGAGTGAGTGAGTGAGTGAGTGAGTGAGTGAGTGAGTGAGTGAGTGAGTGAGTGAGTGAGTGAGTGAGTGAGTGAGTGAGTGAGTGAGTGAGTGAGTTACCTACCTGCTGTTTCTAGCACCAGGCCGATGGTCATGGCTGTCGTGTATGTCCACGTCTTTTTGGAGATGCCCAGCGGCAAGGCGGCCAGGAGACATGTGCCAAAGGCCACGGTGAAGAAGATGCCGGCGCCTAGGTTGGGGTAGTATCCTAGCACGGTGCTCTCTACGCGACACAGGGACGATATCTCGGTGCACTGGTCCATGCTGCTGCGGTGTTCTGTTGAATTGGACATTTCAATGGTCTGCGTTGCGTCGTCAAGGGGGGGGAAGCGGCCGTGGTGTTGTTGATGTTGCCAAGTTGCCGGTGTGAACCACGACGGAGAAGGATAGTTGTCATGCGGAGAGAAGATGGAGATGAATAGGAGTCAAGGTACGAAGGAACCAAGTTACTAACTACGGAGTACGAACTACGGAAGTTGACTGCATCGCTGTTTGTCATTCAGCTCAACGGCCGGACCCCGAGGAACGACGGGGTGGCCGACTCAGCTTTTATCACGACGCAGAAGAAATTACGCCCAAACGTTGCGCTAACTAATAACACTAGTTAGTTATACAACAGCACGACGAGGCGAATCGTGCATGATTGGGCGTGCGTCTGCGACGGGACGAACCACTTCCGGGGCCAAAATTCCGCCGGTTGGTGCGGAAGTTGCAGTCCTGTTGAGTTGAGAACTCACGACTTGCTCAATGAGATGACACATGTCATATGATCGAGATCGAGGTTCTGCCTCGCGAAAAAGTGGATGGCTTCCACCGGGAGAGCGCCGTCCCGGACAAAACCGATGCAATCCCCAGGTTCGTGAGGGTCAAGTAGAGTTTGAGTCTGGACAAAAGAACTGACAATGCACAGCAAGAACCCCTTGTGCTTGACAAAGAAAGGCGAATGATTCATTGTGTCCTTCTTCTTCATTTCCTCCAACTCCTCGGTTCCCTAGTCTATCATGCCCATGCCGTACGCCGCGCAGTCCCTTCTACTCCTTGCCTCCTCCTCCGAGATATCTATACACAACCGAAAAGTCGCGTCCCTTGCACTCATCCCGCTTCTCCGCAGCCTCGTACACGCCCAACGCAGTCTCAGCCAGAGCCATCTTGGCCCCGGCCTCCTGGGCAGCTACAATGGCCAGCCGGAGGTCCTTCTTCATCAGCGAGATCCCGAATCCGCCGCTGTAATCGCGCCCTGCGGGTGCCGTCTCGACGACGCCCTTGACGGGATTGTTGACCTCGCTCGGCCAGCAGCGTCCAGTGCTGACGTTGATGACCCCCGCGAGTGTCTTGGGATCGAGACCCCACTTCATCCCCAGATTCATGGCCTCGGCCGTGGCGATGTTGTTGAGGGCGAGCAGGTAGTTGTTGGCGAGCTTGGCGGACAGCCCGGCGCCCTGCTCACCGCAGTGCAGCACCTTCTTGCCCATGAGCAGCAGCGTGGGCTCGATGCGGGACATCATCTCCGCCTTGGCTCCGAGCATAAAGGTCAGCGTGCCGGCAGTGGCCCCGACGACTCCTCCAGACATGGGCGCGTCAACAAACGTGCCTTGGCCGGCATCGGCAACCGAACTGGCCACCTTGCGGGACGTCGACGGGTCAATCGTCGAGCAGTCGATAAAGAGGCGGTCCTTTGAAGGCAACGTGCCCGTCAGGATGGACTTGTAGACGCCCTGGACGTGTTGGGGTTCGGGGAGAACAGTGATGACCGTGTCCTAGCGGAGCGCCTGGTATTAGTTATGCTTGCCTCTTTCGTCATAAAGGTGTCTCTGGGTACGAAATGCTGGATCGATCGAATGGAAAGAACACGACAGAATGGCCATCCCAATCGAGACCAGAAACACAACCATACATCTCACGATGTCGAGTGACACCTGCGGAGACATGCAAAGCAGTTCACGCAAGAACCTATAAAGACTTACAGCTTCCTTTGATGCTGCCCACGCGCTGGGAGCAAGCTCGACCTTGGCGCCGCTCGACGCAGCTCTCACGTCATTCTGCAGCTTCTTCATCGCCTCCGGGTTGATGTCGAAGATGGACATTTTATCGGTAGACTTGAGCTTCGACTGAAGGTTCTTGGCCATTTGGTAGCCCTGCAAGAGGGCAACAAGCCAGTTAGCTTCCCAATGCCCGCAACAACAATCCAATGCGGCCACAGGGGCACAATGCCAAAACTTACCATTTGACCCAGACCAATAAAGGCATACTGATCCAGCCGTCTGGCGGTTGACGCAAACCCCCTCCGCGGCAAGAGGCCGACTAGACGCGTGGCAACGACGAGTCTCATGCTGCAAGGTATGAAGAGGCAGCGCTTGGAAACTTGCTCTCCAGCGTGAACTCCATGGTCGACAAGGGAGAGGAGGAGAGGGGAGGAAATGTGAGGTTAGCAAGCGGCGCGCACTGCTGCATGTCTTTACCGAGAGAGCCGGCCATTGCCGCTGCCAGCCTTTTTTTGCGGGAGGATGGATGGCGGGGGCCACAGGGACGGACACGTTTGGGGAAGTTTGTGTGGGTTGACAAGAGAGAAGAGAGTGACCTCGTGTGGAGAAAAATGGAGACGCGGGTTCACGCAGAGCTGGGGCGGCATCCTGTCCATGTCGGCATCTCTCGCTCTTCGCCCTTCGCTCTTCACACCTTCACAACAATCTTTCCTTTACAAGATCGCCATCTAGAACATATTCGGCATCAGGAACACCCCCAAGTCAGATAGTGCAATCAACCACATCACCACCCATCCATCCATCAGCCCAATGCCTAGGCAGATGAACGTCTGAAATGTCTTGTAATCATTACCATCAATACTACGGAGTACTCCTCTCCTCTAATGGCTCGCTCACCCTGCTCTCATCTCCCTCCCGCACCCAATCCCGCGAGACGCGACCATACCTTGCCCCTCATCGAATACTGACCTCGGGCCATGTGCAAAGTTCCAATAAGCGCGTACGGAGTAACACAAGAGATCCCATTCCCACCGTTACACAACGCCCTCTAACCAAATGCAGCGGAAGGGAAGGTGACGTCGTGTCCAGGAGGGAGTATCAATCTCTTCAAATAGCCAAATGAACGAAGGTGGGTAAGATAAAGACAAGAAAAAAACAATGTAACAATAAAATAAACAGGTCGCAAGGGATTATAAAAAAACGAAGACCATCAACCTGAAATCCCGGAGCTCATCTAGGGCCAGCCTTCCACAAGAAGAATGGCGACAAATGGGGCTTGGCAGATCCCTATGTTCAAGGGCCAAAGACTGGCTAGAAGCTCGAGATGTTTGGGGGGTATCCTCCTCTCTCGCACGTGTGAAATGGCTCTTTTCCCACCTCCTCCAAGTAAAACATCAGCAAAAACAAGCACGCATATTGCGCCAGCCCCAGCCCCAGCCAGCCCGTGTGCTCCCTCTGCTACCTTACTTGAGATAGCATCATGGCCCGCTAGAAAAACCAAGGCGTACAGCGTCGTCCCTTACAGGAAGTTAACTAGCCATGGGACAAGGGCACTATCATGAATCGTTAGTCATATCTTTAAACACGAGAGCAAACATCACTTACCCGACCGCAACTGTGGCACCGATACCAAAGAGAGCTCGGGTTTTGACTCTGTCCTTCCGTGCTTCTGCTTCGGTCTTCACCTTCTTTGCCCGTGGTTGCTCTTCCGTAGCCTCTTCGACCTCATTCGACGTTTTTTCTTCGTCCTTCTCCGACACGGAAATATCGCCGGCCTTTCGCTTGCTCTTTTTGGTCATAGTCGCAGGTGCCGATGTGTCCTTGCCCTTCCTGTCGTCAGAATTCTTTTGTTGTTCTGCATGCATTGCGTCCGCCTCTCTGTCCTTCTGTACCATTTCCTTGGCTGCTTCCATCATTTTGGCGACGTCTTCGGCACTAGGCGGCTCCCCTGCCGTAGGCGCAGGAGCGTCGACTTCTGGGCTGGTGTGCTTCGTCCCATGGCCGGCAGCATCTTTTGAAATTTCATCTACGCGAATCTTCGTGCTAGCATCCTCAGCTCTTGGTTCCAGAACCACGTCGGGCTGGAACTCGCTAGTCTTCATGACAATGTCCTCCAGGTTGCTCTTCTTGGAATCGCCATTGACTTCTGCTTTGTCAGTCGCCGGCTCCGTGGAACTGGCCTTCGACTGCGTTTTGCGCTTTCGAGGAGAGACAGGGATACGTCTCGAAGCCTTGGTTGGGCTGACAGATCGGCGACTGCGCGAGCTCTTGGACAAGGCAGACGCTGACGGAGGGGCCAGCTTTGCAGTAGCCTTGACGAGATCGAATTTTGGAGGGCCCGATATGTTCTTTGGTGGAGACGAGGGGTGTGCATTTGAGGAAACGGAGATCTTTGCAGGGTCCAACAAAGCGCGGATCCAAACCCCGATAGAGTATTCCTCTGCCAAAGCCAGAGCCTGCTCCGGAGGAATCCAGATATTGCCAGCAGTCTCCTCTGGACTCGTAGTTGGGAGGGACTTGATGTACTTGCGCTCGGCCTCTTCATCCGAAGCCTCGGCGTAGGGAAACGTAGCCTTGAACATGCCTGTGGCGGAAACGTAGCCGTCGAAGCTTCGGCGCATAAGGAAGTAACTCGTGGGGCTAGATTTGAAGATTCCAGAAACGATCCCTTTAGGCAGAGGTGCCCTCAGATGCGCGTAGTCGAAAACCCCTAGCGCGGCAGATTCGACCTCGTCGCCGCCAACCATCTTAGGGGTAAGCTTGGTCTGGCCAAGACGACGCCGCTGAACAAGATCGAGGTCTGTTGACGATGGATTGATGAGACGTCACGAGCGCACGATCAAGGCAATGACGAGGATCAACTTACATTCAGGAATATCCTCGAGAAGGAGCGGGTTGTGCCGCGGGGGAAGAGTTCGCTGGGTCGTTGGGGCCATTTTTTTTTGGTGAGCGAGTTTGACGATGGCGCTAGAAGTCACGTCGCGACGTCAGCCGAGAGCATCAACAACCTGCTACACCGGCAAGTGTGAGCAAAGGTACGAAGAGCAGTGCCTTTGCGAAAGGACCGTTGGTGACAATCTGAACTCGTCAGTAAGTCGCGTCAGCGCCGTCGCATTGGACAGAGGCAGGGGTTGTTGCGCGTGCAAGTGCAAGAGCCAGATACGTGATAATGCATACCAAATGCCGGAACAGCTAAAGCGCGTTGAGAGGCTGAAGTGCCCAAAACAAAAAAGGATGCCAATCCTACCAAAAAAAAATATGCAATAAGAAAGGCAGTGCCCCAGGACGAGGAGCAAGAGCAGGCTGAACCTGATGGAATAATCACCCTGCTGGCGAGGTGCAAAGAGAGAGCAAAGACTCGCAGTCGGGGGCGGCGGAAGAGACAAAGTGAGTCGAGTCGCGCAAATTACGGCTGGGCTTAGAAACGGGCCCCCGAGTGCAAGTGGGTGACCAGATTTCAATGGGAAATGGGGTGAAATGGCAGTTGGGACGGGAGCGGAACCGCCAGGTGGCAGATGGGGGGACCACATCACAGCAGAAGGAGCACTGGAGGGGACTAGCCCGACGTGGCACTAGCGCCAGCCATGGTCATTGGCTGCGCGCAACAGAAATGAGGCTACGGAGTAGATACCTAGGTACCTGCGACTTCTGGGTTCCAACTTTCTGCAGTACCTACAGAGTACGGAGTAACTCCGTAGGGATGGACAGGAACCCCAAACATTGAAGCGAATGAGTGGGGGGCGCCTGGCAGATCATTGAAACATTGAAGGAAGTGACCCCATCATCCTGCACAGCAAGTTGCACGACGTTCACACCCAAGGCAGCCAATCGACAGGACTAACCCACCAGGGGACACGAGGGCAAAGCTGCAACAAAAGCTGTAGCCCCGGCCAGTTTCAGTGAGCTGACTGATCGTGGCCGAGAGGAACCCCAGGGCGGCATGGCGGGTGAATTGCTCGGCGGGTAACGTTATTAGTGCTTCAAAATCGTCCCTGTGAACCCAAGTACGTCCGTCGTACGGAGTACCCAGGTACTAAAATATTCTGGTGGAGCCTGCGCACGCACTTTGTCCTCGTCACAAACCCAGACCAAGACGGAGTTTGCCACCAGAAGCGACGTAGAGGCTTGTATCAATAACTCATCATTTGTTGTGTTCAAGCCTCTGGTGCGCGATAAACCTCACACCTACTTGAACAACATCAACCGTCTCCAAGTCGCGCCTCTCCAATGCCTCACCGCACATGAAGCCATGTACGAATGAAGACGTACCCGAATTCTACTCTCCGCACAATATACGTACGAGATGGTCCTCCTGAGTAACCGGCGGCACCAGCCCGACATACTCGCCTCGAGTCGTCGCAAACCCACGACCAGGACACACCGCAATTGCCTGCATCCGGAAAGCCTGCACAGCGTCCATCTTCCTGCCGCTCATGCCACTGCGATGACTACATCCTTCGCGCCAGGCATCCAGTGCGCCTCGATATGTCAGCGCCGGGCTTTCTATAGGACTGCTGTACAGAAGTAGTAAGCGCGCAAATTAGCTCTTCGTTATCCCTATACCTAGGTTTCTCCCTACTTCTGCTTACGTAGCTGTCAAAAGCTGGACGAAACTGGTCGTGGAATGCGAGAAACGATGGTTCGCCGCCGGTGGTCACCGGTTCGTGGACGGCACTCGCGATAAGTTTCGACTATCATGCCGCGAAGGCTGAGACCGCGGGATCCCGAACCATCGCCAAACCATCGCCAATCATGCGGGTTTGGGGTTTTGTGAATCCAGTAGCTGCATATGGAACAGGACGCGCGCCGGCAATCTGCTTGGGTGACTTCTTCTGCGCCGTCTAGTCAGGAACCCAGGATGGAAGTCATCGGCCAGAGTTGTTGCTTCGTTGGAGACCCGCGCTGTCAAGCATTTTGATAGCGAAGCCACGTCGGACTTGAAGCGCTGCAAACCGTTGAATTACCTCTTCCACGGTCTGAGGATAAGGGCCAATCGCTCGCCGATCATCGTCACTTATGAGCGCAAACAGTCCAAACACTTTGTCCGCAGGATCAGTCGTCGCAAAGTCCCTCGTCAGCTCCATTACCTCCAGTAATCCCATTCGTCCTCGTTCATTTTTTTTTTAATTTGTTGCAACTTTACATGGTTAAGATAGTTTTGAAGCGCACCATTGCCACCAAGTTGCATCAGTTCCTGCATGCGGCTTAGACTAGCACGCATTGCCTCTCGACTCAAGATACCATCTAAATGCAGCTGTGAAATCACATTCCCACAGAACATGTACAATGCTCTTCTCGCCAACGCAGCCTCTTGGATGATCCATGTTCTCGTAAACCAAGGCTATTATTGAAGGGCTAGAAACACAGTCCTGTATAAAAATGGATGTGGCGTATCACCACCGACTGGTATCAAAGCATCGGGACGGCCCATTCCCGAAGCTCCCCGGACAGTTGCAGACATAGAACCATCCAAGATGAGACGGCCGTCCGTATCTCCAAGATCAATATATACTGTAGAGGCGTATGAGTAGATTTGCTCCATGAGTTGAATTTACGCCGCCTTCTCTTCAAGGTTGCCTCGGTCAATGCAAAAGGCGTCAGTCCAAATGTACCCTTCTGTTTGGCCAGAACTGAAACCAGCTCGCAGCCTCTCGAAGGCTCGTTCCAAGCTGGGGCGCGCATAGAATAAATGCCCATTACACAACATCTGGGAGTATCGCCATGGATACTACTGGGCTGCTGGCCACTCTTGACTCTCGCGGCATCGAATTTTCCGCAAGTGTGTTCCTTCAATTTGTTTCATAGCGCCGCTCACCATTGGGCATCAACAGGTAGCGTTGGACGCCAACGCGACTAGGACAGCTGCTATCGCACTGTTCGTGGATTCGACATGAGTTCTGGGCGATGAGTATCGGGGCGAGCATCTGGGCGAGTTGTGCGCCGAGTCCATCCACATTGAGTGACTGCGACTGCGGCTCCGGCTGCGGCTGGGAACCTTGACCACGATATGGTAAATCTTTTGCGTGTAGGGTTGAGGCTGTGAAGAGCGATGAAAGAGCGTTGCATACATCGGTGCGGCTGAAGGTCGATATGCAAGACAAGCAACTACTCCGTAACGTACTCCGTAACGTTGGCCCATCTTCGGTAACTTGCGTGTATTGATCAATGGCTGGAGCACCTCGTGCGAATCTCGATAGCAGGACAGACTGAAGAATGCGAAGCACAAGTGGCTGAAAGCATTCATCATGTTGACCCAAAGGGGGAATACACTGCGACACAGTGTCAGGGAAATTATTGCTACATGGCCATATCATATGTTTGATTTTCCCGGTTCACTTGCTTCACAACAAACACGAGACAGTTCGTACCCCTGAAGATTGATCTTTTGTATCGACTTACTTCTCGGGTCAATTCACCCGCTGTTCAGGCTTAAAACTTGATCCCATGCCAAACGAACACGCAAGTGCATCTTCACTCCCTCGCGTTGTTTTACACAGGCAACAACCCATCCGACCTTGGCCGCGCTAAACGCAGGAGAATGGCCCCCGAGTTACAACAGACTCGGACTGCTTGCAACCCTGCAAAAAACAAAGCTTCCCCTATCCGAACATGACAGTTGTTTGGCACCCCTGTATCAATTGACAGGTCAAATCATGTCCAATCAAGGGACGCCCGTGCCCCAACCTCAGAACCCGAACCCCACCATCGAGGCGCGGGCTGACTGCCCCTCCATTGTCACCGCAATCGCCTCGACAACCTCGACAACTTGCCTGACCAACCCTCCCTGTTGTTCATGCGGCTCCTCCTCACTCCGCCTGATTTCACTGCCGTCATACTTACTTCAGTGGGCTAATTCCTTCACGTCTACGGAGCAGTTTCATCTTTTACATATTTCATTACCCTCAACCACCGAAACCTGAGCATACATATCGTCATCGGCACACTTCATCCCAACCATCCCACCACCATTAGCACCCAGCAGCGAGACCACACCAACCTGTAGACAAGATGGCATCCCACGAAGAAGATTCCATGCCCGAGGAGACTCAGGGCTACAAGCTCTCCCAGCCCAAGCAGAGCTTAGCTCAATACCAGCAGATGGGTAGGTCACATTGGACTCATATGTACACGACGAGCTCGTGGTGCGGCGCAATTTCGTTGCACCAGACGCACCTCTGTAATCGGCACACGCACAGCACCCCACGAGGCTAACGGCTTTCCTTCCACACAGATGCCGAGGATGAGTCTCTCCAGCGGTACAAGAAGTCTCTCGGTCTGGGCGGTGGCAAGGACACATCCGACCCCAACGACCCCCGAGTCTGCATCATCATCGCCCTGACCCTGGACTCTCCCGGCCGCGACCCCGTCACCATCGACCTGTCTACCCCCGGGAGCGAGAAGACGCTCAAGGACAAACCCTTCAAGATCAAGGAAGGCTCCAAGTTCACCATGAGTGCCGAGTTCAAGGTCCAGCATGAGATTCTGAGCGGCCTGCACTACGTCCAGGTCGTCAAGCGCAAGGGCATCAAGGTGTCCAAAGACTCGGAGATGATTGTAAGAAGATGCCATCGGTGCTTTCACGCCCTCGGATGCTGAACTTTGACAACAGGGAAGTTATGCTCCCAACACAGACAACCAGCCGACGTACACCAAGAAATGTAAGTGATTCGCTCAACAACAACCCCGACTTTCCCTTCAGCCACATTGATGCTGAGCTTTCTACGTAGTCCAGGAAGAGGAGGCGCCGTCTGGAATGCTTGCCCGCGGTCACTACAACACTGTTTCTAGCTTCGTTGACGACGACAAGAAGAAGCATCTTGAGTTCGAGTGGAGCTTCGATATTGCCAAGGACTGGTAAAAGCCATGGCTGTCTACATCCGAGTGGATTTGGCATCATATGTTTGTTAAGCGTAATGAGGGAACGAAAATACCTGGGGTCTATGTTCATATTTGCAATGATAAGGAAGAGTTCAAGCTTTCATAACTATATATCACAGACTTCACTATTGAGACGGAAAATTATCACATCTCATACCAGACTTCTGCAAAAATTCCGCACAAATCGCTTTCATCCCGTTGCGTAGGGTTATGCAATTCTATCTATTTGCTGAAATATGTGACACCGAGAATGCAAAGACAGCGCTAGCCTGTACATGATGCACCCACATTACAAAAAATAATCCGGCAAGGCATTGCCGTCGGCGGCCTTCTCGTTTCCAGGCTGTATGTCCTTGTGCTGGTCGTTCTCGGGTGCGGCAGCAAACACGTTGAAGAACCTTTCTCCGTTGTCGCTCACCTCCAACACACTGGCCATGTTACCACATCTATAGCAGTAGTTGGGGGCGCTCCATACGGTGCTGAGCCTGTCGTCATAGAGCACTTGGAAGCCTTCCTGACAGAGTTGATGTGCCCGCAGAATGTGCGACATATTGTTTACTGCCAGGAATTTCTTGACCACCTGGGCGCCAAACGTGTAACCAGCACCGCGGGGTGAGAGGGAGAATTCGTCTCGGTCGGGGTCAGGGTCGGACCACACTAGATCAGCCATGGGGCCTTCGTGGGGAATCTCGCGGAAACGATCTATGATTTTGATTTGATCAATGGAATGGATGGATGGCGACAAGCCTGCTATTTGTCAGCGTGAACTTGTCGTTAGATAGAGAGGATACCTGGGCTCTCGTGACGTACCGCCGTGCACGCAGAAAATTTGATTGTCGATGACGACACTCAGAGTCAAGAAATCAAACATGTCTGTAAAATAATGCCACACATTGGCATTTCCGTACTTGCGAGAACACTCAGTATAAAAGCCGTACGACTGCGTGACGCCTCGTGACTCATGGTTACCGCGAATCAGATGCACACGGTTGGGGTATCGTAACTTCAAGCAAACAAGAAGGGAAATTGTCTCCACACTGAACATCCCGCGGTCGACATAGTCGCCTGGCCGGGATAAGTTAGCATTCCCGCAACTGAAGATGTGCACATACGTCTTCGAAAGGAACGTGAGTAATACCTAGAAAGAGGTAGTTTGTATCCGGGCAGTAGCCCCCTATTTTGAAGATTTCGATGAGGTCGAAGAACTGCCCGTGAATATCGCCCACTACGGTGACAGGAGCTCGAACATGGACCACATTACTCTCGCGCATAAGCAGCTCCTTTGTCTTTGCACATATTGCTTCGATGACCGACTCTGCGAGAAGTTCCTTTTTGTAAAGTCGCGAGATGCACTCGTCCAGGTCGACGGATGCTATTTATGATTAGATTTGGGAACAAAGACTCGCAGAAGGAACGCGCAAGTGGTGGTTAGCGAACCTGGTAAGCTCGGCATGGTTGGTATCCGACGTGATGCGCGCGGTCAGGGGCTGGGCGAGTAACTATGCTGTAGAAAAACTGGAACAGGCAAAGAATCCCATAAACCGAGCTGCATCAGGCGTAGTTGCATCGATCTCTGCGCCGGGCAGGGGAATTTTTTGGAGTTGTGCCGGCTGTATGAGCCAACATGATGGGGGCTGCCCAGGAAGTCAACGCCGCAACGAGGATCTCCTATGGCAGGCTAACGCAGGTAGACCTTATGCAGCCATCAGGACCGAAATGACGCTCGCTCTGTATGATATCTTGAATCTTTTTGGGCGCGGGGACGCGGGTTTGCGACGTTGGGGTGGATTTGAACTGAGCAAAAGACGTTGCTGCAAGCACCAAGCGCCATGAAGCTTTTGGAGGGCTTTGACCTTTTGACGTCCGAGAAGTTGGCGGCGAGGCGGGCAAGAAGTCAAGTGGGTTGGCGTTTAGAGACCCACCATGCCATGTATTATGACATTGAGTTGGCGAGAGAGAAGGTGACCACCAAACTCATGCTGCCTAAGGTACCTACTAGTTACTTAAAACCCGTAAAAACCATCACCTACTCGTAGTGCGCGCCTATAGTTGGTGGTCGTGGTTTAGTTAGTGCGGCGGCGATGAGGAAGGCACACTCAACAATGTAACTAGTTACTCCGTACTACTTCTGTGGTGTTGGCGCCACACCCCAGGGAGGCTTCAGGCACCCAAGATGTCCTGTACGTGCAAGGCGATGACCAACCTGAATCTCTGAATCTTGATGCTATCGATAACCTTAGTTGTGCCAGACCGGGTAAGGTCCGGCTCGGGTGCAAATGCCCGGACTTGGACACCAGCATTCTAGTGAAGGCCAATTTGTTGTTTGCTCAAATCGGGTACCAATAAATACGGTATTACCCATGATTTCGGTAAACAGCCAGGCAATACGTTACCTAGCCTCTCACTACTACTCCGTAATGACAAGTACAAGCCCGTCGGATGTGCTGACCAGCGGGCACCCAGCCGGTGTGGACTGGACTTGACTGGACTTCAATTGACTTGGTTCACTGCAGACCAGCCTGGGAGCAGCCTGGGAGCAGCCTGGCACTTGAGCAACATTGAACCTTCTTGGCCCGTGCGCTGTCTCACGTGGTACCATTCATGTCCAGCACCTTCAGCTTCAAGCCGTCTCTTGGCCAGTGATCGAAGTTGTGATCTCATTGCCAAATCACCACAATACCATCACCACCTGTTCATTCGATTTCATGTGGCCCCTCTCACGGAGTCCCATGAGGCTTGGGGGAGGGGATTTGTGACACCTTGACGCTGTCGTCGCCAACTCAAACAGACTGGCAACCTTGACCCAGCCGTCGCGACGACAATAGCTCGCTTGTTACGTCCCCATGAGAATTGAGGCGACTAGTCGGCGACAATTGCTTCTTAAGCTAACCACAACGTCCGGCCGCGACATTCCTCTCGCTGGAAGACATTGCTTCATCCTATTCCCGCTGTCCGATAGCTGGACAGGTCCATCTTTCCTGTTCCGCTCTTGCTTGTGCTCCGCGCAGAGCATTGCGCACTAGGTGTCGTATCTATTCCGTGCCTCTGGTCTAAACTTCCCGCATTTCGTTGTGGATGATCTGCAATGTCGAATCCAGCTCCTGGCCAACATGGCCAGCCTGATGAGTCCCAATGCTACAATTGCGGAACTGTAGGCCATTGGGCGGTTGCCTGTCCCGAACCTACCAGAGAAACGCCTGCGTAAGTCTTGCACAAAGAGCTATGTCTGACTGGACCTGTCTTGTCGCACTCTGTCTGTAACGACCAATCTAACCGCTCTCACAACAGAGGTCTTGCGGCATGGAGAAACTCGACCTTGCCGATACAAACCAGTCTCAAGGGACAAGGCTCCGGTTCTGGCAAACGATCAAAAGGGCCCATCATCACCAAATATGGTCCGCCGCCGCCGCCGCCGCCGCCGCCGCTGCCCCCGTCCTTCAGCCAAGGCATGAACCGTATGCCACCACCACCAGTTGGACATCATCACCATCCTCATCCTCATCCTCATCCTTCAGCATCATACCCAGGTCAAGCACCCTCGTATCAACCCTATGCTGCTCCTCCCCATCCGCCCCCGCCTCCGCCTCCGCCTCCGCCCCCGCCTGCATATGGTGTCAACTTTCCACAGCCGGCTTATGGATATTCGCACCCTCCTCATACCCATTCTCATTCTCATCTTCCGTATCAGCCTGCACCTCCTCATGGCACGCCTCATTTTGGTCCTCCCGGATTCATGGGTCCTCCGCCCACTCTTGGACCTCCTCCTAATAGTCATTTCATGGCAAACAGGGGAGATGGGCTCGAAAACAGATCATCTCCCCATAGCCAAGCTTTTTCACGGTCTCCTCCTCCCCCGAAATCATCGCCGCCCGCGAATGGCGCTCCGCATCAGAATCGCTCAGGATCTAGGCAAAAGTCGGGGCTTGCCAAACCACCTAGCTTACCGCCGAAGCCACCAGCAGGCATGACCTCCCATCCACTTCCACCAAAACCGCCCAAGAGCCATGACCAGGCCAACCAGCAACATGAGCACAGGAACAAGCGCAAGAATGACCGCCATAACAAGAGCAGAGACAGACGACAGTCAAACGATCATAACAATCAGCGCCAGGCGAACCTCGGCTCCCATCATGGCCATCCCAACCATTCTCCGGAGAACCGGCGAGCGAGTGGCTCACGAAAGGCTCAACGGCAGACTCATGGCAATGCCGTCTTAAAGGATCATGTCTCTCACGCGCTCTCACCCGATCAAGAGGCGGCAGGTTCTCGAAGTGCAAATAATGGCAGACGAGCCTCCAAAGACTCAGCACATCGAAAGGCTTCCTCTGAGACTCTTCCTCCCAACCTTGACGACTACGTATCTGTAGCAAAGAAATCACATTTGCCTTTTGGTGCCAGTGGCTCCGTTTCGAGTGCTGGAGTTGAAAGAGACGATAAGAGCAGCTCTCAAATAAACATCACTCGAGCCCGGAGTGAGAAATCAGATGGTTCGGGGAAACGGTCGTTGTCGGACCACCGTGGCGGCAGCATCAAGCACTCCCTTGATCATGACACTAAACTTGAAGAGCGGCGATCTAAAAGACCAAAAGTGGACACCTCGCCCAAAACCGAGACCAAGATTTCTAAATTCGATGAAGAGGATGAATGTATATGGGACACTATTGACGTGCCGAGAGAGGCCGATCGAAGACAACAAGCAGAAAGAGATCGCATGGGGACCAAAGGACGTGGGTCCACCGCTTCACGAGCCTCTAGGCACTCCTCACAGTCTAGTCAATCCTCAGATCTGAACTCTTTGGAAGCTGAGCTTCTGGGACGGCCGGTCAGACAAAAATCCCCCGAGAAACTAACCACCCGTCATCGCTCGGAACCTCAAGATAGACTCAAGCCAAAACGTCGGCCAGCAAACACCAATTCTGCTTACAGGTACGTAACTGATGTGCGCCTAGTTACTAAACAGAGGATATTCGCTGACCTGACTAGCCGTCGTTGGTAATGTTGGTTGCTCCACGCCCATTTATAATCTCTTCCTATTTTTCTTCCATGATTGGTGCCTGGCTAGCCACAAATGCTCCTTTCTCAACAGCATTGAGCTCATCAACGCCTTTGTTGTAATGACGATGACGACGACGACGACGACGACGACGACTAACTGTGCATTGCATGATGTGGAGTTCTTTTACCCGCGCTGTTGTTCCTATATTCTTATCCGTAACGCCGAGTTCCTCAGCTGCGTGTGCTAAACTTTGACCTCTTGGTCCTTATGACTGAAGAGATGGATCATGGTCGTGTGTTTCCACAAAGAAAGGAAGCTCTATCTGTGCCGGGTGCTCTGAAGCCATTCGAGGTATATGATTTTGACACGCATAATTTCTACTTCTAGTCATCATTGGGTACTGGCCCACACGCAAACTTGATGCACGTTATATCATAGATTCAACTGTCGGGACTACACGCCATGGTGGAGAGGGCATCTTTCGTGTCTTGCTTGCACAACATGCATCGTAGTCACAGTTTTTTTTTTTTTTTGAATACGCTCAAATATCGTATGAGAAAAGAAAACAGTCTTTTTATATCTAGAGCTTCGGTGTCTCACTAAAATTACGAAACAACCTCGCGGATGGCTATTTGACAACACAATTAAGTAAGAAGACTAAGTAACAACAAGAGCAAAAGGAAAAAAGTTCGCGGATGACGGTCCATAAGCGTTGGCACGCACAGAGCCTCGAAGTGTCATACCCTTATACAGCTCGATACAAACAAGGTATACTTAATCGCGGTTGTTGAGTTCCATACGCTTCTTGAGACGGTAAGCAATGGCACGCTTGCGAGCGCCCTGACTCTGAGTGAAAGCAGCAGAGCCACCAAAGGGGCCGGCAGCCGCGCCATTCTGAAGACGAACGATACAGACGTTTTCCGCAGCACCAGCCTTGCCATCGCAGGTCATGCCCTGAGGCATCTGGACCTTGACGGGGAAGTCAGTGTTGGTGGCGAGGGAGAGACCACCGAAGCCGAGACCAGGGACGTTTTGAGTGACTCTCGCATTCTGGAAGGCACTGGCGTCGGTGCCGCCGGACTTGGCGTCAATGGCGGCGGTGAGGGGACCTGCTCCGTCTTGGTTGATCTAGGTTGCGTCAGCATCGTGGTCTGAGCCGCGTTGCGGTTGCATGGAGAGGAAAAGGAAGGGAGCAAAAACGCGTACCTGTCGATAGATAACAGTTACTTCACCGTTCTCATTGGCAGTGGGGAGGCCGTTGGAGGCTCCCTCGCCAGCAGTATCAGCAACCATGGTCTCGGGGCCAGCATTGTTCTTGTTGCCGCGGCCGGCGGCGCCGCCCGCACCTCCTGCCCTGCCGCCGCCGAAGATGTTCATGAGCTGGCTAAGCTGTCGCTTGTCCTCGTCTCGGCGCTGCTGGCGCTGCTGATTCTGCTGAAGCTGAGACAGATCGTCTTCCTGGCCGGCAGCACCGGAGGCGCCGTTGTTGGTAGGGGCATTGGCCCCGTTGCTCATACCCATGAAGATGTTGATCGCGGCGCCGGCGTCAATGGGACCATTGCCCTGGGTGCGTCCGAGGGGACTGGCACGACCGCTGCTGATATCGCGGTCTCGGATGATGGCCGTGTCGGCTTGTGAGCCGCAACCATTGCTGGAGCAGTCACGAGGAGTACCGTCGGTCACTATGTTTCTCTGTGTCAGTTCATTGCCGTCTTATCCATGATGATGGGTGTGAAAGGTAGAAGGGGGAGTGAGCGCGGACATACCAGAGAGACCGGGCATGACGACACCATTGGCGCCCTGAATTCTGGTCACCAGTCCATGGGCGGAAGCAGTAGCCGCCAGGGCAACGGGAAGAAGAGAGTAACGCATATTGAGATGTTTTTTTTGGGGGGAGGAGTTCCGTGGAAAGTTGAAGCGGCGCAAAAGTGTCAATGTAAGTTCGTCTCAGACGATATTAGGAGAATGTGAAATATTAAGTGCAACGAGCCACCGGGGCGAAAAAAGGCAAACCAGAAGAGACAGCTTTTAAGATTAGTTGAGAGATGAAGAGTTGTTGAGATGTTCTGATATATAGACGAAAAAAGACAAGTTGAGAAGTGCGGCAGAGCGGTATGTTATATAGTTTGGCCTCGTCAAGACTCGAGACTCAAGACTCAAGGATCAAGGCTAGGCGTCAACAAGGGATTGACGGGCGGCATCATCAGACTTGGCGATTTCCATGTCGTTGTTTCGCACAACATGCCGTGGCGTGTCCTCCTCACTGTACTCTGCCTCTACTCTTCTCTCTGTGCTGTGCTGTGCTTGAGCCGCGTTTCGATTTCGGGCACGGCAGAGGTTTGAAATCATGGCCTGAAACGCAGAGGTAGTGCGCATGTGTTGGAGGAGGGCCATCTGTGCTGGAGACTTTGGAGGCCCGCGACTTGTCAAATGGCCAAGTCAAGGAAATACGTAATAATTACGGCAGGCAGGCATGTCGTTCCTCAGGCGAACATTGAAACCAAGCCAAGCTGCCACGGCCTTTTTGCCTAGGGCAACTTGAAGTTTTGTCGACATGGCCGGCAACAGCCACTCCGTCATGGCCCCCCCAATTGGGTCTTGAAATGGGCTGTGCATCGAATCCCTGAGATAATTTCCGTACTTCCAAAGATGGATGGATCGGCGAGGGCCTTCAGTGCTGGCTGGCTGGCTAGCTGACTGGCTAGCTAGCTAGGGCTGAGAACCATCCCGTTGATGCAAATCCAAAACGTAACCTGCAGCTGCCGTCGACCTCCGTATGGAGCCGAGTCCCATACCGTGTCGTTTCGGCCCTCCCAGATCCCGGACCGAGCCAACCCACGGGCTTTCTGTAGAATGTCGTCGAACTCGTTGGCGTTGATGGCGATCAACCACGGGCGGGGGTTTCAATGGGTGGGTGTTGTTGTTGTTGTTGTTGTTCAATCTTCTCTTTGCGCCCAACGCCACGAAATCTCTGAAACCCCCATCCATGGCGATTCCACGACATTGCAACGCTCTCCTGCCCGCGCGTCGGGTCGCAGGATTCGTTCGTTCGCACGATCCTTCACTTCAATTCACAGCTGAGTGTGTCTTGCGGTATGATGCCAGCGGGTCGTTGAATGCTGGTGTTTTTTGGGGTTTTTTTTTTTTGTTTCCCCAAGTCCACCTCCCTGTTTGAAGTCGTCGTGCTCGAGTGCCCCCCATTGATTGGGGAAGGAAGTCTGCTAAATTTACTCTGTGCTCTGTACGGAGTACGGAGTACGGAGTACGGAGTACATTGGCTCGCCGTTCTTACCAGGTCAAGTAACAGGTACCTGGTTAACGTTATCGGTTAACCGGGTACCCTGCGGTTCCCGTGCCGCATCCAGGGTTGATTGATTGATTGATTTATTGATGCAGGGACCCAAGGCAATCCAATCCATTTGGATCGATCGACAACATTTCTGCTCCTGCGCCATCACCGCGTATTGGTTGGTCAATGCATCTATCTGCACAGCCAGCTAAATAAACTGCGCCAAGTTGTGGCATGCACAATCTGATTACCCTGCAGAACACCCGTTGGATTCCCCGTCCCGTCGTTGCGTACGGAGTACTCCGTACGGAGTATGTAGATTCGAATCTCGCTCAACCCCTCAGCCGCCCGCTGTAAGAGAAAAGGAAAAAAAAAAAGGGCCCGTGACGTCTTTTTCGCCAGCAAACTCTCGTGTCGAGAAACACACTAAGTTCGCACAAGCCTGCAGGATTCGGCTCTGAAACGCACCGCAGCCCGTTCTTCTCCTTGCACGCCGTGGGTCTAAATCATGGTTCATCAGCACTGAGCAGCCTGAAGAAGGAAGTAGGACTTGGGTTCTCTCCGTGAAATGTGGAATGTGGAATGTTCACATTGGCGAGAACCGTCTCCCCCGTTGAAACGGCTTCCGTTTGCAAGTTTGCGACAAACAGGACCCCGGGACGCTAGCTATGCTACGTTCGACCGCCTGCGTTGCGACCTTGTGAGATTAGAAAGGCATGTGGGAAGAACACTAATGTCGTTCGATGGTGAGGGATGATGCCATCGGATCTCAGGTTTTGAGGGGGGAACATGGGAGGTGAAACTGGTTTCTTTCCCGCGAGCTGTGCACACGGGGACTGCTTCAACTTTCCTCAGTGCGGGATATCGCGGTGGCTGGGCGGCATGTAGGCACAGAGATGGGAACGGGAAAGAGAAGCAGAGAATGGCAGTGTGCACTTTTCGAACCGGACTCACGGCACGGGGGTGAAAGGCCGCATGGTCTATTACGAGTACATGGCTAATGGACTTCGAGTAGCTGCTATGTATGCTGCGGAAAGGCAATGTCTCAATGAAACGCTATACTGGTTATTGAATCGTCAAGTCCCTGGCTTGCCGGGTCTGTCCTCTGAATGATCATTAAAGAGATGTGCAATACATGGTAGAAGAGTGAAAACGACGAGCACGCCACGAGGGATCCGGGGGAGAGAATTGTGGAATCAGCCTGGTCTGGAAACAAGGGAAAGCCAAGCAGAAACTGGGCCATCTGGTCACGACGATGGAGTTTTTGTGACCGTCATCGTTTCTACTGGCCAGAACGGCCGTCACTCTAGGGGGGGGGGGGGTTGTTGTTGACGAGAGCGATTGCTCTCTACACGATTAAATAGCCCAAGCCCTTGGCCTTGAGGTCTTGAAGCCAGTTCACGCCGGATGCGGTGCCGGAATCCTGCATGTGCCAGGTGGTCTTCAACATCTCGATGGCCGTGAAGATGTAGCCCCATGGACAGATGTTCCAGATGGCAAACATGCGCGTCAAGGTCCAGGTTCGCTTCTCGGCGTCTCGGGTCTCTGCGCCGGCGATAAAGGTCGGCCACGAGGTTGCCTTGAAGTAGGGGTCCTGGTCATGGATATGGGCAAGGTGGCTGAGGATATCGCCGACGAGAAAGTTGGTGTCGACGGGACGGACGGCGCGCACCAGCGGCAACGCCTGGAGGATATACAGACACACGGCCGAGCGGTGCGCCGAGGCAACGTGTATCCGGCTCTCGACGTCAATCACGTTGGGCAACTGCCGGAGCTGGTCTGCCCAGGCGGGAATGTCGAATGCAAGCGCTTCATCAATGAGTGCGAGTGCTTCGTCTGCGGCCGACAGGTTCCAGTCAGTGCAAGGTCTCTCGTATGAAAGTTGGGACGCGGAGAGGATGATTCGGAGGATCTCTGGCGGGCACGAGAGATAACTGTTCACCTCTACCCGTTTCATCACGGGCAGTAACTCGAAGGCATACCGTGCTATGCGCGAGGCTATTGCCGGGTCTGCAAGCGTCGAGCCGAGGATGTGATATCTGTGGCCATCACGGGCCGTATTAGCATTCGCTTCAACTCGTTCCGTGCGCAGCCGATTCCTGTTCAGGGGGGCGCGGGTGCGAATACTCACATGAAGCAGTCGGCGATGACGCAGTCACGCAGCATTCGGCTTGACGCGTGCTTCGAAGAATCGGGCGCCAATAAGGCCAAGATGCCGCGTGCCCCTTCGAGATGCGCCTGCCAACCTTGCCCTCCATTATTGCGCTCAATGTCAATCAGGTCGAACTTGACGAAGAAGTGCATGGCAGCCAGAGCCACCTCGCTGCCTGCCGGATCCAAAGTATCCAGAACTTCGCGGAGGTGGCCCATGGCCTTCTGCTTGGCCGTCAAGGCATCTATGAGTGCTTGCCTAGACACGAAATCTCGAGAACGTAACTGGGCAAGGTAGTCGCCTGGGTTGGTCAAGCTCGTCGGGATGGAAGTGATGGGCCGAAAGATGTTGGACCAATGGATGGCAGACGTGGCAATCAGTATCTGAAGCAGTAGCGGATGCCTACAAGTCAGGGGGATAAGTTCTCGGAATGGGTTGTTGCTGGGTGAGTCTCTTGCTACCAAGTCCTGGCAAACACGATCGGTGACTGGTGGTTTGAGTGCGTCAGCGTCGCCTCAACCCAGGTCTCAAGCTCAAGAAAACAGTTTCGATGTCACGGCAGGGCTTGTGCGGCATGAGAACGCGGGGGGAGGGGAATACGAGGAGATGGGGGAAAGTAGTAGCGTTATCCCGAGATACGCAAAGACGATGTAGACAAAAGGACGATGGATGCCGGCAAGCCACCCGAGTGGCGGCCAAGGAGTAGTTGTCAGGAATGATCAAAAAGGGGAATCGGGGCAGACCAGGACATGTGGCTTCTTCTTGTTCGTACTCACAATGTGCAAGATAGTGTCTTGAATTTCGATCGAGGTCTTGAAAGACGGGATCCGTCAGGCTCCCGCCGCCGAAGTGTCCAGCCATACGAGGCACCTCGACCTCATGGCCTGGAATCGATGTGTTGGCCAAGCTCCGATGTTTGGCTGCGGCTGTTTCGTCTGTGCTCCGGATATCTTTCGCCGACACTGCACCACGCAGAGCCAATGGTTGTTGTTGGCCGTGTCCACCGGACGCCCGTCCATCGTGACCTGGCTCGGGGTAGATGTCTTGTACGCGATGAAGCTGAGCAGGGCCTCGACTTCCCGCCCCTGCAACAGCCCAACTGATGGCAACACCGCCTGGCGATCCCTCGAGCTCGGGGGGAACTTGGGGTTGGAACCCTCCAGTCTCGCCTGAGCGGCGGCCAGAGACTGGCGACGGCCTGGCGTTTCCATGGGCATCAATCGCCTGTGTCCAGACGAAGACTTTTCCATAACCAAGACACTCCTGACCCGACAACGCGCATTTGTGACATGTTGGCCACGAGCGATCACAGCGCAGGCGTCGACGGCGACAGTTGTGACACGGCTTGGTGATACTGTTGTTGGGCATCCGCTGCTGTATTTGCTGCCACCTCCCGGACCTCGGCCGGGTCTGGTCGATATGAGGGGGATGCCAGTCTTCACACAGATCTGGCGAGAGATCTGGCGAGAGATCCGGCGAGAGAGGGCGGGTGAGAAAAGGGCGTCCGTATATCCTTCCGTGCTGCCGCTTCAACTGGGCTCTCGCTGGCTGGTTGGCCGTGGGCAGAGCAGGATGACGCCGAAGCTCGTGGCGGGGACGAGTTGGGCTGTTGGAACAATGGTCGTAGGTTGCAAGCAGCCGGGCTGCAATTCATCTGGTCCCAGAGGTCATGGTGATGGCAGTGACCGTCTCGAGCAAGCTGGTTGGGAGGAAGCAAGGGCTTTTGTGTTGCCACTTGTGACCTGGGTTGCTTATTAACTGATGAGCTTATTTAATGTCGTGCCGGCAGTGGGGGAGCGAATAGGCGGCTTCAAGCCCGTTCAGTGTTGACCATGTGAGCAAGACAGGCTCCGAGAGATCGAGGCCATGGCTACGGCCAGACCAGGGTGAGATGAGATAGCAATGCTTTGCTCGGCCCACCGGATACTTCGATGCCAATGGAAACCGACTTGCGGCATCCATATCACGGGGAGCAAGTAGATTGTGATTCATGAGTCCCCGTGTCCGGCGAGACCCGCATCAGTGGGAAGGGGGAGTACGGAAGTACGCAGTCATGGAACCTTGCCACCTTGGTATGTAATGCGTGGTCGTCTGTGATGGAGTTGCCGCTGGGGACGGCATGGGAACCCGGCTTGCAGTGAACACCGACCAGTCTTCTACGTCTATTCAGTCAGTGATAACTAACGTTATGCCACCGCTCCATCGAGCCGTCGGGACAGGAACGGACGGGGCCCTCGAGTCTTCTGGCAAACTCGACGAGGTGGACCGTGGACGTGGAGGGCTTGAGTTGAACCAGAAAGACTGCAATAGACAGGGTTCTTCATGCTGCATGCATGTCCCGAGATGGCTGGCCACATGCCGTCAAGGACCTCACGTCCGTGACCGAGATGGGGGACGTGGCCATGGACTGAACGCTGAGAACTCGAGAGCATGGTCACGATGCTCACACCGCCCGAACCGCAGGCAACCAACGACCTGCGTCCAACGATGGGCTGTGTTGATATTCTTTGTTGTCGTCGATAACGGCCGATTCTCCGGGAACGAACAAGAGCCCTGGCCACATGAGGCATGGGCTGGGAACAACGGGGGACGAGACGGAGGAAACTAGTCACGTATGAGCGACCGGTAGGTAATACAGCTTGAGCAGCTCAGCTTGAACATGATGCCACCACAACTGGCTGACCACAAACAGTTTATTACCTACAAGCAAGACTCGGTCATCATGTCGAGATGCCGCCACATAGCCCACGGCGTGGGTAGCACCGCCTTGTATCAGCGGAAAACCTGGCTTGGCTAGTCTTTTCCGAAGTCCTGTCCAGCAGAGAGAGTCTCTACTCTGAACATCATCAACATGGCGATGCATCCGTCTCGGTGAAAAGAAGTTGCAAGCCAAGACAAGCGCCCCGTTTCTCAAGAGTCAAGGTGGAATCAGCACGTGTCCTTGATTCAGAAGCCCGCGGGTGCAACAGAAAATGTCCAAGTGGTCGCACTACATGGACGGGTGTCGCAAAGAACAAGCCGGTAAAATTTCGATAGGTTGGGAGTCAAAGACGGCTCGCTCACATTGTCTTCTCTGAGGTCTGCCTGGGACCTCTCAAAACTAGCCTCTTGGAGTCTAGGCCCGTATATATTACATCAAGTACGCCTCCTTCCGTAATACATTCGTTGTAAGCCCCGTTGGCTCAGTGGTAAAGCGTGTCACTAGTATTGCTTATTTCATATTGTTACCATGACAAGATCACTGGTTCGATTCCAGTACGGGGCAAGGTGTGTTATTTTTTTTTTACATCTGACTCCATGCACATGTCCTTCGGTTATAGTCAGTATGTATTGATTTACATCAATCACTCACTCCTTAACTTCTTATTTTTTTTCTGTTTCCATTTTTGCATGTGACGAGACTCTGCATCCAGACGTCAGTCAGCCAGTACACGACTGACTATATCAATCACATCGGTGTGTGGTTACAGGGAATCTCTGCTAGTCGTCTTTTATTGACAATTCCGATTGCCCATGAAAATTCTACTCTATTTAGGTAGGCTGCAAACGTCTCGCCGCAATTATCACCCGGTCCCCGCACCTTTCCCCGATGTAGCGGTCGTCTCCTCGTCGTCGTATCCATCGTTCATAGTATCATATGCAACTTGCAAATCATCGACTGCATCTCCGACCTCCATCCACTTAACACTTGTCTCTGGCACCGGCCAAATCTTACAAAGGCCCCAATACGTCAGGGACGCAACAATAAACCCGCAGAAGAAGTTCAGGTTGTATATGTATGCCGCCCCTTTCGGTACCTCTCGACCTACCGCCCCAGCGAATCCGACTACGTTGATGAGAATTCCGGCAATATATGCGGTGTACCCCCGCCAGTTTACACCAAACGTGAAAAAGTATGGACCCGTTCTGCGTGCGTCGTAGAGTCCCTTGACGTTGAGATAACCCTTTCTGACGAGGTAGTAATCAGTGGACATCACGCCGGCAATGGAACTGAGAAAAACGCTATATGCTGAAAGATAAGTCGTGAAATTGTTGGCACTGGTGAGTAGATTGTATGGACACATGGCTAAGCCAACAGCAGCGCATATGTATCCGCCACGTCGAATATTAATATATCGGGGCAGCAGGGCTGTCATGTCGGAACCTGCAGATATTGAGTTGGCGGAGATATTGGTCCCAAGTTGAGCAACAGCAAACGCCAAGGATATGACGAAAACGCCGAATCGCTGCGCTGCGCCGCCATCATCTATGAACCTATCCAACAGGCTAAGTGGGTTCCAGATAGGCTCATTGTAGATTACGCCGGAGGATGATGACACGAGGATTCCGATAAGGGATGTCAGGGCAAATCCAACTGGAATTGCAAGTAACTGCGACCAGATGGCATCTTTTGGTCTGCGAGCAAACCTCGTGAAGTCGGAGTCATTGATGACGAGAGTGGCAAAGTTAGCAATGGACGACATTATACCCTTGACGACTTCCCACGCCAAATCACTGCCGTATATAGTGTTTGACTGGTCGACGATAGGCCCGACTCCTCCTGCCCGCACAAGAGCCCAGATCAAAAAGGCAATGCCCGCGGGCGGGACAAAGTAAGCCTTGACGGTAAATAAGTGTCGAATCTTGTGGACAGGAAACCAGATGGCAGGGAGGGAGCAGAGCCAGAAAATAAAAAACGATACAAAGTCGGGTGTACTTGACACGCCCGCTTCGAAAGGACCAGGTGCCTTGGTGCGATCCCATGATTTCCAGATCGATCGAATCATGAGATATACGCAGTTGCCTCCGATGTACGCTTGAACGCCATACCAGATGCACGCTACACGATTATTTCCCGGGTCAGAGCGAGGTAATACTCATCGGGTTAAACTCAAGGGTCAAGTCACACTATGCTTACTTACCCATGGCGGCGCGATTGAAGATGGGCCATAGACTGCCCCAAATGCCAAAGGATGCCCGATTCGCAACGGGAAAGCCAATGTGATACATGGCCCCGATACGACCATTCATCACTATGAAGCAAGCTGAAATCGAATAGCCAATCCAAACGCAAATCCAAGCCTGCCACCAAGAGAGCCCGCCGATGACCATTGACGATGAGATCATCCAGGTATTAATATTGTACGACTCTGCGATCCAGAATCCCACATAATTCCAAGGACCCCACTGTCGTCTACTCACCTCGACGGGTTTCAAGTCGTAGTTTGTGAGCTAAAGGGCCGGGAAATGCACGGTGTTAGATACGAATACAAAGACTAGGCCAGGCAACCTCGGGGAGGCATGCTGCATACCATACGTTGGGACGGAGTCAGCCCTTCTTCGGACTCCACCGCGAGTCTATCGGCTAGATCCTTCAGATGCCGAGAAAGCGTCATGTTGTCCAGAGGCCCGAACTAAGGTAAGACGGGGACGTCCAAGCTCTTCTCTCTTTCTCGGCGGTAACTCGTAGCTCCTGCAGGTAGGCAGGATGGATCGAATGAAACGAATGCCCATGCGCACAGAGAGGACAAGCACTTCTTGACAGAATTCGACCGTGGCACCGAAGGCAGCGGTGCACGCTTCGATGAGATGTCAAGATGTAGATTGCCGTCGAATTTGGGGCCTTGGCAGCCTGGAACAAGAGCTAAGTAGGACGTCGGCAGTAGTATATCAGCGCGGCCGGACAAGCACTGGCGTTCCTGTAGTTATGTCTTATCTGCGTGGTGCAGCCGGGTGGCGTCGACGCTATCTTGGTATCTCGGACAGAACATCCGCGCCGCCACATGGCCAGGATGGTGACGGGACTGGAGATTGAGACATGTGCTAGTACGGAGTACTAGTAGTACCAGACTGCATTTCGCGAAAGCTTAGCACCAAGACCAATCAGCCCCGTGCCGAAGACGGTCAAGCCATGACTGGCCAGGCGTCGTTTCCCAGGTGACACGACGGCGGCTTCTACCACCACGGTCTGCCCCGTCATCCTTTGGCCGAGAGCTGGGAGGAGCAAGATTGACAGAGGGGAATGGAGAGGGCGCTAGATGTCGCAGTGAAGCAGTGTAGTTACATGATGTCGTTGTAACCAGACAATGTGATTCTTATGGAAGAACCAGGCAGATAGGGCGACGCCACTGCCGATCAAGGCGGAGCAAATGAACGGCTTCATCTTTGAGCTCGTCCAGGATGAATCTGCTCGGAGCGCAGTCACTCGGCCGATGTCGCAAAAGATGCCGCAGCCGGCGATTGAATTTTAGGTCGCGGGTAAGGATAGAGTTTTGGACCCTGTATTTGACTAAGGCGGCCTTATTGTGGGGCTTGGAGCTGAAATATTTGTGTCATGCGATCGACGCGCTTTGTAATGATGATGAAAGCTCCGTATGGAACACAAGGCGTTGATTTAACGAAACCATTAAATGATATTTTTTGACAATCATGTCATAACTATTGTACGGAGTTTACGGAGTACATCCTAGACCGGTAGTTTGTGGGGCATACGTGCCCCCTGCAACTCAGTTGGGCGGATGCACAAGAAGCTTGTTGTGTGTTCGTCCGAGTTATACTCCGTAGCTATCTGGGTTTGATGACTTATCCTTCATTTTGCTCCCTCTAATAGCTGTATATACTAACGATACAGTACTAGCACCTACCGTATGATCCACTAGAAAGCCACTTAGTGTATGGCAGATGTTTTTATTTATTTATTTTTAATTTATTTATTTAAAAAAAGGCGCGCACTGGTGTAGGTTAGGACATGGCCCCATGATCAACAAGGCTTGTTGACCTTGCAATTTAATTACGTACCTGCAAGGAAGGCTCCTTCCTCCCCCTCCACAGAGTACGGAGCAAGCTAGCTGTACAGAGTGCAAGTCTGTTCTTATCAAATTGATTCTTCAACACAGGCCCACTCGACCGCGCACGAGCCCGAGCCTGAGAACTTTGCGAAGAAACAAAAATTCTGCCCCGCGTCAACCGCGACTTTAAGCAAGCTCGCAGTCTGTCTGTCATCCACCACCACTTGCACCATTCCGCAAGACAGTGGTGTTTATCTTCCGTGCAATCACACATAGCTCGTGCAGAATTTTGCTTTAGTATCTGCACGGCATCTCTCTTTGTATACGACCTGTTCTCACCTCAGCCGGCTTCTTCTCCGTCCTCCATCAGCCAGACCGCCTTACATCACCATCGCCATCACCGTCACAATGGAGGAGCAGCTCGTGCAGCTCCTCGCCAACACCCAGCTGCCGGACCAGGGACCCCGACAACAGGCTGAGATTGAGCTCAAGCGTGCCCGAACGAATCCTGCGTATCCAGTGTCGCTGGCCAAGATCGCTTCACATGCCTCGGTCACCACTGGCGTCCGCCAGGCTGCCTTGACGTCCCTGAGGCAGTTCATTGAAAACAACTGGGCCGTTGGAGATCAGGACGACGAGCCCATAGTTCCCATCGACGATGACACGAGAGCTGTACTGAGGCAATGTTTGCTTGATTTGGCACTGAGCCAGGAGGAAGATCGAAAGGTGAAGATCTCGGCGAGGTACGTCCGTCCCCATCCTCTGTGGTTTGCCAAGGTCACGACCGCCGTCAAGGAGTTAGTTGATAGCTAAAACGCTGCTGTCATCAGTTATGCGGTCGGCAAGATTGCTATTCACGATTTCCCCGAGCAATGGCCCAGCTTATTGCCTACCGTCCTGAACACCATTCCGTCTGGTACCGATGCCCAGCTACACGGGGCTCTGCGAGTCCTTGGCGATCTCGTCGATGAGAGCTTGAGCGAGGATCAGTTCTTTTCCATGGCTCGAGATATTGCCAAGACACTGACCGAAGTCGCCCTCAACGAGAATCGGAAGCCTATGCTTCGAGCCCTGGCTATTTCCGTCTTCCGATCTTGCTTCGATCTGATGAACATGGTCAAGGACGACCACTCCAAGGAGGTCAAGGCTTTTGCAGAAGAGCTGCTTGCGCAGTGGAACCCATTCTTCGTCAACGTTCTCAAGAGCCGTCTGCCAGACGCCGATGTGACCACCGGTACCCAGCCTGACAGCTGGAATCACATAATTGCCCTTAAGCTGCAGGTCGTCAAGACTCTGCTGCGTATTCGAAGGACTTTTCCCAACCTATTGCTTCCCCAGAGTGCCGCCTTCTTTAGTTCCGTTTGGGAGGAGCTCAAGTCTTTGCAAATACCGCACGAAGAGCTCTACATCAAGACCAATGCCCAGGGTCGCCTCGAGGACTCCGATAGCCTTCCCTACACTCTAGACTTCCTCATACTAGAGGAGCTCGATTTTCTGAACCAGTGCTTCCGATCCCCACCGGTCAAAGCAGAGTTGGATGGTCACTTGCAGGCTCACGCCTCTGCTCAGGATGTGCCCTGGATGGTCGAGATCATGAAAATGCTGGTCAGCTACTCTCGGGTTACCCAGGAAGAAGAAGAGCTTTGGGATATTGATTGCTCCTTGTATTTGGCGGAGGAGACGTCAGTCACGGCGAACTACACCGCTAGAACTGCTGCCGGTGACTTGTTGATCAAAATGGGAGAGTGGTTCAATGAAATGACTGTCGATGGCCTGTTTGGCTTTACGAAGACGCTGTTTCCTGGCGACGGATCTATGTGGAGAAGCCAAGAATCTGCCCTTTTTCTCTTCACGATGCTTCTGAGCGACTTTCAAGACCTCAGCAAGACTGTTCCTGATGCTGTCGCCAGTGCCTACCTCGAACTGGTTGATTTCACCATCAACAAACCCGATGAGCCCCTCCTTCGTGCTCGTGGTTATCTTGTTGCGGGCATTATTGGCCGCTCTTTTCAAACCCCACCAGCACTCTTGGACCGCATGGTCCATGCCATCAAGAATGAAGAGTCCGAAGTTGTACAAGTTGCCTGTATCAAAGCTACTGAAGGCTTGATCAACTCCGGTCGAGTAGCTGTCGATCGGCAGGTGGCTATCATCACTGCTATCCAGTCTTACATGGACGAAAAGGACCCCGCTGAAATGGAAGCGGCTGACGAGCTTCTTGTCGTCCTCGCGGAGACACTTCGTGCTGCTATTGGTCTGGATACCAGGATAACGCTTTCAGATGATGTTCGTTCCACCGACCTCTTGTTCATGCTTGCCAAGCTTGGCGCCAACAACTTCCAAGTCACCATGATCATTTCCGAGGCATTCGAGGATATTGTTGGCAGCCTCCGCAACAGCGCCTCGTTCGGCGTTCTTTGCGCCCGCACTCTCCCTACCCTCACCGGTGCCTTCGATGTCGCTAACTTGACTGAGGACAACCCCCTTGTCACAGTAGCTACTGAACTACTTGCTGTCCTGGCTGAGAATGGTACAGAGCCACTTCCGGAGGGGTTTGTGGCCACCATCTTTCCGAAGCTGAATCGTCTCTTGATGGAATCAGAAGAAGGCGAAGTCCTTCGACCTGGCTCTGAAACTGTCAAGTGGCTTCTCTCTCACGACCATCAGCAGGTCTTTAATTGGCAAGACGCCAATGGCCGGTCTGGCCTCGAAGTTTGCTTGCACATAATTGATCGCTTACTTGGTCCCTCCATAGAGGATAACTCCGCGTCAGAAGTAGGTGGACTAGCTGCAGAACTCGTTGAGAAGGCTGGCCAGGGGCGTCTTGGTCCTTTTTTGCCCCAGTTGTTGCAAGCCGTTGCGAATCGACTTGCGTCAGCCCAAGCAGCTGCTTTTATTCAGTCCTTGATCTTAGTTTTTGCCCGGCTCTCGCTCAACGGTGCTCAGGATGTCATCGAATTCTTGAGCCAAATTCAGATCAATGGGGATAGTGGGCTGCAGGTTGTTATGGCAAAGTGGCTGGAGAATTCGGTTAGCTTTGCAGGCTACGATGAAATCAGACAGAAGTATGAGAGGCCCTTGGTCTATCTCGTCAACTTGATTGAAGAATGCTAATCTAAACTTGAACTCAGCGTCATTGCCCTTTCGAAACTTTATGCGCTCAACGACACTCGCCTCGCCCAGATTCAAGTGAAGGGTGACTTGATCGTTGGCGCTGATGACGGCAAGATCAAGACTCGGTCACGAGCGAAGCAGAGTACGTATCATACCTCTGTGTTTCAAGACGGTAGCCTATCACGTTCACTAACACCACGGCGTAAACCAGACCCCGATCAATACACAATCATCCCTGCTCCCCTAAAGATCGTCAAGGTCTTGATTGAAGAGCTTGCGTCAGCTGCTGGCGCAGGGGCGGCTGCAAGCGCTGCTGCTGCCGCCGCCGCCGCCGCCGCCGAATTTGATGACGACAACGACGAAGACGGCTGGGAAGATGACGAAGATACCCTGGATCTCAGTCTGGCTGCTACCAAGGCCGATCTGATGTCATTTATGGAAGGCGGCCCCCAGCGACGACCAGATGATGAGACGCATTCATATTTGACGGAATTTTTCGTGCGATGCGGTCACGACAACATTGCTAACTTCCAGGAGTGGTACAACATGCTTTCTGAGGACGAAAAGACGAGACTGAACCAAGTGGCCAGTTCTGCAGGCTAATCTAATACAGGCTAGCTTTGAGACGACATAACCGAAAGGAGAAATTACGAAGAGAGACGGCTACAAACTGTTGTCTTTATTACGACCGCGACCGCTGAAACGTTTCACGATTTGCTTATTGTTGCGCATGGTTGAACTGTGTTCTTGGAATTACAGTGGATGAAGATGTTTAAAAAAAAAGCTATTAGATACTGGCATGTCGGTCGATGTGTAAGGAGGGATCAAACTATATAGATAGCACAGCTTCACGCCAATTTTTTTTTGGCACGAGGAAGAGTACGGTAATCAAATCACTTAGTAGTAAGACGTCTATACCTGGCCGGTCATGCAAGATATTGTGACAACTACCGAAATTGTCTTATGAATCATTGATACTCGTAAATTATTCATGGGGCTAATGATCGATCGTTGTTTGCACTTATCTTACAGACTTTGGAGCTTCGTAATTGTTCGTAATCAAAGCATGACTTGAATCACACGCTCTACACTCGGTCCACGCACCCGATGGTCCCCCATCAACCTTCAGATAATGTGTCCTCCGCCAAAGCCGTCGCCGAAGCCTTCAGGTCCGCCAAATGGGTTGTTTCCCCGTCCCCGACCTGGACCCGGAAACCTTGGACCACCTCCTGGGCCGATGGGATCCCATCGCGCACCAGGGGGAGCTTGCGGGTCGTAGCCTCCACCTTGTCCATTGCCGCCTTGTCCAGAGAATAGGGGGTCGTCAAACGTCGGGTGCATACCACCGGGTGCTCCTGGATGTGGTAGGCCACCCGGGGTGAAGGAGCCACGGAGGGGATCGTGTGGCCCCAGACCGGGAGGGTTCAAGTCGTCGTGGCCGATGTTGTAGGGGTGTCGGCCGCCCGGCATGGCTACAGGGACCCCGCGAGGCGGGCGATTCATCTCGTACTCATCTTCGAACCCGGGTGGCGGGAAGTCACCGATGGGAGCCCCGGGACGAGGCCGAGCCATCTCGGGGAGAGGTCCCAGTGGGTGAGACGGAGTGTTCGGATCAATGGGCGGATTGAATAGAGGTTGCGGGTTCCGCCCTTCCTGGGCTCGGCGCTCCGACCGGGCTGTTTCCTCGGCGTCGGCTGTTTCCTCATATCCGTCTCGTTGAAGTTTCGGGATGAGCCTCTGCACGATTTTGACCTTGAGGTCGTTCAGGATACCTTAGAGACGGATTCGTCAGCACAGCGTTCGTTGTGTTGGTTAGACGAGTTGCAGTGGGGGATGGAATGATGGGTTACCGGAGATGGCCTGTTCCGAGACAAAGGCGTTGCGCAGCTTGCCGACCAGATCGGAGCGGTCTTCCTCTCCTTCGTTCATGGTTATCCGTACGGGCAGGGCGCTAGACCTGACGATGTCACGGACTGTGCGCTCGAAGCGGTGGATGTTCTCGTCGCCGACGGCTAGGCCCCGGACTTCGACCTTGGCTCCCATGCGGTCGATTCGGAACACAAACATCATGGAGGACTGCTTGTGCTTGTATGCGAAACTGAGAGAGCCGAAGCCCGAGTTCCACGTCGGCGGGAGGCGAGGCGCAAGGGATTCGCAGTCGGCTTTGCGGGCTGCGGCTTAGCTGGGAACTTGGGCCTCGAGGAAAACTCAACGCCGGGATGCTGGATGCTTGCACTTACGCATGGGCTTGTCCTGGTCGAAGCCGCACAGGCGAAAGCCCAGAGCGGCCAGGTATGCGTGGACAAGCAGAGCGATGATCTCGTAGGAGCTCGCCAAATCGGAACCATGGTCGTCTTTCTGATGCGTGGGCAGGGCGTCGGCCATGCCCTGCAGCACGGCCGACGCGGTTAGCATCGATGCCATGGCGATGGGTGGGCCGTTGAGAAGCTTTGCTGCTGTCGAATTCCGGCAGGTTAGTGGTTATGGGACAGCGATGAATACGATGGTCGATGGAGCTCGCGGTTGAGTGCAAGGTGGTTGACGATTTCTTTGTTGGAGCTTGGAGCTTGGAAGGTGGGGGGAGATTGCGTATTTATGACAATGGCTTGCCTGCCAGCCCTATATGTGGAGACGACTTCATAATGGGAACCAACCAAGTGACAAGTACTAGTTACTCCCTGGACACATGCATTCACATTTTGCCTGGGGTGCGTTTTGCCCCAATCTATCAAGGTGACTAGTTAGTTATGCGACAAGATGCAAGGGGCTCTAACATAAAAACTACCGTGATGTGGTCATGCCAAATTTGCAGTATAAGCGTTGTAGAGCCATCATGATAATAGCGAATATACTAGGTACCTAGGTAGTTATCAAGTCACTGAGTATGAGGTGTAGGCAGCGCCATGTCACGTGAGACCGCGATCCTCACGACTTCTTATTCACGCCGCCAGGCTTCATCAACGACGACGCCAACATGACGAACCTCCAAGTCCCCTCTGGCCAACGCAGCCCTTGATCACACCAGTCTGCCAATGTCTCGAGCCGGCGATGCAGACCTCGCAGAAGCCTCGCTCCCACTGTCCCAGGCGTCAGCCCTGCTCAGCTCCTTCACCAACTTCCTCATCGTCGCGCTGCATTCCATCCTCTACCATCGCAGGCTCTACCCCGAGACCACGTTCCTAACCGCCCGCGCCTACAACCTACCCGTCCACCAATCTCGACACCCCGGCGTCTGCGCCTGGATCCGGGACGCCGTGGCCGCCGTGGCCGCCCAGGTCCGCTCCGGTTCCGCGCGTCAGGTCGCCCTCGTCATCCACGCCCCCGCCAGCTTCGACGTCCTGGAGCGCTGGATCTTCGACCTGCACTCGTTCCCCGCGGCCTGGGACACTTCCGGACCCCCGGCTGCCTTGTACGAAGCCGCGCCCGCCGAAGACCTCGTGAACTGGACCGATGTGAACGAGGCCCTGCGCGGGGCGCTGAGCAGGATCTCTCTCGTCGGACAAGGCAGACCGCCTCTCCCTGAAGCTTGTACTTTCACCATTGGCGTTGAGCTACGTGATCAAGCTCTGCCGCCTATCCAGGTGTGTCTCCTCGTGTGTCCGTCCATCTATAGCCTGGTTTTGCCCTGTTTTTTTGCTCTTCCGATGTTACACGTTCCACCCATCTGCTTGCTTGCCGCATAGGATACCCATGCCTGTCGAGTTGGACCTGCTGACATGCTTCGAATCTAAGCACCCGCAACTTTGGATTCCTGCACAACCTCAGCTCCAGAAGCCTGCGGAAGGCAGGCCGCATCTTGGCCAGGCCGTCGGAGGGACAGCCACCATGCCCATTCGCTCCGTGCAAGCAGGTCCCCTGTTTTTCGAATGCTGGGTCGAGCAGGGAAAGCTCGCAACCGTCAACACCTCTTCTACCAAGTCACCGTCAATCTCACACTCATCTGACAGTACTGGAGGACCTTCAGAGGCCAGACAATTCTCAAGCTCGTAACCTTTCTTCTATCATAATATCTCATGATACCTCTTCGAAGGATTATACATAAATCAAGAGAAACTCTCTTGATGTAGACAGTCTTTTCCACGCTCACAGTCCTTCCGTAAAAGCGCCAGTTTTTGCCTTGTCCCTCCTTCTTGCGCCGTCCGGTTGATGTCGTCGTAGTATACAAACCCGTCGTTTACATCAACGACCACCCATCTCACGCCGTTCTCGGAGGCTCATTCTCCGTATACGACCTTGGTTTCCCCTTCGCCCGCCCACCTTCAACGAGCACAGAAAACTTTTGAGGCGCAAAACCACTTAGTCTGCTCCTCTCAACATGGCTTTCAGGCTGATGAGTTCCTTCTTCAGGCGAATATTCTCCTTCTTTATCCTCGCTGTTTCTTCTCCTTGCTCCTTCAGTTTGACCACTAATTCCTCCTTGTCCTCCCTGCCTTTACCTCTCACCGCCTTGATGATCCTGCCCAGCTCACCGTTGAACCTTTCGTAGAGCAACTCATTCTCCGCCACAACCTCTTTGTGAAGCTGATCGATGGCGCGTACTTTAGCCTCTGTATTCTTCATCGTCGAATCCAATTCCTTCTGCGTTGTAGCCTGCTGCTCATGTAACTCCTCCATAATGAATCCGACTCGATCCTCTAGCTCTTTGAGCGAGGCGGTGAGCCCGGACATGTCTGCCTGAGAGGTGGGTGACCTGACCGTGGTTACACGTGCCATTTCGTCCGCGATGTTGGACAATTCGTCCTTCAGCGACGAGTCGACTTCCTGAGCGATTTGCTTCTCAGATTGGAGACGCTCTCTAAGCTTTTGAGGCGACTGTATTCGGAGGCGCTGAGCATTAGATCGCGTTGGACTGCCAGGCCGAGTCGGGGGGTCTACGCCGGACGCCGACTTGGTATGTCTAAGTGTCGGTATGCTAGTTATCGACAAGGCTTTGGAATGTCGAGATATCTTGGACGGGGAATCAGGCGGTTTGGAGGGATTGCTACCAGACTGTTCGGATGCGTGGTAGCGCACGGTCTTGCAGGAATCCGCCACATTTTCTTTTTCTCTTTGCCTGGAAGCGCGCAAAGCTTCGGCGGCGCTGGGACTTATGGGGATCTTGGACGGAGGAGGTGCCTTGGGACTGGGGGGGTTGGTATTGATTCTACCAGATGTTTGTTTCGTAGTCTGCAACGGCTGGATTGGCTCGTCGTCTAGTGTCGCCGCGGCCATTAGACCCTTGAGGTCCGACAGCGAGCTTCGCCTCTTCTTTCTCGGACCCTTCGTGGCCGAGGCCACTCTATCGGTGGGGGAAGGCTCGCCGATGGTGTCGAGTGGAAAGTCAAGGCGGTGCGAGCTGGATGGTCGCTGTGGTGTCTCATCGAATGCACCGGCAATGGGGGGCCGTTCCCGGGACATGGGACGCCGATGTAGTCGCTTTGGTAGACTGTTGTCATCGACTGAGTGTACTCTGTGTAGCGCGCCGCGTGATGAGCTGGAAGTCTCGCCCGTAGCGGGATTCCTGTGCTTGCTCAAGTTTCGCCATACTGATGGTCGCTCATCCTGTGAGTTTTGTCGAAGCAGAGCGTTGAGCCCGAACTTGCGACGAAGTGACGACGCATTAGATGTGATAGAACCGGTGTGTGCCTTGCCCTGTCGATAGCCGGATGCGATAGACTCCGAAATGGTAGAATGGAGATGAACGCTTTGGTTTGCGCCTTGGTCTTCGAAGATCCTGTCGCAGTCTTCGACGAGCCGATCCAGGAGGTTGATATAGTTCTGAGCATCGCCATCAATAACGAGAAGTTCAGCAAAAGCCACTGTTAATGCGCCCCTGTCGCTGTCGTTTCCGCAGCCATCCAATAGGTCAGCCAGCAACTTGATGACGGTGATGAAAGCTCGTCGATTTTGCGGTGCCATGTCCCGAAAAAGATAATTCACAAAGTCAGCAAAGTTCCCAGGGACTCTTTTGTTCGCTCTTTCAAGCAAAGTGTTCAATGCCTGCATCGTCATGACAGGCCCCATCTGGTCTGCCCAAGCGATGCGCAGAAACTTTTCGAATGCGACGAATATGACTTCGGTGCCTATATCCGACGCGACGTCGTATTCAAAAGGAGTTTCAATGAACCTGTTGTAGATATCGTTGACAGACAGCTCATCTACAAGTGATCGATTGAGCAACGTACGGCCAATGATGGCCCCCTTTCGAGACTGCAGAGCTGCGGTAAAGCCGGTAAACGTTTGCTCTAGTCTAAGCAGGGGATTCTCTGGTTTACCATCAGCGGTATTTGGCCTGCTGCTATCCTTACCCCTGATTGACCCAAACATGGAGTGAACGCTATTCGCTCGATGAAGTGAAGGCTGCTGCTGGAGTTTCACGCCAGATACAACGACATCGGGAGTGTTGCTCGAGCTACTGTTCCAAAGACTGGAAAGAAGCTTCACTGGCGACGCTGCGAGAAAAGATCGGCCTTTTTCCACCCTTGTCGAGAAATTCAATCCTCGTATCGTCTTGGTATAGTACGAGACCATGGAAGAAGTCAAATGTGTATTACTGACATTGAATTGGGTGCTGAGTAGCTGTATGACTATGGCACATGGTCAGCATATTGCCACTCCTCTTCGGCGACAACAACTTACTGCGTCGTGACATGGTAGGGAGCAGGTCCTCCAAGTCAATGTCATCTTGGAACTGCTTCCCGTTGAGACCAACGGTTAGCATCGAAATCCGCTTGAGATTGTGGCTGGTCACATTAACAACTATTTCGACTCCGTAATGACCGAGGGGCGCTCCCTTTGTGCCTTTCTCGTGATCTACCACCACGCGAATCGCTGCAGGTTCTCGTCGACCCTCGACTAATTGATGGGCGCCTTCTTGGAAGACAGCCACGTGCAGTCCAAGGTTGCTATCCTGCATACGAACAGATCGAAGGGTCCAACAAGGGTCTTCTCGCTCAGCTTCTGGAAATCGTGCCTCAACACGCGCCTTGACAACATCTTCGCCCCATTTGGTGGCCTTGTCTTCGAAAGCCTCTTGGAGCAAAAAGCATCGAGTCGTCGGCGCTTTGCTGACCTTGTATTCGCCAGTGTGTGCGTCCTTCATTTCTTTAGTCGATGCCATCCATACCAACGAACCATCTTCTGACTCGGTAAATCGCACGTCTGCAAGATTATGCCAGCCCGTGAATGCAAATTCATACGATGCCGGGCCGCCGGCGGCGTTCGTCATTGAGATGAGCAGTTCCGCCGCTGACGGCTTATCGATCTCCCGGAGCAAATCACGACCCGTCATAGTGAACTCAAGCTTCCTTAGTATTACGACACAGTCTGCGAACAATAGAAAAACACCAGAGCTGTCCGACTCGCTACTTCCGCCTTGGAATGGAGGCGTAAGCTCCATAAAATCGGCTGCTGCTATGAGTCGACCCTGCGGTTCCAAGTCCCTTGGCCACGATTCAACCATATTTCGAAGTCTGTTGGCAACATGAGGCTGGTCCGGTAATGGTTCGTCCATGGAGCAAATATTAGTAATGATATCTCTGGCCTTGAGCATGGGCTGAAGTGCAGGATGGGTCATTGGTAAAGAGCTAACTATTTGATCAATAAGCAGACTGTATCGAGGCAATCGCTGAACGGGTTCAATAAGAATAGACCTGACAGTCTGCTCGCCGGTTTGGTTTACTCTCTGCCTGAAGCTCGACTGTTGGTTGAGAAAAGAGTTTAGCAAAGTAGGAAAGTGCTGGCTGGCCTTGATGTAGTCTTGATAGCTCTGAGTAAATTTCGGAAACCACTCAAGAAACAATCTAGCCATGCTCAAGGCTCCACTGGGATCCCTTGTTCGAGCCGGACCAGAGCTCGTCCTGCTGTTTAGAATCGACGCAGTTTGGTCCATGTCCCTGAGGGCCTCATCCTCAGTTTCATCCATAATTGTGCGAAGCTGTTCCACGAAGGCAGAATTGAGTTGCAGTATCTGGTCAGCTGATCCAGGGAACAGGCTTTCTAATTGCGCCTCTGAAGGACTGAGACTCCCCTCCGGTCGTGCCTTGGCACTTTGACGGAATTCTTTCGCAACAGTGTTTACCAGTTCACGGAGCTTCTTGACATATCTGTCCTCCGTATCAACCAGCTCAGCCAGCTTCATGCGCAGCTCATATTTCTGATCCTTGTTGAACGATCTGCCCCGGTTCAGAGATGTGGGCTTGGATGGCGCGCGTCGCAGCCTATTTGTTGGTAGAAAGACTGGCTCGCCGAATAACTTGACCAGAGGCGTGTATCCGCCATATTGTCTCAAGGTTGGGTCTAAAATGTCGTCCTCGTTGTCCGGGACTTCCTCCAGGTCGGCCGGCTGCAGGGGCACGATAGCGCCCGGCGGAAGAACAAGATCAAGGTCCACATTATTGATATGTTGCGTCTGCAGTGCATCCTGCAACGAAGCGATCACCTCTGCAGCATTGTCGCTCTTGACCATGGACGCGACCAAGTCGGCGGCATGTTGTTCACCAAAGAGAGACGACGCGCTACCGGGGCGCTTCCCTCTCGTTGGATATAGATTCCTGAGATAGCTTTTGACGCCATCGGGGAGCTCTGAGAAGTATTTGAACAAGCCGAAGGCCAAGCCGCGGAATACCTCGTCGACCTGGATCTCGCGGGGCAGATGATCGACGACTGCGTAGAAGGGCGAGCTCGGGGAGATGGTGATTCGGGGAAACGACTGGAACCCCGCGGACGACAGGATATGTACTTGGACGCGAGAGCTATTAAGCGTGTAGTTGGCCGTCGTCGAGGGCCCGTGGAGTATGAGGACAGGAAGATGGCCGAGTAGCGGATCGGAGGCATGGTATAGAGAAAGGGCGTCGGGCGAGAGCGCCAGGTCGTCTGTCACACGAACCATGGTCTGGTCAATGGGCCGCACTCATGGCCCTCGCCTTGGCCGGCCGGAGGATCGATGGCGCCTTGCAGCTGCGAACAACAACTATCTTGCCGTCAAAGCCAACGGGACGCAGAAGCGATGGTCGGCGGGGTGGGTGTTGAGCAAGGTTCGTCTCAATGAAGCAGACTCAGAGACAACAAATGCGCTGCAGCGGGACCAGTGGGCCATAAACATGGAGAGGCGGCGATTGGAACCAGGTCGTGCATAGTCGTTCGTACGGAGTATTCGATGCAAAGTTTTGGAACACACTTTGCGCTTGAAGCCGTGTAGCTAGGCGAAGTGTGTGTCTGCGGCGATGACGATCGCTCTGTCGCTGAGGTGGTGAGTTGATACTTACGAAGGGCAGGGTGAAGACAACAAAGTTTAGTTCTATTTGGTCTTTCAATGCTGAATACTGAAGAAAAGGCTAGCACGGATGGAGCAGGTCAGGTTCGTGCCAGGAATAGACAGGCCATGAAACACCAATTTCACCCATCCGCGACAAGATTTATGCAAACTCTACGTCCCAAGCGGCAGTGGCCCGGCAGAAGGAGCGATCTAGCTTACCACAGACGCGGTTGACGCGTGGAGCCTCAAAAAAAGGGTTGGTTGTAAACAATGACATTGGCGGAAGGAACCTTCGCCGCTGCTGCCCCTCATCGGCCCGCGAGCACAGAGTGGGGCACGGCAGGCTCACTCCACTCTCACTCTCACTCTCAGGTAACTCATCATCTATTCCCCCTAGACGATATCCTCCACGGGTCCGGCAAGCATTCAAATATCACATTTCATAATTCGTATGTTCTCACCCAGTATCAGACAGATCTTCTCAGCCACATATGAATCCTAGACCTTGCACATGGTTTATGACGTACATCCATCCCTCTAACAAGAATACCAAACAGACGCCATCTTCGTCTTCGTCGCTTCTACCGCCATGTCCAGCCAGAGCCAGGGAATAAGACTGGTACACCGCCCTGATAACTCAGGTTACCGCCTCCTTGAGCTCCCGCCCGATCTGGCAAACCTGCTCGAGTCCGACACTGCACCAGTGTCAGTCTTATCCTCCCTGACTCCCCGCCAAGATCCTTTCTAATCACCCATGTAGTCTCGTACTCGAATCCTCAGACAATACAGCCGTGCTTCGCACTCCGGACAAAGCATACAAACTCCGCCAGAAAAACACGTCCAACGGCCTGTTTCTCCTGGCACCACACTCGTCTTCAGAAACGCCCGAACAAGAGTTGGCCGTCATATCCACGATCCACGAGACGGTGGAGCTGGATGTCGTTCCTGACATGCCTGTGCGACATGATAAGCTCGCCGATACGGGAAGTAGAGGCAAATGGCATGAAATGTTCGGAAAAGGACGATGACTTCGCTTCATCGCAGGACTCGCAGAGGATGTCTGTGTCTGTGATTGACTCACACGATCTAAGTTACAGCGAAATGGAATTGCATTTTATACCAATGGTCGTAGTTTCTAACAGTAGACTCAGCCATGATTCGCACATCTATGGGTTGACGATCCAACCTTTGCCTCTAGGTAAAAGAGCCTGCTCTACACATCTCCAACAGGCCCATCTTTAGTGATGCTCAATAGTCAAGCCCGCATCATCACCGGCGTCGTTCTCATCATCCCCAACCGGAAAGAAACTCGATGTATGATGCTGCTCTTCATGTTCCTCCTCGTAACCTTGTGGAAGAAAACCGCCGCCCATGTCCTCATCTTGGGCTGCAGTAGCCACATGCACATGGTCTTTCGAGGCAGCGCTTTTACTGTGCCCAAATACAGACACACTCTCATCAATCTCACCGTATTCCTGCCGAATCCGCTCAACTATTCGCAGTCCCATGATGAATTTTCGCCACTGTCCTAATGCAGCTTTGCGCCGCTTCTCATCCTCCTTCCGCTTTCGTTCTGCCTCGTCCTTCTCAAGCTCAATCATCACCTCGTCGTGATGCTCCTCTGCAATAACAACGCCTTGGATGACAGGGACAGCCATTCGGTGTCCAAACTCAAAGTCGACAACGGCCTCTGCATAGTCGATCTTGAGTCGTTTGCATACTTTCATTGCGCCTCTGAATGGGACATGCGCAGCGCCTTCGGGTAGCATGTGCTCGACGAAGAGATCGATATTCCTGGAAGCTGGTCAGAAGAAGACACTTGCTTAGTGTAGGGATTACTACAACTCACCCGTATTCGTTCTTTGGAATGATGCCGTCCTGGATAGGAGGGGGGATAATCCAGTCGGTTTGGTCATAACTATAGAGCCCTTGCAAAACCTTTTGTCCGGTGGCTGCCTCGGCCTCAAGAATTTCCCTACGACGATTTGTAGTTGCCGCGCGGTAAGGGACTCTTTTGAGCGGCTGCTCCCCTACAAGAGGAGCACGCCCTTGTTTGTGCCAAGTCTCTGCACTCTTCACCTGAAGGACATCTGATCGCAGGTAAACATCTTCTTCCTCTTCCGCCTTTCCCCCTTTTGCTTTGTTCTTGAACTTTTTCACGGGAAGAGCGTCCCGCCTCAGGGCCTCTTCCCGTTTCAAATGTCTTTCCAATACAAATTCTTTAGATTGTTTGTAGAACTGTAGAGTTTCTTCGCCCTCTTTTACTTGCTTCTTTTCCGGTGCTGCCGGCTTCAGATCGGTTGCATCTTCGTCGTCATCTATTTCAGTGATTGGGTTCGCTTTCGTTCCTCTTCTGTATCCCGACATGGCGGATTTGAACCAATCAAACTCTTCATAGCGCTTCACTTTGCCCAGGTGATTATAGATTGGTACCTTTTCTATCGGCATCCGCACACCCTTCGTCCTCCCAGGAAGCACTTGTCTCTTCAAGTACCTAATAGTCACGTCCTTTGCCGTCCCATCGGCAGAGTAACCAATAATATAAGCCATGACTTGCCGAGCTTTGTCTGCCTTTTGACCCCGAGGCTCAAAAGCCTCGGTGATTTCTCGATTTGTTGCAATGAGGTTCTTTACAATCGGGTCAACAGACAAGTATCTATTCGTTACCGGGGACAAAACTTCCGTCCAATAATGGGGGTATTCCAATCCTGGATCAAACTTGCGGGTAGGTGTTGGGGGCGTCTTGGGGGTAATTTGCATTTCAACGACCGATTCGTCGTCTGTGTCTTTGTATTCCCTTTCTAAGTCATCCGTATCATCAGATATAGTATCTAAAGCAGCCAAATTACGACTTGACTGCAGCCGCTTAGAGGGGGTTGCTGAGGATTTGCCCATGGGTTTCTTCATATTTTTCGAGGCATCCTTGGCCGTGCTTTTCGCGGGTTTCGCAGGGCTTGTACTTTGGGCATTCCGTTGCGTAGACTCATCCTCTGGATTCGCATCCTCCAAGCGATTCCACCCAAAGCCCAAGGGCTGTAAGCTAGCGACCATTCTGGCGTCGAGACCAATTCCGCGCAATAGCCCCGTGAACAATTGCGCCCCGATATCTCTACTTCCCTCGCATTTCAGAGCACACTGTCGGAACTCTTCTAGGCTTGCTACTCTCTCCCCAAAGCGATTGTAGTCGGTGTGTTCGTCTTTATAGGCCTTTGTCAACCTGTCCAATCTCTCTAATGCCATGTAGCCCCATTTTCTTAGCCCAGGGGCTGTGATCTTAAATCGTTGTTTCCACCAGGAAGTCAAAGATTGCATCAATCGAAATAAAGGATCGCCGTGGCTCATATCGACACGTCCCTCCTCGAGTCGCTTAGCCGCATCTCCCCAGTCACGGGAGTCTTTCTCTTTTCTTTCGCCTTTCGCCCTACTCCGGGCTTTGCTAGCTGATAATTTTGGTTGGGGAGGTGGCTTGACGAGCCCAGACTTTTGTCTCCAACGGTCGACCTCATCCCACATCTTAGGCGGCAGATGAGAGATCAATATTCCCTGGACTTCAGGATCGCACAGCCATGAATTCCGTACAGCATTGTGCCAAAGGAGGGAAAGAACATGCAGACAGTGTGTAGCATTCCGCACCTTCCGTTCACGCTTTGACGGACTCTTCTTGTCCCCGAACACATTCGTTAATGACAGCCGAGAATCTTTGTTCAGGGTCAGTTCGAGATCTCCAGATACAGCTGGAACACTTGAAGTGACTTGAGCCGGGGCCTCGACATCTTCGAATTCGACATCTTCCTCGTCGTCTTCACAGTTGTCCGGACTGACTTTAGGTCGCTTTGCAAGTGGCAGGTCCTCAAAATCCTCGTCGGATAAAGAAGATAAAGAGCTCTCACTGTCATCTTGCAAGCTCTGGAAGAATTCAACAGAGGTCTTTGCTGACAGCGACGTCGCAGTCGCATTCGCATCCAAGTCGTCATACAGCGTGGCCTTTCGCTTGCTGGGTTTCACCGGTTTCTCTGCGCCCGTCCCAGACTTGGACTCTTCTCTACCGGGAGACCCGCGCAATCGCTTGCGCGGAACATGAGGTGGCATATCGATGCAGAATTCCGACGAAATGCATTCTGACGTTGAATGTGGATGGTTGTTGCGTCTTGACGGTTTCTGACGAGGCAGAGAGGCATTCCGTCATAGGTTGCGCGCATCATCGCGAAAACACGTGATGCATTTCAGCCCAAACCCCATGAGCGGGAGACCAGGTAGTTACTACTACTACTATATTGCCAATCTTTCGAAGACGTGTGACACAAATTTGATGATAATTTCACTGGAATCGTGATTGATATAACTTGTTCATGATTCCGGGTATTGCCGCTCTTCAAATTTCTGGAAGCATTGGGTCAGTCAACGAATGAAGCTAGGTGACCTGCATCACATTTCTATCAAGTCGGCTGGTGCTCCAACTCCTCTCAACAGAATCACGGTGTTCCCGCTCTGCAATGCTACCCCGACCTTTTCGCCGTAATCTAGAATTCTCCCCCCTTCCACATGGAACACACGCAGTTTGTCCTTCTCATCAGAGCTCTGATTGTTGATGTTCTGGACCTGTAACCCGCTCGCTGCTTGGTCCAGTAAACGACCGACAACCCAGTCCTTGGAAAAGAAGAAATCGCCCCTGGGCAGTTTGGCCTTGGCCGTTTCTGCCTCGGCCTCGACGTATAGATAAATGCGCTTTTCCTCCGCAATCTTCTTGTCACCCTTGGCAGTCTCTTTGAGCTTCTTTGTGGCCACCACTCGAGCAGCAGCAGAGCTGGGTTTTGGTTTCGGCAATGCTCGCCCTGCCTGTTCCTTCTTGGCCGAGCCCCAGGCCCTCAGTCTATCAAGTGCTGATCGGGTCTTTTGCGCGACATCAACTTGCATAGGTCGCGCTCCAATAGGTACCAAGTGTTTGCAATTGTGATCCTCCTTGAGTCGATGCTTCAAGCAGTAATCGCGATTACAGGAGTCGCAGTGCACTCCTGGGGTTAATGATGTCCCCACAACGGTCTTGCATTCTGGTGATGAGCAAGGCTTTTCAGACACCTTATCCCGTAGAGTCTTGCCCTGACCAATCGATGGCTTGGCCAAGTTGGCTTGTCTTTTCCGCTCTGCCCATGCTCCTGGGTTTGCGCATTTGTGTGACGACTCTGTTCTATGGTCTAAACAATATGTCTTGGTGCAGGACTGGCAAAGAAATGGCAAAAAATCGAGTTGGTTGCAGTATTCGTATTGGCAATGTTTGCCGACCAAGGTAGCGTCGGTTTTGTCTCTCATGATGTAGCTCGTTTCCTGAGCGGCGGAACCTGACGGTGACGACATGGTGACAGGGGAGAGGGACAAAGGCGATGTATATACCGACGATGAGGAGTCTCAGGGGCGTAGATGCCAGGCAGAATGGAGCGTCGCCAGTGCCCCAAACTGGTGGCGGTAGAAAGTCAGGTTTAAGGCGAAGACGCTGACCAAGACCGAGTTCAGAAGCGTCTGGAAGAACTCGTGTCAGGCCAAGCCGCGCTTACGTACTGGAGCAACCACCAACAGCTTTGACCTCGTCTGAAACGACTTGGCAGTGGTTTATTGGCACCGACAAGTCGAAAAAAAAAAGAAACAAAGAAGGAAATGAGCAAAGGACTAAATTTTGAGCCTGTATGTACTGTCCTGAGATTGTTTAGGTTTGCGCTTTGTGCATACCGGAGGGAGCCTTCCTCAATTGCACAACTGACGATTACGACAAAGCTTCTGCATCAAGAAAGATCTTCAAATCGGCTCTTTTTTATCATAAGGCTGGGTGATATACAGTAAAATTTACATCATTTCGGTTTTGCACAACATTCAACAAGTTTGGCACAGGCATCGTACCAAACAAACGCCCAGAAGACGCCAATTCACTTGAAAGGGCGTTCAGTCCATCATTCCGTCTTCGTCTTTATCGGTTTCTTGAGCATGTCTTCCCGCCCCGTAGCCGGCGCTGTACCTACGTATTGTGTACCGCCAACAGTCTTGAAAGCCTTGTGGAATACCCATTCCACAGCGTTCTCAACTGGCTCATCAAAAAGCTGGGGTAAGAAGGGAACAACGGCCAAGCCAAGGCCGATGGGGCCCCATGTGCGAACAGTGACGTTTTTTGTGTTTTTCAGAGCTCTTCCAGAATATCTAACCACGCTGTGAATAGTAAACGCAGGAAGACCCATACTAGCAAGGCTTTGGAATATTCCTCTTTGAACCATGACAGTTCGCCAGTCTTCCAGTGGACTAACAACACCGGGTTCGAGCTGCGACACGTCTTCAGCCGATAGGCCGGTGATTCTCTCTTGATGAGATGTTAAGCGAAGTTGTGGGTTCAACACACGCTGGTTATGCCAATACGCCCGGTAGCCTTCATAGGAAACATCTCCGAGGATGTAGAGCCAAGAGATGCCATATGCGGCACGAACGACTCGCGGGTGCGCTACCGGTCGAAATGATTCTCCAATATCAGACGTGTAGGCGACGTAACGATGCGCAGAGAGGAGTATAGTTCGGAACCTGCTGGCGTACGCGGCATATCGTAGCTTGGTGTCGGTAGTAGGCGGGGCACTGGCCCAATATTTAGCATTCATGCGGCAGCATCGTGAGATACTCAGGCCTTACTATCCATCAATCACGTCGTCGAAAAAGCGGCTGTCTTGGTCTGACTTGTCAACGATACTTTGAAGCCGTGTAGGCAGCTTTTGTCGGGCCGGAAGCTTGTCTGGATCGAAAGGCTGCTTCTGTTGCGCAGTGTTGGCGTCCGGCGACGGTTCGGCTTTGGGTTCCTTCGGTTCCTTCGGCTCCTTCGGTTCCTTTGATTTCCCCCACCAAGTCATTACGAAAGGTATAGTACTGAGAGTGTTCGTGATTGGCGACCAACAAGGAATGTGTGTATGAGCTCCAGCGAGAAAATGGTTTGTTGAGGCTTTCCTGAAAACCCGTTTTCGCTGGGTAAATGGAAGGTACGGCCGGGACCAACTGTGAGGCTTGCCAAGTGATTTCAGTGACGTCGTATTTCCCGCTGGCACTGGAAGAGCTTCGTGTAGCCGGAATTTAACCGACTCCCCGAACTGTTTTCAGCCAAATCTTCGAAGCGCATCTCAACCAGCGGCCTGCTATCCGATCATCACCACCAATTCGTGCCACTCAATCCTCCATCGCATATTTCATTAGTCACAATGGCTGGTGTTGCTACATACAATATTGCTGGCCGACAGGTCGGCGGTCACTACGTTCGTTTCCCCCTAGTCTGCGACTCCAAATAGCGTCGACTTGTGACCATTGACTAACTGACACAGCTGGCCATGGGCATCCTCGGCACCCTTTTCGGCGGTGCCTACTATGCCGTCTCTGGCCCTAAGAAAACCACCGCCGCCGCGACTCCCCCGATCAATGCCTCCAGCTCCGACGAGGCCGACTTCATCAAGTGCGTTAATTCATCGGCTAGTCCAGACGACCCCAGTGGCTAACTCTTTGTGCAGGAAGTTCATGGAGGAACAGGAGAAGAAGTAGTAAAAGGAACACAGTAGTAAAGGCGAGCAGGAATACTGTTCGGCACGAACCGTGTACATATACTCTGTATAGGTTGACTCTTCTTTAGAATTGATTGGCGCAGTTCACAATCGTGCTTGTCTGATGTGGCACACATATAAGAAAGCTTCACATATGACATCGCCCAATTGTGCATGTCGGCGGACTGCCTCAATTACCAGACAACCAGTCTTGGCCTCATATAATCACATCTCGACTGCTCCTGCTTTCACAGTACTTTGCAGTCTTGTATCTTGAAGGAGAAGTCGGTGTAGTCATTCATACGAGCTTATGGGCTGGTAACAGATAGCCGACACCCTGATGCCGTGTGGCCGTAGATACATCACCAACGCTTGTCAAACTAGAGCCAACTAGCTTGTGCGAGCGCGAATTTGCGTTCGCTGACAATTTGAGGTCATAGTCGACGCGCATTCACCTCATCCTCAATGGTAATGAGGGTAGAGATGGGATTGAAAGCTGAAGCCTACGAATATCTATATCCTGGTAAAAATATTTACACCACATATGAGCCTTATAATGCTTTGAGATTGAGAAATTCAGAAACTGTAGACGTAAGCATTAATAATCTTCTGATTATAACCTAACTGACATATGGACTATGCCTTCAAAGAAACATGTAGCCATAATTTTGTCTAAACTGACACAAGCCTTGTTCTATCCATGCAATGCGGATGAATATGCCAAAGACCACCATTTGCCTTTCTGCCAAGCGCAGCGAAATCTTTCCACTAGCTGATGAAGCGCAGCGCTCTTGCTCTTGGCGTTAGTCCAGTTGTTCCGCTGAGCCGGCGAATAACCACCGGCTTTGGAATATGCAAAACAAAATTCACAAACTCGAGATCCCTCCTCCCTCCTCTGCGGGGACAACATTTACCTTGCTCACCTTTGGCCGGCTTCCGTGCGGCGCAAAACCTCGTCGTCGCTGTATTCTAGGTCGTCTAGAGGAAATTCCGACTCTATCTTTTGGTACCCTTTCTTTCTGTACCTGTTGACTGCATGCCTGACCCCGAACGCCATTACTCCCACGCAAAGTATTATTGTTATGATGAACACCCATTTTCTCCATCCGCGAAGACAGCAGGGGTACCAGGACATAAAGACACCAGCAGCCCATTGCACCCATGAGTTCCTCTCGGGTTCATCAGGAAATAGTCCCTTCCGCACGAGCTGTTTCATAATCGGGCCCTGTGGCCCCGATACAAATCGCTTTAACCCAGTGTATGGAACTGTCCTCTGGAGGGGGTGATCATCTGGATATTGGGCATCGCCCCAGATGCCTGTAAAGTAAAAGAAAGAGGTGATAGCAGGCGTAGAGGGCAACGTAGGCGTAGACGAATGCAAGCTGGTGAGGGTGAAACTATCAGGATCGAGATGATAATAGTATGCGGACAGGGTTGGATCCCAGAGTTGGCCAGCATCGCAATAGTCCAGCAGTACCGTATCATGAACGTGTTCGCTACATGGGAATGGTTGGTTATGCTTAAAATAGTTGGGAAAGAGGGAATAGCCCCGGGCTACGAGATGGAGATTGCTACATACCCTGACGATACATAATTTGCGTGTGAGCCGTAGGCACTGAAAACAAAAGGCTATGTCCACAGGTTAAATCAGATTCGCCGAGCCCGTAGGATGTCACAATTCACGTACCCGCCCGTCCTTCAGAGAAAGAGCAGTGTGATTCCAGTCATACGCAGCGCCGCCCAAGTGCTGACTGTAGTAGATGCCATTGGGCTTTCCATCACGGAAGCGAATCATGTTATGTTCCCTTTAGAATGATTAGTCGGAACGACTTGTGGAACGTGCCGGCAGAAGAGATGCTCACCAATCCCCAACATGGTCTCCAAAGTGCATTCCATGCTCAGTGTCCTCTATGAAGCCGTTGAGTGGCTCCAATACCTGTGTGAGATTTGCACCTCGATCGTAGGAATAGAAGTAGAAGAAGAAGGCATCAATATCTCGAGGACTCTGCTCAACAAGAATCACAACGCAAGGGGTAGCGTTCACGATCCTGCCTGACGCATCGGGGAGCTCGCCAAGGAGCCAGGCAGGTAACGCGGTGACATTATCATTAGAGGACAAAGCAACCAGACCATGACTAATGTTGTTGAGGAGTGCGAGATTACTTAGGTCGAGATCTGGGAGGTCAGACAGAGGCTCTTGGTTGACCTTTGGTGTGGTGTGGCGGATATGTTCGAGCAGGTCTGAAGGGCGGAATGGATCATCCGAGTGTAGCCAAACGAGGGGAGCTGTTTCATGAGTTGCAGTTGCACTGATTAGCTTTCGAAATGAGGCAGCCGAGCAAAATTCCGCCTCTGGCGATCCGGCAGATCTATGGCTCGAATGCTCAGGACAGATTGAGAAGACGGACTCGTACCGTAGCGTGTCACATAGTCAGGCACGGTGCGATTAGAAATGTCGAGAAAAGACGGTGTCGGCTCGTGAGCAAACGGCTCTGCATAGACGGAAAGGAACTGTAAAGCAAGCAATAGGATGATGCTTAGACAGCAGAGTTGCCTAGAGAAATAAAAGCGTTGACGGGCCATGTGCGATGTGCGGTCTGCGGTCTGCAGTCTGCAGCCGGCACCTCCAGCTGAGGTTGAAAATTGTGAGCTTCCCGGCACTGGCGATGAATGACTTGACGAGCGACGTCGAGCGAGCAGCGCGCGATGGGGACAGTTGAATGAATGACCCCCATGTGAGTGTGCTCTCCGACTTGCAAGCGACTCAAGATGTCATCTTCTAGACATCGTGAAGGACACATTGGGTGGAAGAAGCATGGCTCTTTGTTGTCCTGGACGCTTAGGTCAAATGTTGCGAGAGCCTCGCTCCGCCACGATCCATTCTTCTCTGGCAAGCCTCCCAAGCCAAGCGGCCCAGAGACTGAAACCTGGTCAACGGGTGGCCCAGACGACGTTTCGGTCTAAAATTGAAAAGTCGAGTCGTCACATCGAGGCCGCTCGGCAGCAAACTTGACTGTGTTGTGTCATCAGTGCGCGCGCCCCTGCGGCTCTTCCCGGACATCTAGGGGCTGCCTAGCTCGCATAAAGCTCCTCGCAACTCCGTGGAAAGTCATGACGAGGCCAGTGTCTGTAGCTCGCAATTTGCTGTCCATGTCCGGTAGGCTGATTGGGACATTCGCATTCGCCTGGTCCTTGTACCCACGCCGTCGACGGAATAAAACGGACTCGATATTAATAGGTCAAACAGGGCATCTCAGGCTTGTCGCAGCTTCCATGTCCCCGGATACTTTGGTACGGAGTACATAATAGCATTAATATGTACGGAGTAAGTGTGAGGAATCGCGTCTTGGGCGCACATCTAACTTATGAGTTTGGTTCAACAAGTCACGTTATGACTCCGATGGCTTGTTAAAGGCGAATGAATGGAGAGGCTGTGTTATGTCCCCCAAGTGCAACAAGACACCAACCACGCGTCTGTTCAAGGTTGTTTTGTTTGTGTTTGCTCATTTGCTCACAACCCTTTGTAGACTCACCTCATAACTTACCTAACTACCTACCTAGGTAGGTACCTAGCTTACTTCAAGTCACCTAGGCGCCCGGCCCCTGGGTGACAGTAAAACTATTACAAGACAGATAAAGATTTTGTCACCAGCTGGTAGTCAGACTTACCACAAGTGAGTGACAATTTTTGACCTTGTCTTGTCATAACTTTTGCTGTTACTAGAAATGAGCAGGTGGCGCGCGTAAGTACCATACCTACCGGGGTATCACCCACCTCTGTACGGAGTACTGTACTCCGCAACTTATAGGGTACTCCATAACTACTACCTCTTCTGGAGTTGGAGGGCGGTCTGCCTCAGGCCAAAATAAACCCACCTCAGCCACACCTCTCATGTTCCTGGTCAAATTCCAACTTTCAAAGCGCAAAACTCCCCCATCATGGCAATGCCGACCGACCCTGCGCTGATGCCGTCGCCGCCGGCGGATCTGACCCATGCCGAGCAACATATGGTCAAGGAGAGACACTCGTTAACTCTAGACCAACGGCGCGCATTGCGGAGGTGGGCGAACTCTCAGACTATCCGACCATCACATAAGGCATGCATTGAATGGTTCTATTCACAATATGGTCAGCAAATCAGCCAGTCGACCGTATCTCATTCGCTATCACCAAAATATTCGCGACTAGACGGCGACAATCCACAGCTCTCAGGTTCACGCTTGCGATTCGGCAATTGGCCCGACGTTGAGAAGCTGGTGCTTCTATGGTATCAACAAGTTCAAGCTTCAGGTCGACAGCCCACGAATGACGAATTGGGCGAGAAGGCGAAGTCTATATTCATTCAGTTACCACGATACAGGGACGAAAACGCGCCAGAATTCTCCCCTGGCTGGATACACCGCTTTAAGAAACGATATGGTCTGCTTATTCGAAGGCAACGGAGGCTAGGAGACGGCGGCATAAATCCCGCCGAGGATATCGATTATCTCGCCGACTGTGTTCCAAGGGTGATGGCAGTCGCGTCTGATACAAGCCCTGCTGCAATTAAAGATCAAGTTCTACGCGTTGTCGGCGTGGAAGCCAGCCTGAACACGTGCGCCTTGGTGCGAGACGAGGTTGTCAGAAGGATGAATGTTGCAAGCCAGTCACCACTTCCGCAGCACACCATGTCTCATCCCGAACCCATCCCGCCGCCGCCGCCGCCTCCTCCTCCTCCTCCGCCTCCGGATCAACCAATGTACGCCGACGATGACCCCGAGGTGGTTCTTCAAAACGCCTTGCGCCAGCTCCAACAAGAGGAGCAGGCAGCCGAGGAGCAAGCAGCGGCAGTTCGAGAGGAACGAGAACGCGCCGAGCGGGCTGGACTACATGCGACTGCAATAATAGCTACTCCAAGTGCGCGAGACTCTTCTACCGACCCACGGTACACTACACCTGCACAAGAACTAGGTGGTCACGATCTGACTCTCACACCGATACATGCCGAGGGACCAATTTCGTCTAATGAACGACCCATTCGCTGTCCGTTTTGTGTAAATCAGCGCATGTTGCGGACCATCAAGGAAGCTGTGGAGCATATGTCTACACACGTCGTTGTGTGAGAATGACGGAGCGATACCCGATCTTACTATTTCGATTAATAGTGCTTTTTAGCGTGTTTTCCTCTTCAACTGGTGATGAAGTCAACGATGAACAACCATGTTGCTGGGCCCGGATTAGGACTGAGGCATCGGAGTTCAGGAATATAATGAGCATGCTTTAGGATTATGACTTTTTTTTGGCAAACATCCAGTAAGTAACCCAGAAAACTGGGTTTGTAAATACATGCTGCGGCATGCCACAGTATAATTCGTTCGTCGATTGGCGCAACTGGCCATGCTCATGGTCGGATTGTCACTACTTCAAAGTCCAGCCGGCTAAGCTTACTCATAGCGAAACGTATACACATATATGTGCCACCGTCCCATCATGCTTACCGAATTGCTCTGCATACGTCTTCTTGTGCAGGGATTCTATTCTATATGAATCCGCTATCTTGTAACGCCCTCACTATGGCTTCCTCCTCAAGCCTACCTTTGCTCTTTGGCGGAGGAACATCGCCCGTATCAATGTAATTCTCCCAGAACTTCAAGCCTTCAAGCCCTTCCTCTCGGCATAATGCGCCATGCTCTTCCGCCATTAACAATTCCTCCTCCGCAACGCCAATGCTCCAGCCGAATCGTTCCGCAGTTTCCAGGGCGGTTACGCCACGGCCAAATTCTCTCCAATCCCAAGTGACTTGTCGCTCTGGAGGGAATTCGTGTAAGTCTTGCAGCCAGGAAAGGAGCGACTTGATAGTGGTGTCGTCCGTTCGATCGTGGCTCTGAACTACCATGACGCCGCTACGGAAGGTCCGCAGGCGAACCGGGAGCTTTAGACCTTCCCATAAACGCGCGGCTTTCTCGAAGTCCGTAGGGCTCACAAGCTCGACACCACCTCTTGCCCTGTTGAACATGGCCCAAAGGTCGACGAGCGTGATGATGCCCCCGGCTCGTTTCAAGACACCCCTTGAGTCGTCGGCGAGGAACTCGGCGAGGTTTCGAGACAGCTCGGATATGTAGAGAGACTCAGAACTTCCACCGGCAACAATGTCTTTTGTCGTGACTAAACCTAGTTGACTTGCTGATTCTGCCAAGATGGCGTTCTCTTCGGCGGAAGCGCCGCCAATGGCACCATTCGTTTGGCGAGCATATCGCTCCGCAAGAGCAATGACTTCCTTTGCCGATGACATTAAAGCCTCGAGATCTTCAAAGGCATTGCCGATGAGCATTTCGTTGTTTTTGTGCATAGTGAGGCCTAGCTGTTCTAGGCCGGCAATTCCCGCCGTTTTGGTTCTGTTTTCAGCAGATGGATTGGATGAACCAATTGTAATATCTGAGTTTGTAGGTCTGCCACTTTTCGGAACTGGGGGAGCATGCTGCAACAACCATTTTCTTTGTGTAATAGCGCCCTTCAGCCTGTCATAGAAAATCTGCACACCTCCACCCCGGAAAGAAATCTTGATGCTCTCGACAACGTCGATCCCCGCCGATGTTTTGCTAAGAACCTCGTGAACAGGGCCTGGAGACTCTGTACGGACTGATGGCGATTCGTCCACCATGCCGGTGGAGTTGTGTGATAGAAGCGGTGCACCACACATCTCGCAGGCAAGCAGTGACGGGTGATTTGAGAATGTGCACCGCGGACACGGAAAGGATGCTGCTTCACCAAGTGAAGACTTTGATCGATTCTTGTCGGGGGGCTGACTGAGGCTTTGCGTGATATACTCCCGAGGGCTCGTTGGTAATGGGGTATTGAACTCGGGTTGTCGCGTTGACAGTGAACCAGCACTAAGAGCTGTGTTCATTATAGGGGTAGGACGTTGGCTGGCATTGTTGATGGCTGCTTTAAGAACGTGTGCTAACGTTGGCTTGATTCCACAAGAAAGGCATGATGGTAGCGGCGTATGTGCATTTGCTGCAGCAGGGTCAAAATTCACTGGTATCGGATTGGAGAAACTGCAGATAGTGCAAACCCAGGTGACTACAGTCACCTTGGGAGGCTCCGATGGAGGCCTATATGCGGACTCTCGTTGCCCAGGAGATGCGGAGCCATTTCTCGAAGGACATGCTGCATTGGATAAAGCTCGATTACGAAGCGAAGGGCGCTTCAACTGCTTGGGAAAGATGGTGATTTTAGGTGACGACTTGAGAAACCCGGCATAGAACTCGTATCGGTCAACATCCTTGAGGTCCAGTGCTATTGAGCGTGTTCTAGGCTCAGTTTTATCAACGTAGCAAATCCGATGAGAGGTTAGATAAACTTGGCCATTCTGGTGGTCCGGAAGCTTAAGCTTGCTGAGATATTCCGTTAGCTAAACCCGGCCTTATAAAACACAGACCAAAGGATGCAGCTCACCCTTCATACAGTCCAACATTGTCTTGCACAAACAGCAAGATCTCATCAGGCAAATAAGACGGTCGTAATGCAGTGGTCAGATCTATATGTTTCAAGAACATTCGTCATGTCGTAGTGGCTGAATAGCCAAGAGGGATTGTTCAGATGCAAGGTTGCCTTGGCTTCGTAACTCTGATGGTGACTAGGAGGCCAATGCTCGGCGGCAATCGGTGGAAGAAGCTAGCGACCTCAAATGAGTTGGCCAAGTCTTTTTTTATTTGACAAGAAACAGAAATCTGAAGGTCATATGCTGTAGTTTAAGACTGTTCAGGTTGAGAAAATGAAATGAATCAAAGTGTCGGCACTGACTTCGGGGAATGTTGAACTCAGGCGTCACCGGAGGGGCGATTGTGCCGCGTGAGAGACCCACTGACCCCACACTACCCTCCTTTAGCCGATTATTTGCCGCCCTGTCACGGGTTTTGGGCATTTAGATTGCTGACCGCCCACCCACCAGAAGATTCCTTTTGCCCTCAAATTCCACACCGCTGGCGAGGCACCATCCCTCCACACGAATATCATCGTCCACCGCCAACTGTCGACGTCCAACCGAAGATACTAGGCATTTGAATAAATTCGACTCAAAAGCTAACATCCAGTACATACACGCTGATCCATCACCATGCTGCCAGGGTGGTCAGCCACGCAGCAAGCGCCTGGCATCTCACAACAGGCCCAGCCAGTCGCGTACAATTTCGCTGCCAGTGAGAGCCCCCATCAACCCTGTCCCGTCAACTACATAGCCGGGGAGCTAATCATCAGAACAGATCCTGCCTTTGTTCCAGTCCAAGTCCGTCAAGGCTTCAGTCAGTACGCTCCTCCAACACCTCCATCATACCCAGGTTACGTGCCGCCCTCCGCTGGTGCCCAACCCCCTGCCCAAGCAGAGCAATCAAAGCCGAAGACGGAATGGCCTGAGTCCGTCAGGAAATATGTCCAGCGGTCTTTCCTCCCGGATCATGACGACCCATCCGTTTCTCGTGCAGAAGTCGAGGCCAAGCTTAAGGAGACGATTGGGTCCGCCAAAGAAAACGGTACTTTGTACACGATAAATTGGGATACTGTTCCTTTGCCGCAGGCCCTCGTGAAAGCCGACCGTGATGCACTGTATAATCGTGGCATTCACACGTTATCGTCCTCCGAATCTCTCGTCAAGACCAGGAAAAGAAAATCTTCCGACTTTGCCGACGGAGGATCCGGCCAAGCGCCGTGGCTCAATGCTAACTCTCGATCATCTCTCGAGAATCGTATTTCATATCCATCACCGGACAAAAGGTCCTCTTTTGACGACAATTCGGCGAAATCCAGTAAGTTACAAAAAGAAGCAGCCAATAAACGCAAACGTCGCTTCGAGAGCGAATACAAGGCTGTATACAGATCACCCAGCCCTACTCCACCCTCATCCGGTCCTATCATTGGAACAAGTGAGGTACTGGAGAAGAGGTATCTTCGCCTTACTGCTCCTCCTATTCCTTCCAATGTTCGACCAGTGCACATCTTGCGCCAAAGTTTAGACCTGCTGAAAAAGAAGTGGAGGAAAGAGGGAAATTATTCATATATTTGCGATCAGTTCAAGTCCATGCGACAAGATCTTACCGTTCAGCGGATCAAAAACGACTTTACTGTCTCCGTCTACGAGATTCATGCCCGCATCGCCTTGGAAAAGGGGGACATCGGTGAGTATAACCAGTGTCAGACCCAGCTTCGTTCTCTTTATACTTTGGGTTTGAAAGGCAACCCTATCGAGTTCAAAGCATATCGTATCCTCTATTTCATTCATACTGCCAATCGCACCGGTCTGAACGACACGATGGCAGATCTAACCGCAGCAGAAAAGGAGGAAAAGCCGATCAAGCATGCGTTGCAAGTTCGATCGGCGCTGGCCTTGGGAAATTATCACAAGTTTTTCCAGCTTTACCTCGACACGCCTAATATGGGCGCGTATCTCATGGATATGTTTGTCTCCAGGGAACGTCTTGCTGCACTATGTAATATGTGCAAAAGGTTTGTGTTGTTCCCGCTACGCTACACCCCATGATAAAATGCCCGGTGTTGACCGTCTGTCTTAGTTATAAACCTGATGTTAAACTGCGTTTCATCACTGAAGAGTTGGGGTTCGAGTCCGATGCCGATGCTGCCCAATTTATCATCGATCACGGTGGCCAGCATCTCCTGGAAGACCGCTCAGAGAACATTCTTTTTTTGAGCGGCAAGGCTGGCCAGGTCTTTGAGACATCAAGATCCGAAGCCTTCCGGAAAGTTGACATCAAAGGACAGATCTAACCTCGATGACCTCTTTTTATTGTTTCCTTCACACACCTGACCCCCATACCATATGTTTCGGCTCCTTGGCAAAAAGAGTAGATGCCAAGCGCCTATTGTTGAGCCACACACAGCGCATGCATGATGATGACAACTTTGTACTCGTGGATTATGGCGTAAGCTGTCAAGTATCTGAACAGCCGTGGCGAATTAGGAGCTTTTCCTCTGTTTCTTCTTTGTTGTACTGGCTGGCACGATTGGAACGGCGTTTTGGTTCAACCTCACTTGGCACTGGCCCGAACAACGTTGCAAGGAACCTTGCCGATTATCGATTCCAATTCTAACTGAACACCAGAATTCATGGTTGGCGGCCAGGCCGGATGCAATTGGTATCACGACGGTTTCCATATCGGCTTTCCTTCGTTATTCTTGTTTGTTAATTTCTACAATGTAGCACATCGGCTGCTACATATGACTACGCCATTGATCCGGATCGATCCCCATGAACCTGATGCTCAACTATCACGAGCGATGAAACATAGCCTCCCCATTCACAACGCGTAAACCATCAACTATAACTTCAGCAATTGACAATAGAGTATACAGACATGGAGCTCGTTCTGGATAAGATATCTAGCTTGGGGACATAGCTCAATTCATAGTTTAGCCTAGCATGTTCAATCAGAAAAATACTTTATATTCCATGCGTATTTTAACACACATTTTTGACTACCTTTGGGCTCTCTGCCGCCGCGACGAGCCTCACTAAGAAAAAGAAGTCGTTTGCCGTGAGGCCTGTAGCCACTGATCGATGCAATTGGCCAACAGAGCTATAGTTATGCCTTCTAAAGACACTCATGGAACGGGTTTGCAGATGCGACAACAGTCGCCACTCGTCTATGCGACCTACATGTTGATCGCTTTCTTGCCGACTTTGAGGCGAAGCTCTTCATACGCTGTTGGGTGGCCTTCTGCATGGCCAGAAACTCAGCTGAGGCAAACGAGGCCGAGTATCAAGAGCCCCCGGGGGCTCTTATGTTTCGACGATGAGGTTGGCATGAGCGCTGACCACATAAGTACTTGGTGAGAGACGAGGTCGTCTTGCAGCTGTGCCGGTTTAAATTGTCCCGTATAGCCCATGTTTGGCTGAACTTACATGTAACAATCACGAAATCACTGGACGGATCGGACAGGCGACAAGCTCTGTTTAACGTTGTTGACGAGCTGAGAGGCTACATTCTTGGCATATACGATGAAAGTGCCGCAATTTTCATTAATTGGAGACCCAATTGTCCGGCAATTTGCTTAGTCTTGAATCTTGAAGTCTTTATCTCACCCCACCAAGTTTCCCCCCGGAAGTGAACTGTGTAACGTTTATACGATTGCTACGGAGCTTATTCTCCGCGCTGAGGGAAGCTAGCAGGTTTGCGCTGCGCGGTGGCTTTCGGAAAAGTCAGAAGAAGATCCAAGGCAAGATTGATGGATACAATTGGGTTTAAAGCTTGAGAGCTCAGGACTGAACGGGCATTAATGTATCAGTAAGTTATAGGCCGGCCACTGTGTGGCTGCGCATCCTGGCTCCTATCATGCCTGGCGGCAGAGATCAGTCCGTTTAGGCCGGGACCTTGTGACCCAGATTTGTCGGGCGAACACCAACCTTCCTGGCGGTTGTAAGCGGAGTGCCAACCTCATCATGCAGAAAGTGCTCTACGGAATCGAGAATCACGATTCTACTACGGTAGAGAGCCCCTTGGTGGTGTCGTTACCTGATCGGAAAAGCTGTGCGATGAGAAGGCTTTCATCTAGTTGCTGAACAGAAACAAGGCTTCGGCGCGTGTAATACTTGAGGCATGTGTGGCACGTACTTCGCGAGTCGTCGAGAATGGACACACGGACGGGTGGACAAGGGCGTACTCACAGCCCTTTTCTTGAAGCCAAAATGTAGCCCTTGCTCGATAAGCTGGCCGAAATTATCCTAAGCGCGGCAAGAAAGCGTTTCCGCTGACCGTAGAGGATACTTCCCACCGAGGCCTTGAGATCCGGGAGCTGCTAAGGAGAGCAGTTCGGTTGGTAGCAGTTGGAACGAACGTATTCTCGACTCGACTGTCAAACTCTACAACGTGTGATCCCTTGGTGTTTGGTAATTTGACCTTCCTTAGCCCTCTCGTGTCGTGTCAATTTCGAAATGGCACTCTAAGATGACATATACAATATCAACATATTCGCTGTGGAGAAACCTGCGCATGCACAAAATTCCATGCATGTTTACTACAGACGTGATCATGCGGCTGAGAGACGAATGAGCCACGCGAACTGGCTGCCGAGTCGGGAGACGTCGCTGGGACGAGATAGAGCCTTCAGGATGAAGTTGAATGCGACCCGGGCTAGACTGAAACTGTGCGACCAGTGGGACAGACGGCCCAAGTGTAAGGGGTTTCACTTTAAGCTCCCTTTTGCGGCGCAAATGCCATCATCGCTTGCCCGTTGAACCAGTCCCATCGCCGAGTCATCAAAGAAACAAGTCTCTCACCTCATGGGAGTGGTACCCAACGAGGAAACGCCTGCTCATGGGGTTCCTCGAGGCGTTTTAGTAGCGCTTGCCCAGAGAGCACATCCCGATCTTTGTCTGATGACCTCATTGTGTCGCATTGGGGACGGGTTCTGGAAGATACTAACTGGTAGACAAAAGCTATCGACAAAAGCTAACGGGCACGGCCAGATGTGGCGTCTTCCAAGTCGTCGACAGGACACGCCGCATGACCCAATACTGAATTAATTATGCGAATAGGAAATGCCGCAGTTATCGATGAAGCAGACTCCCGTACATGCCGTTCCAGTGATGCCTGTGATCTACCCGTTGACGCATAACGATCCCCATCGGCTGCAAGGCGGCCATGTTTCCTTTATCGGAGGAGCCTGCGTTTAATCACCCAGCCTTTAAATTGCCGGCTAAATGTTGGACCGATAATCAAGCTCTGGATCGTAGAGTCTGCCAAAATCTGCCAAACACCGGGAGAGGAGTACCCGTCAACCATCAATGCAGCCCCCGTCTAGTCCCGCAGCAAGGGTCGAACAAGTCGTTTCATAGCTGCCATGGGGCAGCAAGGATGGGTGGTGGGTGGAAGAAGAAGGATTGGCAAGATAAGTTGCTGGCGTGGCCCGAGATGCGTACATTGTGCACTTGGACACGATAGTGACCAACTGTGACCAACTGCTCCCATGCCCATTGTCTGGTTCTGTTCCCTGCGGATGGCCCTGCGAGTGGGATATACTCACCCAGTCCCTTACGCTACTATGCCACAGTCGAGACTGTAGCTAGAGCGGACGATTCTCTGCGGTTCCAGTGCAATAAAGAGTTGGGTACTCCGTACTTTCTTCCATATCCTGCCTGGCTCTGGAATGGGATAACGTATTCTTTTTCGAGGGTAGCAGGGGGCGCTTGGTATCATGCGCATGGACGATCAGCGTGGCAACAAGGGGGGCCCCATGGGTCTGGGCGGCCATGTGCGAGAACCGGTTGAGCGTTTAGAATTTCTGAAGAAAGAGTGGAGTGCATTGCGAGTGCATTGGACGTTTTGTGGCGTGCTTGTGGGAGACAAAAGCAAAGACGAGCGAGCGATGGCTTGATAGATGACGGCGTTGATTGAGTCGGATGGATATCCGAGTATGTGCGAAACAAAGGGCACGGCTTCACGTTGGGGTGCCGAGAATGGATTGACAGTGCACAGCAATCGCATGCATTCTAGAAGCACAGATGGCTGGTAACATCTTGGCACATGCAACGTTCGTTCGTCCACGTCTCTCTCTATATAGAGCGGCTGTCGGGGATTTGATTGCCCTCTTGGCGAAAATCGACCCGGCTTCCTCCAGCTGTCTTTGTTCGCTCGCTCGACGCAATGTCGGCGTTATGCAGGCGTTGACCAGATGAAGGATGATGATGATGCTCCTCTGGGACAAGTCTCCGCTGCTGGAAATCAATTCTTACTGCCGTCATCAAGTTGTACCCAGCCTGGATTGAGCATTATATTCGATAAATGGCAGGTTAGCGTGGAGATGATGAAACAGATAAACTGGATCGCACCCTCAGGCGACGTGTGGGGTGCATATGTTGAAATGTTGAACATTGGAGATGCTGTGCCGAGTAGTTATTGGCTGTGAAGGCGTATCAGCTTTAGCTACTCCAGAATCCCGAGTCCATTGCTGAAAATATTGATAGATGTAAATCCTCAGGGCGAGAAATGCATATATGGTTGAGAAATGAGCCGAATTGGATGGAGATGCCATCGCGTCGGACAGTAATAAGTGCCACGGCTCGAGCTTCCCTGTGACTACCTACCTAGTACCTCATGCAGGGGAAAACAGACCACTGGGTTCTTCTCGGATGTAACTAATATCAAGCGCCGCCTTGAGAAACTTTGGCGCCGAGAAATCTGGTTAAGTGAACGGTGATACGGCACTTTTGGTCGACATGTTTTTCTCCAGCCGTTTGCAGGTCGTTGATCTAAGACACGAGGAGCAACCGACTTTTCGGGGTGAGACAAAATTGAAGAGGGGGGGCATGATGCTCGGGCCAAGCGTTAACTCTTGCGGACACGGGGTTCTTTGAGGATCCTGATGCGTCATGCGATGCCTTACGATGGATGACCCTCCTGGTGATGGCTCTATGGGCGGCGGGAGGACGAGCGTGCATGCAGGTACACACACACACACGCACACACACATAGATCCTTGATATGCATATGTACCTAGGTATTCACCTCGGTATTTGTACATCTTACCCGTTGCGCGATCTAGGCTGTGCTATGGTGAAAGTCATGAGAGAGGGCTCAAGTTGTAACTACCTACCTAGGTACCTAGGTAGGTACCTAGGTAACTAGTAACTAACTTATTACAGAGTACCTATCTTAGTGTTATGCGCGAGCAACGAGGAAGCCTAGGAGGCGCCCCCTTGCGACTGGCCTGTCCCCCCACCAACAACGGGGAGGGCAGGTCCTAGAAACCTCCATGGCTTAGAGGCGACTAGGTGCTAGCTACCTAGGTACTTACCTGGTAGGTACCGAAGTGCTTTGCCAACGTTGGAACTCGCACGCAGTCAAGTTGAAGTTGCATGGGATAGATAGACACCTAGGTACTGCGTACGGAGCAATTTTCTTACTGGGCTAGGTACGTACTTATGAGTCTGGTCAAGAGATAAGTAGCCCAAGGCCACTTGGGAAACCAATGCAGCGTGTGCATAGCTGAGACCCATGGAATCCCCCAAGCTCCATGTACTCCGTAACTACATCTCTCTCTTTAGGACCCTGTCCATGGCCTGCCGCTGCCGCTCCTGAATCGATCACGTCTGGTTCGGTTCCATGTGTCCATCAGGCCAATTGTTGACTGACCATCGGATGCTACACGCTGCCTGACGCACCTGTCCTTTGGCCGCCTCGGTCAAGATTGCACCATACTAGGTAGGTAGGTACCTGGTCAGTTAATCGTCGACAAAATTGATTAAATCGGGATCGGGAGCGTTGTTGTTGATTCAACCGTTTACGTGTTTGACACTGCTTCAAGACCGGAAGAGCCCAAGAAAAGCAAGTTCAGGGCAGATCGAAAGCAAATCAACTCGACCCCCTTGCTTCAACGACCATGCAAGCCAGTTGAACCGGCCAGCAGACTGTCTTTCCAGCAAATCATGGTCTCTGCAGAAGCCCTGCATATGCTGGCCTGCTGGCCTGTGCCCTCGAGTGGTCCATGCATCCATCATCAGTCCGTACCTGCTGGCCTCGTCTTTCTGATACAGCGATTACATTCCCAGGTTCCTTCGACATGCAAGTGCCCAAGCCATGCTGTGATCCGCCTGCTGGCATCGCCGATTGATGCCCCGAAATGTCATCCGGCTCTATCTACGGTCAAGTCCTGGATACACTTGCTCATATCGACTCACCTGGGCAATCTAATGCCCGCAGAATGTTTCTGTAATGTCCATACACGGCGGCATCAGGCCATTGGATTCATCCAGGGCGTCAGTTGACCGGTGACAGACTGCTGCGGCCAGAGGCCAGAGTGCCATGAATCACACCAAGCAAGACTTGATCCTTGTCGTCTTCTTGATATATGATATGCTCCAGAGGACGGGCATGGCAGTGCATCAAGTTGGATGTTTATTACCAGTACGGAGTATACACACCACTCGAGCGCCTGATGACCGCGGATCAATCCACCGCCTCGTCGTGCTTGTACTCCCTGTCCAATGTTTCCTCTACTTTCCACTCGAGTCCGGAGTAAGTAACATACATAACTTATATGAGTATCCCCTGCACATCCCGTGTCCATTATAGTTTGTCTGCTGTTTCTTGTCTTCCTTAATAATCTATTTTTGAGATGCATGGTTTTTCTTGTACGCTCTGCTTGTCCACTTAGCCGTCGTCATTGTTGCCCCTGGACATTGTTGGCAATCTTATCCCTCGATCTACCGCCCTTCTTGGCGCAACGCCCTCGGTCTCCCTCAGAAACCACGGAGCTGCATGCAGAACACGCGACTAGTTATACCGGCGTAGTTGCTGTTTGCCCAAAGCAGCATCATCAACAAACTTCTGAAGTTGTTAGATGCGATGTACCTCGAAACCTCGCGGAAATAAGAGCGGTGGTTTAGACTGGTCTTATTGGCTCTTCGTTCATCGCAGGTACGAACGAGTACGACCCAAACGAATCGCCAACAGTTGTTTGCGCCACGGTTCCTCCGTCCGATGACAACATTCAACTCTAAACCCTCCTCTTGCAAATCAGAATCCCAAGATTTCGCAGACGAGCCCATCGAATCCAAAAATTGACTACACAAAACGGCTGCGAGCAGTCGCGTTCCCAAGCCTCGCCAGTTGCTCCTTCTGGTTTCCAAGCTCAACGGTGCAGCATACGGAGTACAAAACTCGCTGCTTCGAGGCGTCTCCAGCGTCTCCACTATCGAATCCACCAAGCAACCCACCACCCAGGCAGGGCCTGAACCAAATTTTGACTGGACACCTTAGGGGGGACCTTGGGGGGCCAGACTGAACCAGACATCTGGAAGTGCCCAACATCCCACTGCCAGCTGGTTCAACTGCCAGCACACCCAGGCCGTGCCAGTTAGTGGGGCCCAGTGGTCAGGTTAACCAGGTCTCGGCCGCGCTGGGCTGATTGTTAGGAACGCCTGGTGAGTTTTTTCGAGACTGGAACTGATTGATCGAATAGGACGAGGGAGAGGCACGGGGGAAATATTAACTGCTCCCCCCCCGTCCCTTTCCGCCTCTCGCCTTCTCGCCCCTCCTCCTCGCCTCTCGCCTCTTGCCTCTCGCCTCTCGCCTTTTGGTGCGACAACTTCTCTTCGTTTTGCTGCCAGCCCTCGCCGCAAAGTCGCAGTGTGAGTTGTACAGGATGAAGGTGCGTCGCCGTCTACCTCTCTATCTCTACAGCGTCTTCATATGTATCGAGCATTTCCCTTCTGCGCATATGTCCGGGGGGTCATAGTAGCAGCCTATGATCTCCCTTCGTCGCTGCGCATCCCATCCACGCCCATGGTCGCAGTCTGCGCATTCGGACGAGGAGGACCTGGGCAAGCTGTCGTGTGCCGCCTCGACCCTTCCACCTTTCCATTTGATTTTCGTCCGCAGTGCCAGTCAGATGCGCCTGCCTGCCTGCCCGCCCGCCCCTGCCTACATGTTCCTGGCGAGACAATATTTGCACCGCCTACCCTGCCAGTTGCTCCTTCCTTTGCTTCGTCTCGCTTCATCTTCCCCCAGACAGTCAGACAGTCCAGTTGCTACACCCCGCACTACGCGAACAAATGTTTGCTACGCGGTCATGGTCCCTCACCTAGGACTCATCTAAAACTACTCGATTTTTTTTCTTCTCTCACGAAAGCTGGTAGGCCGCTAACGTTCATGGCCCTCATACAGGCTCTCCGTCGTTCCATCAAGGGCGACAAAGACAAGCAGCATCACACCTCAATAGGGACGAAGTCTGCTGTCGCTATCATCCCCCCCAAAAAGGTCGGTTTTGAAATCCTTCAGATGTCCCGTATGGTGAAAACCCTTCTCCGGATTTGCTCATCTTATGACGGTGATTTGCACACAAATTTTAGCAATACAATTCGTTCTCCTCGTCTTTTTTTAACAACAATTCCGCTCTCTTACAATCAGCAGTATCTCATCTCCCTCACTCAAAAGATGCTGTACTAATACTTCGGTCTCTATGTAGGTAATCCGAGCATTGTACGACTATGAAGCCCAATCGACGCAGGAATTAAGCTTCTCGAAAGGGGACTTCTTTCATGTAATTGGCCGCGAGAACGATCAGGACTGGTATGAGGCTTGCAATCCTGCCCTGCCGGACGCCCGAGGCCTTGTTCCGGTCGCTTTCTTCCAAGCTTTGGGCCGTACCGAGCGAGATAGCGCCCAGTCCGACACTGGCAGGCCGTCCACTGCAAAGAGTCCCGACCATGACTCCGGCTACAGCGAAAACGCCCCGCATCCTATCACAACGGCTGTACCAATCACACACCGTAGTACCAAGTCTACCGATATCGACAACAAAATATTCGCCACTGTCATGTACGATTTCGAGGCCCAGCGGCCAGACGAATTGGGCGCTATCAAAAATGAGCAAATTATCATCATTGCCCAGTCCACTCCTGAGTGGTTCGTTGCTAAACCCATCGCAAGACTGGGCGGTCCTGGGCTGATCCCTGTCTCCTACGTCGAGATTCGCTATGTCAGGACTAAAGAAGTTGTCCCCAACGCACTGGAAGCTGTTAGAAAAGCTGGTGTTCCGAGTGTGGAAGAGTGGAAGAGAATGGCAGCAAGCTATAAAAATAGCAGCATTACCCTGGGCAAGTTTGAGGCTGGTCCAGGCGGTCAACAGGCTGTTGAGCAAGGCATGGAGCGTATGAGCCTTCAAAGCGGAAGACAGAGTGCACAAAACGGATCATTACAGGTATGACCACCTCTACTCAACAACAATAGCTGTTTCCTTACAGCAGCCGTCTGTTCCATCCTCTAATGACTGTTCCACTTAGCATCGCGCCGGGCAACAAAGCATTTCCCAACTTCAACAATTCGGTCCCAACGAGCCAACACCTTCGCTGTACGCACCAACGAGAGCCTATATCCCTCGATACTGTTATGCCGAAGAAAAATTTTGGTTTGTCATCGTCGCTGTTCTCGAAGATGGCAGTCATTGGGAACTATCGCGTTATTACGAAGATTTTTACGACTTTCAGATTGCGCTCCTCACGAAATTCCCTGAAGAGGCTGGTAATTCTGGAACGGCCTCAAAGAGAACCCTGCCGTACATGCCAGGGCCTGTTAGTTATGTCACCAAGGCCATCACCGAAGGACGGCTGCACAACCTCGATGCCTATGTTAAAAACCTTCTCGGCCAGCCACCCCGCATTTCTCGATGTGACTTGGTCAAGCGTTTCTTTGCTCCCCGCCAAGGAGATGATAGGATTGAACAACATGATCTAGAGGCGGAGTATCGACTTTCACACGGCTCGCAGCAGTCTGCTGAATCCCCCGGAAATGGCGGTTCTCAGACCAACTTGAACGGAAATGGCCATACAGGACTTTCTGCCACACCTCGACAAATGAGTAACTCACAGCAAGGAACCGTTAGTCAGTCACAAGCTGTGATGAAGGTCAAGATGTACTACAATGGCGATCTTATCGCCATTCGGGTTCCATCTGAAGTTGACTATCAACAGCTCTGTGATAAAATTCGAGATCGACTTAAACTCAGCTTCGATGTTCAATTGCAATTATTTTATAAAGATGAGCCAACAGGGAACAAGCCGACTTTGATGAGCAACAATGACCTTGATTTCGCTCTCCAACGGAATGAGAAGCTCGTTCTCTACGTTGAACTTCTATGAGGAATGTTCTGCCGACTTTGCTACTTCTTGATTTTTACGCCACGCCGCAAGAAAATTCGATGACCAAGCTCATACCATTTCACCCCAATCTTTAGGCCCTTTTTGGCTATATCATTAGCAGCTGAGAGACGAATGTATTCGTGACACAGTGAACCAGCCACTCTTTTGCTACGCGGCGACGGCCTAGATCTCTTCAAGGGGCCCGACTGCTTTCAACCCCTCTCTGTCCCTCTCCACGAATTTCTTGCGCTCGCGTTTTTTTCTACCGTGGCTATCGTATCGAAATCTGAAGTGGACTGCATGTTCGGCTTCTTTATAAGTGGTTTTTGCCTGGGACTTGTTTGATGTTTTTGTTGTGGAGATATTAGCATTTTATATCTGTGCGATTCTATTTAAATTGGGAGGCTCTGGCCTGGGTAAGGCGTTCCGGAACCTGATTTTACCAATCGCTTTAGCTTCTACGCATACGGCGACTTGATACCTTGATGAGGTCGAAGGCTCAATCAGTGGAGGAAATGGGCAGAGCACACATACAGAGAAGAGAGACGACGTGGGGACATGGTCGAGTTGATGACTTGAGACGAATACGAGCATGAGAAACGATGGACATGGAAACGAAGCCTGTTCCGCGGCTTGGGCGTACAGGAGCGGCATTTTGATACGAAGCAAGTCAAGTCGCAGTTCGCAAAGTCTTAACGAGTGTACATATGGCCATCAAAGATTACCGTGATCATCGCAACGTCGGTTATGCTAGAAGATGTGCATGTTCATGTGTGGCTCTATTTATTCTCCAGAAAATCGATTCCAGAAACAAGCGTGACTTCCCCTGATCGCATGGCCTGACCTGACCTGTGAGTTAAATAGTCATGGCGTGATTCCCCCCCCTCTACCTTGCACACCTATACTCGATGAATAGCAAAGCATGTACGCAAAAGTACCGATCTGAGCAGCCCAAACGCCTTATGATGCGGAGTCATTACCAAAACAAAACACCCTTCTCCAACAGGGCCAAAATACCCAATGCCGCAGATAACCGGACGTCACTCCAACTTTGTCATCAAACCTCGTCGAACCTTGAGGTTTACTACTCCTCCCACACCGAATGCCGGAACAATACGACATATTCTAGCCGCAGAACTTATCAGCCAATTCGATCGAACAACTTCAATGCGACCACGCCATGAAATGGCAGGGGTTTGGTTGGGACGATTGTATAGATCCAAACCAAGGAGGTGTAGGGGCGTAGAAAGAAACTGTACGGCGGCGGGGGCCATAAACTGGGCTGCAGTTTGACCCGAAATCTTCTTCTTGAACTCGGCGGATAGACGCGAATCTATGTATGGCGCAAGAAGCGGCGGGATGTTGAAAGAGGCGAATATGGTCAAACAGTCGCGCAAAGTAAACAATGCATAGGAAGGTAAGGGCACCGCACGAGGCACGGAGCCCACGGGGCCAAACATGCGGACAAACGAACGGTCTTTATACATGCAAAGACCGACGTTGGCCGCTGACGAGGCAACGAATTTACCCGCCCCGGAGGAAACGGTTGAAGCGGGCTTGTTAGTCACGGTGGAGGTTGCCGTGTCAAGCATATTCGCTGTCAAGTATGTGCCGCCGTACAGCATGAAGATGAGGGCACAAGGACGAGAGAAGAGCGCGGGTCCGGGTCGTAGGATGATGTTTCGCACGGAGGAACGGATTGAGTCGAGGAGTGAACTACGCCCTGAAGCATTCTCCATGATGGATCTAAGTCATTTGTTAAATAATCATACTAATGATAGATAGAGAGATGTCATGTTTGTCGCAAATCATACCGATCAATGATGGAAATGACAGGGGCAACCAAAACACCAGCGCAAGCAGCACCGGTAGCATCAGCGGCTAGTCTCCATCCCAGTTTTTTGGTATTCCATCTGTGTTTTGAACCATCAGGGTGTTCCAAAGTCGGTGTCGTTGTCGCCAGTTCGGTCTCATCATTGACCTTCATAGTGACAAAAGATCTCTAGTAGGCTAGTAGTGGCTTAAATAGCTGATCTAAAACAACGTTGACGGGACGTGTGAAGCCTTAAACAGACCAAACCTGACAAAGCCTGGCTAGAAAAAAAAAAAGGGGACCCTATATTATGGTTGCTGTAGCTTCTTCTCTCGGGAATCGTGCCAGTAGCGACTGCTGCAGACGCATTGGTTTCTGAAAGGCGCTTCTTATCCTGCAATGGCTGTACTGTACGGAGTAAGATTGAATGGGCGTGGTGAGACAGAAGGTTTGTCGTAAATCAAGCAACTCGGAACCCCGTCGGCGCGCGGATGTGCCTTTGACCAGACGCGCAATTGAGCAACAAGATAAAACTGATATGCTGAAGTGGGGAGGGGTTTCGATTTACTAGTACAAAGTGTCCTCCGAAATATGCCGAGAAATGAATTGCAACATTGCCATACTCTCCAAGTTTCAGCGATGGGGATGCGGCAATAAAGAAGAAGATTGAAATGCTGGCCAGGCCAGGCGGCCGGTCAATCCAGTTTCCCGAAATCGGAGACGGGACATGGCAAGATGACGAAGGGGTCCGCGAACTTGCTCCAATAGGCACATTCCGGAAAGCCATGGGCGCCTGCCATCAGCCATTTTTAACCAGTGCGTGCTATGCATTGTGGAGGATGAGCGGCTAGGTACTCCGTATGCTAGTCCAAAGTCCAATTGAGTCCACCGAGTTGACTAAAACCATGTGCAGATTGGCGCAGTTGCTTCGTACTTCCGTAGTCCGCGTGGTATTGCAGGTGTCACGAGGTAGTATTACTGCCGCAAGGAAGCCTCCGTAAACCATGATGCGGATAGTCGCGGCCTGAGGGATGATGGAAGCTTCATCCGTGTCCGGGTACAGCATAACCACCAGCAGCCCATGCTATCACTTCGACACTTGATGACAGTCGAGGCACTCGATTTTCTACGCAGGTCGAAGTCTTGGGCAGGATTATGGAGGAAGAGAACTTCATACGAAGAAGGGTCAACCGATTGATTGCCTGGCACTTGCCCACTTTACCTCTTCTTTCATGGCACCCACGTTGCTCCTTCCTTGCCAAGACGGCGGCATCTCCTTCTTTTCCAGTTTCCGCGATGTGTGCGATAGTCAAGCTGGACTGCGCCGTCTTCCCGAGCTGCGTATGTGCAGAGTGCATAGTTGCCTTTATTTTCGGCGGCATGACTTCAATGTTCGAGATCTTCTCTCCTCCACCCCTCTTCGGTCTCCTGTTTGTGTTGTCCACCCTACAGGCTGTAGGACGAGGCCCCGCGTAAGGCAACGCGTACGAGGCTTATGAGTGCCTAGCTGCTCGTTGCGGACCTCAATCAATTTGCTCAAGCACTCCCTTCTTACGGAGTACGAGACTCTACGAATGGACTAGCCGTAGCACCCATCGCTTGCGCATTCTGGTATCTGTACCATCATCACCGGCCTCTCTTGCGACGTACGTCCCCCTAGTGGTAATACACAATCCTACTAGCTATTAGTTTAATACGCCTGTCGATTACACCTCCCTCTCCTCAGCCCTGTATTACTCCGTCCTTCGTACGTCGACTGACATTGACTGAGGACTAAAGCCACGGATATCAATAATTTATTGAAGTACGGGAGCGGCGACCATGATCCAGGTCCAGAAACTCACAGCAGAAGTTCTACTCGCAGCACCTAGAAGGAGCGCCGCGATACCGAACCACAACGGCAGGCTAGCCCTTTACGATGTTTCCACTCACAAGTTCGGTGACAAGACTGTGAAGGAAGTCCGCGTTATCGACTTACAAACTCGGCAGTCATCGGATCCTGGCACCAATCATGTCTTGATGTCTAAGTCTGGGAATAAGGGACGAACCATGGCCGTAGTGGCTAATGTAAAGGACTATCCAGCGAGCACAGCATAATCGCCGAGTTTGATGGCCCGATTGAATACGTCAAGCTGAAGAAACTCGATGACGGATCTGTCGTATTCATGGTTACTGGTCAAGTCGGTGACGACGGTCTGCTGTATAACCAAGAGGCTCATCAAAAACCATCGACAGGCCGCACCTTCGACAGCGCACGTATACGATTAGTAAGTTGCAATTGAAGAGCAACATGTGCTCAGGCGCCAACTTATTGTCTAATATAGTGTCTGCCATAGTGGGCCTCGTTAGAAAACCAGCAGCCTTACAGCTTATGGTACAATAAGCTCCAGCAGGGTGCGTCCGGAAAATGGGAACTTGCAGGTCATCTTCTTAATCTGGTGGACAATACTCACCTAGATATCCCAGGAAGTATGTTGGACGTTGATGATCCTCCAGGAACCTTTGATATTTCCCACAGAGGCGCCGTTTTTATTGCACAGGATCGAACGATTCTTGATCCCGGAGAATTTGCTGTGAGCTCGGCATCTTTCGTCGCTCTTGATTCGTTTACTCTACCAGCCACCGGACGGCCGAAGAAAATAGACTTGCCATCCGGAGTCAATGATTGCATCATGTCTAACATCCGGTTTTCCCCTGATGGTGCGATGATTGGCTTTCTTCATGTTCCTCGAGGTGACGAGTATGGCTCTCGCTTGCTTTTAGCGTCGACTAATTCTCTGGATGCTTTTGATGCCTTCAGCCTTGTTACTCGAACATGGGATAATGGTGATGATGAACAGGATTCACCGAAAGGGTTCGAGTTCGCTGGTGATGCTGAAAACATCATCATGGCCAGCGCCAAGTTTGGGCGAACTGTTCTGTCGAGGCTCAGACTCCGGGATGGGGAAACACCACACATATTGTTCAAACAGGGTACTGCGTCCGCGTTCTATCCACTGAAAGACGGTCAATGGGATGAGCTTTTGGTTTCGAGTTCCAGTTTCGTAGACAGCAGCCTATGGCAAGTTGTAAACGTCTCTGACGCCGCCGTCATTGAAATCATTCCATTAGCAACCAAAGCCGGTACCAAATATGGACTCGCTCAAGATATGATCACAGAGTTCTGGTACGAGGGGGCGGATGATGTATTTATTCATTGCTTCATGTTACGGCCCAGGAACTTCGACGAAATAAGAAGTACCCGTGCGTATTGATGCCACACGGCGGCCCGATAGCTTCTTGGGATGACGCTTGGAGTACAAGGGTAAGTCTCATTCTGGAACGGCGTTTGTCCACTAACGATACTGTATACTGACTTGTTGGTGGCTCAAGTGGAACATGGCCGCGTGGGCAGAACAGGGATATATAATAACCTGCCCCAATATTACCGGTCGTGTGGGTTATGGTCGTGAGTTTGCAAGAAGTATGAGATTGCCATTCTAGCGCCGGCGGGTCATATGCTAATTTGGATTTTGAATCAGGAATCAACGGCGAGTGGGGTGGACGAGCGTTTCAGGACCTCTTGAATTTGATCATCTTTCTTGAAAAACTGCCTTATCTTGCCCAAGATAAGGCGGTGCTTGCTGGAGCTAGCTACAGTGGCTACATGGTGAGCTGGATGCTGGGACATGAAATCATAAACAAGGTATGTACTGCACGTATGCCTTCGATTGACACGCATAGCTAACGCTCTTCTTCCAAATAGTTTTGCTGTGCGATCTGGCATGATGGCATCTTCAACCTTTCCTCATTCTTCTTGCAAACGGATGTATTATACGAAAGCGGGAATTTTGAAGGTGCTCTCTATCCTTGGCAACGTCCGAATGCTTTCGAACGGTTCAACCCTGCTCGCCCCAAGCTGTTACGCAACTGGCGAAACGCACCACCGACTCTAGTTATCCACAGCGAGAAAGATTATCGATGCCCTATCACTGAGGGCATCGCAACCTACAATACGATAAAGGGCAATGGAGTTCCAAGTCGATTCTTGATCTTTCCAAATGAGGGGCACTGGGTGCTTGATCCGGAAAATTCTCTTGTCTGGCACAACACGGTGTGGGATTGGGTCAATAAGTGCTTGAGTGGTAACATCAAGAGAGGAGACATGAATTGGTAAGCTCCGTGTCAACTGTGCTGCATATAACGTTAACTTGAGGCAATGATTGTACGTGTCAGAAGTTTCTCTCTATTATTCGGTGAGAAGGTACCAGCCATCTGAGAGTAGGCACGTCAAGATATCGAGCAACGCAACATTCGACTTGTGTGAATCCAGGAAACTTAGAAAAGTCCAGCATATAAGACAAGCCTCGCAAGACAGATGGCATAGGTCATGTTTCTACTCTTACCGTAAAACGCAAGAACCTGCCACCATTTTGACATTGGATCTGCGCTGCTCCACATTATTTGGGTATTTTCGATCTAAAGCAGAACTTCCTCAGCGCAGAAACGATTGTGTCTTGCAGCAATAGTTATCTGTGTGGTGGTTCTGGCGATAAGAGCTCGGTCACCAGGAAAGAACAGGCAGACTTCAGCGTAATTTGCTCTTTTCTGCTTCAGCAGATACAGATGTACAACATATCGATGCTCGGATATTTGTTCGCAGTTTTACAAAAAACACGAGGGGACCATCCTCTATCGATGCCTCGTTGTAGATTCCAGATTCTCGGACCCGAGTCGAAACCGCGACTCGAAAAGGAGTTTTTCTAGAGTCATGTCAGCTGCAAACACCCGAGGAAATATGCTGTTGATTTTCAAGAGCAGCCATCTACGTGTGAACTACAATGAGGAGTCAGGGCGAGGAGGCAGCATCTATGCCAACCAGTGGGTCGGGCACATGTCAAACGGAGCCGACAGCTACGTCACACTTCCATGAGCCATAAAGACGCCGATATGCCAGCACATGGGATTCTGTAGTTCTAATGAGAATAGAGGCCCTTGAGAAACGGGAAAGAAGATGCCTACTGTTAATGTCGCCGCCACAGTCCCCATCAACCCCCCCGATGCCACGCCCCTTTCATACGCCCAGATCTGGGCTTGTCTGCGCCGCAAGATACGTCATCCGTGCGAATTCGTCCCCGCGATCAAGAGCTGTACTATTCTCAAGGGTGCAGACGATGTCGTGGTCAGAAGGGTTTGTTTTCGACGGCGGTAGGACTGTCGCGGAGACTTGTACGGAACATGCGCCCCATAGAGTGAGATTCGTTGTGGACGATGGGTCTGAGGTGCAAAACATCGTAAGCATGGCCCAGGATGGGGAAATGTACATGACTTACGCCTTTTCGTGGAAGATGGACGGGGTTGTCAAAGGGAGTGAGACGTTTCGAGAGGAGGAGGCCAAGAACCAGAATGTAAGCTGCTTTGTTTGGGGCGCGGTTGTGGCCATGTGCTAATTAATGATGAGATCAGATGGCTATTGCGGCGGTGACCAAAAGCATGGTGGTAATGAGGCACATGGTAGTCGATGAAAGGATCGATTGACGCAATAGTTGATATGAGCATCTTCATACTGAATTTAATGGCAGCAATTGATCTTGCTAATTATACAGAAGGCAACGTACGCGTACTTTCATAGGTATGCGATATGTGTATGCAGGACACGAGAGACATTGATGTAAGAAGTCGTCAGTGATGAGAGGCGACTGATGTATCCGTATGTGGATCATCGTCATCAGAAGGAGACTTCGTCCCCTGCATGGCCGTAACTAAGAATGTGAGCTGATCAATCTTCTGGTGCAGTTCAGCTATCTGGCCTTCCACGCCCTTGGGCTCCTCAATGTCCTCATCTTCTCGTCTCCTTCCGTCAGTTCTAAGGAGAGTAGACTCTTGAGACAGCGCGATGTGATGCCTACTGTAACGAGAAGACGGTCTATTGTGCATTATTGACCGACTGTTCCTCTTTGATTCGCGTGGTCCCCTGAACCCGGCGAATTCGTCATCTTGCGAGTCTCGTCGGATGTACTCGTACAGCTTGATTGCTCCAACAATCGGTAAATGCGTGGCTCGTAGGAGAATGATCCGTCCCGCACGATATTTCCCGACGCTAGGAAGACACAATCGTAGTGGCCGAAATATAACAAGAGCAAGTAGGTTGAAAGGTGGGTAGAAATGGGTGAGGCGGTTGCTAGTCGATGCTTCCAGCACATAAACGCTGTAAACGTAGAGGTACTCCTCCCTCGCCTGCGTAATGACGCGAGAAAAGCTATTCGATAACATACCGGTTAGAGATCCTTGTAATAAAATGGACGTTAAAGTGATGAAAATAATCATAAGAGGTGGCCCAAAAATGGGGTCAATTTGATCCATGATGTCGAACCCAACATAGCCCGAGCCGAAGAAAATTTTGGTCAGAATGCCCGTCATTCGGCCGAAAGTGAAGGCGTCGCGGCCAATAAGAGAAAAGGTTGTCAGGAAGCCAAAATAGACAATAACGACTAATACCATGAACTTCACGAAGTCCTTCCCCATCTCCTTAAGGCAAGGTATCAAAGTTCCCCAATACGGGCTTAGGCTCAAAATAGAACATATTCGCGGCATCATAAAAAGGGCCTCGAGAGACAAAACATTGAAGGCCATCTCGTTCATATTGATATCCTGTTTGGCAAGTCCGATGACCCCTGGAGTAGAGATTAGCATCCGGTTCGTACTCAACTATAGTTGGATGGATCTAAAATTACTTAAGGTGGCGAACACAAATCCAATCAGGATCATGATCATGTCAAACACGTTCCAGATGTCCGTGGCGTAGAAGATTGAGCCGGCATCGATCCACTCACTGAGTTCATCGTAGAAGAAGGCTGCTATCCAAACAAAGAGAAATATCTCCGTGACTGTGATCCGATTGTCGTCGCGGGTAATGAGGACCGAGTAATATAGGAACAAGAAAATAATAAAAAAGAGAACTTCCCATGCCTTGAGGTATTTCGGTACGCGAAGGCGTGAGAAGGGATCTGAAGTATGTGGATTATAAAAACGCGGCTCTTTGCGTGAGTTAACTGAAAGAGTGTCCCAGAACACAATGTCACCGTTCCAAATGCCAGTGATGATCTTTTGGACTACGTGTTGGCTAAGAAAACGTTTCGCGTTGGCAATTGCAGCAATCTCCAGGGCATTTAAGCCTTTAAATGCAGCCGTGGGGTCTGCCTCTTCATCGCTGTCGTCATCCAGATATGTCAGACGAGAAAGTGAGCTGAGCATCTTGGTTCGCTTGCTGGCACTTCCAACAATAGTGATTGGAGGCACATGATCGAAAGCATCTCTACGATGGAGTAGGGGAGAGGCCTCTCCAGCTTCTTGATCACGACTCGCCTGTTGCGATGGTTGTTCGTCGTCTGTATCCACGGGTATCTCGTAAAGGCAGAAGTCGACTGCCTGTCTTTCAGAGAGTCTGGTGAGAAATCGCCATGCCGTGATCTCACAGGCAAACGACCGGGTTTCACTTAGACTCAAGTGTTCGTTTGAGGCAGCGTAATGCCATTTAAGGGCGCTGCCAAGACCCGGATTAGCATGCAGCATATCATCAGCACCGCCTTGAGTACTCGAGCGAATACAAAATGCCACATGAAAGCGTAGGTATAGACAAACACATACAGAAGAGCATTCACAATGGCCGGATTAGTGCAGTAATCGCTTAGATGGTCAACCAAAACACGAACACAATTTCCCACTTCAGTCGTTCTTAGCTGCTCAAAGGTGCTTGGCAGCTCGATGACATCAGTGAAGTAGCTGCAAGCGAAGGGCAGATCAGCACAAGCCGGGAGGTAGGCAACGGCAGCGACGACAGGCACGAACAGGGAAAGCTTCTTGACAACGTCACGAAATGAGTCGTCCTCGGCAATTTCTGGCATATCGAAGTCATATCTTGCAGATATGGGACTGTGGTCCCTCACAGGCTGCGGTCGCATCCTCAGACGGATGGGCATCCTGGCGGCGGTGATGTCACGGATCACTCGTCGAGTCGGACACAGAAAACGGCGTAGGAAGAGCGAGATTTGACGGGCGGCCAAAGATGCGAGCCACAGCAAGCCGGTCAAGCGAGGTTGGACGAGCAGGAATTCATGCGATACAATAGAACATATACGGGGAATTGAACCCCAAACGAGCTGGCAAAGACCACACAGTAAGACTCCCAGTGTAGCCAAGATGGAGAGATATGCCTTCTTGGTTGTGAAATAAGGAGGAGACGGAGTGAGGGCCGGCCGGACGCAATCGACAGGGCGAACATAGACAAAGCGCCACAAGAACGGATCGTGTCCAACGCCTAGCTTGTAGTGCGTCGCTCCTGCCATCATGTCGCTGTGGGACCGAGGGGCAGGTTGTCAGCCACATGGGGTGCAATTGCATTTAGTTAATGCCCGCGTAACTAGTAGTTATTACAAGCGCCATCACCCTCAACCAGTATCGGACGATGCTGTTCGTGCTTGCATTAAAGAGGTGCGGCATAGAACAGCAACAGATAGTACAACCCCGGCATATTTCTCTATATACTTTCCATACTACTCCGTACGGAGTACCGTGCTGGGTTGACGTCGTGGCTGGTGACGTTGTGCGGCTGAGCATGGCCAGAGTACGGAGTAGTACTACCATTGATGTTTCTAAGAAAAGACGTCTTGGCTGAGGTGCCCAAGAGTCTTCCCGTCTTTAGTGCGTGGGATCAAGAATCTCACGTTCCACAGTGAGATGGGCCGTTGACGTTTCTCATGATGATGAACTTGCTCGACTGTGCCACGAAGCTTGTTTGGTGGCGATGCTGATGGGCACACAGCCCGAATGGATTGACTGCCGTACGGAGGGCTCTGTATTCCTTGCGTTAGCATGCCGCAGGGTGATTATTTCGTACTGCATCGGCACGATACCCCCAGGATGGTGCTAACTTCTCCCGCTGCAGGATGCAGAGGCACGCCGACATGAGGGGCCAGATAGATATGCATGCAAGGCCCGCGCCATGTTGTGGTGTCGGTTGGACCCCAGCACCTGCATAAACGACTCAATACGGCAATAACTGGTTGTCAAGATGAACACGTCAAGACACTACCAAGGTAGGTAATCGATGGATGGCAGTGCTGTCAATGGCTTCGCGTGGGCTTCATGCTGCCGTGCCACGCAGCAGAACTGGAAGGTAGGAGGTGGAAGATGAAGGTTGAAGGTTGAAGGTGGCAGACAGTTGGCAGAATGCTGCTGGCTGGTTCCTTGGATGCTCCATGGGCCGAAGGGGTAACTGGAAAGGAAGTCGTTTTCAAAGGGTGCCCCTCGTCGTGCCTTGTGCTCTGCACATATGCGGACACGAGAGCATTTCATAACTAGAAGTTCATCGATTCATGTAACCCTAGAGGCTCAATTCTTTTTTCCTTTTGGGGCATGACCCATGTTCCGTCCGTGGTAAGTTAGTATGCTGGTCTCATGCACGGACAGGTTTGACATGTCCGGGGAACAAAGACCCCTGACCGTGGAGCTGAGACCAAGACTAGAGCCGAGCCCTGACAGGGCTGTTTGCCGTCAATCCATGATCGGCGGCTCATCAAAAGGTGAAGGCGTAAACTGCAACATCGCTAGACCGTACCAGACTTGTTGGTGGAAGACATACTCCGTAGATAGAGAGCCGAGCCACCATGGATACGATTACCAAGAACATAATTGCATATGTACATGTACGTACATGCATGCAATAGTGCATGCATAGTACGGAGTACCTAATCTAGGAGGTAGGTAGTCACCTAGTAGTTATTGGCTGGACGCATGCTTACACACCTTCCCTTCTCCCCACTCGCCCTTGCCCTCCTACCCCCCCTCCCATCCTGTCCCCATGCACCCACCAGGATACAAGTATTGAGACGAGACGAACAATTTAGACCTGGGGCAGGGACAAAGAAGCGACCTGTACTCCGTACTTCCATACTCCGTACACCGAACATACCATAGGTACCGGGCACTAACTTAACCTAGGTAGGTACCTGGGTACGATCGTCAACTGTCCGAGTGCGCATGGAGGCTGATGGATCCCCAGGCAACGCCAAAGAAGAACCATGGATGACGGGAAGCAAGTATCTAAAAATGACTCAAAGAAGATGCTTCTAGGCTGTTATGGACTGCTGGTGGGCATGCTGGTGGCCCCTGCCAAACGACATGAACCATCGAGTACGGAGTTACGGAGTACAGAGTTACTCTTTTGAATGTCGTCCCAGGTTGGGACCTTTGTGGAAGCTCGTCGGGATTCATCCATCCCGGTCTTTATTACCTTGTGCTCCCCTCCCTCCCCCTGGTCTATTGTTTTCTTTCCATCTCTGTGTTTCTCGAGCCTGCTGGTTTTTTTTTTTTTTCTAAAAAAGAAAAAAAAAATATCTCCGCCATCTTCATTCCACATCGCAGTCTTGCGCCAACAATGAATGCTTCGCTAGGTTATCGTTCTTGTTCTTGGATATTCCACTAGTTGCGCCAGCTTTATCCGCAACTGCACCGCACCTCCGTACCATAGCTTTGGAACGCATCAGACGAGCATTCACAATCAGAATGATTTCGAATCACTTCTTTACCCAGCTGCCTCCTCCCACGGCCGCCCTCCTCGTTTTGTCCACCCTGTCGAGCTCGGTGGCCGGCCATGTACTACTCCCCCGGGAGACAAACGCCGTCCAGGAGCGCACGTTAAACATCGTGCCCTGGCCTCTGGCTACATCAGCTCCTATGTCGCCCTTTGAGTCTCTGCGCCGACGCTCTGATACTATTTGTGGTTACATAGGAGGTGATCCCGACCTGCCAGCTACATGTTTAGCAGGGTCTCACTGCGCCGTCGACGTCGAGCATGGAGTTATAGGCTGCTGTCCCGATAAAGGGCCATGTAATGATGGAATCTTCACGGGGTGCGTCGACCGGAACAGCGGCCCCCAGACGGTGGCGAATCCCTACATATACACCTGCCGCGGTAAGAATGTATGTTACAAGAACATCTTTGAAGGGGGCTATTTCCAATATGGATGCGGCTCGGCGTCTGGCCTGGCCACAACCGTTGTCCAAACCGCATCGGGGAGAACTCCGCTGCATCTTACTACCATCTCCATCAAGTTGACTGCGACGATCACGCCTCTCTCGAACCCTACGACACTTAGCTCAGAGTTGTCCAAGACCTCCGACTATAGCATGGCGTTGGAGTCGTCTTTGGCTAGTAATGGGCCCCCAAGACCGTCGCAGACTGGCGGTGGTGCTGCACCAAGCAGCCACGGAAGTGATAGGAAGAATACCGGCGCTGTCATAGGAGGAGCTATTGGAGGAGTTGCTTTCGTTTTTGCCATCGGGATTTTGGCTTTCTCCCTATGGAGACGCAAGACGACCAATGTCCGCCGTGGCCCTGATAATGACAAGGATTCCGATCATATCAGGCAAGTTTCATTCTTCGTGAGGAGTTCATCGCGGCCGCTAACACGTATACTAGAACAATGACCCCGGCATCACATCACGACTTTGTGCCACTCCCGTCTTCGCATGACGCTTCCGAGGCCAGGCTACACGCTGATAATGGCACTTCCGTACAAAGCGGTCTGCTTCGCGGTAACACTGAGAGCGGCCGTACTGGCGGTCCTGCTTTGCACCAGCAGCAGCAGCAGCAGCAGCAGCAGCGACAACACAGCCATGAAGCTATGGGCGCGGCAATGTCGAGAAATGGGCATCCGAACTATGATTCTGATCGTGTCCCATTGACGAGGGAGCTTGACAACTTTTCCCACGGATCCAACTCGGCGTTGGAAGGCATAGAGACGGACAGCGATGTCGAAGCAAACCCGACTCACCCGGCGAACTATCGTAGATCTCGCAGAGGCGCCGGCAGCAGCGTCCTCTGGCAACAAAACCGGAGACAAAACCGAAGACGCAGTAGAAACCTGGCTTGGATGTAGTTCATGGGGATATGTATTTTTCCGCCACAAATTGGCTTACTGACTTGTTCAAATAGAAGCGTTTTCATCTTCTTGTTTTCGCTTTTGCATTAGCCAAAAGGACTGCTATCGGCGCGGAGTAGGGGCGTTATTATTTATTTTGGAAAAACGACGAAACGCTCTATTGCAGCATTTCTCTTTTTCTGTCACCATAGACGATGGTACTGCGTTGGGTGGACCTTCCGATGACTCGTTTTGAAATAAGTGTTGGAGCTGGCCGGTATACAAAGAGCACTTTTTATCGGGGATTCCATGGGATGCGTGGCTGATTATAGTATATTTTATAGCACAGTATTCCCTTGTGGGCTTACAGCAACCAACATATTACTTGTCTCGCTCTTTTTGCCTTGCTGCCCTGACCTGAACCATGTCTTTCCATGACCGATCCCTAAAGCACCACCACGTCACTGCGGTGCATCCGGGTCCGGATGATTCTCCCACCTTCTCGTGGTCTCGCCTCTCGCGACCATGGTCGCATTCCACGGTTTCATCTCCAGGACGGTTATCTTGTTGGTAAAGCCAGGCTTCAACAAGATCCCTGGCAAATATAAGGACTGCTGTGGTCCAACGATCCAGTAACGACCTAGATGAAAGTCGTTGACCCAGACCATACCCCTTGTCCCGCCCTCAATAGACAAGTACGTGTCCAGCTCTGACCAGAACTGCTCCTCACGAAGAGCCGGAACCTTGAACTTGCCACTATAGTACACTGGCATGATGCCCTTTTGAATACTGCCCCCGATCACCTTTTTCAAAAGCGGAGGTTCCTTGCAAGGAATCTGGCTTATCTTCCAGCGCTTGAGGACGTATCCTGCCACTGTTACAGTTCCGCCGACGCCCTTGAACGGATCCATCAAGAGGTTGGGCTCGTTCGAGTCTTTGTGCCAGTAGCTCGTGCGGCCTGCGTTCTCGACCAGAAGCTGCAGTGTGTCTCCGGGGCGGAGGGAAAGCCGTATGGTGGCGGGATGCTCGTGGAAGCTGTCGATGATGCCCTTGCGCTGTCCGTTGACGTAGACTATGACCCTGTCGCGGGGGCGGTCGCCGACCCGCAGGACGCCTTCTACTGATAGCGTGGCTATGTGCTCGTAGAGGATGAGGCCGTATGCTTGCTCGAGGGACTCCATGTATACCGGGAATTCGTGCTTGCTGGTGCGGGTGACGGTGTGGAAGAGCGTTGCGTAGGGTGTCAGCTGGATGTCTGGAATCTTCATCAGGGGCAGGTCCTTGGGGGGTTCGGGGACTTGGCTCTTGTCCGGGAGGTATTTGAGGATTTCGGCGCGAAGTGCGTGGTAGAGGGGGGTGGTGCGGCCGGCCTCGTCGATGGGAGCGCCGTGGTCGTAGCTGTTCGCCCATGGGCTCGTCTTGCCATCTGTGTTGACGGAGCCGGTGGTCAGGCCGAAGTTTGTGCCGCCGTGGAGCATGTTGAAGCTGAGGGACTTGTTGGCTGACAGGTTTGTGTTCACGGTACGGATATAGCTTTCCATCAGGTCGGACTGGTTGAGCTGTGAGTGGTGTTGCTCTCGGGGACCCCATCGATCTGCTTGCGCGATGCGGACTTCTCTGTCGAGTCGGGATATGACAGACGTGTTTCTGGTGGTGGGCTCGTCTTGGACGGATAGCTCTCGATCTGCTACTGATGACATGGGGGACGACGCTGTGCCCTCGAAGAAGAACCTGCCTCCGAGCTCGGTGACATAAAGGGGCACCTCGAACAGGGAGTTGAGGATGCTGCGTATGGCTTCTTTGTACTTTCTGTCTGTGGAGTAGGCGCTGTAATCGTTCTCAACTTCAAACATGATGATGTTTCCCCCCTTGGAGATCTGCAAAGGGGCCAGGTCCTTCGCCAGCTGGGTGAGATAGTCGCGAACGGCCTTGAGGAATGGCTTGTTGTTGCTCCGTACTTCGAGATCGGGCACCTGCGAGAGCCAGTAGGGAAAACCACCCCAGTCTCGCTCGACGCCGACGTAGGGCCCCGGACGAAGCACCACATACAGTCCTTGTTCTTTGGCGAGGTTCACAAAGCCTGTGATGTTGTTGGCGGGCTCCTCGCCAGTCCACCCGTCCTTCTCCGGCTGCAGCTCGTTCCAGAACGTGTAGCTGAAGATAGTGTTGATGCCCATTCCTTTGGCCGCGATCAACCGCCTCTCCCAGTAGTCGTAAGGAATTCTCTGAGGGTCCATCTGTCCGCCGACTATGACGAGGGGTTTGCCGTGGAGGAGGAAGTCGGTGCCGTTGTACTCGAACGCCGGTGGCGCCGGCGTGGCCCATGCCAACACTGCGAGGGCTGCCGCCGCGAGAAGGATCTGGATGAGTTGCATTTCCGAGTCGTTGACGAAGATGTAGTGGCTGCAGAAAAGGGGTGGTGGGTGAGGGCTTCGGTATTCTGGCTTTGTAAAAGCTTGTGTATTTGGCGCTGCTGCGATTTCGCCCACGATGCCGGGGAGGAGTGGTTTCGAGGATGGCGTTGTGCAAATATTCTCTTGGTCGAACTGGACCAAGGTTGTTGCTACATGATAGTGCTGATACACGAGTGAGTCGCTGAGTTACTAACTAGCTGGCTAAAGCTAGGTTTTCAGTAGAATGGTTAGCTCATGTCCGTCAAAATTAGATTTTCGGCTACTGGTCATTCTGATGGGCCGAACGAATAACAATTTGTCATTGCCTTTGATGGAATCGTCGGGTTGTGGCTCTTAGATGACGGATTTTTGAACTAGCAATGTATGTCCTGAGATAGTGTGCGGCTTAAGAGAAGAGCAGGGACATTGGGTGGCTGAACAGTAGACATTTACTTTATCTGCGAGAGGGTTCTAAAGGTCTATTGGTCACGATCAACAATGTTCGGAATTGCGACTTCACCTCCGTATTTTCCTGGCAGGGACCCCGACAAATGCAATGCATGTTTCCGAACCCATCAAATCAGATGCGTCCGATAAACTGAGGCAGGGCCTTGGTACATTCGGGCAGATCGTTGATGTTGTATACACCTCGAAAACTCGGCCGAATGTATTCCGTCGTATGGTCCTGACGCACTGTTCGAAAAGATCAAACGTGATGTAGAGCCGGGAGAAAACTTAATACGTGAAACCAGGGTAGCTGGCCGACAAGGAACTGGCCGTAGGACCTCCACAGAGCCTTTGTTCGCGGATGCTTCGCAATATTCACATCATTGTCCAGCTTCGCCACCTTCCGCGGACCATTCTCGTCAGGTGTCTGTCTGAAGCAGTTACTTGGTGTGCCACACCCCAGGCGTACTATCTTGAGGCGCTTCAAGCTGCAGTCTGTCAGGAAACGTCCTCACCAGTTGACTAACCGTGTGCTCAGGCTCGTGACTGTCCCTTTGTCCTATAAATGCTCGAATACGCGGACCAACGGGACACACGACGGTTTCGACCGTCGCTCCAGACTGAACGAGATCCGTCATGCTGATGCCGTACGACTTAAACTTGTCAAATCACGTCCTCATTTGCGGACAGAAGTTCTTAAGGAGCGTGCTCAGGCTGGTACTGAGCTGTACTTTGAAGAGAGGTCCTTAGGGTTCGCCCTTTGCCGTCAGGAGGTCCTTGTTGACTGCCAGTCTGGGTGAGGTCTTTGTCTTCGAGGTTGTCCAGATTCCCGATCAATGATGCGGGTACGTTTTCTTCGCATCTCGATATTTCGTTCACGGCGTTGCCCATCCCGGCGTAGGCAGAGGCTATATTGACTGCTGTCAATACAAGTGGCAGAACTGATGAGCATCTCATATTGGATCAGCCAACTTGCCAAACATGAATACAGCCGAGTACCTTTGACTGATACGGATATAAAGTGCAGCCTCAACTTCACAACAAGCGTTGCTGGCTTGTGTGTCCTCACTGCCAAGGCCCAGCCGTGGAAGGGCGGTTGATCTTCAGCATGTAAGTGGAAGGGATCACAACGTGCTCATCCTGACACCCAAAGAATCTAGCTTAGCGTTTGGACAACCACACTTAACTAAGCCAATCAGGTAGGGACACTCCAGACTTTTGGTCGTTTGTATCATCTTTTCAGCCAAAAATAAACCACCCCTGCCTGGCCTTGTAGAAAGCGTCGAACAACAGTCCACAGCCGCTTGTGCAGCTCTCGTTTCTGACTTGAATCTACGAGTTCTTACCCTATTAATCTCTTTCGCAAAAAAGATCTCCGCCAATGATCGCCGCTGACTCATTCAATATTTGAGCATTTGAATATGGACAGCTCATACTGTCTCAAAAACACCTTTCGCTGGAAAGGCATGTAAATACGCTTGATATATATCCCACGTCAGCTTCCCTCATTGCCCTTTGATGGCAAGGGTTGTTATTGGATTGAGAGTGTATGTATTAAGCGGATTGTAGAAATTCTTATTGTCACCGCTATCCGGCCTCGCACCTCCGAGGTTCGGACCTGATCTGAAATTTGCTCACAATGGAGTAGAAGCATACGACCTCTGAAGTGACTCGTCATGCCTTTTCTGAATCACCGTAGAAAATCCGTCAATTCCTTTTGGCTGTTGATCAGAGAGAGCGTTCCCTGAATCAATACGTAGAGAGCGTGATTTGTTTTTTCGGCCAGTGGGAACGCATATATGCCAGCAAGCGCGCCAGGCCTTGTCCAGATGATCCCTTCAACAATCCATTTCTTCTCTCTCGTCTGGTTAACCCGCGGAAAGCGTTTCTTCACCCGTTTGTATTCGATATTATTGAGAGTCGCAGGTTTGCCATCCAACACATCAGTTGAGGCCAGTTCCAGTACAGTTTGCATAACCAGCTTACCAGCCACATGGCTAACAATGACGTCGGTGTACTGCTTATGCAGTTCGAAAAAGGCAGGATTTGTTCCGTCTTTCAAGAGGCAATCCATTTCTTGGACACTCATCAATTTTCGTAGTGTGTACGATCGTAATGGCGCTGCTCAGCAGGTGAACGGGGTTACGGGTCAGCCTGGAGTGGTGGAAGACGAATTTTGGCGCGCAAGCGATGGCTTCGTCGTCGACTGGGTCGAATACTTCTAGAGCTGCCGTGGCCCTTACTTGCGGAGTTGAGAATATCAGTAGGGCCAAGTACATCAATGAGATGATAATCATTACAAAGGCAGCCAAAGTGAACCAGTGCCATGTTGCCTGCTGCAGTGCCCCGGGTTGTTTTGATGCTGAGTCAATTGGACATAGGTTTTGTGGTCCATTGATTGGTTTTCTGATATGAAACTGAAGTGCATGTTTTATAGACTTCATCTGTCCTTGAGCCGTTTTCAAAGTGGCCGATTGTAAGAGGATTCGTCGATGAACCCGAATGAATGTTCAGGATGTCTGCCCCGTACTTGCTAATCAGGGTCGATAGTTTCAATCAACCACGAACGCAAAGATTTCCAGAAAGCTGCAACTATTACTGATGTCTCTTCTTTGAGTTGACCTCGTGCGAGGATTCAACTCAGCCTGCCACATCCCCACCAAACGACCAGATTTTGAGGCTTGATTCCTCGAGAACTCTAAGACTCTGTACTTGGTTAGCATGACCCTCGGGTGTCTCGTATTCGTCAATAATGCTCGAATGCTCCCATCCTCCAGAACAAGTGGCGAAGACTGATCCACTCTTGTGCAAAATCGTAGAACAGACTGGAGAATCATGAGGATTCCAACTCCATGATGGCTGCTTCTCTGCTGCAGACAGCCCGACTTGGTCCCATATGACTACAGAGCCATCTTGGGAGCCTGCCCACACCTCAAACCCCCCATCCCCATGTCGGTTGTCTTGGAAGACATCGCAGTTGAGTCTCTGCTGTGACAGTGTCTTTCGGCCAGCTAAGACGCTGAGCAACCTTCCAGAGCCTCGAATATCATAGACCAGTAAGCCATTGGATTGTCGCTCGTTGATTACAAGATAACGACCACATGGACTCCACAGCACCTGTACGATTCCCTGTCCGGAATATGTGTCCGACGAACCCGGTAAGTCGGATCCCCTTATTCGCCAATTGGCAACTGCGCCGTCCGAGCGATGTAAATCATACAATCCCATCCAGCGTGTCCGTGTACCAGCAGCAATAACACCCGCCCCGTTCACATCCGGAGGTGAAATGCCAAGAGCGGAAACAGTTCCCTTCATACCTACTCCGTGGCCTCTAGAAATATGTCGCTTGGAGGGGATAGTTGGTACTGTTAGAACAGGTCCGTCTGAAGCATGGCGTGATACATCGAAATAGTCCAATCGGTTCGCGGAACCGCATATGAAATGGGTACCGGGGGACTGCCATGCCAGTGAGGATGGCGTAATATACTGCTCTGTTTCGTGCTTGATGAGTTTGTAATGACCGATTGGGGCAGAGTGAGGTCTCTCCGGAAAGGCATGATAGAGATGTAGAGGATGATCTCGACACCCGACAAGGAAAGTTTGCGAACATGTATCAGAAAGGTTGAAGAATGGAGCGGTTGCTATGACCTGGGTAGGTTCAGGCAACTTGATAGTCGCTTGCGGTTCCAATTGGCAAGTATTTCTGTCAGAGTTCATTAGATCCGCAGGCAGGACAAAGGATGAGACGGATTGGTCAGAGGATCCCGTGATTATTGTTGTACCATCAGCTGTCCACTGGGCAGAAGCATAGAAAACACGACTAGACGACGATTTGGAGGGTTTTTCTAGAGATTTAGCGGAGTGCTGTGCTAACAACTGTGCCTTGGGCGATCGTGTTGTCGTGTCATCTGCTTGGCCATGTGGCACTAATGATGTTGAAGCCTGATCCATTGTGACTTCTCGTAATGAAACGGAAAAGGCTATGTGTCATTGTCGTAGTCGGAAGTTGTGGTTGGATTTAGTAGGGGCAGTAGAGGGTTGGTAAGTTAACTCTTTTCGACATTGAGCGCCGCACAGTATGAGTACAACACATGCCATATCCCACCCTTAGATTGTCAATGTACCCTCGGAGTACTCGTTGGCAACATCAAGTCGGGCTCCCATGACAGCAAACTCGATAGAAAATAAAGATAGCGCCAAACAGTGGCATTGCAAGCTCCAATCCTCAGCACGAGAAATGGCTGGTCTTGTTCGGAAAGAGCTAGTCCGGCGTTCCGAACAAGGGCAGGAGCTAGTCACGTCATGTGGGGGGAAAAGGGGGCTTGGAAATCGCACGCAGCTCCTTACCCGGAGCTCCAACGTGCGACACGAAGGGATCCTTCAGCTTCAAATTGAACACTCAAGGATCGAGGTTCCAAGTTATTAATGGATAAGAGATGCCCAGCTCGTTATTCTCAAATGAGTTGAAAGCTTCAGTAGACAGCATCGCGTGCTGCCCACTACCGTCGCGCATTGTAGCCCAGGGTCTGGCACACACGCAATGTGCCTACCCTGCACGGTGCGCGCTGTACAAGAGCGCCGGACCCGGCCAAAGACCACTGCGGCAACTCGAGCAATTATGCCAAGAGCGACGCGAGCCAGGCAGGCCACACGGAGCCACACAACGACGTAGCACAGCCGGCCAGGTGGGTCCAGACACCTGCTCCTGCCGCCTGCGTCACAGCGCTTAAGTGGTGTCAACTGGTTCATGTTGCTTGTTCTAGTGCTTGAGGGGGTTCCCAGCACGCACCACATGCAGACATGACGGCGGGTCCCCATTGGGAGTTACTCAACCCATGTCGATGTCCCCATATTCCCATATGTTCCCATGCTCCCATGCTCCCATTATCCCCCCATACCTCATCAACCTTACTCCTTCAACTTCGAGCCTCACCAGCTGCCCGACTGCACTTTTCTAAAGCTATGATAGCTTCAGATCCAGTTGTCGCTTGCTGCACTGGTTTCATCAGAATTGCTGCGACCGCTGGATCTGTTCGGCAATCTTACCTTCTCCGCACCACTGCCCTCGATTCCGTTGTCCACCGTTGACCGAATTCACAGACAAACATGTTATCGCGCTACTTAGGCGCGCTCTTTACTTCTGCATGATTGGCAGTCTTCTACTTGGAAACAACTGACTCCAAAGTTTGCAGACATCTCCCAACTGCGACCTTATTCGCTTGCTTGACCATCTTTCTACGCAGTACTCAACGCTCAAGGGTGGCTTATTTCTTACCCTTATATCAACCCGACGCGAAGCAACATTAACAATCCGATCTACACGACGTAATAAGAACCCGCTCTTTGAAAGGCGCAGAGGTCAATATGGATTCTCTCCTTTCAAATTCGAATAGTGAATGCGAGGTGCTCAAGGATCCCTCGTATCTCGAGCTTGTAATTTCCATGTATGCTACGATACCAGATTTTGTGGGTTGCACCAGGTGATGACATTACTGATACGCTGTTTTATAACAGCCTTATCTTGGTTGGGCTTTTAGTATCATATCTCCCACAGCATTATCGAATTATTTCCCGAGGAACGGCGGAGGGTATTTCTCCTTATTTTGTTCTACTCGGCACCACGTCCGCTACTTCGGGGTTTGCCAACATCTTGACTGTGCCCCAGTCCAGGGCCGCTATTGGATGCTGCAAAGAACTAGACTCATTTCAGTGTGCTGCTGGCCTACTGGGCGTTGCTCAACTTGGCACGCAATGGGTCTGTTTTACGCTCATGTATGTCAAGCACCGTCGAATGCTTCCCCTTTGCTTTGTTGTTATACTTCCCTTTTTAACCGCAGGCTCTTATTGACAAATGGATCCAGACTAGTTCTTTTCCTCATATTCTTTCGATACCAGGACGCGACTATGCCGTCCGAGGACCTTGCAGTTGAATCTCCCAAATGGCAAACTGCCGTTGGAGTCGGGCTTGCCTGCGTCGTGCACGGCCTTCTGGTAGTGGTCATGACTGGCATCTTCACCATCGCTTTACCGAATCACTTAACGGCTTGGGCAGACTTCTTGGGGGTCATGGCTGCGGTGCTGGCGGCAATCCAATACTTGCCACAGATTTGGACCACGTACCACTTGAAACATGTTGGGAGCTTAAGTATCCCAATGATGTGTATCCAGACTCCTGGAGGCTTCTTGTTTGCCGCAAGTCTTTACGCCAGACTTGGTCCCAGGGGGTGGAGTACCTGGGCGATTTATCTACTGACGGCCTTGATGCAAGGCTGCGTCCTAGTCCTTGGTGTATACTACGAGCTGACAGCGCGACAACATGAACGCCAACAATTGACTCAAGACGGCGAAAGAATTTACTCCTCTATAGAAAACACAGCGCCACCACGACGTCCTTCCACGAGCAGGACCTATTCAGAGGGGTGGGAACGAGGTCTGCCCGGGCCGTTCACGGGCCATCCGGAGCTATATGCGGAAACTGAAGAAGACCTGGACGATATTCAGGAACGAGAGCAGAGAGCCATTGAAAGAGAGAACCAGCCGTTGCTACGCCCCGGCGGCATTGGCAACCCGCGAAAGAATTATCGAACTACCAAGAAACTCTAGGAGACGGGCTCTGGGCTACGTGCAGGGGAATACTCGGTTTGTTCCTTGGGATTTGTGTCGTTATAATTGCTCTTATGTACCTATGGACTTGCGCTCTCCTGATGAAGAGAAATTGCGAATGCTGTTGTTCGACGTATTACTACACTATCTCTGGGAGTTACAGGGTACCGAACTTCGTCATTCAAGGGAACTGGAGACAAGACAGGTGACTACCTAGGTAGGTATAAATACAGGAGCGCAGCCTACAATAGAATCAGTTTGGCCAGGCTAGTTGATTGATTGTGGTTGGGACTCCTCAGGTGAAGGATAGAGGATTGATGGCCACGTGGACGCTCTGAGACGACATTGAAAGGGGCATCAATGACGATTGATCACATGACTACGGGTGGGGCGCCGTTTAAGTGACGCGTGAGGCTCGGGTGATGGAATTGTCTATTTCAGTGTTCTGTTGGTCTCAATCACGACGAGACGAGACACAGCTTGACAGTGCAGACATGTGCACATGTGCCAGGTACGTAGTATTTGCCATTGAAGGAGGTCGAAACTACTTAAGTACGGAGTAGTTACTCCTTACGTGCAGACCTTATCGCGAGCCTTCAGCCTATCGGACGGCGTGTCCTGCCTGGTGGGCTCCACTATCGAGTCATAGCAGCGCATCAGGGTACGGAGGACGGAGTACGGAGTACATGTCGCTCTCATTGCAAGTCCGTACTCCGTATGCGCCCGCATCTCCGCCACAACTCCCCGAGGTTGAACCTCTCCAGTTGGCCCGGATCTCAGGCTCACCAACATCCATCTCTGAAGACGACATATGTCGACTGTAGAAGTCGCTCTCGGAAAAGAACGGATCTTTTAGCCTTCTCTGTCTTGCCTCTCGAATTGGCCCATCATCTGCTCTCTGCTCGTTGACCTCAGCCTGCGTCATCTGTCAATGGCTATCTACAGTGCCGTTCCTCCGCCAGAGGACTACACCAATATTCCTGTTCATTTGCAGTCGCCGCCCACCCCGGTGATCAACGATGCCATCGACATTGACGCGTGGACTATATCTGCATTACAATCTCTGAGCGTGTCTCCGATTGCCCGTGGCACTGGCACCCCTTTGTCTATCCCGCTCGACAATGGCGCGACTGTAACGAAGCAGGCACGCGTCGTCACTTTGGATGAATCCGCAGACCAGGATGTTTTCCCGCATCGGCCCCCTTCGAGGCGCGATAGCATGAAGCGCCGAGATGATTTTCTCAAGGGCAAGGAGGGCAGTCGCCAACGCAGGCGATGGGAAAATGGTACACTGCCACAGTTTCCCCTCCACCATGATGATGCTTGAACTTGCTGCTTACATTGCCCAGACCGGCTTGTTGGTGTTCCCAATGTCCAGCCACCGGTGGCTGCGGATTGGGAGGTTCGACCGACCCATCCAATTCAACGAGTTCCGTATCAACTTGCCCAATTCTGGGACCGCGGTGTGCGGCAGAGGGTTGAAGACAAGACTACCAAGCTTCAAGCCGTCCGCAAGAAGCAACAACTCAAAACCGGGAGTGCTACCGGTCTAGGCATGGGCGAAGTTCCTCGTGACCTGCGGCAGATAGCGAAACGTACTCCGGCCATCCGAAGTTGGGTTCATGCGATAGAGGTACCCGTCCGACAGTACCTTTTCGACGAACAGGACCGACGCACGGCGTCGACACAATTTCAGCGTGGCAGTGATGAAATCTCCAACGAATCTGAGCTGGACTCGGACGATGAGGAGATCGTCTTCGTAGGTAGAGACAGTGCAATGCGAGAGTTGCGCGAGAAGAAGGCAGCTCGATATCGTAGGACCAAAAGGGCAGTTTCCCAGGATACAGTACATCCGGGCGTTGTATTTGACTCCTTTGGGGAGGGAGAAAGTGCCGCTTTCAAGTAAGAACCCGTTGAGCTCTGACGTCGCGCGGATAGATACTAATCACCTCCAGGCGCTGGCTGGCGCACTCTATATCTGATTACTACGGCCTCTCGTCGAGGTCCATGACCCCGACTAAAACGTCACGTCGAGTTGTACATATTGGCTTGAAGCAGATTCACCAGCTCGATGGGTCGTGGTTGAGAAATCTGCCCCGGCCATTGTGGGAGATGTGCTGAACACTTCTTTATAGTTTGATATCGTTTCGTCTTTTTTCTTCTTCTTTTTTCTTGTTAGATCCTAAACATACATGTGGAGTAAAGGCGTGCTCGCGTCCGCCGCCTTCTTATAGACATGACAGAAGTGTCGGTCAAGTCCCCGAGGTAGCATCATTCCGAATAGACATGTATCACTGCCTAGTATTCAAGATTTGGCTTGGGTTATGAGTGCTTTTCATCATTTCTAGCTTGTATTCACTCACTTGCGGACTGACTTCTGCCGTGGTTTACGCATGCAGTAGCCCCGAATATGTGCCAGGACCCATCGGACGTGATCGATGGCAAAGCATCAAACTCAACGCTACTTCATCGGCATGAAGATCGCCAAGACATTTGAGCTTACTTCAAACGTCGACATCTTTTAAATGCGGTACGCAGAAGGACCTTCCATGCTGATTACCGTAAGAGACCGTGTGGGCGGCCCTCATGGCCACGCGAGCAAGTTTCAAAGCACGGAGGATAATTGCTCTCTTTCATTGTCATTCCAGGTGATCCAGTGATGACGGACTTTTAATGACTTAGGAAGTAGGCTGCTGTGTCCTTTTCCCTGCCGCGTAGGCGTTACACCAAGTCTTACATCCTGTTCGACGTTCCATACGCCAATCACCTTAGCTCATTCACCATGATTTACGGGTGATATTTTGGCGAACAGTGCCACCTGACGGTAGTTCAAAATGCACGTCGTTTGGCTTTTGTTGATTCTCCCGTCATGCATGGTCCGGGTGGATGACGGATCACGACTTGGCCACAGATACTTGAATGCCTCCGAATGTGCGGCAGAATCGAACTTTGCGCGACTTGACTTCTATATTCTAGCTTGAATGCCTACATGTTTTGTTGCAAATGATAAACCTAACAGCAAGGTTCAATACAAGGCTGTTCAGGTGCTACTAAATACGCACAGGTTCGTTGTATCCGGAGGTTTCTATCAGGCACTGATTTGCGCCGATCTCTACTCTGTTTTGTGATTTTGTAACTTATATCTGTCTAACTGCCATCTTGGGTTCTTTTCCAGTCAGTACACGGGATCCACGAGGTAGTTATAGCTCTTGTTGCTGCGCTTACGTGGAGACATTTGAACGGAGAAATGTGATCAACGGTTAACATGTCTGTTATATCAATCACATTATTGTCCATGTGGCATTGTCCCACCTTTTGGTACTCGAAATTCTTCAACCGCATGCAAAGATTAGGATCCAATTTGTTTCGTTCCCTCCTCATTAGGGACAGTAACTACTCTCACCCGCTCCGGTCCCAGCGTTCAAGCCACGATGCTGGTCTCAGACCTGCAGAAAGTCTCGGAACGTTCAGATTCATCTGATAGGTCATCCTTGGTATGATATTGCGTAAGTCGGCATGCAAATGTAGCCACTTGGCCAAAGCAGGTGAATCACGCCCGTCCCCCTTTCCGGGGAACGGCGTTCCTGTGTCGGTTCTCATTGACTAACGTACGCGGGGTTACACCTAGAGTTTCACGGGTAACGTTAACGAATGTGCAAAGACTGGGAATGGAGCGCTCGCGTTGCGTTATTGGTCCAATATGTGGTCGGTATGAAACATTTGCGTGGCTGGAGACGGGATGCTGGTGTGCCAAAGACCTCTCTTCGACGGAGTAAGGAGTACGGAGTGCTTTTCTCTCCTTTCTTCATCTTGCTCGCATGCCTAGTAGCTCTTTTACTTTTCTTTCTCCATACGGCTCCTCTACCCCTTCGAAGCACCGGACTGCTGCACGACGTGTAGCACTCGATACCACCCAGTATGCGCTCCTCTCTGCTTTCAATCCTCGCGGCAGTGACTGCTACGGCGAAGTCTCTCATTGTAGAGAAGGTGAGAGTAGTCTTAAGGTCAACCTTGGGGGATATCCTTCCTAACGGATGGCAGGCAATTGTATATTCTAAAGAGCCATGCGAGGGTGAATGGCAGACGATCAACCCGGATGATAAGTGTACCCTCCTGCCTGCAAACTTGTACGTGTTCAAAAGTGTTCCGCGTTGACTTTGGGGGAGCGTCTGGCTGATAAATATTTAGGAGAGGCATCGTCAACGGTGCCAAGGTACCAGAGGGCGTCGTATGCGACTTCTATACGTGAGTTTAGGTGCTTCTTGAATGCGTGACGGGCAAGCTGATACGAGAGCGCAGCGACGACCAATGTGAGGAGCCTCTTTGGATTGGAATGGAGGATCCTGGAACCTGTAGCTTCAGTGAGCTGGAGATTGGAAACCAGGCAAAAAGCGTTCACTGCTACGACGATACTGAACGAGGGGAGATGTAAACTTTGCGGAGTCGCGAGAGGGCTTCTATATCAGAGTCACCGTTCTCCCACTTTCGAATGATGTCCAATGTTGAAAGTCTAGATTTCCTCTCCGGCATTCCATATTTCTTCTGCCCGTCTAATGGAATCTTCTAGTCCCAAAATTGCCCCATACTTTGACTTTTTCTGCTTTGCCGTCATTCCGAGAAAGGTTGCCAGTCCAGAGTTCGCAAACTCCTCGAAAAGCAAATGAGACAGAATGAGAGAGGCTCGCACATTCAGGCCAGATCTTCGAAAAAACAACTCCCACTTGGTATTGCAAAATGACGTACTCTCGTCGAAAGGCAGCATTTGTGGACTATGCCGTGACATAACCGCCAAAATCCAGCGGGAGAGTGTCTTGTCCGCCCCTGGAACAAGGTAGACACATATATCGGCAGGGAGCTGATATACAAAGGCAACAAAGTCAATGTAGGCAGCCAGATCGGACGCTGGTAGCTCCGTCATGTATTCTCCATAGGAATTGCCTTCAGTTACAAGCACGATAAGTGTTCGGTATTGTCGAGAAAGGTTCAACATCCTTTGACGTAACGACGTCAAGCAATTAGATCCAGGTAATGGCTTTTGCTTGACCTGCAACAAGGTCGTAGCAACTAAACCGACAGTTGGGGTAAAAGAAACGTCAACCTCGGAGTGGGAACCGAAGAAGGCAACATTATTGTCACCCAGGGAATGATCTGAGAGGTATACATGACTATCATAGTCCCTATCTAACAACTTGTCGGCAGGCCAAGATTCCTCTAGGTTTTTTATCATCGAGTAACCCAGCTGTAACGATAATAAGCAGCATCCAGGTTCGCTGGGGACTAAAACTTCTGGTGCCGTGGCAGGCCGTTGTTCTGGACGTTTCTTGCTTTTTATACTGGCAGGTTCTGGAATTTGGAGTTGATCAGTGATAGTGATTTCCATAGCATTTGAGTTCCCGATTCCGGGGCTTGTTGGACGACTGGTTTTCATGCCTCGCATTTCCATAAACCGAGATAATAAGCTATTCGTGTTATAGCTATTATTTACGGGATGTCGTTCTTGCTTTGATGTTTCAAGTTTCAGTACATTATGATCAGCCACTTTCGCCCCTTCGCCAACCGGCGGTTGACTTTCAGAGACATTCTGTTTGTGTTCTCTATCAACCAATACTCCAACCTCATTTTCTAACGTGATGTCCAATTCTGGAACTTCGGGTGCGTTGTGAGTATTATCCGCAGCTGTAGCGTGTAGAAAGTATTTCGAAATGGATGGTTCGGCAGACTTCTGTCCCAGCAACTGTTTCAATGGCGACGGATCACTGGAGGTTGCTATCGAAGTTCCATCACTGCTATTATAAGGTTCTTGCAAGCGGTTTAACCGAATACTATCTGCACGGAAGCGATACGATGATGACGAGGGGTCAGTATGATTCAGCGATAAATTAAGCGTCTTCTTAGTATCCTGCTTGGAAAGATTTTCAGAATATCGAGTTCCAAGATCTGGCCGGTCGATTGGACGCCCTGGTTCTATTGAGAAGCGATGTGTTTGAGTAATCGTATCGGTGTGGGAGTCTGCCGCGAACACGGCGAGATCATCCTGACACATTCCGAGGTCGTCTGGCTCCGAAGTGAGATCAACCACCGAGATGAAAGACTCCTCATCGCATGGAATGCCTCTTTTCTGGTACGGTACTATGGGGGGAGTGACGATTTCCGCAAGGTTCTCATCCAACTAAAATCATCATTAATTGGCTAAGGGACAAATGATATATAATGACGTACGCGTTGTGACATTGGACTTGGTGTTGGACTAAAGCCCTCCAAGTATTCGGCGGCCTTTTGCCTCAAATCATGCAAATACATTTGGCTAGCGTCTGTCTCAATACTCTCATTCTCAAGCTGATGCCAAAGCAGCTGTGCTAGCCTGTGTGCTCGAGGGGGGAACTTTAGGCCTTCGTCTTTTGTTTCGTCTACCTCCAGGACCGGCAACCAAATTTTGGTGAGATCAGGATCCCTTTGAGATCGGATTTGTTCAAGGTGCTCTTCCAAGTCGAGTTCCGGGTCGAAATCACTATGCAGAAACCCAGCTGGTAAAGGGTGGGCTATAAATGTATCACTCCACGCTGAAAGCATTGGAGGAAGTTGTTCTATACGGCCACAGCGTTCATTCAAGCCTGTTGGTATTTCTCTGCCAACTGGCTTCGCGAATTCAACCATGGGGAGAGGTAATGAATCGGCATATTGTCCATGTTCTTCTGCTAGATCACTCGTCTGGTAGGGGAGGGTGGTTTTTTTTGGGGAAGATAGCTGATGGGTTATGTCGAATGGATAGTCACAATAGTTGACAGAACACTCTTGGCGTCTGGCATATACGTCCGCGGCTTCAATCTTGTCCATCTTGGCAGTTTGTCATGTTCATTGGCTTGAGTCTGTGTCGGCGAGGGAGAGAAGAAGTTGCGTATTGCTGAGAGCTGAAGGAGGTTTCTTTGTCGTGATGAGGCCAAAACTCGGTTTCTTCTACTGTCATCATCTTGCTGCTGCAGAGTCCTTAGTTTTAGTGCATGTGACTTCAGACGAGATTGTTCATTGGATTTTTTTGAGGCAGGAGCGATCTTGCTGCCCCGGTTGGAATCGCCGTACGCCCCAGGGTAAGCTCCAGTTCACAGCTCAGACACGGAAGGAAGATATCCATTAGACTCAGCTAGCATGGCGGCAGGTACAGTGGGTGTCTATACTAACAGGAATTGAACCACAGCACCACAACAACCCCTCAACAGCCCCTCTAGCGCCCCCAAAGCCTCCACATGCCCGCCTAACTCCGATCAATTTCCAATGACCGTTAGCCAGCGCAACTCTACACCACCGATATTTGCATGGAGCTCTTCATGTGGCTCTCCTCGAGAGCCTCTCCAATCGTTCACCTTCACATTGCATCGCCTCGACTCCGCCATGTCGTACATTGCGCCGGTGCACAAGCCAACGAGTATTCGACATGCTCTGCGAATCAGATTCTTGTCGCCCCATGTAGAGGACCTCGTTGTCGCGTGAGTCGCCCAAGCTGTCCCAGCTCCAACCCGTCAACAAACATATTCCATACTGACTCCTGATTTCTGGTAGAAAAGCTAATCGGCTCGAGATATGGCGCCTGACCGACGATGGCATGACCTGCCTTCACACCAAGCTTATCTACGGCACGATATCCATGCTTCAACGCCTCCAGCCCAAGGATTCCGACATCGATTTGCTCTTCATTGGCACTGATCGGTTGCAATACTTCAACGTTGCCTGGAACCCTGAGACGAATCAACTAGACACCGTTGAACAAACCATCGATGATGCCGCTGAGCAACATATGCGGAATTCACAGAGCCAGAACAAGTGTCTGGTAGACCCCACAGGCAGATTCATGGCCATGCATCTCTGGGAAGGCGTCCTGAACGTCTTCCGCCTGCCGACGAGAAAGGGAATAACAACAAAGCTGGTGGCACTGGACCAAGTACGACTAACTGAGCTTTGGATGAAAGCCAGCACTTTCTTACACAGTCGTACCGGTCATCCCAAAATCGCCTTCTTGTACAAGACGCAGCTCGATCAAGAGGAGGCTCGCATAGCCGTATATAGGCTGACCAAGGACGACAAAGGCGGCGATGTGGCTACCTTCGACCCACACAAGGAAAGAGAGCTCGATCAGGTTATTCCAGACCCTTATGCATCCATGCTCATTCCGGTTCCCGTCAATGAAGAGAAACGATATCATGTTCGCAATAACGAAAGGGCTAAAGCGCACCTGGGAGGATTGATAGTTGTCGGAGAGACTCTTTTGACATACTTTGACAGCCTCACCTACTCGAGTGTTTCGTCGACTCTGCAAGAACCGAAAATATACGTAGCTTGGGCTGAGTATGACGATATCCACTACTTGTTGGCCGACGACTACGGCAGATTGGACATCCTAACCATTGAGACCAAGGTGGAACTGACCGGCGTTGTTGTTACTGGCATGGTGACTTCATCTATGAGATTCCCTGACTTAACGACGTATACCTCCCGGGCGTCGTCGCTTGTATACATGGGAGACAATATGCTTTTCCTGGCATCCCACCACGGCGACTCACAGTTGCTTCGGATTGACATCGATACGCAAAGCATGGTATTGGTGAAGACTTTATCGAACAATGCACCAATCCTAGATTTTGCAATTATGGATATGGGTAACAGAGAAGGTGATAGTCAGTTTGGAAATGCGTTCTCCTCTGGGCAGGCTAGAATTGTAGCCGGATGTGGTGCGTATCATGACGGTAGCCTGCGAAGTATTCGGAGTGGTGTTGGCCTTGAGGATGAGGGCGTCCTCGATGAGATTCAGGATACCAAGGGCCTGTTCACCTTACGATCACACGGGTCCAGCCACGTGGATACGCTCGTAGTATCATCAGTCGCAGACACAAGAGTGTTTAAATTCGACTGCACAGGTGGCATAGAAGAAGTCTATGACTTCCAAGGCTTGATTCTGGACAAGGAGACCTTGCTGACTGTCAATGTATCTGATGGCCGGCTACTCCAAGTTACTCCTCAATCCGTCGTCTTGTTAGATTCGGAAAGCGGTGTGATTTTGTCTTCATGGAATGCTCCCGACGGCAAAGCAATCACGGCTGCATCTGCGAATTCTGGATGGGTTCTGCTCTCAATCGACGGCTCATTACTCGTTTCGCTGAGCTTGCATGATAATCTAGCTGCCGTCCTACGGGATACCACTCGAGAAGAGTCAACCGGCCAACTGGACCAGATTTCATGTCTACATGCTGCTCGAGATTCTCTTGAAATAGGAGTGGTGGGTTGGTGGGCCTCAGGAACTTTATCCATTGTCAATCTCACCACGCTGGAGCCTTTACGTGGTGAATCTCTCCGACAAACTGAGGACAGTGCGTCGGTGCCGCGAGATATTGCCCTTGTCCAACTACACCCACCGAACACTTCTGGCCCTACTCTTCTTATCGCATTGGAGGATGGCAACGTTGTGACTTTCAATATGTCTGTACCAGACTACACACTGTCTGGCCGGAAGACGGTGACTTTGGGAAGCAGTCCTGCTCGATTGCATATTCTCCCCCAGGAGGGTGGAACGTGCAACGTTTTCGCAACTACCGACCACGCCAGCTTGATATACGGTGCGGAAGGAAGAATCATATACTCAGCAACAACTGCAGACGACGCAACATATGTTGCACCATTTGACTCGGAGGCATTTCCAAACTCCATCATTCTGTCCACAGACAATCTCATACGATTAAGTCATATTGATAAAGAACGTCTCACACATGTGAAGACACTCTCGGTGAAGGAAACGGTTCGACGAGTTGCGTATTCACCCACTTTGAAAGTTTTTGGACTTGGTTGTATCAAAAAAGAGCTCATTCACAACGAAGAAGTCATAACAAGCTCGTTCAGACTTGTCGATGAAATCATCTTCCAAGAACTTGGGAAGCCGTTCATCTTCAATGCCTCCACCTCGTTGGAAATGGTTGAAGCTGTTATTCGGGCAGAGCTGCCAGATAGCACAGGAAATCTTGCGGAGCGGTTCATTGTTGGGACAAGCTTCATAACCGATGATGATACAGTTGAGGAGAATGAGAGTCGTGGACGAATTCTGATACTTGGCGTCGATGAAAACCGTCAGGTTTATCAGATTGTCTCTCATAATTTGAAGGGTGCATGCCGATGCCTCAGCACACTAGGGGAGCATATCGTGGCTGGCCTTTCGAAGACTGTGGTGGTGTATAATTACGTGGAGGAAACCACTGCATCCGGCTCTCTGCAGAAGTTGGCAGCCTATCGTCCAGCATCGTTTCCCATGGACCTCGATGTCTCTGGTAACATAATCGGAGTGGTTGACCTTATGCAATCTTTGACCTTGGTAGAATTCATCCCATCCCAAGATGGATCTCGCGCTAGATTGGAGGAGACAGCGCGGCATTATCAACCTGGCTGGGCAACATCGGTATCTCATCTTGATGGGGAGAGGTGGTTAGAAGCAGATGCCCAGGGAAATATTATTGTTTTGCAGCGGAATCCCGAGGCCCCTACTGAGCAAGACCGAAACAAGCTCGAGGTCACAAGTGAGATGAATATTGGGGAACAAATCAATCGGATTAGGAAGTTACATATCGCGTTCAATGAGAACGCTGTGGTCTCTCCTATGGCGTTTCTAGGATCGGTAGGTTCCTCAAAAAGTCATCACCTGTTGGCTCAAATGCTAATTTTGGAATAGATTGAGGGCACATTATATCTGTTCGGCGAAATTGCGCCAAACCACCAAGACTTACTTCTCACTTTCCAATCGAGACTTCAAGACTACATCTATGCTCCGGGGAACGTGAGTTTCAGTCTTTGGCGTGCCTTCAGGAACAAAGCTCGTGAAGGAGACGGACCATTCCGCTTTGTAGATGGGGAAATGATTGAAAGATTTCTGGATCTAGACGAGGCGAAGCAGGAACTCGTCTGCGAAGGTCTTGGACCAAGTGTTGAAGATATGAGAAACATGATTGAAGAACTGAGAAGGATGCATTAAGAGTATGGATCCAATAGATGACAAAAAAACCCCCCATAAAACTTAGATTTTCAAAAAATCAAACATATTTATATATGTAATGTGAGATATACATCACGATGAAAGACAGACATTGACTTAGCAACGTGCCATACTGTTAGGCTTCTTACTCTATGATATGGAAATACGCTAGTAAATATTGCCGGGTCTGGGCAGAAGATATTAGCAGATGCCAACTTACCGGATGCATTGTGAGGCCTCGGCACTTGATTCACAGGTCAGCCTGTTTAGAACAGGCCAATTTGTGTAAGAGATGTATGCGAAGTTTGACTGAGCCTCATGTTGTAGACTGATAATCATGCTGCGACATCGTTTGCGTGTGAGCGGCGGCCACATGGCGTGACATGATGTGGGGACGAAGAAGTACGGAGTAGGTACGTACCCGGGCGAGTCCGGGAAGACACTACAGACGGGCCGCAACATCCAATCAAAAGCCGCCAATTTCCGAGACACTTGTCGGCCTCAGGCAACAACCTTTTTGAAAATCATCTGGGCGGCCCAAATAGCTCGAAGTTCACAGTAAAGAACTCATATACTCCTCCGCAACTCCCTCCACTCCGTCGCCGACACCGAGCAACCCTCCTCACGATGGCGTCTCTTACCTTCGCATCTAGGCTATGCCTGCGCTCGGCGGCCAAGCCAGCCATGCCTGCCGTGCGGGCTCTCAGCACCACTGCCATGCGATCCGACAGCGCGGCCTCCTCCTACCAAAGCCCTTTCAAGATGGGGTCCGACAAGGGCAGCTCGATTCCGGATTTCGGAAAGTATATGTCTAAGAAGGGCGAGGGAAGCAACAAGGTCTTTTCCTACTTCATGGTCGGTACCATGGGCGCTCTGACTGCTGCCGGCGCCAAAAGCACTGTCCAGGGTATGTCGTGGAGGAGTGGTGTTTTCTCGACATGCACGCCGCTTTGAGAGCCATTGAGCTTCCTGCGAGCGCAATGGGCGCATGTTTTTCTTGGAGAAATGGCTCAATGGATGATGCTGATGTTTCTGGTGCAGAATTCCTCGTCAACATGTCCGCATCCGCTGATGTCTTGGCCATGGCCAAGGTTGAGGTTGACCTAAACGCCATTCCCGAGGGCAAGAACGTGAGTTGACCGAAAAAAACACAACGACATCAATCAGCGAGATAATCGACCTAACCCGACTGCTATAGGTCATTATCAAGTGGCGTGGCAAGCCCGTTTTCATCCGACACCGCACCCAGGACGAAATCGCCCAGGCCAACAAAGTCAATGTTTCTAGCTTGCGAGATCCCCAGACTGATGATGAGCGTGTGAAGCAGCCCGAGTGGCTTGTCATGTTGGGTAAGATGGCTCTGATTATGATTTCGACACGGCAGCACCCCCGACCATCGTCACCGAGGCTACCGTCTTGTCGAAACCTGAACCTGCACATAGTTACCCATGCTAACCGTCATGTTAGGAGTCTGCACCCACCTGGGTTGTGTCCCCATCGGTGAGGCCGGTGATTACGGTGGCTGGTTCTGCCCCTGCCACGGTTCCCACTATGACATCTCCGGCCGGATAAGAAAGGGTCCTGCACCCCTTAACCTCGAGATCCCAGAATACGATTTCCCCGAGGAAGGCAAGCTGGTCGTAGGTTAAGCGGTTGGACCTGGTGTACGAGTAAGGGGCAGTCTCGAGCGATCGACGAATAGAAATTCTCATAAAGTGTTGCAGAAGAGGTGTGAGGAAGGAGACGGCGGCAAGGAGTAGGGAATAAACAGGGCGGATGGCGAAAGAATAGCTGCCGTATCCTGATGAGAGGCTAGGCTACTCTTGTTTCTTAGACGTTAGTTATGGGTTTTGTACAAAAATACAACGTACTACGAAATAATTTCATACGTTCCTTCATCTTTGCCACGTCGAATGCGGACATGGCGTCGCACGCGTAGTTTAACGTAGACTTATATGTTACGTACAATGGCCCTGCTCTACACATCGCCGCATGCGATGCCCCCAGTCGGCATCATGCACCGGATCTCACCAATGTGTAAGTAGCAGATACCCTAGAAGGCAGGAAAATCCAGATCATATCGTTCAGATTCCATGATGAGTCTATGTCAAGGTGAACGATCTAATTACGACAGGATTTTTTTGCTTTTCCCTTGAAACTTTTCCTAGTGACCGTGGCCATCGTCCTCCGCCTGCTGCTCCGGATCCAACTTGATCAGGGTATCAATTCTCATGATGCTGATGCAAGCCTCCACGGCGCTCTTCAGCTGTCGCACCTTGCTGATGCTGGGCTCCAAAACACCTTGCTTAAGCTCATCCACAACCTTGCCACGCATCAGGTCCAGACCATAGTTCTTGTAGCCCTTCTTTCTAGCAATGGTCTTCTCATCTTCGCTGCCATCGCCTTCTTGGATGCGTTGTGACAGGGCGTGCCGTGATCGAAGTTGGGCAACGAGCTCGGCGCCATCCTTGGCTGCGTTGATGGCCAAGGTCTTGGGAATGATGAGAAGTGACTGGGCGAATTCACCAATGGCAAGCTGCTCACGGGACCCGACGGTACCAGCAAACTCTTCCAGGTAAATGTGCAGTGCGGTTTCGACGGCACCGCCACCAGGGACAATACTTCCGCTCTCCAGGGTTCGCTTCACAGCGCACAATGAATCGTGTACCGAGCGCTCCATCTCGTCGAGAGAGTAATCGTTGGGGCCGCGCAAAACGATAGATGAGGACGAGTGAGCCTTTGTTCCCTTGATCAGGATGCACTCGTCATCGGAGATGCGCTCCTGGCTGACTTCATCAGCGTGGCCGAGGTATGAGGGCTCGAACTTTTCGTCACCGTTGAGGTCAGACAAGGTGCTTAGAAGGGTGCCGCCAGTGGCCCTGGCAATTCGTCGCAGGTCCTCCTTCTTGCATCTTCTAACGCCCATGGCGCCACGCTCGACAAACATCTTGAGAACGAGATCGTCAATGCCTTTGGTAGTGAGGATGACGTTGGCTCCAGCCTTGAGAATAAGCTCCACTCGCTCCAAGATCATGCCAGACTCCCGAGCACGGATCTGTTCCAGCTGCTGAGGATCGTCGACAGTAATCTGGACCCCCATCTTCATTCTCTCCTTTTGCAAATTCATATCTAAGATGGCAATCCTAGCATCCTGAATTCGCGTAGGCATGGCCTGTGAGGCAACGGTGCAGTTCAGCGCATATCCCTTGATCAACATCGATTCCCGCGTGCTCTTGCCGTGGGCCTTCAGGATGTTGACAGCCTTAACGGGATACTTCGTCTCGTTTCTATTGTTGGTGGTCTTGACGGCTTGCATTGCGTCGACAACCATATCGGCGAAGAAATCGGAGTCGGCACCAATAATCTTACTGGACATGGATGTCTTGGAAATGCTGATGAGGGAGTCACGCCCGAGATTCTCGACCTTGATGCTGACATTGTCGTTGAGATATTTGACAGCTTCTCGCAGGGCCAGTCTGTAACCGGTGATGATGGTGGTGGGGTGGATGCGGTTCTTCATAAGCTCGTTCCCTCTTCGTAATAACTCTGCGGCGATGAGAACAACCGAGGTGGTGCCATCGCCGACTTCCTTGTCTTGCTGCTGTGCTAGGTCGACAAGGATCTTTCCGGCGGGATCTTCGACATCGAGAAGGCTGAGAATGGTGGCGCCGTCGTTGGTAACTGTAACGTCCTATCAATATGTGAGCGGTACGTTCTTCAACAGACGAGTATGAGGGCCGAGAGAGGCGTTGCTTACACCAATGTCGTCCACCATCATCTTGTCAAGACCGCAGGGGCCGAATGAACTCTTGACAACATTGGCGATTGCCTGAGTAGCGAGGACTGTACCAAAGATTAGCAGAGCACTTGATCAAACGCCACCATAATGACTGGCAGGTCTAGGGCCTTACCGTTCTGATCACGAATGTCGGAGCCTGAGATCTTCTGGCCGCCCAAGAACAGGGTGCCGTTCCGGGGTTGCTCAAACAAAGACGCCATTTCTGTGGCTATCCTATATGTCGGACAGTATGTATGGCCTGGCGAGCTGGCAGTTGTGGTTGGCGCGGATTGAATTTCTGCCTGCAGATTGTGATCTCGAGCCGCCGCAAGCTACGAAGCTCCGTGCTCCTCCACGGTCCGTTGCCCCTCGACTTTTTTGCGCGGAGGGAGGATTGTTCCAGTTCCGAGTTGGTCAGTGGCACAGGGCAAGTGCAACCACTGACTTGCTGGCCGTGGCATCGGGCCGGAGGCAACGTCCTTGCTCCTCCTGTTGCTCCGGGCAAGCCAACTGACTTGGGCAGGGATGCTCAAAGCCCTGATTGGACAGCGCATGTGCGGCCTGAAATTTTGAATTGCCCCAACATCAAAAGTGCCCCTCCTTCCAGCGAAAGGGAAAAGAGACTGGAGGAGGACAAGGGTCCATGTCGCGCGGGGCACCTTTGGCCACAGCGACACGATTGAAGCGAGTCACCTGGCACTGGGGGTCTTATCTCTCCCTCACCTCGATTGTAGTATAAAAAAAAAAGCCTTCGTGACTCACGTGCGCTGCTCTCCTCTTCATCCACATCCTTTGGGAGAATTGAAGCGGCACCCTGGTTTATTCTCTCCTTTTCTGTTCATTGTTGCAGCAGCTGGCCATTCTCCTTGCTACTGCGCCGCTCCCAATTTCGAACCGCAAATCATGGAGGCCCCCGTCGAGCAATCGAAGAGCGCCTTGAAGAAGGCCGAGAAGCAGGCCAAGCTCGCTGCTGACAAGGCTGCGAAGGCTGCCAAGAATCCTGCTCTTGCCATGGTTGGAGGCAAGAAGGCGGACGAAATCATTGGGATTACCAATTCAAAAGCTGAGAATTTCTCGGCATGGTATCAAGAGGTAGTCTTGAAGGCCGAAATGGTCGAATACTACCAAGAGATTTCAGGATTTTTTGTTCTGCGCCCTCTTTCTATGCATATCTGGAGCACTATTCGCAAATGGTTCTCGGGTCATATTGAAGAACTTGGCGTGGAAGAGGCTAGTTTTCCCCTCTTCTTGTCCAAGACGTCACTGGACAAGGAGAAGGATCACGTCGATGGCTTTGCGCCAGAGCTTGCCTGGGTTGAGAGGGCGTAAGTCTTGGATTGACCGTGATGCCAATCACAACTGGGATTTGCAATCGCTAACAGATACCTAGTGGTGACAAGAAGCTTGATGTTCCTGTCGCTATTCGCCCTACTTCCGAGGCAGTCATGTACCCTTACTACGCGAAGTGGATTCGCAGTCACCGAGACCTCCCCCTCCGATTGAACCAGTGGAACTCTGTCGTGCGTTGGGAAGCTAAGCAGACCACTCCTTTTCTCCGAACTCGAGAATTCTTATGGCAAGAAGGCCACACTGCCCATTTGACGGAAGAATTGGCAGGGAAGGAGGTCCTGGAAATTCTGGAGCTGTACGCAGGTGTGTACGAGAAGCTTCTTGCCGTGCCTGTAGTTCGAGGCAAGAAGACGGAGAACGAGAAGTTTGCTGGAGGATACTATACCACGACCGTCGAGGCATACATTCCTTCCAATGGCAGGGGCATTCAGGGAGCCACATCCCACTGTTTGGGACAGAACTTCAGCAAAATGTTCCAAATCACAGTCGAAGATCCCCAAAACAAGGGCCAGCACGTTCATGTTTGGCAAAACTCCTGGGGTCTGTCCACGAGGGTCATTGGTGTAATGGTTATGGTGCATGGCGACGACAAGGGTCTTGTACTTCCTCCGCGGATCGCCCAGACCCAGGTCATATTTATCCCCGTTGGTATCAATAAGAACACTACTCCCGAGGATAGAAAGAAGCACGAGAATCAGATGGAGGACATGCGTGCAACTTTGAAGAAGGCTGGTGTTCGCTCGCAGTCGGATTGGAGGGATGGCTACACTCCAGCCTGGAAGTTCAATGACTGGGAGATGAAGGGCGTCCCACTGCGGTTGGAGTTCGGACCCAAGGACGCCGCCAAGGAAGTCGTGTCGTATGCCCGGCGTGACACTGGTGAGAAGGGAACCGTCCCCATCGCCGACCTTGCGGTTAAGATTCCTCAGCTCTTGGAAACTATTCAAACAGATATGTATAACAAAGCAGAGGCCTCCTTCACTGAGCACCGCAAGAAGATCACCAAGTGGGAGGATGTCCTTCCTGCCCTCGACGACAAGAATGTCGTCCTGATTCCCTTCTGTTTGGATGGCAAGTGCGAGGACCGCATCAAGGAGCTAACCACTCGCGCCGACGACGAACGAGATGTGCCTGAGAACCAAAAGGTTCCCTCGATGGGCATGAAGAGCCTGTGTATTCCCTTTGACCAACCCGAGGGGAACGAGCTGGTCCCCGGAGAAACTGCTTGCTTGAGCCCCGAATGCTCTGTCAAAGCACAGAAATGGGTCATGTTTGGCAGAAGCTACTAGTGAAACGAGAAGGAAGAAGAAGATGATTTCGGCGCTTGGAGTAGCATGAAGCACTAGGAGGCCTGGCATTTTGAGGGACTAGAGGAAAAGTGAATATCTATCTGGCTTTCAATGATTTTCGCAGGAGATATTCGCCAAGGGAAGGGGGAGTGCGCGCGGTAGAATAACTAGATATCAATAAGTGATGATGATGATGATGATGATGATGAACCCCTCTCGCTTTGCAGGTATATCTTATCTTAACTCTTTGCAAATCTGACACCACGCCCAGGCAGCAAATGCTAACACCATTCATATTTCTGGCTGTCAACCCACTCAACTTCAGCCACTGAGCCTTGACCAAACCATCTCAAGCTCGCAATGTTTGACTCTTCCCGGACGACGAGCTTGCCCTGAAGATCCGTCATCTGCAGGAGCAATCTCTGCGTCCGCTCGTCCGGATTCCACATGTCTATCTTGGCGCAAAGCCAGTCCTCGGCGCTGGTATGCACGACGCCCATGAGCGCCCTCAGAGCACTCGACAGGTCCTCGTCGGAGATGTCCTCGCACTCGAGGCCATAGTGAAGGATGTTGACCACATTGTCCGCTGGCTTTTCCTGCCCCCCATACAAGATACTCGACCAGAGCATCCAGACCCTGGACTCGGGCGAGCCCGCAGGGGTGTACAGCGCGCCGTGGACGGTCGGCGCTTTGCCCAGGATATAGTTGCATAAGAAGCGCTCTCTGGCCATGTGCCACTCGTACGTGGCAAAGTCCGGCAATATGGCTACCCGCGTTGTGCACCCTTCGCGGGGGGGCCTGACCATCTTCCTGCGGAGAGTCTCCTCGTCCAGGGCGGCAATCATGCGCAGGTTGTCCCCTGTTATGAGGGTCAGTCGGCCATCATGATGCCGCGTGGTGAAGGGTCTCGCGGGAAAGCTGAGGTGTGTGCTCCGGAAGGGCATCCACTGGTGCTTCGCGTAGAAATCCCTGCCGATGTCCGAGAAGAGGATGGAAAACTCGGCGCTGCCGGGGGTCTCGGCTTGCCGCTTGGCCAGGGAGTCGCCGAGCAGGCTGAGCATTCGGCCGGCGTAGCCTTGGCGGCGGAACTCGTCGAATGTGAAGACGCTGGCGATGCCGTGGGCCGTCACGTCCCGGACTGTGCCGTCGGCGTCTCGGACTATGGCTCTCTTGCGGTATGTTTCTACCGAGGAGAGAATGGGCCGACGCCCGGGGCCATCGACACTGGAGGTCTCTGTATCTGTGAGGATCCAGGAGGTGAGGCCGCCGTCCTTGGTTAGGTCGCAGGTGAGCAGGCGTTCCTCTCTGTCCATGTAGGACTGGACGGTGTATCTGGGGCCCCAGGACGGCTGGTGGCGTGACCAGGCATATCGTCTCTCATCGGGGTCGGCCTTGGTGAGGATGAGCGATTCGGAAGCGGCGCTTGGTAGGGACATGACCGGATGTGTGCCGTTTGGCATGATGTGTGTGATATCGTGACCCGGGCGCCAGAGAAGCAAAGTGAAGTGTCAATGAGTACTCCGTATGAACGAGCGAGCATCACGATGGTCCGTGTGTATACGGCGTGTGTACAGAGTACTCCGTACAGAGCATGAGTAGTCTTAGTCTGCACTCGGTCGAGCTTGTTGCGGGGGTTGATGTGGGGAGCGAGTTGCGATGATCATTGATGATCAAGTTGTTCGTGTGGACTTCCGCAATGTTCTTGCGCCGACGTCTGTGGCATGTTTTTGACTTGTGGACGGAACGTGTGCCTCTGTGGCTTAGGTACATTATCTCCTGTCTGAACTGTTGTTTGTTTTGCCGTGTATAGCAAGAACTGCCGACAAGCCCAAGCCAGCCGAACATTGTTTGGGAAAGTGAACTTTAAAGACATCCCCAGCTTCATGGTGAGAAGAGTGTGCGTGGGGGAGTTTGTGGGTGAGCTCGAAACGGTAACTTTCGTCAGTTCCAGCCCGAAAAATGGGAGTTTAGAGCAAAGTTGAGATGATCGAAAGCTGACGCGTCCATCCATGCTGGAGAGTCGAGCTGAATGCTTCCAGCGGGCGCAGAGAAGTTCTCTGATCTGATGTTTGCGTGGCGCAAATCAGCCATGTGACGTTTCCTTGTTGGTACCGTCGCCCTGAATGAAGCATGTCGTAAGTTTAGTACCTGAGTTACGTTATATATTTTCCGGATTCGGCCTCGGCAACGCGCTCGTCAACGCGTACTTTGTACTTTGTACTTCGCCAGCGGTCAACTTACTTACTGCAGGCCGTGAGCCGGGCATTTTGGCAACAGCGCTGAGAACATTAAAGCCCAAAACGGCCCGTTACAGGTTAACCAGTTACCATCATGCCCAGGCCTCTCATCATCTTCTGCGATGGCACTTGGTGTGGTCGGGAGACAAACACGCAGTCAAACATTTACCAGCTAGCCAGGATCGTGGGCGTCGACATTGACGACCCAACCGACACAGATTCGCACTGCTTGGACGATAAAGCGTGGTACATGCACGGCGTCGGTCTTGGTAGCACCTTCATCGAGTAAGTGTTTGTCCTTGTCTCATCCATGTCCTGATGAACTGTTCTTCAAGCGTTGCTGCTCCTGAGTCCTGACGCGGTTGGAAATAGCTATGTGTTTGATGGCGTCACAGGACAAGACCTTGCCGCGCAATGCATAGATGCTTACAAGTTCATCGTCAAGCACTACACCTATCCCGAACGTGAGATATGGATGTTTGGTCTTTCAAGGGGTGCCTATCTCGTCCGTTCGGTCGCGGGAATGATCAACAACTGCGGCATTGTCAAACCTGTCCTGAACCGCGACGGCACCGTCAACGACGACGAGACAGATCTCCTCTGTCACCAAGTCTACAGGATATACCGCTCAGATGACCCCATCAACTGCCCACACACGGCCCAGTCCCTCCGCTTCCGCCGCAACGCGAGTTGGCCCTTGATCGGCGACGAGGCTCCCGGCACGCCGCAGCTGCGCCCGCCCATCAAGTTCATGGGCCTCTTTGACACCGTGGGCAGTCTCGGGATCCCAAACTACGTAGGGGGCGTCGGGCTGGACTGGCCGCAGTTCCACGACCAGAACGTGTCGACCGTGGTCGAGCTGGTGTATCACGCCTTGTCCTTGCACGACCGCTTCTACATCTTCCCGCCGTGTCTTGCCAAACGAAAGCCGCTGGCGGACAGACCCGACAACTTCGGCATAACCCAGAAGTGGTTCCCCGGCGCGCACTACGACCTCGGACGCCAGCGCTTCCGGTTCCTGCGCCTTTTCGGCGGAGGATTGTTGGAGCGGTTGTTGGCGAGGTGGACCTGGGCAAGTCGGGAGATCCGGCCAAACGAGGTTTTATCGGACCTGGTTTTGAAATGGATGCTGGAGGCAATGAAGGCCCATGATGGCAACGGGGGCGTTGTGCCGAGGTCGAGATATGATGAGGAGATTGAGGCTGCCGCGCAGAGAATGCTTAGCCCGACTCGACAGCGCGGAGACGGCGATGTCTATGAGATGATTGTCTCCTATGTGCCCTTTGGAGGACTTATTTTCGGCCTCCTAACTCGCTTTTCTGGGAAGAAGTGGCAGATGAGCCAGCTGTATCAGCTTTTCTTTGCGCTGCGGGATCGTGTAGTTGCCGACTTGGACTCGCAGGTTTACGACTACGACGAGGTTGACCCGTCACTCGGAAAGCATGGCCACGACGCGCAGACCATTGGGGCCCTGGCAGACGTGACCGTGGTTAGATACCCGTCACGGGCATTCGCCGCTTGGAGGCTGTGTTGTCGGGTGTTGGGTGTACAATCTGAGTAGCCAGCTAGCTATGTGCTCGTCTCTGGACTCTTTTCGAATACTTATCCGTGCATCGTGCATATCTTGGTTTTCTGAGCTGGTCTAGCGACTCCCACGGATCACTTGCCATCTTTCAGAAAGCTAACGAGAGTAGCTACCATTGCGCTTCTCCATAAAAAGGTTTCGTTCCCTTTCAAGCCCAGCAACGGAAGAGAGAAAAAGACTTCAGCACTGTAGGGTTGTCCAGTTATCCACGTCGTTGAAGACTCCAGGCATATAGAGTGGTGGAAAACTGTGGTCAGCTCTCCTTTACCAGGTGCTCTGGCGGGCTTGACTTTCAACACCACGGACGCCCCGGAGCCCGCAACCAAGGAACACGAGTACCCAGATGCAAACATCTGAAAATCGTCTCACAAGTGAGACATGAACGAATACCGGGTGGGAAGCCACGCAGTATCGACGCCGGAGTTCGGCGGAGCCGCCCATGTGCAACCGAATTCCTCCGTTAAGATTCCATCGACAGCGACACGTGCCATCAAGGTGAAATGCAGCGTCTTCCGGGCGTACTGCCAACGCCTTTCCCACCCCGAATTCCCATCTGGACTTGAATGCTTGTTGCTGCCTGCTGTAGAAATGCCGCCAGGAACGCCCAGGCCATGTAAGACGGAGAGCGTCTGTGAGGAGGCGCGGTAGTGTGCTTTATCGAAGGCACTGATCAAGACTCGAGGACACTCGATTCCACTTTGTAACTACGACAGGCGTCGTTGGGGAGTCAGTCGCCGTAGACTAGTGCAGCAGACAACATGACCAATACGACTTTGAACAGGCGTCCGCCTCAGCTCAGGTGTACAAGGCGGGACTTCAAGCAGCTGATCAACGTCGTTCAACCCAAGTCCATCATCTTGAAGTAATACGAGCCAAAGACGGAACTTTTGTCCGTCACTGCTGCACTCTGTCACACCCACACGTATGTGCTTGAACACGCTTGCACTGCCATAATCGTCGAAGTCGTCCTGCCACTGAGCTTGCAGCTCCAACCTCCATCTTTTGTATGGTTGCCAAGGAATAAGGCTGCTGCCTCGTTATGATCACTTTAATGCGAAAGTGTCCTCATGCCTAGAGGCTATACCCCTGCGTCACGAAGACACGAAGACAGATTTGACTGTGAGCGGCTGTTGCCCCGGTCACTTGAGCGCCATGCAAGCGATACAATGAGTCTCAAAGTAATACATTTGAAAAAACGAAGTCTTCACATAGATTGTAGCCTATGTCAATATTTCCGTTGCATTTTTTTGCAAGTAAACCAAAAGAGAAACCGAAAGTAGTTGGCCAACTCGCTGTGTTATACAAAGTCGAACCATGTTCTTCTTGTGTTCTACGTGTGATGTTGAATGATGTCATCTATAGCGACAGTTGACCGGATGATCTGCTAGTCTTCGTAAATAATTATGCAGACTGAACCAGGAATCACCGGGCGCAATGTCGTCCGCCTCTGCTCCAAGTGTTAGCACAACTGGCCACCGTCTCTGTTCTTGACGCTTTGGTCTGCCTAATGATCAGACTCACTGCAATGAGCATTGCAAGTTGAGACTTCAATTCCCCAATATCATTCTGCGACTCGCATATTGTTGTTAACCGCTACCAAGAAGTATGAGAGGAATGATGGTTCTTGACCAACTACAAGTGTGGTCCTCATGTTGCAGGCTCTTGTTTTGGTGCGAAACCGACTCGACGAATGCAGCAGTCCACAACTGGGAACGGTTATCATTGCTTGCATACACTTGCATATTTGTTGAGCATGGAACGGGGAATAACTCCGAGTCGGAATGGCGGTCCGATGCTCGCCATCCTGTCGTAAGCACTCAGCAATTCTCAGATTGTTGCGTACGGTAATCTGTGGGTTGCACAGCATGCATGTACATGCATTGAACCCGTCATTGTAAGATACGCATCGGGTCGTGTTCGAGAACTTCAGACACGCGAGTTTGAAAAGTCGGGATTTTTAGGTTACATCTGGAGACAAGTGAAGAAATGCAACTGGCCTGTAGAGACAAGTTCGTCACATATGTTGGTTCCACGGGCCCTGTCGACTATGTGACCTCTTTCGGATAGAAGTAGTTCAGCATCATCATGACGGATAAATCCCGTTTCAGCTAAAAGTGTAACCACGGATACTTTGAAGTCTTCTCTTGACTTACTCGCCGGGGAATAGACTAAGCGTTCTGTGAGGAGAGCACAGGCCTAGTTTGCAGGAGCACGTTCAGGAGGTTCTGGACTAGCTGTCATTACCTACAGGCTCTGGGTCTCGGATCAAGGGGCGTTGAGATCAGCAGCCTTGGACGATAGTGTCATGGTTGGTGATACATGGTGGTGAATGTGGAAAACCCCGTGTTTCCGGTTTTACCGCCTGGTTCAAGCAGCAAGACGTTGCTCCACTTCACTTGGGGCAGTTTCTTAGTGCCCGAGAAACGACTTACGTCTATTATTGGCGATGGCTTGTCGACGGCTTGTCGACGGCTGGGTGAGTCCGGCAGGACTCCAGGACGGTGATTGTGGTACGCCTCAACGTCGACTCGAGGAGCTCAATATAACGTTAGCGTGTGCTGCAGCCTTTTTTTTTTAGCCACGTTCGGCCAACGAGCGAGTTCCGGTATGAAGAAACTATGGTCTTGACTCCAGAGCCCGAGCACTCAAAGGCGAAGGCAGATTGGACAGCGGTGACTTCTGGGAGCTGGCGGCATTGGTGCGAAGTGACTCGATGTTACAATTGAGTGAGTGGTCTGTAGCATCTTTCAAGCCAAGAAGTGCCAATCGCAATGGCATACATACGTCTTTACCACCAGCTGCTATGCTGGCCTGGAGGCGGGCGTAAATGGCACGGGCCTATATGGTTCGCTTGACGCTTCCTCGTGCAGGCCCAGACAGGCAGGCAATATGGTGAGCATTGACGGTGAATTGCTGCAATAACACCAGTCCACGTGGACATGCCCGAATCTCGGGACTTGGAATACCCGCCGCCTCCCATTGCTGATGTCCCAGCAGCTTGTCGGTCAGCCCAATGCAGTTACATGCAGCGACGCGCGGAGTTTGCTCTGATGACTCTAAAGACCATGTGGGAGAAGCCTGGGAGCTTGGAGCAGCCGTATCGCAGGTGGCTGCCAGTTGAGTGCCAACCGAGATGTGAATCGTGCTGGAATGACTTTTGATGGCGACGGATAGTGTGAGCAGCCGATTTCCAAAAGCAAGCTCGAGGCGACATGAGGCGTTAGTCGTCGATCGAATAGATTGTGATGGACGAGTCTCGACGATGCCGTTGGCTTGGGCAGGCGTTTGACCCGCTGTTTTGCACCTTTTGGGAACTCCTGGGCTAAACGTCGGCATTGGCCTTGAGGAGGGGATGACACAAGTCTATCTCAAGTACACGAGCTGATCTTGATCGACATGGACACCATCTGCTCCGTCCAATGTGCTGGGAGAAGTGGGATAAATACTCCGTACCTGTGTGTGCTTACCCACAGGCACCTAGACCTAGACCTATGGGCGTGGTTTTTGTTGTCAGTGACAGCGAAACTACAACAAAAATGGGAAACAAAAATATTCGTACGATAGTACTCCGTAAGAAGTCTGAGAGGCTGTCTTGACATAGCTGATGAGCGTGAGGATAAGTTCAGCAGAAACAGGGGCCGCGCGAATAGGTTACTCCGTGTACTCCGTACACCAAGCATAACCTACATTTACCTGGTTGCAGGTACCCAGGTAGGTAGAGAGCAGGGTCGTCGGCTATGAGCCGGATCAACGAAACCAGATCGAGGGATTGATTGCTTGCCAGAGAAACTAGAAACTCAATGCCTGTGGAGCTGCCTGGCCCGACATGGAATCCTGGCACCCCGGCGACCTGGACACCCTGGACAGAACCCTAAGCACCGCCAACTTACTACGCGATCCAGTACTCCGTACTCCGTACTTGTGTACTACTACTGACTAATCCTGCGGCCAAGGCTCCTAGCCGAGCGCTAGCTTGTTGCCCCGCTGAACTGAGGTTGCTCTAGACCCTGAGCGGCCGCTGTCAAAGTTTCGATAGCTGGGGGCAGCAGCAACCAGACGACTTGCTTGGAGGCAACATCGAACGAACAACTGACCTGTGGACCTCTCGACCTCTCGACCTCTCGACTTCTGGACCCAGTTGACATGCACGAATCGACGGAATCGACGAGCCGGAGCCGGCACTAGGACATCGAGGTAATTAGCCCCAATTCAATTCTAGAGAACTGGACAACTTGACTTGCTGATGATCCATCCCATGGATGAGATGCTGGCTGCCCTGAGAACCTAGACGCCCAATGTACCTACCGGACGGGTTCGTGTGCACCAAAGACGATCGAGCACAAACGGGCACAGCTCACGGGCAACCCGGGGCAAGACGCTCGATGCCATGGTCGCGGGCCGTCTGGTGGCAGACTAGAGAGACTGTTGTTCCTGGAATCACAGAGGCACGGTTCTGTTGTCATCTTGCTCAACAATCTCAGCATCAGGCAGTCGCGGAGCATCGTCAGGAAGTCGTCAGCTCTTCGGCGCGGCTCAATTTGGACCCCGTCGGCACATGTCGACGAGCCACCCTGTCACAAGCAGAACTCATGGTTGTTGACTGTTTTCTTTGCGGAGTGCAAGTCCTCCCAGATCCCGCCGCCCCCATCGTCGGTGGCATTAGCCATCGAGCATGCTGCATGGCAGAGACAATTTGGTCGGTGGCCTGGCGCATTCGTCATCTCAAAGCTTGGGGCAACCGTGGCCAACTTCCCAGACCGCGCTTGTGGACAGACTCAGACTGGATCTCCCATCACATCAACCCTATCTATCGATGAGGCATGTGAGAGAGTACGGAGTACATAACTACAATCTCGACCATCCCGGCTATGTCAGACTCGGCACCCCCTCGATGTTGGCTTTCCGCTAGCTTTCCATAGCTCCCACAGTTGTCAAAAGTTTCCGGTCAGAGGATCCACCCTATAGGGCTGATATGAGCGCCTGGATATCTCCATGGGGTGGCATTCAGACGGAGGAACGTCCACGGTCCATGTCGCCCAACTACCATGGGTGGCCCCCGACGTGGCGGTTTTGTTGCTTGTCACTCCCCATCGTGGCCAATAGTATCCTCGTCGTGGTCGGCGAAGTTCTCTCCCATGCCTCTCTCTTCAATCTCGAACTACCAATGGCATGGACGGAGGCGCATGGAGAACATCACTTCTGGTCGACCGACCGCCCCCCGTCCCCCATCGCGGTTATCCTGAGTTGCTGGCCATCTCCTGTTCCCCTGCCTAATGTATGCATGTATGCATGTGCGTACGAACATTTTCAGCCCACCCCCATCTAAAAGTGTCCCGACTCTTGTAAGGTTGCAATGGCTTCCCTCGTGGCTGGCTCAGCCCCCGATGTTCTGGGTATCCTGGCTGAGCTGTCTAGACTTGACGGGAATCGGGTTTCGTTGCCCTCGTGTCCGCCTGCTCAGAGTTTTTCTTAATAAAGACATGTCTAAGTTACACATGGGCTTCTTCCCAGAGCACCCCGAGGTCCCAGCATTATACATACCCAAGTAACTTATCAGTGACTCTCGAGGGAGACAATGCACACCTCGACTTTCCCCTTCACCCCAGCTTCGTGAATTGGTTCATACACCGTCCGTAACTTCCCAGCTAGCCATATTATTTGGTACCGGCTCCAATCGTCTCGACGGGATGCCTGGCGATTCTCCAGCATCAGATGAGCAACAAGTCGAACAGTGAGCCTTTCTCCAATCAGCCGCGTCGCTTTCACTCTTGCGACCACTTTCTTGTCTAACCAACGCCCTTTGTTAGCAGTCCAGATAAGAAATCTCTGATGACGAGCTTCCCCATTAGCAAGCGGAAGCGCGCCACGCGCGCCAAGTTCGCCAAGGTCCGGACCGGGTGTGTCACTTGTAAGTCTGAAAAGGCATTCCATTCCATCCATGTGCAAGGCGTGGATATCCTCAATATTATAGTATTGATACACAATGTATACACAATGGGAAACTAACATGTACAATAGGCAAGTGAGAACGATGCACACATACACCCTCCATGTGTAGACTCGACTAATACATGCAACAGGAGACGACATGTCAAATGCGATGAGACGAAGCCCGCCTGCAAAAACTGTGTCAAATGGGCTGGCTTTTGCGGTGGCTACGAGCCCATTCGTGGCAACTCCAAGACTTCCGTCAAGCAAGCTATCGTGACGCCGCCAAGTCCCGAAATCGACGGCACATCATCTCCCGAGGAACTGGAACTCTCTTTGTATGACTACAACTGGCAGCCGCAAATTACTGAGAATCTCTCCCCTCCGGAGTCTATTGATTCTCAAATCACCCCCTACGGATATCTAAGTTGTTCGGCACAGCCTGCAGGGCCATATTTCGGTATCCCAGCCGCTTATGACGTCTTTGACAACAGATTCTGGGTCTATACTCTTCCACGCCTTGTGCAGAGCGACACCGCCATTCGTCACGCCAACATGGCAGTCCATGCCCTCCTATTTGCTAAAGGCCCGTCTCCAGGGGAAGCCGTCGGGAGGGACTATTATGGAGAGGCCCTGGCATGTTATGGGCTGGCTTTACATGAGGCCAGGAGGGCAACGACAGAACAAACAGATCTTCGCGAGGCAGTCATATGTTGCATGTTCTTTGTCATCTTCGAAACAATAAATGGAGACCGAGAAGCGGCACAAGCGCATCTGCACAGTGGCCAGAAGATCTTGGGGGAACTTGGGGACGGATACAACAGTGTTGAGGTATTTCGCAAGGAACTGCGAAATGTTTTACGATATCTGGCTGAACAAGCTCGCGAGTTTCAGCTCGGCGGACTTGATCAGTACGGAGACGACGAGCGCGGCAGCATCTTGGGCAGACTCATGGTTTGATTGGAATGTGCCTCGTTGATCTAACTTAGGCTGTGGGCCACACTCTGCTTGTTTGATTATTGTTTCTTGTTAGCGTGGCGTGATTTGGATGTTGAAAAATCCATACGTATTTTTCATCCTAGGTTGAAGAATAATATGCTCCTTAATGGGCTGGCCCCGGTATCCGCGGGAGCTTAGAAGAACGCAAGGCCGTGGATGGCTCAGGGTTCCATGATTAGATGAAGATTATTAATTACTGCTGGAGCTCTCCTGCGTAATAACATGAAGTATAGGAAGGGGTTTCTATTTCCCTGCAACTCTGATTGATGAACCTTGTGAAGGCACCATTCTGTCGCACACAAGCAACTTTCTTGCTGGAAGCACTCTGAAGAGAGAGAGAGAGAGGGGTATGGATCTGGTGAACATGTCCATTCTCGATATCGACATGTCGAAGTCGCGTTGTGGACTTCGCCAGGGCCCGCTCTGTTTCGCTTCTCCGGTTCATACCGAGGCCGACAATTCGGGATCAGCGGCTGGCGATCCTCGCTGCCTGCAGTCTGGTTAGCAGTGATGCCTTGTCCCGAGAAAAAGCTTGCTAGACGGTTCAAACTTGCAACCGTCTGACCACGAGAGCTTGGGCGGGATCCTCGAGAATGGCTATCCGAATGTACATCTTATGCTCTGTCCGTTCATAATCGGGACAATTGGAGTCATGGTGACTCATTTCCTTGATGATGCTGGGTACGAACCGGGATGAAAAGGCTCATGATGACGGAGTCGCTCAATTGCCGCCTTGTTTGAGAGTCCCACGGCTGCATAAGGGCTGAAATAAGGCTGACAGCGGTTTGGCCATGCCGCCATGTTTATACACCAACAGACTTTTGTTGTATACACACGCCCATGGGGACGCTGCATCGGAGAAGGGATTTTGGTGGAATCTCGACTATGGACGCAATGAACGCGACCTGGACTGTGTGGTGTGACCGTGAAGAAACTGTTGGCCCTTTGAAGACTGAGCATCAAATGCGATGACCAACATGTGCATGCATTTGTGAGGTTGCAGGCGGTGTCAAGTGCTTGTTGCTTGTTAAAGGTAACTTTACACCGCGTGGTCTCTCGTACATGTGGGGCAACTGCCTGCTCGCCTAGAAAAAGTGTCAATTCAAATTGGCAAGCCGACTTGGATCATCTGAAGCGACCTCAGGCTTCTCTTGCATCATCCATCATCACTTTACGCGACCACACCACGCTCGACGCTGGTAGTTCCGCCAGTCATGGCGCTGCCTCTGCCCTCGGGCCTGATTCCCTCCGAGGTCGCCTTCCTATGCGAGATGGAGCTCGTCACCGTCGTCCCGAGACAGCGGCTGGAGAGCATTCAACTCCTCACAGTATGTGTGCAGCTTCCCTCCCGTCGCGTCGCCGTAGCGAGTTCCTGCGAGAAAGCTCCTCGAACGCCCAATCCTCGGCATTGCTTCTTGTTCTGACCCGCGCCAAACCCTAGGGCCGAACGCCTCAGCTGCGCCCTCCCCGGAGGAGCAATCTCCCTCTCTGGCTCGCACTGCTGCTCAAGAAACAACGTCGCGCCAACATCGTGCCCCCGCCGTGGATGCATCCCGACTCTCTCCGCGACGTCATCCACCACGAAACCAAAGTCGATACAAAGGGATGGGCGCCGCCGCCGCCGCCGCCCTCCCGCGCCGATTCTCGCGGAAACGCTACGCGCATCAATCCAGTCTCCGGCGAAGAAACCAAACTTTCTCCGCCGTTCTTACCGTCTTGTACGGCTGACGCCCCGTCGGGGTCTTTGCCCTACCACTGGTTCGAATTGGCCGAGATGCTTCTCGCCCACGCTGGCGATGATATCGTTTCAGCATCAGAAGTGCGCTCGTTGCTGAGAGACCTGCAAGAGGTCCGCGCAGCTAAGATGAGAAGCAGTACGGCGCAGTTGGAGAGCGGTGTTGACGGAGTAATGAGTTTGAGGGGCGTGGGGGCCATGGAGTTAGCCGAGAGCAGGGGATTTGTTACCGGTGTAGTGGAGGGCGTGAGGAAGATCGGGGCGAGTGCTGAGACCGTGAGGCGAGAGGAAGAGGAGACGGGAGGTGACGAGGATGATGAACATAGCGATGATGATATGGGGTTATGAGGTCCTCGAACTACGATCCGCCAGGCTTACGGAGTCTGCGTTGACTGATGCGTGTTGTCAGCCAGGCCCTGCGCCGGATAATCCGAGACGTACTCTGGGCGCAAGGGACAAAGGCATCGGGTCTGCCCGTGGCAACCGATGCCAATGTCCCTGGCCAATTTGGCTTTCTGGCCATTCGAAGCTGGGACATTCTCGGACAGTCATGAATTATGACCAGCGTCTATCAAGGGTATCGGCCTAACAATGAGCATGACGCCGGCCATAAACGCCGGCCATCCAATCCATGGTCAATGTCCGCGGCCGAGCAATTGACCGCGTTTTAAGTTTGGCTCCCAGTCATAATCGAATGGGACCTATTTCCCAGAAGGCCGCAGATGCCGACAATGTTGAAAACAGAGATATCTGTTGTCTTTTCCTGGGGTAAAATGCTCGTATCAGTCCCTAACGGCCATCTTCGCACTCTCAAGATCATCGCAAGCCATGCTATACCCTGTGTTAGCGAAGCAGCTCTGGTTTGTGAGTTGCTTCGGAGACTTGCTTCTGTGCTTTAGAAGTGCCATGCTCGATTGTCGGAGCTTACATCGCGTGATGTTGGGCGTCACTACCATTCTTTTAATATTGAATGCAAGACTGTATGTAAATTGCTAGATGCCGTTCTCATGGCCCATGCTGCTAAGGAACGTTCAAGATGTGGCGATGCGGGGAGAAGGAAAGAAGAGCGTGGATGATATGGGAAGCACTCGGCTCGCATCGCGTTCGTTCGTGTGCGGAAAGCGCTTGCACGATAAGAGGAGTAGGCAACTTGTGCATCTTTAGCTTGAGCTGATGAGTGCTTGGAAATTCATTTATGTGGAGTTTAGAGGTTTGAATGCAAATATCTGCACTCCGTGTAGACTGAAGATGACTCGGTCTAGTACGGCATCCTTGAATAGTCATCATTTATGTAGTCAGGGCGGCGATGCTTGAAGGCGTGACAACGAAGACTGAACGTGGTGAGACTTACAGCCAACGACTGAAAATCTAGCCCGTGGTCGCCTACGAGCAGATGCCATGCTTAATACCTGAATAAGAAGGTAATCATATGTTTGCGATTACATAGAGGAAGCAATACGGAAAGAAGTCGAACTTCAGAGATCGTTGCAAGCCACGGCCACATGTGACATGTCTGTCCGTTTGTGGTTAGACATGGTTAGACACAGATCCCAAATCAGGCAGGTTGCTTTGCTCTCACACACCCGCACTTGCTTGTCGTCATCTGGGCCACCTGACCCGGGCTTCGACATTTGGCAGTTTCAACTTGCTCTTGTCATCTCCGACATCTCACAAACTACATCAACCTTCCGCAAAACTTTGCAAACTATCGGCCTGCCTTTCACTAGAGACCCTACTATTGAACCGAAATCCTGAGCCATCATGAGACTAGCTCGAGTCTCTGTACTCGTGGCATGTGTGCCTGCAGCAACTGCCCGTTTTGTTGAGCCCATGGAAGCCAACAATATTGCCCTCTACCCGGATGAGCCGACGTTCCTGATTGAAACATCCCCTGGAAAGACGCAGTGGGTGACGGAGGAGGAGAAATGGGAGCTTAAACGAGTAAGTACACGTTGCCTACAGTCATATGCATCTGCGATGCAACCAGAACCCTTTGAAAAAGGCGCGATTGCTAAAGCTTCATTGTTTCCTCTGGACAGAATGGCCAACGATTCATGGACATTACCGCCACGAAGGACTTGGGCACTCGGAACTTTCGAACCAGCAAGACTATCGAATTTCCAAAGGAATGTGTCAGGCAGGACCAGGTGAAGAGCCTGGCAAAGAACCTAAGTACGGATCCAATGAGGGCCAATCTCAAGAAGCTATCCAGCTTTCATACACGATACTACAACTCCGACTGGGGCCTAAAGTCATCTGACTGGGTTCTTGAGAAAGTCAATCAAATTATTGAGGATGCCGGCGCCGAGAAGACCGTCGTCGCTCAAAGCTTCCCTCACACCTGGAAGCAGCACTCCGTCATTGCCACCATACCCGGACAAACTAACAGCACCATAGTCATTGGTGCTCACCAGGACTCCCTGAACATGTGGCTGCCTATGCTTGCTGCCCCAGGAGCTGACGACGATGGAAGCGGAACCGTTACCATCATGGAAGTCTTCCGAACCTTGTTGAAGTCCAAGGATGTCGTTGAGGGCAAGGCTACCAACACGATTGAGTTCCACTGGTACAGTGCCGAAGAAGGTGGTCTGCTCGGTAGCCAGGCTATCTTTCAACACTATGAGAAACAGAAGCGCGACGTGAAAGCCATGCTGCAACAGGATATGACCGGTTATGTCAAGGGTACTTTGGATGCTGGTCTCCCAGAAAGCGTTGGCGTCATCGTTGATTTTGTTGACGCTGGCCTGACCAAGTTCATCAAGACGGTCATCGAGCAGGTATGTTTACAGTAATACTTTCGTCTAGGGTACATGAAGACCCCAATTAACACTATTGCAGTACTGCGCTATCCCTTGGGTAGAGACTAAATGCGGCTACGCCTGTTCTGATCACGCCTCAGCTTCTAAAGCTGGATATCCGTCCGCCTTTGTAATCGAATCGTCCTTCGACATGTCTGACCCGAATATTCACACATCTTCTGACCTCATGGAGTATCTTTCTTTCGACCACATGCTGCAGCATGCTCGCATGACCCTGGGCTTCGTTTACGAACTTGGCTTCCACAAGTTTAAGAACGCCGACGACGGTGACGGCGACGGCGAGCTATAGAATAGTCGCTGAGACTTGGTAGAGAAGGAGGTGGATTTAGAGAATTACACTAGCAAAATTGGCGACATACTAGCCTAGAAGACACTGAATGAAGCACATCTTTCAAGAGGTTGGGTTTTTTCAAGGCTTGTTTTTGCGCTTTGACAAATCCTACATGTCTAACGCCGTTTCCATGCATGCCTGTTTCGGGGGACAACATATTGAGGCAGACCCAAGATTTATATCATATGTAACGCCAGATGATTATGCAACACCTCCCCTTTCTCACCTCCCATAATTCTAGTAAAATGATCCGCCACAGTCTCCCCTTGTATACATAAGCCATTCATTAGCCCCGGCCACCGTTGGGTGGTTGTTGTTGTTGACTGCCCCAGCCTTGTTGCCCATTCTGCTGCTGCATCTGGCTCATTAAAGCGGCTACAAAGGCGGAATTAACAAATGCATTTGAACCGCCTGCCTGAACCTGAGCTTGGCCTGGCCAACCTGGTGGAGGGGGCGGCGGTGGGATACCATGCTGTCCTTGAGCCGCAGGTGGTTGTGGCCAGCCAGGGAATTGAAAGCCAAAGTTAGGTACGGCGGGCGGAGTAGCTGCTTGTGGAACAGAGGGATGGATAGGTTGCTGTGGAGGATGCTGGTGATTTCCCTGCGGAGGGAGGGAAAATCCATCTCTTGATGGGTCGCCGTAGCTGCCTCGGCCGCCTCCTCTTCCTGTACCTCTGCCCCGGCTAGCTCTGCCTCTCAAATCACCGCCGCGACCACGTCGGAAGCCAGACCTTGGAGCTGGATCGTAAGACTCATTGGACGCGGGGCCGCTCCCAAACCCAGGAGGTCTAGTCAGCGGTTTGTATGGGCCGTCATCGTCGTAATCCAGTCCACCCTCAGCAGAGACTTCCTGACTCAAAGGATGCGGCTCCTTGTTATTGCTGCCGGGTTTCCCTTCATTCTTACTCTTCCACTTATCCTTCTTTTTCTGTTTAAGCGCCCTTTTATACTCTGCTTCCTTCTCGTCATCCGAAAACTCCATCTCGTCGTCGCCGATTTCTTCGTCGTGTAAGTTGCTTGCGTCTGAGCCCTTGATGTTTTTGAGCGGCTCTGTGAAGACGTAGGATGCGTGATCGACAGGATAGAATAGTTTGGTGCCGACTTCCAAGTTTAGATCTTTGATTTCCTGTTCAGAGGAGAAGTATATCGTGTACATGGGCTGTAGGACCTTGCCGATGGTCTCGGCCACGGCGCCGATGACTGTACGTTCGGCAGTGCAGAGGACTGATCCTGTGTCGAGGACTTGATATTCGCCTGGGGTGATGGCTTTTACGAGAATGATGTTGTCGACGATGTGTTCAATCGCGCCGAGCTCTTCGATCTTCATGTCTTCGGTGACGGTGATGTCGGGCTTGGGGATGGTCTCAGCTGCGATTTCGTTCTTGGTACGCAATTGGGCTGCACTTGAGCCTTTGCCACGATCTCCTTCGTCGTCGGAGGCGCCTTCTGCTTCCATGAGGAGGCGGGCGGTTTCTTCGACGCTGAGGGGCTCGTAGCCTTCATTGTCGGAGTCGGAATCGGATGAGTCTGAACTGCTTGATTCTGAGGACGATTCGTAGGGAGAAGAGTCGATTTCCCACTCAGGGTGTTCGTTTTGGTCATTCTGCAAGGCTACTTGGATGATTTGTTGTTGGGGTTGCTCTGGCGCATCGTTGATGTCCCCTAGGCCGCCGATGGCTGCTTCGAGAGCGCCGGTCAGGGATGACGGGCTATCAGGCTGGTCGACAACCATTGCGTCGGTTTCAAGAGTTGTCTCTGGCGCGCCTCCGTTAATAGAATTGCTATCCTCGGGCTCGTTCATCTTGGGTTGCGAAGTTTCGGTTGGCTCTGATGCAGCGGGTGGTGTTTCTGTTGCGCCGACACTGGCTGTTGTTGCAAGCATATCAACTGGGAGCGGCGGTAATGTCTCATTAGGCCTCGCTTGACCTAGGCCTGGAATTTGAAAGCTAGCCATGTTGCCGGTAGTGATGCGCAGGAAGACCAGCTTCCAGTTATTCCGTGGAAGACAGCCAGATGATGGGCGGCAATGTTGACTGATTGCAAGGACGAATTTGTAGTTTTCTTTGCGCAAAGCTGCTTTGGAGAATTATATAAAATGTTTGAATAGTAAGCCAATTGACTTGTATGCGTCAAGCGATGTCCAAGAAATCGTGTTGGCTTGCCAAAATCCTGCAGTTACGACGATTATGATGTTCCTGAAAAGCTGCAAACCCATCGCGGGAGTAGCTAAAAAAGGATAAAAAAAAAATCAGGGTGAGGTCACTAGTCAATCAGTGGGTCCCTCGGTGTAGGTCCCCCCACCATCCTCACCTACTGCCCAAATTGCTTGAACGTTCAAGACCTTCTCCCAACGGAAGCACCACAGATCTCTCAACATCCTTCACTTTCATAGCTCGGTGCCGCTCATAACCATGGCGCCAAACTCCCCGCCACGGCAGCGGCAGTTTGAGCATCCGGCCTCGAGCCATGCTAAGAAGAAGTTCGTCAAGTTTGCAATTTAGTCTTCGTGGGTAATGATTTCCGGCGCATGCGAGATGCTGACTCGGCTTGTCATGATAGGCGAAAAGGTCCCTATCCAATTGAGCTCACCACCGCGTTCTATATCTTCTTCGCTGCGGGCGTGGCCGCGGCTGTCTTTGCGCCTATACAAGATTGCGATGAGACGTTTAATTACTGGGAGCCCGCGCACTACCTTTCCCATGGGTATGGCTTGCAGACTTGGGAGTATTCACCGGACTATGCTATTCGCAGCTGGTTGTATGTCGGGCTTCATTCGCTTGTGGGCAGCATTCGTCGATTGCTACCCCAATCGTCAAAGGTTTTTTGAATGTATTGCGAAGGCTATATTTGGTTGTGTATCTGACCGTCTTAGGTGTCCGAATTTTACTTCATCCGCTATGGCCTCGCCTTCCTTTGCGCCCTATGCCAGACTGTCCTGTTCAAAGTCATTAGCCTGACTTTGAACGGTAGAATCGGCATGTTTTTCCTGATAGCTAATGTTACCAGCCCAGGAAACTTCCACGCTAGTGCGTCATTCTTGCCGTCGAGCTTTGCCATGTACATGTGTATGCTTGGCGCGGCGTCATTTATGAACTGGCGTGGCGGTATCAAGACTGCACACGGCATCTTCTGGTTCGCTGTTGCAGGCATTCTCGGATGGCCGTTTGCCTCGGCTCTTTGTGCACCTTTTCTTCTGGAAGAGTTGGTGCTCGTATCTTTCAGTGACAAGGACGCTTTTATTGAGGCTATTATCCGGTGCTTCCAGGGTGTTATTGCCGGCTTGATAGTTTTGGTAAGTTGGTCGGTGTGGTACTTCGAAATCAAACCAAAACTTATATGTTCTGCAGTTTTTCGACATCTTGGTCAATCTCTTCTTTTATAAGAAGATTGCTGTCGTCAGCTGGAACATTGTCAAATACAACATCTTCTCGTCAACTGGCGGCCCCGATTTGTACGGAACCGAGCCTTGGACATTCTATTTCAAGAATTTGACCCTGAATTTCAACGTCTGGTTCATTCTGGCGCTGTTGGCGCTGCCGTTGTTCTTGATGCAGAAATTAATTTCATCGTCTGGGCAGGGCTTCCAATCCGGCCTGCGCACCGTCGTCTTCATTGCGCCGTTCTACATGTGGTTAGCCATCTTCACAGCACAGCCTCACAAAGAAGAGAGGTTCATGTACCCTGTGTATCCATTTCTGACGCTCAATGCTGGTATTGCGCTGCACATCATCTTGGCTGCGATCGGAAGCACGAATCCTTCAACACTTGCTGGAAAAATTCCAGCCCGACTGAAGTTCTTGGCCGTCAGCGCTGTGATGCTCTTGGCCTTGGACGTCAGTCTTGCCAGACTTTATGGTACTTACTCGGCATACTCTGCACCTTTGAGGATTTATTCAAGACTTTGGAACCCAATTCAGGATCAGCCACTCGTGGGCATGGAAGAAGATCTCATATGTTTTGGGAAAGAGTGGTATCGCTTCCCCTCATCCTACTTTCTACCACGTAACATGCATGCCAAGTTTGTTCGTTCTGAATTCCGAGGTCTTGTACCTGGTGAATTTTCTGAAGCCAAGATTGGGTTCGGCTTCTGGAGCGGTACATGGCTTCCAACAAGTGGTTTGAACGATCGTAATGAGGAGGACCCTGGCAAGTATGTTGATGTCAAGGCATGCTCGTTCCTGGTCGACACTCAATATCCTCAGCGAACTGATACTTTACCCCCGAGTGAGCCTGACTACATATCTGACGAAGATACTTGGGAGGTTGTCGACTGTAAGTGGTTCTTAGATGCTGCGAACACACATATCTTGGCTAGGACGCTTTGGGTTCCTCAGTTGGAGATTATCCCAGAAAAGTTCCGAAGAAAGTGGGGGCGGCATTGCTTGCTGCAGCGTAAGAGAGTTTAATGGAGACTGAGGTCATCCTTTTTACATGCAATGGCTATCCTAGCAATGGTATAAACCGGGAAGTCCGGCCTGGTGCCGTGCCTGAACAGGAAGTTAGATAGTAGACAAGGGTACGGAGTAATATCTACCAATTTTCTCAAGGCATTGACACGATAGCGATTTGGAATTTTCAGGGTCTTCAGTCTGTCATGAATGCTCCAGGAACTGTGCGCTCCAGACAAAGCTGATCATTTATAGGTTATTAAGGCTCGACGTTTTGGACATACACTTTTTGTATTTGAGAGACATGGTTGATTTAATGGCCGTCCTCACAGCACAACGAGCCATCTCTTTTCGACAGCCAGTCTGTAAATTAGTCGCTCATCATTGATCAAAATCTCAGATTTGCATAGGCCATGCATACATGGAAGTAGAAACAGATATTTTGGCATAAGTGAGACTTTGGTCAGACTTTTGGGTGGATTATCTTGAACATAATCCTGTTCAATAGGTATGGGGAGCAAAACTTGTCGATAGTCGATAGTTTGAGCATTTGGTCAATGCGGCCGTGCATTTGCGCCTCGGCTCCCACGTTTATCGTCACGAGATGGAGCCATCGATGATGGGAATTGACGAGGACACGTGACAATGACTAGTAGGCAGGAGCCTTGGTCTGGTGCTTTGCTGCCGGGTCGGGTTGCCGCAGCCGCAGTCGTATTTGTGACGTATCCACGATCATTGTTCGGACGGGGGGGAAGGACAAGCAAGGAGTTGGGCATCGGCGGCAGTCAGGGCCGACAACCGACTGCCGCAAAGTGAATGCCGCTGCGGCCTTGTAGCGAGCCGTGCGTAGATCCTTCAACGACTCCCGCAGCCGGCCCCATCCAAACCGGCCGCCCAACTTATCAACCAGATTTTTATCAAAGTTCGTTTATAGGCAGCAATGGAGGGAATGCGCCATCCTCCGCTTCTTGGCTTGGCGAAAATGCGGTGAATGGCGCCTTTTCAAGAACGTCCGTCCGGTGCTGGTCACTTATGTGACACTTATTAAGTCCTGTGTCTGCACCTGGCAGGAAACTCTTGGGGTCCTCGACTACATCAAGAAACAGGAAAAGGAAAAGAAAAGGGTCTAATGGAATTCTTCATTCTTCCAGTGTGTGGTATCACGCCAAATGTGTGACGTCGACCATTGTTGACATTGGGCATTTCGACGTTGCCACTGGATCGTCTCCTGGCGGCTTCTGGATTAAGCTTGTTCAATCCTTCCCCCCGACTGCCGCGCCTTGGCACACTGATACCGGCAACTGGTACTCCGTAGCTAATTTTGACTGTTCCTCTTGTTCGCATGATTTCCATCGTGTGGTCAATTTTCTGGTCGAGTATATTTAGTTTTTATCGGCCTGTGCATTTTCCTCTCCCGAGTATGCGCTCTGTCATTTCTTTGCTGATTGCGGATGGGAACGTTCTTCACGCATAACTATTGTATCTCTACGTACTACGGTCGGATTGACTCTCGTCGCCATGGCGTTACGGCGAGTTTCTGACCTGTTCCTCCGCAAGGTCCTCGGTATCGATGTCAATGAGCACTACGGTACAATACCAGCTGATCTGGATAAGCGTGCCAGGGATACTCTTGACCCGGCCGATATCTATCTAGAAGAGGAGCCGTCTGTTGCAGCATGGTTCAAGGAACTAATGCCATCTGGCAGAGGAGTCATTACATATGTCGCCGGCTTATTCCCGTCAGCGTCATGGATCAAGCGATACAATATTCGATGGTTGGCAGGAGACTTGGTCGCCGGTAAGCAGCTTCATACAATCCAGTTCCCACTACTGAAGTGCGGAATACATACTGATTTGGGCTCGCAGGAATCACTATTGGTCTGGTCGTTGTTCCTCAGGCACTGGCGTATGCTTCGTTGGCTGACCTGACGCCGCCATATGGACTGTACACCTCTTTCACCGGCGCGATCTTGTATTGGGTCTTTGGGACATCTAAAGACATTGTTATTGGGGTGAGTCTCCCCGTACACAGCGATGTGTACTTGACGAAGTTGAGTCCCTCTCGATTTTCTAATGTGCGAATTTTAGACAACTGCAGTCGGATCTCTCCTTGTTGGGCAGGTGATCAACAGAGTCACACTCGAAACAGGAGATTATACCCACGAGCAGATTGCCCATTGTCTTAGTATGATGACAGGCGCAATTCTTCTTTTTCTTGGTTTGATAAGATTGGGTTGGGTAATAGAGTTCATACCCTACATTCCGATATCTGCCTTCGTCACAGGGGCGGGTATAACCATCATGTCAACCCAAATCCCTACTGCGCTGGGTCTACCAGGGGTCAACACAAGAGTACCGCCGTATGAAGTTATAGTCCAGACGTTCAGGGCTCTTCCTAAAATTCAAGCTGATGCAGCCATCGGCATTTCTTCCATCTTACTGCTATTTGGCATCCGCGGCATATGCACGAAGATGGAACAAGTTCAGCCGGATAGGAGGCGAATGTGGTCGTCTATATCGTCCCTGAGATTGACTTTCACTATGCTCCTATTCACTTTGATCAGCTACTTAGCCAATCGCACGAGCAAGGAGGGATTTCACAAATTTCGCATCGTGGGTCATATAGAGCGAGGTAAGAGGCACCAGAGTCGTCTGCACCGTTGCCTTGTTTAACATTGTCTGCAGGCTTTCAGCGTGCTGCCGTTCCGCAAGTCGAAATGAAGTTAATCAAGCACGTTGTATCAGAACTGCCTGCCGTGGCCATCATCTTGGTCATTGAGCATATTGCCATTGCGAAAGCCATGGGTAGGATGTACAGCTACACGATCAATCCATCTCAGGAAATCGTAGCCCTTGGTGCCGCCAACCTACTTAGCCCCTTCGTCGGTGGCTATGTTTGCACGGGATCTTTTGGCGCTTCCGCCGTTCTTTCCAAAGCAGGAGTCAGAACTCCGCTAGCTGGACTTTTCAGCGCTGGGGTGCTTGTCCTTGCACTATATGCCTTGACTGGTGTCTTCTTCTATATTCCCAAAGCTGCTCTTGCCGGCCTGATCATTCATGCTGTTTGCAATTTGCTAACACCCCCTCGGAGCTTGTATAAATATTGGCAAATCTCACCTGTTGAATTCCTGATATGGGTTATTGGAGTCACTCTGGCAATTTTTGTGTCGCTTGAGACATCAATCTACGTGGGTACAGCACTGTCAATAGTATTGGTGTTGGTTCGACTTGCTAGGACACGGGGGACCTTTCTAGGTGTGGTCAAGACCAAAAGAGTCTCTTCATGGCAAAAGGTCGGGCCTGATAGAGGTCACCCAACCTCTAACGAAGCATGGCGTTCCGGACCGGATGCTTTTATGCCTGTCGATAGGTCCGGATCTATGAATCCAAATATCAAACCCAGGTCTCCTTACCCTGGAGTGTTTATATATCAATTACATGAAGGGTTCAATTACACCAACCAAGCCTACCACATCGACACTTTATCCAAGTATATCAAACAACACACCCAAAGACAATCTGATGAAGGCTTCGAGAAAGAGTCGGACCGCCTCTGGAATGATGCCGAAGCAACCATAAGCAGACCGAACTCTTACCTGCTTCCGTACCTCCGAGCTGTTGTTCTGGATTTTGGGGCCGTGAATCATGTCGATATCACGTCGGTGCAAGGACTCATGGACTTAAGATACCAATTAGATAAGTACTCCGCTCCAGATGCTGTTGAGTGGCATTTTGCAAATGTGCATAATCGGTGGACGCGACGCGCTCTCGGTGTAGCGGGTTTTGGGTATCCAGCAGCGCAGAACTCTGAAGCCGCACGAAATTGGAGGCCTATATACAGCATTGCGGCCACTCTATCAGAAAAAGAAGGGCCGTTTGGCGATGAGAATCGATGGACCGCGAACATAGATACTGATGGGGAGAGGACGCAGGGGGCTGCAACCCCAGTCGCAGACGACTCTACCTCCACGGCAACACCAAGGGGGAGGGAAGTTTTGAGCGGGAGCGATAATATGCGAATGGCTGCGATACATGCGGTCAACAGGCCATTCTTTCATGGTGATCTTTGCAGTGCTGTTGAGTGCGCAGTGATTGACGCTCAAAACAAGAGCACATCGGCTATCGTGTAAAGGCCAGTTCATTTGATTGCTACGAAGATACGACCTTGGCGGCATTGGATCAGCGATTTGGAGCATTAGGAACTGTACATCATGGGAGTAGGATACACCAGAAGCACTGAATTTCGCCGAGGAGACACACATCTCTATTCATTATTTCTAGTTTTGTGTTGTGGGGCGAGGTGCTGTGCTCTCCAAATTAGTTCTGTGATATCTTTGGCCATTGTGAGTGCTGCTTCTGCATGCAACCTCCCTGGGTGTTCGAAGAAGAAGCCCAGCTTCCCTGGCAGTCGACTCAGACCAAACAGATGCATAAACACCGCTATCAGCCTGTGATTTGCATTGCGGACCGGCGGCGGTCAATTCGGCCCAGGCTCCCGAGCAGATATTCCTGTTTGGGGAGAAGATATGGTCGTGATTGGTTAATCAGTGGCATGTAACGGCGAGTGTGGAGCTGTCCGGAGCAAACGCTCGAATGGGCGCCGCATGCTCGGTTTATGAGCAATTAATTAATCATTCACCTGGAGGCTTCATATCCGTATCGTCTCTCAGTAAAAACAGTCGGCCTCAAACAACCCTTCCCAGAGAAATCTACTACGAATATACTACAAGTTGCACTACCATTACATTAGCGTTTTGTCGAATACGTCGATCTGCTGGAACTTAGACAAGCTTTCTCACAAGAAAGTAGCAGCTCTTCCATTAGTGGGAGCTGGGAGGAGGGGTCCACTCAGTCTTTCGAGAATTTGCGGTGTTGTTATCTTCTTGTGGCGGCATTGGCTGGCAGAGAAGGTGAGCCTGAATGGTCTTGATTAGGTAGCCGTTCAGTGAGCATGGACTATGAATAGTTTCTCTGGGCTGGTGTAGGCAAGAAGGCTGAACTTAAGGTTTCGAGGTGTGCTTGGACCGGCAGGGAGGTTGCCATTGCTCAGTCACGCAGGTGATGGTTCAGGGCGATCTTATACTTTGATGGGCAAAATACACCTGCGTATTTGTTTTTGTATTTTTCGAGCCGAGGGGGAGTGACATCGGTGACTAAATGATGAGCAGACTGGTTGTCCAACGGCCATGTTGCTTATAGTTGCGGAGTGATGAACTACGTAACAGGTTTCGGACTCTACCAGCGCCATCAGAATTGAACAGACCTAGATCTAGAATCAATAGTAAAGAGAGGTCCATTTATATGTACGAGAAACGAGTACTTTGACTCGCGGACTAACCTAAGGCTATTTACTAAACTCGGTGTTGAAAGTGCAAAGTGTGTCTTGGCTCGGTACAAATGAAGCCGGTATTAGGATACGGGATAGTAGGAAGCATGTCACGTTTTCTGGTCCTATATCCACATGAATCCAAATGTGATGCTTGTAGCAGCGTTCGTTACTCGAGCTCATGTACAGATCAACTCTCGCTTAAGTAAGGTATTTGCTGGGTTCTACTGGACATAGTAGTTGTCAACAACGCCATAGCAAATCCCGCATGGAATGCTAGCATTTTCCAGTTGTGCCCTGGATACACCCTTTAACGCCCACAAAGTGTGTCCCCTTCCAGGTTACCATTTGTTCCGTCATTATCCTCCTTTTCGAAGGCCAATTCTTTCAGGGGCATGTGTAGGCGCACATTTATCTCCATCCCTATGACAGCACCTGCCCTCACAAGCACCCTCAACTCCGTTTTTTTCCATCTTAGAACTGAGAATAACACAAACCGTGGCTTTCCTCACCAGGTACATTAGGCTTTCTGAGTGCAATCCAAGACAAGGAAAATTCGGAAACCTTCTCTCCAAGTCGGCAGTGACCACGGCCGGATTATTCTGGGCGCCATGTCTTACTTAGTTTCGAACAACACACATGGTCTGCTTGACTCATTTGCTGCAGGAAATCTCCCTGCTGCACTCGATTCTACACTGTAGCTTCACCTGAAGCCTTTGATCTCATCGTGACTTGCCGTGATTTCCGGCCCAGTGCGCAAACGTCAAACTCTGACTACTACGGACAAAATTTGATTGCAAACAAACGTTTGCTGCTTAGTGTACTAAACTCAAGGTCATGTTTTGTATAGTTTCTTGATAGGTTGGCCCAATTTAGAGGGCTTGAGGAAATTGGATGTAAAGCAGACAGCTCGTTCACGATGATGCGGGTGTCCTTGTATCTAGCGACCTTCTCGTGGGAGACCCCAGCGTAGTACAATCATACCTCATGTAAAAGGTGTACTCTGTACTCGCCACATATTTCTCGTCTTAAAGATTGCATCTGCGAAAGAGAAACAGTCGGGTCGTGGCGTGAGAGAATTGCGAACCAGGCACAATCTCAAAGGTTTATTATGATGGTATGTGTGGCATTAGGAAAGGCCTTGACGCTGTCAAGCCATGGACGTATAGTGAAGTGTCCTCGCATTCGCTGGAACTTTCTCGCCCACCACTCACTAACAGTCGAAGCACTTATACAGAACTTGGGGATGGAATGGCATCATGGCAACTTGAAGGGAGACGGTCCTTACTTTGGGCATCATCACATCGTGATGCGACCCGACTGGACTACATAGTATGCGAAGCCGACTGAACGTATTGCATGCTTCTTTTTAAGACCATAGTCATAATACGGATTGTGGTTTGCAATATGTCTTTCCTAGACAAATACCTGAGAGTTGCGTCGGCACAGAGTATCATTGCCGCAGAGCAGATACGAGAGATCTGGAGGCTTTGTATGAGCACGCCGGATGAAGAAAGAGACACCGCATTTCAGACATGCCGATGATTCGATCCGGGCTTGATGGGTACAAACAAATCATTCCAAGTAGAGCCTCGAGACACCGAGTATGGTAGTAAGTGGCGAATGCCGAGAAGATGGAGCAATGCCTTGGTTCCTGATGCCGAAATCAGGGAGAGGGAGGCGAAGAGTATGGCACACAAGAAAATGGCTCACGCACTTGATGGGGGGGAAGAACGATTTGCAGACTAATGCATCATCGCACAGGACACAGGATGCAGTTTCTTCTATCCTCTCCCAACTCATGGAAGAAATAATCCGAGCGTGGCGCAAGGCTGCTATTGGCGTGCATCAACTCCTAGCATGAGAAACCAGATGAAGTATGGACTAGCAATATATTCAGGATGCTATTGGAAGATGGGGCACGCAGAGTAACTATGCGACAGAGGCAAAAAGAAGAAGGAATGAAGAGGAGAGCCGTTCCCTCCAAAGCAGAACTTTTCTTTTGCAAGGTCGTGGCGCAGGGCGGGGTCGTTGACTGAGACGCGTTGAAGGGTGCAAAGCTCGACGATCTTCTGCGATGCGTCGCCGTGTGTGGTTGTCTTGGTGGACGCGAGCTGTTCGCGATGTCAAATGTGTGCGCGTCTGTTCTGTTTGTAGAGGCAAGTCGAGACTGCAAACTCGACGCTTTGGAGGAGAAGCCAAACTGCGCCGCGCTCCATCCACATCGCCCTTGCATTGGAGATCAGAGGCGGAAGTGGCCTATGAGGACAATGCTCAGGTGGGGCCCAAGCAGGTACAGTACTAGCGGCGGAGGCAGGAACGACCCCATCCGTGCTTGCGCCTGCCAAATGCCACCCCACCTTGCTTCCTACTACCTAGTACTAAGAAACCTCCTCACTCGACTGCTGTTCCACACGCACCGCGCACCGTTCGACTTCGTCCACATTTGATGGCCGCCGCCGTCTTGTCTTTCCTTCGCGTCTGGTCTTTGCCGCCGTTTTAGATCGGACAACTGGACCCCTGCAGGCCCGTGTTCCGTCCGCCCTTGATCCGGCTGCCATCGCCCTACCTCTAGTGTTTCAACGTATGCCGACCAACTAGTTGTTCGTGGAGGTTCGTGGAGGAATTCGAGTTCGATATGCCACCAGCATAAACATGTCTCCACTTGCTTCGATCCCAGTCCGTCTCGAGGGCCTCGATATCCCAACACTGCGGTAGAGAAGGCCTCTTCTACCTCCCGTTACGAGGATGTCTCAGCCAACTAACTCTCTGGTTGAGCCCAGAGCCCCTCTCTCAGCATAGGTTTTTGTCATTTGGCCCAAAAATCCCGGCCAGCAAAGTTCACCATGGGAGGAGACAAGTTCGGCTTCCTACGCCATGACTTCCCAGCCTGCGAGTATATTTCTCTTCTTGGCTAGCAGACACGCCTGCGGGGAAATCGATTTGGAGCATCTTCCTCGGCTTTCGATCCAATACTTCTCGCACCTCGTTCCATCGCTGTGTGATGAGCAGTAATAGTAATCGATACATGGCGTCTGTTCACTAGTTGCACGCAAAAAGGATACGCAAGCTCCAGCAATACAGGATGGCGCATACCGTGCATAAACTTGACAGGAAGCTGGTGGTGTGTGGCCAAGTTGCCCCATTCAAAGGGATGCCGTGCCATGTCTAACCGTAAGGGTGTGAGGATCTTCCAAGAGCCGGTATACGTTCACTTCTTTGTACGGAGTACTGAGAAAGCTTTTGCAGGCGACTCCGCGTACAATCCAGAGGTGGCTGTATTCTCACCTTGGGTTTCCACCGTATAAGTTACATATCTACGGTGAGGGGTCCGTATGCTTGGTTCCTACGAGATAGTCTCGCCTTTGTGTAGAGACTATTTTTCTTTTGATATCTGCCCATCCGGCTTTAAGCATGTCTCTAGCTCATGCAGCACAGCCGTCCGATTTTTCCTTTTGGACTCTGAGCATACGCATCTAACCCTAGCCGCCCAGCTCATCGCCGCAGAGAACTTCCTCTGTTCCTGAGTTGACATCTCAGCTCGCGTTCGTCTCCTTGCCGGCTCCTGGACCCGCGTCTACATTCTGTCTCTTCTTTTTGAAGACCTACGTCGCCCTCAGAGCAGCAGTGTCTCGCGTTTTTTTTTTCATCAAACACTATCAGCAGAAACACTGGTATCTTCCTCTTTCTATGCGAGCCGGACTCACTTTTCTGATTCCCTTGCTCTTTATATACTGCCTTCCCTATTATCCATCACGACTTGGCTTTCCATTCTGTTTTGTTTCATTTTTCAATTGTTGGGTTGAAAATGAAGATGACATGGGGCATCAAAAGACCAGGCGATATTATTTCGAGGCCTCTCCCTCCTCGGATAGCCGGCTCGCCAGATCCATTCGGAATTGACAGATTTCACTATGCGGAGGAACGCGACATCCCGCCAAGGTCAATGACAAGCTCGTCCTTGTCAAACTGCCAAAAGTCGATCAAGTATGGCAAGGGAAAATACGCTCATATCGAGCTTGTGCCGCAGCCAAGTGACGACCCAGATGATCCATTGGTGCGTTCATATCAGGCTGCGCAGTTCGAAGGATCGTTAGCTAACGATGGTTATTGAAATAGAATTGGCCACGATGGCGGAAGGACCTGAATCTGGTTTCACTTCTTGTCATGGTAGGACTAATTGGGGGTATGAAGACAGTTTTCATTTCGACTGCTGGTTCTCTGTCGACTCAGTACGGAGTTTCCAACACAGCTATTGGCGCCTTGACGGCTGGCCCTCTTCTGATTTCAGCCCTCACTAGCTTGATGAGCTCCATCACCGCAAAGTTTTACGGGAAACGGCCAGTATACTTGGTATCAACGTTTTTTCTGTTCGTCGGAACTATATGGAATATGACTGCCGGTGATGACTATGGTTCATGTCTTGGCGCTCGAATCTTCCAAGGTCTAGGATGGGGTGCATTTGAGACCTTGGTGTTGGGTTCCATTCAAGACACCTACTTCGTAAGTCCAATTGACAAAGATTGGGCTTTGCCCTGCCTCCCTCCCCTCCGAAATAGGGGCTAACGACGGCGCTTCACAGGAACATGAACGGAACCTGCCAGTAACAACTTACAACCTTTTGGCCATCGCCACAACATGGGGCTCGCCTCTTCTCGGCGGGCTGGCATCTAAGAATGCGAATAGTTTCACAAGCCAGTTTCGTATCATCAACATCTTCTACTTTCTGGCGCTTCCACTTCTGTTCTTTGGAGCACCAGAGACAGCATATAACCGATCAAGAGCAGCCATAACTCCTCTCCCCACTCCTGGTCTGGACGCGTGGCGACCCTGGCGACTTCGACATCGGTTGAACAAGGAGACTGCCATCGTATACATCAAGAAGATGAAGCCACTCTCGTTCAAAGCTCCTGTCACAGCTTCAACGGCTCTCCAGGTTCCTCGCGCCATCCTCGCCCCGACAACTTGTCTCTTATCCGCTTTGACGTTCATTCCCTACGGGGCACTTTGGGGCTTGACTTCTACCATCTCTATTCTTGCCGCGTCCGCACCTCTTTCAGTAGATGCTGCCGTTACGGGGGTCTCGATGGCTGGTCCATGGATCGTTGCGTCGATCGTCGTAGGGGGGTTCTGCTTCTATCGCGGCTTACACGAGCGCTTCACGAAAAGTATAAGCCATCTTATCATCAGTGCCGGAAGCATGTTGTGCCTGACCGGCCTGCTGTCTTATGGCCTTGGCATCCACAACTTCATGACACCCAGTCCGACCCCTTCGACCCCGTTGTTCACCTCCGACGCTGCCGGTCAGATCAGCCTGCCCCTCCTGTCACTACAACTAGGCATCCTTGCCGGCGGCACTTATACCCTCGACACAGTCACTCGACCCTTGCTGGCACGGTCCGCGTCCTTCACATCATCCAGTATAGCTATTGGCCAACGCAGCATCGGCGACATGCACGCCGGTATAATCATGCTGCGGAACCTTGCCGCGGGTGTTTTCGTCCTCGCCATGCCCCATGCAGTTACCATCTATGGCGCCTTGAAATCGGCTGTCATCGGCCTGGGTATCACGCAGCTGATACTCACGGGGGTGGTCTTGGCGTTGTGGTGGTACTTTGAGGAATCCATCTGGAGAGCAGATGGGATGATTATGGGACTTGTTGACATGAAGCTTCTGAAGCAATCAATAAGCTTTTTCGAGACTGATTGAAACAGCCAAAGTTTCAAAAGCACCCCAAAGTGATGAAAGGACCACGTCACCGTTGGGAGAAGTTTTATTTCTTCCGTGGCAGGCAGACGTCTGCGGCGGGCTCAAAAGCGAAGAGAGAGGCGAGGTTGCTCCTCCTTGATGGAAAGCAGTGTGTGTGGATATGAACGGACGATGGGCTGCTGACATGGACAAACTATGCATACTGCCAGCTTCTCATTTCCATTTGTCTGGGTTTGTTTTGTGGATGGTGTTTATGATTCATGCTGGTGGCATAGCGATGATTGAAAAGCTGATGATCATTATGACGATGATGTCTCGAATGTATATGAAGAATCATGGCTTAGGATACGAACATATGAACGTGAAAAGTGAAGAACAATTTCTTTCTTTCATTATAAACAAAACGTGTCTGCGGCAATAGCATGTTTGCCTGTGGGGATTCGCCCACAGTTTGAGCATGTGACATGACGCTACATCTAACGTTACTAGCTAAGGCTGCCTTGAAGAAAACCTTTCTTCTTCTCCTTCAACTTCCTCGGTCTGCTGCATACACTGAGCTCACGCAACTGACCAAGCACGGTGTGATGCAAGTCAAGTTAATCATATCACACCACCCACGGTGAACGCATGGGAGCCATTGCTTCCAAGTTTATTTGTCGAGGGCGCAACGGCCCAGCTTCCCTTGGACGCAAGTACAAATACACATCATCACATGGCCATTTCTTTCCTAGATGCGCGCTCAACTGCGCGTAGCTCAACATCGCTCCGGGTAGTCGTCATGGACTCTGACTCTGCCTCGTAATCGGTCGAGCCCCGGCTTTCCTCCCTATTCACGGTCCTCTCCATGGTTTCCACGACGCCCTCGTCCCGTGACGTCTGCGGGATCCTGCCAGCCCGGTACATGATCTCGTCCCTGACGACTGGCCAGCTCGTGGCGAAGAAGATGACGCAGTTCCAGAATCCCTGGAGGGGCAGCACGGCAGCGCTGGCGACCTGGTACGCGTAGGGGGAGTCGCCCTGGATCCAGCTGTGGATGCGGTTCATGCTGCTGGGGATCCATGTGACGAGCACGCTGAGGCCGAAGAGGAGGCTCGTACGCAGGTAGGCTCTCTTGACGGGGTCGTCGACGGAGAACTTGGCGGCGACGGACTTGAAGGCCGCTGCTGGGCCGTCGACGGGGTTGGACAGCAGCTTCTGGCGACGCGGCGCCGCGGACACGCTGGACACGAATGCTGCTGCCGGGGCACCTGAGGAGGGCCGGTGAGCAGGGCCCGGGAAGGAGGTGTGTTCTCGATGCTGGGCCAGGTGTGCGTCCTTGGGGTGGACGAGGTTACTTGCCGAGGTGTGCGTGACGAGGACCTCGGTGGTGACGGTGCCGTAGAAACCGTCCGCGTGGCCGCCGTGGGCATTCCGACGCTGCTTCTCCCATCAGACCTGGTCTCGTCCCAGGCCATCTCCGGGGGCGTTGGAGGTGGCGATTCTCAAACGGTGGGCGAGGGAGGGCACGACTTACATGCTCGCTGTGGCCTGCTTCGCGACTCTCGGACACGGTGAAGCTACGCAGCCTGTTGCGGGAACGGAATACGTGATAGCCGACGAGGATGTAGCTGACTATGGTTCCGGCAATGCAGATCAGGATCAACAGGTAGTACGTGTAGATACGCACGCCGCTCCAGCGACCCCCTATCCAGCACCAAATCTAGGGCGTCGATCAGCGGACAGGAGCGAGGCGAGGAGCAAAAGGAGGCCAAGGGGGCGGTTTCTTTCCTACCACTGCATCTCCATATACCGGACCCTTTGGCGAGCTGCGCACAAGCAGCAACGACAAGGCGATGATGAACGGCCCGCCGTAGCATATCAGGCAGTACACCCACCACCAGCGGCGGAAGAAATCGGGGCTCGTGCGGAAATAAAAGACAAAGAAGACGTTGACGGCCATGGCTAGAGACCACCAAGGATCTGATTGCATGAACCTGTTCTTGTCAGCCCGTCTGAACGGGCTCATGGCCCATGACAACTCACATCTCAAAGAGGAACGCCTGCGTCTGACACAGGGCTGTTCCTTGACCCTTGACCAGCCCGTCCAAGGCGATGATGCAGGCAATGCTTGCGCCGACGTTGGAGATGCTCGCAAACATGATGAAGGTGTTCTGGACGTTGCGAGTCTGTCGCACAAGAGCGTACGCGACGAAGATGAAGAAGACGGACACGAGACTTATAGACCCGCCTATCCGCTCCAGCGTGACGATGGTTTGGATCTGGTCCAGCGTCAGCTGTCCAGACGGAGCAACGGTCGCTCGTGGGAGAGACGTCATGGTGTTTTGTTCCCCCGTGTATATCAAAGAGGGGACCTTCTCCGAAAGGCAAGACGAAATCTTGCCCGTATAGCTCAGTCACCACTTTCTTCCTCCCTCCCTCCCTCCCCCCCTTCCCTTCCCTTCGATCACGGAGGCTGTGAGGTTATCAGGGGCCGTTTCTCGCCGACCAGCTCGGACAACAAGACGACGGAGTAGCACCGTTTGAGATCTGCAAATCACGGTTCCGGGGGCAGCTGTCTGGTCCGCAAGGTAGAAGCAGAGCTTTGCTTCACTGTCGTTCGTTCACTGCGGATGGCTTGTGTGTCTCTCTCTGGCCCTCGCCTGGCCACTTGTAGCCATTGACTGGCTGGCACAAGGCTGGTTAAATACGACAAGCTGCTGTCGACTTGGCCGCTGAGGCTTGTGCCACGCAAGATGCGCCTGGCCGTGTTTGGCGAGGATTCTAGCAATTCTCTAGACTGCGATCCGCTAGGCCGGCGCGTCCAGGCAGCCGACTCTGGTGTAACTGGGCGCAGGTCCGGGAGACGTTCCAACGGGGTGTTATGAACCACGATTTACAAGGGACTGATCCAGGGCGGTGGCACTGAGTGAGTGATGCTGGTTGATGATCCCGAGTCCTTCCAGGTAGCCGTTTTTGTGTATTTTGTCTTTCTTGCGATGTTGCGAAGGGGGGGGGCTTTCCGGGTGTCATATATATATATATATATGTATATATAGCGTACATATACACACACACATATAAATATATATATATATATAGCGTTGTCCATCAGGAGTGGTGCGTTCAGCGCGTGCCAGATGTCGGCTCGGTCCTGCTCAGTTTCTCCAGAGGCAGACAAGGATGATGGGATGTCTTTCTTGTGGGATCGGTTAGGCAGACAGCTGCGACTTCATGGCATGGTAGTTATTCGTGCGGCGTGTAGTCATAACCTGGAGGACAGGACAACCGGCCACGGGCAGTTTTGGACATGTCAATTGTAAACATGTTGCAATTATTTCACCATCGACCAACAAACAGGCCTCAGTATTGCTGTATCAGACAGGGGCCTTGGCCAGCCTGTGTGAGAGAGAGCAAGCAATCGTCCATCGTTGTACGTCCGGATCATCAAAACTCAGCCAGGATCTCGCGGCGGGTTTCCAGTGAGCAACAAAGAAAGAAAGAACCTGGTCTCGGCTGCCACATGGAGTGTTCCCACTTGAGTCATTCACTAGTTCACACGAATCAGCTCGAGGATTCCTCCGCATGTTCCATCTCGTTGCAGGATGTTAGGGCGCCGTCTTGAACCACCAGCTCCCTACTCTAGTTACTCCTAGACAAGTTGAGGCTGCGGGAGAATATAGTCATCATTTCCTGTACTACTGACTTGGTGGTCCTTCAACTAGCTTTTCCATCCGGACGGATAGCCGCTCACAAGCCCTCGTTCGTAAGACTTGGCGATGCAGCAAGCGGTCAAGCCAATTCGCATCACCAACCCCGGCGCAGGATAACTCACTCGCCAATGCAAGCCGAACAACAAAGGAAACATTGGCCTCGAACCAAATAGCGGCCGACTGTGGTCAAGGTCGGTCAGGGCTTTCGGGTTGTTGTCCTCATGACAATCGGCATGAAGTCGCGGCCCTTTTTCTCCCCCCCCCCCCGGGGTCCTTGCGCCTTCACTTCACTCTCACCACACTCGACTCGATAACTAACTCCTCTATCTATCCATGGGAAGGGAGTACAAACTAACTCATTGGTGCCCAAGGTGACACGAAGCTCCGCGGAAGGGAAGGGCGCGACGCGAGGCAAAGCCGGCCGACAGACTCGTCCGCCCATTCGTCCTCTCTGGTCTGGATGAGCCAACCAGACATCGCGGTGGACGCCTGCAGGTCGCATTGCAGCAGATTGTGACAGAGTTGCTGGAACTTGCCCTGCCCTTCTCTGCCCTTTCATTACCGGGTTAACTTACCAAGAGGTTACCAACGCCCCCCATGTGGTGAACGTCGGCCGGACTCTATGCTGATCAGTGCCCCAATCGTGGCTTGCTCTTCGATGCCATTCCAATTTGCCAACAAGTTTGCAGGGTCAGACCAAAGGGCGGTTCTAATCTCGGACGGCTTCACAAGAAATCCAATCTGCCATGCAGAGTTGAGACCGCCACCACATTGCCTCGGCGAACCCGAGCCACGTCCATCGGTCGGGAAGCACGGCCGCACAAACACTTGCATCTGCAGAACGTGTTGGGTGCTTGTTTTTTTTTTTTCTTTGCTTCGGTGCCAGCATGAATTGTCTCATGCATGCCAAAGACTGATCGATGCCGGCAAAGGCTGATGATGATGATGATGATGGTGTGCTTCCCTCCCGCCCGCTCAAACGAGGTGGTAACTATCGGTAGATTGTTGCGAGAGAGAGAGAGCCCAAGTAACTTACAGCCATCAGTTGTTACCGTCTGAAAGGACCAGGCGTAACCAAGGGACTGGCTGGCTGTATTGTCGAGATGAAGCTGGGAGCTCAGAGGTATCAGTCGTCCCGGGTCGAGACTCGACTCGACAAGCCGCGGATGAGGTATATTGTTGAATGAATCATGCTAGTCATGTCCTCGCAGTGTGCTGTGCGGTTGCTCAAGTTGCAAGCAAGCTTCAACCATATACGGAGTACTACATACGTTACCATGCGATGTGGGCAACCAACAAGACCAGAGAGTAACAACGTCACTAGGACATTTTCAAAGCATTGTCCCGAATGCATGGTTCGTTTCGTCGTCCGTGTGTTCGGGCCTGCCTGTCACTAGCAACTGCTACCCGACCCGGCAAGGCTCGTTCCAGCTTCCGGAGTAAGTTGGTCGCAGGACTGGATTCTCATCAGATGGCGAATGGTTCCTTGGAGATTCACCCCGATTCAAAGGCACTTAGTTACACCTTGCACATACGCACGGACTGGCTGAATCAATGTTTCCCCGTGTGCTGAGTGGCATCACACACACACACACACACGCACACACACACACACACACACGCACACACACACACTTGGTAGTTATACCGCTCCCATGACACAGAACCGCTGCAGGTATGACGATTCCAGAGGTATTCCGGAATGCAAAAGGTCGGGCTGGCCGTCCATCTTTCCACACGATGAGTGAATGGTTGTGCCATGGAAGCAGTAGAGAGGCTCCCAGTATATATATATATATATATATCAAGATTTGTTGATAGCCATCATTACTCCTTTACAGCACATGAAGGCTTTAGGTGCCATCCCAGAAAGTGGGAGAGAATACAATTGACATTCTGATCGGAAACATCATCTCTCTAATTACTATATCCAAAATTGAAGAACACTAGAATCCAAAATGTTGATCCCTGACTTTTGTTCTGGCAGTAGCCGTCAAACGCCGATACCGATCTAAAAGCAACAAGAGTACCTGACATGTATTGTCCAGGGGATTGATTCGCTGACTGCGCGTCCTATAACGAGGTCATGGCCATGCTGTGGCTTCTGATGCTGCCTACTGACCATCTGTCCGACGCAGAGGTCCTCGATATGCGTGGCTAGAGGGTGTAGAGAAAGTCGGGCCGCTTATCACCAAGAGCATGAATCTGTTCCTCAGTCTTGCCCTCGATCCAATGATCGCGCTCGCCTCTGCGGCGTTTCTTATTCTCGATGCTTAGCAGGGTGGCGAAGAGCAGACTGCCCCCGAACATGCATAGAATCAGGTACGCGATGATAGTTCCATGGCCCTGGAAGTAGCGAGGTGACCATCGGTAAATAACACTGCTCACCACGCCGTTTAGGTTCCCCCAGCCGATGACAAATCCCAGCACGATACCACGCTTATAGACGCCTTCAACATTGTTGGCTACCCACGCAATGGTCAGCGAGATGGGAGGGTATATTCCCATGGCGCCAAAGAACGTGCCCGCGTACTGGACGGCGGGATCAGTCGTTGCTATCAACATGATGAAGCCAACTACTCCAACCAGTGCGCATCCCATGATGAAAATGCCACGTTTTTGCACCCTATCAGACCAGAAGCCAATAACAACGGTCAGCACCGCTGCAACCGCATAGGGTGGCACACTCAAAAGCTGGTTTCTGATGATCTGGTCGGGTGACGTGAAGCTCATTGACTGGATAATCGTGGGCAGAAAGACACTGAAAGAGTAGAGAGGCATCAGAGGCCCCATGTAGATGAGCATGCCAGCGTAGGTTTTCCAGTCCTTGACTGCATCCCACATGTAGTCCCACTTGAAGTTTTCGTGCTTGGCCGAGTGTTGTTTGTCTCTCTTGAGTCTAAGCAGCACGCGCGCACGATCTTCGGGAGACAGGAACTTGGCCTCGTCCGGAAAGTCGTGAACCATGAAAAATGAGATGAACCCAACAATGATGGTCAAGAGACCCTCGATGATGAAGATCCAAGCCCAGCCCGGGATGCCTCTGAGCCCATCCATCTTTTGAATGGCAGCCGCAAGCAGGCCACCAAAGGAGCCGGCCAGTGCAGCAGCCGAAAAGAATATGGCGGCACGCACTCCGAACTCGTTTCTCTTGTACCAGCATGACAGATAGTAGTTGACACCTGGGAACAAGCCGGCTTCGGCTACTCCAAGAAACCATCGAGCCGTCATGAGACCGGACCAGTTCTTTACAAAACCCATGCCGAGCATGCAACAACCCCATATGATCCTGTCACGAAAAGATGGACATGTCAGCAGGGGACAGCAAACACCCTGGAAGATGTGCGTCTTGATAGCCGGCGCGGGGGTCTCGGTCTCGGCTTACATGATGCTTGGAATGAACCTGGATGGCTTCCATTTCTTGAGCAGAAAGTTGGCGAGAGCCTCGAACAAGGCGTAAGAGACGAAGAAGACGATCAGTGTGGCGGCATACTTGAGTGACTTGGGGTCTATGCCCAGGTCTTTCTCCAGGTGAGCAATCTTGGCATTGCCAATGTTGGTGCGATCGAGAAAGCATATCAAGTACAAGAGACAGAGCTGTTTGCGGCCGTCTCATCATTAGTGAGGGCCGTACCAGGTATCTGGGAAAGAGGAACGTACCCATGGGATGAGCATGAGATCCAATTTCCACAGCAGCTTGCGTTCCTTTTCACAGGGTTGAAGATGATACGTCAGTCTTGGGTGCGCAGTGAGCAGTGAGTGGTGAAGAGCTGTTCGTTCCATCATGGATTGATTACGCGAGGCAGGCAGGAAAAACTCACGACTTCCTTCTTCTCGGCTTCTGACAGAGCCGCATCAGGGTCAACGATGTTTCCGAGGTCAGGGTTGGACAAGTCATCGCCTTTGCCATGGTCAATTGGGCTCGGCTTTTCGAGATCGCTCATTGTGCCGGGTGGTAGGAGGACGGTTGACGCCGCGGCGGCGAGGAGGACGTGACGACGTGACAGAAAATGACAAATTATTCAATGTTGCCGTGGACACGGTTCGGCAAAAGGCGAGGACGGGCGCAGAAAGATGAATGAAGAACCGTCGATATCGCTTGGCGTCGACCAAGTTTCCGTCGTAGCCAAGGGCGAGAAGAGGAATAACTTAATAAGAAGGAGCAAACCTCGACTGGAGAGCCAGAGAGCCAGAGAGCCAGACTAATGTCTCAATGTCTCAATGTCTCAATGGCAGAGTGTCGGAGCGTCGTCGGAGCGTCAAGTAACTAGAGTTGGAACCTCACTCACTCACTCATTCACGCACATCTCTCACACGCGCAGACACAGACAGACAACCGGACCAACGAACGACTTGGCTTCCTCGGTACTTGACAATTAGACTTTCAGCATGGACAAGACCGGGGTGAGGGGTTCCTGGCGACGTGAGCAGCACCATGTCGACACCAACGTTTTGCTACTCACGGCTACGGAGTAAATCCGTCATCCATCCATGGATGATCTTCTTTGCTGGCTCCGGACCAGCACCGGGTCGGTCCCGCGTCCGTGTCGATTGCACTAAAACCAAATGAAGAGCTGAAGCAAGCTTTGTCAAATTTGATCCCTTTGTTGTCCCGGCTGGGCTGTTGGTCGTAGTCACACTGCGCATCGGCAATGAGTCTTCGGGACAAGGCCAAGGCCAGGGTTGACAAATGACATTGGACACACGAGAATCGGGGCATGAACCAAGACAACAGGGCACACACAACAGATGCCTATGTCCGGAGGTCATAAGTTGCCCCGTAGATAGATAGTTACAGGTCATGATGGACACAGTCCGTGAGTCTGGTGCCTTGGCTTGGCTTGGCTTGGCTTGGCTTGGTTGGTTTGGGCTCGCCTCGCCTCGCCTCGCCTCGCGTCAACCTCAACGTCCACATCTGTACGTTGGACCCGTCAAGCAGAGAGGGGGGGGGGGATGAGAGCCGCCTCGCTGATCGGCAAGGATGATCAGATATCGAGGGGTCTGTCTGGTGGCGTCGTATGGATGAAGGAAGGCTGGCTGGCTGGCTGGATGATGGATGGGCGGATGGCTGGTGGTCAACGTCTCCCTCCTTCCATGTTCCCCGAACTTTGTTTCCCCTCCTTCCATGTCCCAAGATGCCCAAGCAGTCTCCCCACCAAGTCCACCCATTCCAGCTGCCCCCTTCGCCCCTTCGACCCCTTCGACCCCTTCGACCCCTTCGACTTCAATCCGTTCGTTAACCTTGCATTTGCAGCAACATGGATTCGAGATTCGATTGAACCAAAACCACCAGACCCTGCCTCCCCGGACATGGATCCGAATGCGGGGGTTGGCTGCGGCCTGCACATCGCTGAGCTGTTGACGCGCGCCTCGATTTCCAGGCAACGCCAGAGGAGCCCAACAAGGTCCAACAAGTTCAACAGATTCAACGGATCTTCCTTTCGGGCTACCCAGCCATTCCCGCTTCCACGGCTCTTGCCACGAAACAGCCGAGTAACTAACTGCAAACAGAGTGCTCTTAGTCAAGCAAATGGCCTTGGCTGGCGCCATTCTTGACAACACCGCGAAACCGGTTCATATCAACTGGCCAGCCCTCCCAACCAACACTCTTTCTCTCTGTGGCACGGTTTAGCAGGTCGCGAGTTAATTAGAAGACAACACGTACCACATGTACATGTATATGTACTCCTTACGGAGTACACATCCGCATAAAGACAACATTGAAAATGGATCCGACAAGGCCGCTTTCGGTCAGGGAAAAGGCAAACACCAGTTGAAATGCCCTTCGCACTTCGCCCTTGCCGTTGAACTGGTCTCTCGAGGTGACTTGCAAATTGCAATGTCTAGCTTTCTTGTTTTTTTGGGTCCACCTCGATGATATGTACAAGCTCGTCGCTCGTGAACGACATCTCGGTGGGACAAAGAGAGGCAGCCCCTTGCTGTATGTACAAGTTTTTGCTGTATAACCTAGGTTCTTCGACTGGGCGGATGTCTTATGTTCCTTTCCTCACCCTGGTAAGACGATAAACATGCACTTTCCCCTCGTCACCTTTTCACATCATACCAGCTGGTACTGCCAAGACAAGAGCGCAATGAAGGTAATTATCGTACTCGGTATATACACGACCCAAACGAGGCTGACCGCAAGGACTTGATGATCTGGGTGTGACAACGGTGCATGAGACCATCGGCGTTGCGGGCGAAGCCGATATGTTCTTGTCTGTTGTGCTAGTCTCCTCAACCGTCGGGTGCCTCTGACGCATCACAGGCCATTGGCAGTACCGTCCGTCGTCCATGTTCTCCGAGACAGCCACGCGAGATCATCTTCATGTAAGGAGTACGGAGTACTCCGTACCACGTACCTACCAGTCACGCTCTTTCTCCACCTACAAGTTGACAAACCTTCGCCTTCGCTTGCCCACTGAATACGGAGTAACTTGAAGACACAACTATACTCCGTATGTTCGGGATCCGTCACAATCTCTCTTGGGCGCCTTTTGAACATGCTGGAATCTTGCCGAAAACGGTTGGGCGCCTGGAGGACGTCTGTAGTAGACTTGAGGCTGCCGAGCCTCCTGCATGATGAAATTTCAGATGCCATACCAAGCGGGATCAGCTACTCCGTAGTACATGGGCACTGTGCTGTTGTGCGACCATCTTTCCCCATGCTGCGGCGACGTCCTATACCAGGGGATCTCGTCCCAGTCGACGATTACAGAGGCCAGTTTTCAGTATTGTACTCCGTATGTATGTTGGTTTGATGACTGGAGTGATATCCGTAGGCAAAAGGAACGCCACGAAAAAACGCCATGTTTACAGGACGATCAAGCAGGGCCAATAAGTCTTGTGTAACTCATCTTTTGGACCAGCGACATAACTCCCCGGGACAAAAGAATCTTGGACCAGAAGCTGGCCTGGCCCCTCCAGACATCATGTCATCCGGTGTAGCCAACAGCATAAACGGTCTTGTACGGAGTACTCCGTACGGAGTAGTTGATCAGACTTTGTCCCAACAGCCTCACAAATCTTGAGTACCACTCCATTGTAACTAGGGAGTATGCAATTTTCTGTTCAAGGGGCAGCTGCATGACTCACGCATCATGATCAAAGCTCAAAGTGCAATTACCGTGGTCGGTAACGACAGTGCGCACAATAGGTTGCTAGACTTGGCCTGGAAGTTGAGTGCAATTTGCCTTAATATACTCCGTACGGAGTATTGATACTGATACAGAGTGTTAAGTGAACATACGCCGTACCCCAGCCAGCCCGCCCAAGTTCGCGACCCTCTTATGGCCATCTTGTTAAAATGGCCTTTATGGACCAGACCGATATCTAAATGGGGGCAGGAAAATATCTTCAGCATGCGAGACGTAGGCTTCAGCAGCTCACCAGGCCGTCACCATCAAATTCACGGTCCCTATTAAGGTAGACTACCTTCCTGTGTCTAGGATTCGTGAGTCGGCAACGCCCCCTTTTATGATAACGAAGTGCCGTGGCAACCTGTAGTATACTTCGAGAAATTGCACAGCGCGCATAAGATCAACATGACTTTTGGTGCTTATCCATCAAATTTTAATCAATAATAGAGGTTCGTGCCAGTTTGCCTACCGCCGTGGCCATGTCGTAGAGTTAGGCGTACATATGCTGGGTGGGGATCGTGTGATATACTTGTACGAGTTGATATAAGTTAGGTGCCATCTTATAGAGAGCCTGGCTCTCTGTGCATAGCAAAGCCAAGTTGCCCCTATGTGACCTTGTGACAAATACCAAGTTAAGTCCAGTGAAGCCACCGCAACCTTGCATTGTCGAGGTTCTCGACAGTGCATGTGCTCGCCTTCACACCACCAACCCTCCAACACGAGCACCACACAGACCACGGCAAACATTTTCAAGCAAAACCGATGCGACGACTCTCCTGCGTGGCAAGACTAGTCCAGAGAGCTTAAACCCGTCGACAGGTACGGAGTATTGCATCACACTCACAGATAATTAACCCAGCCTCTTCTCGCCACGCGCAAACTCTACTTCCTCCCACACGTCCCACAAACACCCTCACGCAGGCCACAAAACCTGTTCCTCTTGATCGTCTCAAAAATCACAAATCACAAATCACAAAGAGAGCCGACAGCCAAGTCACCCGTTCCAGGATGGCCGCTTCATCGAAGCCCGGCGGGAACAATTTCTCTGCCAGCGGGTCAGAAGCGGGACGAGCCGCGGCGCCCGCCGGGGTCACGATCCAACCAACGGGTCTAGAAGCCCCCATGTGGTGGTGGTCACTAAGCGCGACTGAACCAATGACCTCAGCCCCAGCGGCCTGTATTAAGTTTCAAACGTGCCCGCGCATTCTTAGTTACACCAGAACCCAAGAACCCGTCAACCCCCAATCTAACTGAAGTTCATAGTTACCAGACATATGAATCTTCGTGATTCCCCCATGAATCTACACCGTTCCATCACCACAGCCAACGTTACCGCCCATTCCTCCAAATGTACTCCGTACATACACGCCTCCGCCGAGCCTCCACTCGTATATCAAAGTTTATTCAGGATAATCCGATCGCCCTCCCCAGTCCAATGCCGTTCCGACCCCCTTCATGCCGTGCCACCTTTTGCACCCGCCATAACAGACGAACAAAGTGCCGTACGGAGAAATAAAATAGCCTCATGCATAGTGCGGCTACATGCAGACGCCAGGGCTCAGGTCAAGTAGACAAGAACTTGCACCTGGCATTATCGCCAATCTGTCCGTCTACATGATGTGCATCGTTCCTTTCGTTCAATGCCTTGCACGCAAACCACCAATTACTACACATCTTCCCTATCATTGTTGCTTCGTCGAGGTCCATGTCCCGGACGGCGTGTGTAGAAGTATTGCTGAAGAAAACATGAGGCATACTGTATTGTCAAATCGCGAGCTCATTTCATCATTAATGCCATCATCCATCCATGCACCAGTCTTAAATGATAAATAAAGCATTTTCCAAAACTCTTGTAATCCGCTGCTGGCCTGTCCAAATGTACCCAACACACGGTTTCCACAGTCCCCTACACCTATTCCAATACCGATAGACCTTCCAGGGCATTCATTGCCTTTGTGCCCTCTCTCTCGAATTGAGTCACCATGGCCTCGCAATCATGTTTCAGCTGCTTCTCTGCTTCTCCCGCATTGAAGTAAATCCATTCTTGCACAGTCATGCGCTTTTCTGGGCTTGTAAGTTCTTGGCCCTGCTTCAACAATCGGCAGATTGCATTTTCTTTGTCATCCCCACGGCGAGGTGTACCCATGACAGCGTCGACATCCACGGCGGTCCATGGAGTTTGACTCTGTAAGCCCGCGGCGAGCATATTCCGTTTGGAAGGCGAGTTACGGACGGGCGTGGCTGTTACAGGAGCAAGCACGACACGCTTCGTCCTAGCACTGGCTGGAGGTGCAGACGACGGAGGCAAGTTTTCGGCGTCGGATGACTGCGGGGATGGTGACGGCGACAACGCCGGCTGGCGCGCCGACGGTGCTGGCGACGTGAACTTCACAGGGGTAGAAGGCGGCTCAACCGCTACTTTCGACCGTGACATGGCCGGCGACGAGACCTCCCGAGTTGGCGATGAAGGAGCTTCTCCATGTGGCGACATCTCGGGACTTTCATGCAGCTGGGCTTCCTCGTCCGCTTCGGACATGTCATCTTCGATATTCGCCTCGCTTCTTCGAGGAGATTTCGTTGGCTGTACAGTCTCAGTCGTCGCCTTGATCGCTTCGCCACGGCCACATTTGACAGGTGCCTCTGTAGGCTTTGAGACATCATCTGAGGCTAGTGATGTCTTGACAGCTCTTCCGCGTACCGCCCTTGCTGGGGGCGAGTCCATGTTGTCTGAGTTCTTCACCACAGTATCAGTGCTACCGATACTGGCCTCATCCTCCTCGGCCTCTGAAGGTGGATCGTCAAGTTCTGCTCCAGGTTCTTCTGGAGAGGGTGAAGGGGGCTTGGTTCTCTTTGCCTTTGTTTGCTGGGAAGCTTTGCGAGTTCCGGTCCCAGCCTTGCGGCCCCTTTTTGGAACGTGAAGCTTTGGCTTTGGCTCTTCAACCTCCATTTCGGCTTGAAGATTTCGAAGTTCGTCGTCCAACACATCCTCGTCATGCTGGACTTCGACAGGATCAAACATTGCATAGGCTTCCGACTGCTCGGCAGATGGCTTGCCTGTCGACTTTATCACCTTCACCTTCGAGCGCTCTGATTCTGAATCGTGTGCAATTTCATCGTCATCCGTCAGTGGCCGTTCCAAGTCGGCCTCCAGCTGGCGCTCAATTTCCTCGTCATCGGGGAACTCTTCAGGGGGTGCTCGAAGTGAGGCCATGGATGCTCCCAGGGCCGATGGCTTGCGGCCAGATTTTGAAATGGAGCTTCTAGCGCGACCGCTCGACTGTGAGACCCGCGCATCGCCTAACTCGACATCCTCAGGTGTGATGGTGAAACTGTCAATGTGACTGCTTTCTCGGTTTTGTGTGGCTTGTTTCTTGGATGCTGGGGCCTCGGATAGAAAGACAATTGATTCATCCATTGCATCGCTGGTTCTTTTCTTTCCACGGGTTGACTTAGTCGTCTTCGGCAGCGGTACCGGCTCCTCATCAACTTCCTCTTCTTCTTCTTCAAGTTCTTCTTCAACATCTTGCGCTTTCTTAGACTTAGCCCTTCCTTTCGTCGTTGTTGCCTTCCTTTTCTTCCCCGCAGTCTTTTTGCTCCCCTGTGTCGTTATCGTCGACGTAGTGGTGAGGACACTATCCTCCGGTTCTGCTGTCACGTCGGCCACGGAGGCGATATCAGAGGCGGCCGTCGCCACCGACTGCATAGATAGTCGAGAAACCTTTGACCCACGTGCCGTCTTGGCCCGAGCAGTCTTCTTCTTGGGCCCAAATTCGTTTAGCAATGCGAAAAACGCGCAGTTCGGTGATCGATTGTAATGCTCATCACTTTTAGAGGGTCAGCCTCAACTCTCGTTTACGAGATCACCGGGGCTACTCACTAAGGTTTGTCACTTGGCTCCCATCCATCCAAAGCCAACTGACAGTACGCACAAGTCGCCATGTCGTCGGATTCATCTGTAGGCGTATACTTCCAGCCGGCTTCAACAAGCTAGATTCACTCAATAAGTAGATTCTGCAAGTCATGCGTGCTTTTCGCAGCTTACCTGTTTTGTTTTGCACTTCCACCCCTTCCTTCCCTCATGGGGCCATTTTCCCGCGAATGTCGCCTTTCGCGCCTCTACCATATGAGGGAGGCGTGGATCTTGCCTTGAATATTCATCGATTTCGGCTTCGATTGCTGAAACGATTGCCCATCCACACTGGGGTGCATGCTTAAGATGCTCCTCAAGAGGGTCATCACCAGCTTCCCAACCATCCAGACCCTTTCCGCAAAGGAAACAAAAGCAATTGTCGGGGTTTTCGGGAAACGGTTCGAAGTAGAAGCCGGCCTTTGCGAGCTGTAGAGAGAGCTGTCAGCCACAGACTTGAAGTAAGGGTAAGATTGAAGGGCGCGTACAGTCGCGGGCGCAATCTGTTTGTGTGGCCAATTCAGCGCCTTGCTTCGTCCACCAGCGGTCGAACCCCTCTTCTTAGAGCTCTTTTGAAAAGAGGCAAGCCGAGCCTCATATGTAAAGTACTGGTCCATCATGGAAACCGGAGCGGCAAGTGTTGTTGACGACGTTCTTTGTGTGCCAGCTCGATTGTTTTGCGTCCCCACGATAGCTGATGGCCACCGCGGACGGGTATCCGCAGTTGGCTTGCGACAGGATGAATGCAGAATAGATCAGAGGCGCAGACAGAGCATGTCTGCTCTAAAGCCGACCAGATTAGGTTCAGAGTTTACGTCCGATAGATAACTAATGCAATCAGATATCGAGCCGATGGAGACGGAAGGAACTCAGCTATGAAGACGGGCTATGGATGGTTGGCCATGAGCGCGTTTGTTTACTTTCGAGCCAAGTGGGGCTTATCCAACTCTCACAACCCTCCAACCTCGAGAACTCGGATGATTGATGACCTACATTTGATGTTTCAGAAATTTGATATCTGCATCTTGCGGCGGCTCTCTCCTTCATGTAACTACGAGCAGCTGCACCTCCGACTGGGTGCCGGTGGAATCGAGTGACCCCCGCGCTTGTGCGCACGATCAGAGATCAATCAGGTTGTATCGTAGCAGTCATGACAAACAACCCAATACAGATAATGCGTTAGCACTGCGATGATAACTATGTCTAGCCACAATATCGCCCTCAGTACGGAGTAGTAGTTACTCTCCGGCGTTTTCTGGCTGGAGCGTTGCAGGCATTCTACAACAACTATTACGCGTGATCCATGCAAAACTTTCGCAAAATCTCATCGCACCGGAACTGGGACTGGGACTGGACTGGGACTGGACTGGGACTGCACAGATGAAATTCTATTCGAGCCCTCCATACGTGCACCCATTAACTAGTTACAGCTTACCAGCATCCTTCATTGCCCTTTCACCATCAACCAGAACGCACCAGCCATCATGTCCCCGGCCCCCGTCGCCATAGACTACAGAGTCAAAGGCACCCTGCTCAAGGGCCAACTTCAGGACGGCATCGTCAAAGGTACCCGGCTGCAGCCAGATGCCTGGAACCCCGATCTTCTTAGCTTCTTCAAGCACCTTGACGGTGACGGGCGGTGCTGTAATGATGGATACCGAGGTCTGCTTAGGATTCGGCAGCTCAGACAAGTTTGGGACTGCGGCGTACTCTTGGCCACCAACAGACACTGAGTTGGAACCCGGATTGACGGGTGTGACGTTCAACCCATGATCCAAGTACCAAGCGTGAACTACGACGCAGCGTCAGTCTAGGCGACGCGGAAAATGGCGGATGATGTAGCGAGGCAATAATTACGAACCCTTATGACCGAACTTGGCGGGATTGGAGCTGGCGCCGACGACGGCAAAGAAGGGCGAGGTGAAGAATTTGCGGGCAGCCGTTTCGGTGGCCATTGTATCACCGTCTTGTGTCGCGTGGGCTTGGAAAGTCCAGTTGGAGTCAAACGTCGGGCACGAGAGATGTCAGGGACTCGACTGATGCGCTCATTCAAGCAGACTATGGCAATTCCTATCCAGACTACGGAATAACTTAAGTTACGGACTACATCCATCGTACGGTTGAATGGATCGTTTCTGCGGGGTTCCAGGCTCTAATACTCCGTTGACTCTCAAGCAAGCGCCAGGTTTGCCACATCCGTGGTAAAACCGAGATCGGCCGAATCAATTCGGCAAGCATGGTGTTGCTCCTTGGTTTGGTTCTTCTGGCTCTTGGAATCAGTTCAAGTCCATAAATCCAACTGGATCCCAGAAGCCAAAGACCAATGCAAAGGTTGGCTATTGATGTCATCATACTCATAGGCATGTCTATTTTCGCGTAAGAGTCTTTTTCACGCCACACAAACACACACAACCACCACTAACCCAAGAACCTCTCTAGCAAAGCAACCTTCTCCGCAGCAGGGTATGCTGCAGCACGGCCATCCTATCCTGCAAGTTTGTTCAGGACTGTCCTGGCCTATCACAATGCCGATTCCTCTACTGGATCCTTGCTGGACATTGGGTGTGGCCATGGGTTGATTGCCAGAGAATTGAGTCCTCGCTTTGGTAGCGTAGTTGGCATCGATACAAGTCCGGGCATGGTGAAGCAAGCGACGTCAATGACGCAGGATGAGAAAATCGAGTTTCGCCTGGGCAGTGCCGAAGACCTGTCTTTCCTGCGCGACGAGTCTATTGACATGGTCGTAGCTGGACAGTCTGCTCACTGGTTTGACTACACCAAAGCGTGGCCCGAATTATCTCGCGTGGTGAAACGCGGCGGCTCGCTTGCTTTCTGGGGATACAAAGACAACGTACTCATCGGGCATGAGAGAGCCAACAAGATTTTTGACAAGTACTGTTACGCAGAACAGGACGTCGAGCCAGGCGTGGAGGGAATGAATGCCTACTGGGAACAGCCTGGCCGTAACAAAGTCCGCAACTTGTTACGGGAGGTGGAACCGCCTGCCGAAGACTGGAAAGACATTCGTCGAGATCTATACGATATCAACGCTGACTGTCGGGAGACACCAGACCCTGGCACGGCCTGGATGCAGAAGAGAATCAACTTGGGCCAGTTGGAGGCGTATGTTCGAACATTTAGCGCATTTCAAGGTTGGCGTGATGCTCACGCAGAGGTTCAAAGTCTCGCGGAAGGAGGCCAGGGGGATTTGGTCGATATTCTCATGGAGCGTATTGTGGAATCAGAGCCGCAATGGAAGAGGCTTGGTGCAGAATGGAGGGACGCAGAGGTTGACACGGTTTGGGGCACGTATATTCTCATGGCCAAGAAGCGCTGAGTAAGGGGCAATGGCTCGCTGGCTTTCGGCCCACGACATCTCTATCCACTCCACGTGCTGCACATTTTAGCACATCATGGGCCGTTCTGTGCTAATGTACTCCGTACGGAGTACGGAATATTTCGCAAGGCCCTTGTTAGGTAAAACAGGCACTTTCTTTGGCGAAACCTTGGTGCTGAGCGAGTCGATACCCCTAGTATCCCCATCGTCTGTGATAAATCTTTGACCTCCAACGACTACGCTGCCGAGTCAAACACATTGTGCTCCTGGCCGCGGGTTTAGGAGGATAAGTGGGCGTCAATAGGCTTGGAAGGCGCATAAAAATGCACACCGCGAGTCGGTATACTGCACCATCTCGGGCACGGAGACCATCATTCCTCACGTGTTTCGAACTCAGCCCCTTACCCCTGCCAGGCCGACGGACTGTAGTGATGGTTTTCCATCAAGCCGGCACAGGAAGAAAAAAAGGGGGGAGAACGACGATAGATTTCGCCAAGTGCGAAAGTAGCAACTTGATGAATGAGTGACCAGGTTGGACAGGCTCGATGACCGAAAATCCAAATGGAGGTCGATGGGATGGTGGCGACGCTGAACAGAGTCGCTCGTTGCCGGGCCAAAGAAGTGGATGCATGAACAGGCGAAAAGGCGAACTAAGGCCATGGAACCAGACAAGACCCCTTGGCAAGTCGTTGGGTCCAGGGCGTCTGTCAGGAGGCCAGCAATTTCTTTGTTGTTCCTCCATTGCTTCCTCCAAAAAACCTTTCTGCTCATTCCCTCACCTGTACAAAGATAAATCATCCAGCAGGTCGGCTTTTGGAAGCTCCAAGATCCTGCACTGAACTTCCAGCGAATTGCTCCGGCATCTACGGCCACAGACATCGACATACATACATCTCCGGCACGCAACTTGTCCGCACTGAGCATTCCGAACTCTAGACGCAGCCGCTAGTGCATTTCTTTACCTGTACCACCTTCCAGCCGCCGCATTTCAGTCAGACAAACATTGCACACAATGGTGAGTTGCCCCAGCACCCACCGACGCCTTTGTAAACAAAGAGAGCCACAGGAGAATCCCCGCGAACGAAGGACCTCGCCCTGTGATTCGCCAGTTCTACGCCACTCAGCCCAATATGCTTTGCTCCTTCCTGACTTGACTGCCTGCGCAAGCGCGTGCAAAACGTTGGATTCGGACATCTGCCAGTCTGCCTGACGAACAAGTCGTCAAGTCGTCATATCCCACATCATCTGTAAACAACCAAGTGGACACAAAAAAACACTCTGTGGCTAGCGGAGCGCACGATCAATCGCATCGATACCGCCTTCACTCTCCTTTGATTCCCACCAAACGCACGCCCATACACGCGACGAGCCTGCTGGTTCTATTTCGCCCGCATCAATAGCACCACTCTCTACAGACGAGACAATGTCTTCTAACCAGTATGACTCTCAGGCTTCTACCAACTACAAGGAGGCTTTCGCTCTCTTTGACAAGCGCGGTAATGGCCGTGTGACTGTAGACAGCCTGGGCGACTTGCTCCGAGCCTGCGGCCAGAACCCTACCCTGTCCGAGATCAAGGACCTTGAGCAGAACGCTGGCAGTGAATGTGAGTATATCGAGAATTCAATGGAAATGCTGGCATGTTTGGATGGTCGAGCAGAGGTCGCTGACAAGTTCCCCTGAGCAGTCGATTTCGAAACCTTTCAGCGAATTTTGAACCGCCCTGGCGGTTTCCGCGACCCCGGCGAGCCCGAGGAATACTGTCGTGGCTTCCAGGTGTTTGATAAGGATATGACGGGGTTTATTGGCGTTGGCCAGATCAAGTACATCCTAACGAACCTGGGGGAGAAGATGTCTGAGGAGGAGGTTGACGAGCTGCTCAAGGCCGTGGACACGAGTTCAGGCCAGGTCAACTACACTGGTACGCTTTGCGACGTCATTCACAACAAGTCGTCGGCTTGGACTGGGGCTTGTGACATCTCGATTTGAGTAGTTACTGACCATGTTTGCAGACCTTGTCCGCACTATTCTCGCCAACTAGTCGGCCTGGCGACTACACAATTGCGATAATGCCGTTTTATACGAAATGAATGCTCGGTTGTTTTGCATCTGCGGGCTGGATGGCGTTGCTTTTCTGCTTTTTTTTTCTTTCTCTTTTCCATCGTCGTAGACAACAGTGTTGGGCGATGCAGAACCACATGAGATACGGCTGGGAAGTGCGTGGGAGTAAATGAGGCTTTGAGTGATAGCAGAATCAATATTTTGTGTATGGATATAAGCTTCAGAATGGTAGATACGTTGACTAGGGAGCAGCTGTTTAGACCTGCTTGGCCAGCCAAACATATATGTTGATATTTGGATTTGCGCCGTGTTGATCAGACCGTCATGCCATGTCCCACTCTTGTTTACGAACTTTATCGTACTCATATATGCAGGCTGGTCAACAGTCTTAGTACCACACAGTCCCTGCTCCGTGCTCGATGTTATCGCTGGGAATACCCCGTACTTAGGCCTCTGGTCCGGAGATTTCAACATGGTCGACTTTTACTGCACAACAGGGATGATTTTGGCGCCTTCTCATTAAACCAAGTGACCGAGACATGATTTTGTAGAAGGTTCTCGCATCTTTTTGTGAATCACTAAGTGATTCTATTCACAAAGTATTACGCTAGCTGCTTAGTCGACAAGAGTTGGACCTTTTCCCCGCGTTAATCATCGTACTAAATTAATAGAGGCTGCACCAAATGCTCTACTCCAATCGACTGACTACTTGCTTTCTTTCTTTTAAGGGTGGCAGGCTAAGTTATAAGGCTATAAGGGTTATAGACGGTATAAAGCATGTTCCCCACCTATAATTCGCCTTTGACCTCCAGGGCCTTGCAACCTCCTCCACATCCAAACCCCACGTCTTGACGTACAGTCACTGGACAGAAGTCACGATAATCACGAAATTCGGCCCCATTTTGCCTCCTACTATATCAATTAAAATAACACATTTTGCGCCTAATTCTAGCTAAATAAATTAGCTACTGAAGAATAAGATTAATAAATAGTTAAATAACTAATTAATATATATTAATATTTAGTATACTACCTATAGGCGCTTATAATTATAGCAATTCGCTAAGGTATTAAATCTATTAGCTTATTTAATAGATTATCTTTAAGAAGCTTCTAAGACTTAATTATAGCCTTATAAAGGGCTTATTTACTAGTATTATTTAACTTTATATTTACTAGCTCTAGATAATACTTTATAATATTCTCTTTAATTAGCTTCTATAGATTTTTAATAGAGTTTAAGTTAGGCAAATATACTAGCTAGTTAACTAATTCTACTCTATATTTAGAAGCTTAATTTCTTAACTAATCTTAGATAGTCTTAGCTATATAAGTAGAAGTATTATCTTAAGTAAATATATAATCTAGTTTAGTAATAGTTAAAAGTTAATTTTAAAGGCATTCTAAGATTTAGCTAGTAGTAATACTACTATACCTTAAATTTAAGTCTCTAAGTAATAGGTATAAGAAAGTTCTTCTATTATAAGTAAATCTACTCTAGAATATCTAAGAATGCCTAGTAGGCTTATTTTAAGGCTATATATACTATAGAAGAAGCTACTTGTCCTATAGATATTAGTTAGAGCTATAATTAATCTTTCTTTTTAATATATCTTTTAGTAGAAAATATACTTCTATCTCTCTCTCTTTTTACGCTTAATTATACATTTATCTAAAAAGATCTAATACTACTAAAATATAATAGACTTATAAAGGTATTTTTATATAAATTTAAGCCTTTCTTTAGCTGCCTTTAGACTTAATTTTAGTTATTATAGTACCTTTTAATATTAAATACTCTCTTTAATAAGAAACTATATTAATATTTAAATAGAGTATTAAAGACTAGCTTATTAGAGAATCTCTTTATTCTTAATAAAAGAGTTATTCTAGATTAATTAAAAGATATATCTTTTATCCCTTTCTTATATTATTAGTAGCCTGCTATAGTATGGTAAAGATTAGGCTAATTTTTGGTCGCAATAGTAGCGACAAATGCTATACACAGTTAGAAGCGGCACGCTCTCTTTTTCGGCGATCTCTTTGCTAGTTATACTAGAATCAAATGCAGAAATAATTCTAGCCCTCTTATAAGAGCTATATTTAGTTCTAGGCATTATTGGCTCTATTTTCGTTGAGTTATAATAAAAATAAAAAGAAGGTGCAGATGCAAGGTGACGCGGCGTGGCGCGATGGGCGCGTTCATTATCGTGACTTCTGTCACCCCACTATACGACCTTGTCAACCCACTTAGCAATACGGAGTAAGTTATCTTGTCGTTACTTGTCCGGGAGGTACGTTACCTTTGTCGCCCATCTGATCCGACAGCTGTGCATCTGCTGGCGAGACTATTGCTACTACTTATTGTCATTGGCTACCTGGCTAACTAGCACAGAAGTTGTTGTCGGTCCTGTTGCGCATCTGCATCTGCTTCCCGTTACGCAATCTCCGACAAAAATTGGCGTTGCTCGAGGTCCCCCGTGTCTCACAGCTTCCTTTCTACGTGTTTCACCCGCTTCGAAGCTCGAATCGCCGCTTGCCTCACACCGACGGTAAGCAACAGACGTCCACTGGTCAATCCAACCGGACCGAGTTGGCACGACTTCACGCAATAAGCCCTTCTCAGACAGAAGACCAGATTCCAAGAACACCCCTCTTGTAGTTACTCCGTCCGTACCTGCAGTCAAGCTGGATAGGCGGGATCGTTCAAAGCCGCCCCGGTCCCTTCCCGTTCCCCTCCCCCTCCTCAGTTTGTCCCTTGTCGTCGTTGTCTTCGCCGCAGTCCTGGCTTCCTCAAGATCCCTTTTCCGCCTCAATACCCTACTCAGCCATCTCCGCCCTATACCAGTTCCTACGAGCCAACGTACCATTTCTCGTTCTCGTCTATTGATGACAAGCAGCATGGCTGGAGCTCAGTACCAAAACCCGCCCCAGGCACCACCACTGTTTGTTGGCACCATCGAATCTGTTGTGGCCGATATCAACAAGAACAACGAGCTCACAAAAAGCATTTTGGATAAGGTGGTGGCCGACGTTCAGCCTGAAAACGCTACATTCGACAATGTTCTCGAACCGGGCCTGGTCAGTGAGAATGAGTTGGGACAGAGCTATCGTGTTTCCATGTTCTACCAGTACGTCTCTGCTAGCAAAGAGCTCAGGGAAGCTTCAACAAAAGCTCAGGAGATTTCCGATGACTTCAATATTGAGCTCAAGATGAGGGAGGACATCTTCAAACTGGTTGATGCTGCATTCAATACTCGTGACTCTCAAAAGCTGGATAGCGAGTCTCTGCACCTTTTGCAAAAAGAACGCCAAAAGTATGTCCGTAATGGCCTTTTATTACCAGCTGGCCCCCAACGGGACCGCTTCAAGGAAATTCAAAAGCGTCTGAGTCTGCTGTGTCTTCAGAGCCAGAAGAACCTGAATGACGAGATGGGCGGCGTCTGGTTCACTCCTGAGCAGCTGGAGGGTGTCCCCTCTGACGACATTGATGTTAGCCAGCTTGAAAAAGGCACCGGAGAGAACGAGGGCAAGGTCAAGGTCACTTTCAAGTACAACCATTACTTCCCCATGACTAAGTATGCTATCCACGAGGACACTAGACGCACCTACATCATTGCCGAATCGAACAAGGTGAACAAGAACGTGCCGTTGTTCCACGAAATCGTTGCCCTTCGAGACGAAGCCGCCCGTATGCTCGATTTTCCTGACCATGCCAGCCTGGTCATTTCAGATAAGATGGCCAAAACTACCGATAGAGTCACGGAATTCTTGGGCGATCTGCGTGAGCGACTTGCACCAGGTGGCGCAAAGGAGGCCGACCGCCTTCTCCAATACAAGAAGGAGGATTGCGAAACCCGAGGTGCCCCTTTTGATGGCAGCTTATATATGTGGGACATTCCGTTCTACTCTAGAATCATGAAGGAGAAGGAGTATAGCGTGGACGAGGCCGAGATTTCTCAGTATTTCCCTGTTGATAGTACATATCAGGGCATGATCAAGATCTTTGAGCAGATCTTCGGCTTTGTCTTTGTGGAGCTTAGTAAAGAGGATCGTGCAAAGCTCAGCCCTACCGGCAAGGCAGAAGACACCACCTGGCACGAGGATGTCATCGTCTATTCGGTATGGGACGATGAGGCCGCTGGGGGCGCATTTTGCGGATACTTGTATTTGGATCTACATCCAAGAGATAACAAGTACGGCCACAACGCCAACTTCAACATCAAGCCTGGCTACCTGAACAAGGACGGATCTCGCAGCTACCCTGCCACGGCACTGGTGTGCAACTTCAGCAAGCCTAGTGCAAATAAGCCCGGTCTTCTGAAGCACCACGAGGTGGTCACTCTTTTTCACGAACTCGGACACGGCATCCACGACCTTGCTGCTCGTACCAAGTACAGTTACTTCCATGGCACCATTGTTGCCCGCGACTTTGTCGAAGCCCCCAGTCAGATGCTGGAAAACTGGTGCTGGACACCCAGTGTTCTCAAATTTCTTTCTCGAAAATGGGACACAAACGAGAAAATACCCGATGAAATGATTGCGAAATTGGTCAAAACAAAGCACTTCAATTCGGCCACGGCTAATCTCACGCAACTCCTGTACGGCCTCTTCGACATGACCGTCCACACCCCCAGGTCTCACGAAGAGGCCAAGAACATGCCAATCGCCAGGGTATGGAACGAGTTGCGTCGTGACATTACTGGAATCAAGGGCCCTGAGGATCAAGGACAAGGACTGTGAGTAACTGGGCTGGCGCGCGTAATTTTCCGATGCCACGAAAAGGCTAACCTTGTGACATGTAGTGAATGGGGCAACCGCTTCGCCACTATTGGGCATTATACAGGCGGCTACGACGCCGGATATTATGGCTACTTGTACTCGCAGGTCTTCTCCCTCGACATGTTCCACTCTTTCTTTAAAAAGGACCCCATGGATGGCAAGGAGGGCCGCCGATACCGTCATCTTGTCCTGGGTCGTGGTGGCAGCCAGGAAGAACTACAGACTTTGAAGGACTTTTTGGGTAGAGAACCCAGCACTGAAGCTTTCTATAAGGAACTTGAGCTAGCTTAGTGCCATATATGAGAAGACAAAGAAGGCCATGCTGGAATAGAGAGAAACACACCAGTTGATGCTGTATCCAAAAACGGTAGACCTATATAGTAAGAAGTTGCCTTGTGGTAATACAACTCCTGTGAAAATTAAACAGCCTTTTGAAGTTGTTGCAGAAAGGTAGAAATCCTCCATGTTCCAACAGCGCCCGAGGTACATTCTCCCTATGTCCAAAAAACCTACGCATTAGGTGTATCGCTTATCGAAGCATGCCCAAATAACCACGATTGATAATCCAAAGGAACGTAAGAATCATTATGCCCACATTACCACCTAGCACATGATGAGAAGTACCGAAGAAACAAACATTGCTCCGGCTGAGAAAGGAAGATTGGAGAGGCGAGACGCCGCGGCCGTGACATAGGTAGGAGTTGATTTTGATGCTGGGGGGGTTCCGCTGAGTGTGCCATTCGTCGTCGTAATAGTGGTGGTGACTTGACCATTTCCACCGGCTGGTCCACTACTAACAGCATTTTTGGCGTGGTCAGGATCGACATTGCCGGTGCTTTCGCTCGATTTTGGACCTGTACCACTGCCGTTTGCATCGGAACCGGGGCCGTAGCTACTTGCTGTCGCTGTCTCTGTCGCGATTCCGGTTCCTGACCCAGAGCCGGCATTACTTCCGGCGATGATGTTGCTGACGCTGCTAGAGCTGCTTCTGCTGCCACTGGCAGTATCACGGTCATTGTTTTGGGTAGAAGTGGATGAGGGTATCACTCTAGCTGGAGAAGTCTCGAGATCTTGGGAGGTGGAAACTCCACCTGTGGATTCCACTGGTAAAATGATGGATGAAATTTGTTCAGAAGGCAGAGGTGAGGGAGCAGCGGTCTGTGAGAAGGGCGCGCTGCTGACTTGGATAGAGCTGATGGTGGTCGTATGACTCGGGCTCGGGCTTGAGTGAGCAGGCTCAGTGGCGCTCTCGGTCGGGGAAAATGGCGAAAAGGTCGGGCGGCTTGTATCAGCCTGGGCGCTTGTTGCGATAGTAGGCTGCTGCGGCTTCACAATCGGCTCGGGGCTCTCGAATGGAAAAGTAGGAGGCTTCTGAGGTTTTGTCCCACTGCAGAAGTTGAGATACTGCGCAAATTTGTCGTTGATGAAGTCTGTAGCACCAGTTGAGTTGCCGTTGGAGGAATCCTTGATGCAGTTTACGCAGTCGTCATAGACTTGTCTAAACGAAGAGCCATCCTCACATAGCGCGTCGCTTTTGCCGATGCTTTCAGCAATGACGAGGGCGTTATTGCATATATCGAAGCATTGAGAAGGAGCGACGTCTCTCTTGTGCCTGTGGCAGGCTTTCTTGTCTTTCGTATACTTGTGCGGTCGGGATCGGTCATATAGGGCGCGTGCTGACTTGGTGGTGGGAGATGGCTTCGGCCACTCGGTCAACGAGGACTGCGATTCCCAGTTCCCTGTAGTGATCAGGGTGTGAGTGCCGTTGACGACCTCATCGACGACTTTGTACTCGAAGATATCATATGAAAGGCCGAATGCTTCGGGATTGAGGTTGAAGTAGCCATACTGAGGGGGATAGTAGCTTGTTTCGCACCCTTTCCATGTGATGCTCATAAAAGGTGGCGAGGGGATACAGTCGTTGGGGTTGCAGAGATAGTCGTCGGACGGCGGTTCCGGCCACATATTACATCCGTTTGGTTTGGGCGGGTTGCAGACGTATCCAGGCTCGCAACCGAAAGTACGGTTTGACCTTGGATCTAACGGTGCTGAGGCTCCTGTGGGACTTGGGCAGAGGGTGACGTCGAAGATTGGGCTTGTTGTGACGGTGGTCGGCGGTCTTTCGACTGTGATAGGAGGAACTGTAATTGTGGTGGTCTCTATCACTGTGTATCCGGGCTGAGTAATGGTCTTGGTTTCCTGCTCCTCGGTGACATGGATTGTGGAGGGAGAAAGAGTCCTAACCACCGTCGTTACGATAGTGGTGCCAGGTGAGGTTTCGGTTCTTCCAGGAAGAGTGATTGTACTTGGCTCTCCGGACACTGTGACTGTTGGTCCTGCAATTGTTTGAGTAATATTCTGGCCTGGACCTGTTACAGTCTCTCCAGGAGCAGTGACTGTTTCTCCAGGAGCTGTCACCGTCTCCCCGGGTGACGTTATAGTCTTGCCTGGACCTGTCACAGTCTCTCCGGGAGCAGTGACTGTTTCTCCAGGAGCTGTCACCGTCTCTCCAGGAGCTGTCACCGTCTCTCCAGGAGCTGTCACCGTCTCTCCGGGTGATGTTACAGTCTTGCCTGGACCTGTCACAGTCTTTCCTGGTGCAGTGACTGTTTCCCCAGGGGCTGTTACAGTCTCTCCGGGAGCAGTGACTATTTCTCCGGGAGCTGTCACCGTCTTCCCGGGAGCTGTTACAGTCTTTTCTGGTCTCGTAACCGTTTCCCCAGGGGCTGTTACTGTCCCTCCTGGAATAGTCACTATTTCTCCGGGAGCTGTCACCGTCTTTCCGGGAGCTGTTACAGTCTTTTCTGGTTTCGTAACTGTTTCCCCAGGGGCTGTTACTGTCCCTCCTGGAATAGTCACTGTTTCTCCGGGAGCTGTCACCGTCTGACCTGGTCTCGTAACCGTTTCCCCAGGGGCTGTTACTGTCCCTACTGGTATAGTCACTGTTTCTCCGGGAGCTGTCACCGTCTGACCTGGTCTCGTAACCGTTTCCCCAGGGGCTGTTACTGTCCCTCCTGGTATAGTCACTGTTTCTCCGGGAGCTGTCACCGTCTGACCTGGTAATGTGCGTGTGGTGACGACGGGATAGCTTGTTGTAACTGTTGACAGGATTGTTGTGAATATGGTCGTAGACTTGGTAGTGTACTGGGTGTTGCCGATAGTTACAGTTACAGGGTGCCCACTGACAACTGTCTTGGTCTCGATGTATGTTGTAGGCACCCAAATCGTGGTCGAGTCAACGATTGTCCGCGTATCATGAATGGTTGTCCCCTGTAACACTGTTTGCGTGGTAACAATTCTAGATACAACCCCGGTGACTGTCTGCGTGGCCGTAGTTGTAGCCCATGAAGTTATAGTAGTTGTCTTACATCCGTGCGTATCACTGCCGTTCGATGGAGAGTCACAACTGCGTCGGCGTGTTAGTAATTGTGTCTGCCGCCCATGAAGTGATTTGCGTTAGACATACTCAACTGTTTTAGTTACGGTGACAGGATAAGACTTGAATCACGTTAGCAGCTTCTCTCTTCTCGACGACAGTAAGATCACTGTACCTTTGTGCACGTCTCCAGCGCTGTTGTGGTAACGTATTGAGTAGTGTACTGCAATTTTGTAGAAATATCATGCTCTGTTGCGGTGGTATATATCTGGATCTCCTGTCAGCTCTGACAACCCATGTCAATTTTTAATTCCGTGGTCTCACCGTCTTTTCTCGATATATTGTGGTGCTTTGGCAATGTAAGCGCATACACAAGCATTATCTTGGCCTAGATTACTCACCAAATCGTCGATATGACTGTCCTGATTGTAGTCGGACAGCATTCCTTACATTGCGCCGACAGAACCGAATCAGGAAAAAGATTTTGATCAAGTGTGAGTAATCCTTCAACGCCGGGCCCAACATCCACCTTGGGTATTGCAGCAATGAGGCTTGTGAATAAACCAAGCGAGATTGCTAGACGCATCTTGCCTGCACTCTGCCGTGTGCCCAGCTGATAGATGTAGTTTTGTACTCTGGAGAACGAGCTTGAAAAGGTGAATGAGAAACGAGTGACGATATTCTGGCAACACCTCAATCCTCCCAAATGAGAGCACCGAGAAACCCAGCACCAAGATCAGGAGGCTAACAGCGAGGATTTTATGAGGTAGAGCTCGCCCCTGAATGAAGCTTTGACGACCGAATGCCACAAGTATACTCCGTAGCTTGTGCTCCAAGCAAACTGAAGTGCTCCAAAGAGGCAAATCTGTCTCAAATGGAGACTGCGTGCGTTGTTTGGCAATTATGAACAGACTCCCGCTAGCGATGGACAGACCAGCAAAACTCTTGACAATGAGCAAAATGAGCAGTGATATGAAGAGGGAAACATGTAACTACTAAACACACAGATCGGTCTGCTTCTAATAAAATCTCCGAATGCAGGTGCACCGTAGATAACTTAAGCCTGGTGCTTTTCCAGGCCAAGCTGTTAGTTATACAAGTGTATAGCATGAACCAACGCTCTGGGTGTTACGAAGGGAATTTCCCCAAGACAATCCAATCACAAATACATGCATCTCTCCAGTAGCAACGGTGACGAATCGAGCGATTTTCACTGTACTCCAAGCCAATTTCCTGCACGAGCCAGGATCTGGCCTTTGTGGCTCGCAGTCTGACCAGGATCATCAGAGACGGGGCCGCCGATGACTGACTGCGGCTGAGGAGGAGGAAGAGAAGTTGCTGGCTCCATAGGTCTCCCATGTATGTATTGCCGTACGGAGTATGTATTCGCATGCCGTCCTGTTCGGATTACTTCTCCGCATGTCCCGAAGGTGGAAACCACAAAGAGAGCATCTGGTCCCAACCATGGCAGCCATGGCATAGCATTTGGCTGACCTATGTGTATGCTGACCTATGTGTATGCTGCTGACCTATGTGTATGCAAAGAAACAGAACCAGGTTACTCTCTCCAAGTCCGCATATCTGGATACGAAGTGGGCAAGAAAGCCTGGCGGAGACTTCGTTCTATCTTCCTTTTGTTTTGTCCTTCCAAGCTAGCTTAGCCGGCTTCCGAATGGTATCCTGGCTCAAGCCAACAAGCGGGCGCAGCCGAGGGCTTTTTGGCAAGAGACTTACTACGTATTCCGGCCGATAAATAGTTCCAGTTCGGTTACGCAGCCTCAAGTACGGCCATCGAGGCTGTGCGTGCAGAACGAAGCATCAACAAGAAAAGCAACTATTATGTACGGAGTGTACTCCATACTTCTGCGGGCTTAATCGGACCGCTTTGGTGTCTACACAGACGCAAGCACAATGCACTGCACATGCAGAGTTGAAGGCTTTGGGTTACGCTGGCAGCCTTGTTGGTAGTGTTTGTGTCAGTGTCAGATGTGAGGAGATGTTCAACGGGCCAATACTGGGCCTGAGTGGTCTGTGTTGTCTGAGTGATCCGAGCAAAAAGTCTCAAAGCTTCGTCTTTGGTTGGTCAATACCCAGCTATCGCATCCATCTCTACTCCAGCCCACCAAGAACAAGGTCAACTGGCATCACTCGGGCACACACGCACGATAAGTCGTACATGTCGGGGACAACATGGCATAAAAAAAGATACGACGGCTCTAATGACGAAGTTCGGAGAGTTTTGCTTGCAGACGCGGTTTGTGCCACAGCCTCGTTCGTCCACAGCCAGGCCTGATGAGTTGTCTCTGAGGCGGAGGTAAGGCGGAGGTATGGCGAATGGCGAATGGCGAATGGCGAATGGCGAATGGCGGACGGCGGACGGCGGATGGATGGATCGACAACGCATGACGGGTGACGGATGACGGATGACGAATGACAAGCAGGGTGACTGGGGATGGTTTGCGGAGGAATAACAGCATCGACGAGGGTTTGCCGCGGAGTCGAGGGTTGAGGAAGTACGGACGGTACGGAGTACGTACCTTAGGTAAGTTACTCCAGACTCCACGTGGGTCAGACATCCATCCAGCTCATTGTTGAATCGCGACCCAGCGAGCGGTTGAAATTTCCACCTTCTTGTTCTTAGTTGTTATCCCACGTCCCGCCCGCTACTGCACAGTACAGCCCTTTCGGTACTCTGTGCATGCAAGTCCATGCTCGTCTAGTCCAAATCACGGTTAACCCCATCATCTTTCAAGCTGTGGTCGACGGTTGGCCTGAGTTGCCCCCTCCTCAACGCCAGAGATGTGTGTTGCATCCAACCAGGCTTGCCAGCCTGAGCCGGGCTGACCTTATCTATTCAGGAACTGCTATTGTCCGTTTCTGGATCCTTGTCTTCCCTCCACAGCCACATTTCGTACGGAGTACAGGGACTCAAACATATCCGTACATACTCCGTTCTCCGGATCTACTGTACTCCGTACATACTGGACTTCTCGCCACGCCTCCTCACCACATTCGATGCCTTCTCATCCATCGTCTCCGCCGCCTCGTGTCATGAGAATGCTTGGTGAGAGCTTGGGCCTACGTCCAATGTGTGAGTCGAGCGACTGGGCCGTCTTACCCTGGTCCATGGTGGAGGGACAACATGGAGGACAAGGCAAGTGGCCATGCCTGTCTTGGCAGCAAACATGACCTGGTTGGTCATACATGCGGTACAAGTTTTCGTACGTACATGTAAGTCGGACCAGGCCGTGGTTATACAACATTTGTGCCCCAGTTGAAAGAGGGGAAGGCCTACGGAGTACTGGAAGAGCGTTGCAATTGGAAGTTGTGATCTCCTCCCCGAGTTTCAGTACGAGCTGGCAACGCCGGTACTCGTGCTATTGGTGGTGGATGAGGCATCGCGAGACCATTGTTTCGTTTCCCTTTGTTTCTCGCCGGCTGACAAAAATCCGACGCAGGACAAGTCTGGAGATCCTTCTGTTGCCGTAGGAGTGTCGCCACGATCTTCGTGTTCACCAGTACCAGCCTCACTCCCACGCTTACACGCAGCCTTCATTTACTCTCTTCAATTAGTGGGTTAATTTTGAGACATTCAGCTTGGCAAACTGGGCTTGGTATTCTAGCCAGATCACAATCCTATTCCACGTGTAAGGGGAAAAAAAAGAAATCAACTGCCGACAAAAGAATGGGCCATTGTGACACGGCATAATATATCCTCACACGCTACGGAGCAGTAAAATTAACACCTTGGATTTGGAGTGCGGTTGTCCGCCAAGCAACCTTCGCGGTTTTGCCGCAACTCCAACACCCCAGCAAAAATGAAATTCAGCTCAACAGCAAAGTCGGCGATTTGTATAGGATTATCTGTCCTGTCCAACGCCCAGTTTAGTACCTGGCAAAGCAATCAAGTGAACACTAGCATTTGTTTGTGGATTCAGCCCCGAGGTATGTCATTATTGATCTACCTTCTCCTGTTAATATCTTTGCTCACGGTTGATCACTTTCCAGCTGCCTTGATTCGCGACACCATTTATCTTGATGGAGGGAGCATCTGGTGGTCTCCCGGCCTTGCTTCCGGCGAAATTGGTGAACCCGTCAACAAAGGCAAGTTTAACCGTCCCCCTACCCTTCCCAGACGAGTCAAACTGACATGCAAAAGGCAACCTCCAAGGATATGTTTTGTCATACAATCTCTCCGAATCTTTCCAAAAGGGTTCGAATGTTACTGGAAATCTTGTGAAGAACCTCATGTCCAAGGCTTTAGGTGGATCGCAAAGTGGCATCAGCTCCGAACCTACTTACTATGATGGTGGCATGTTGGCTAATGACGCCCAATTTTTCCTCTACGGAGGAACTCTATTCGAAAATACCGCTTTGTACGATTCGCCCGCCGCAAACGCAGTGCTCAGTTATCGCCGATACGCTTACGGCCCAGAAAAGCCGCTCTGGTCAAAGGGATTCTTAAGTGGACATCTTGACGACGGTGTAACTAGGTACGTTGCATACGGCGGTGCAGTTAGTGCACCATCAGAGAACAAGGCGTGGTATTTCTCAGGCCTCACGTCTCCAACCAGAGGGCCGATTGTAACGTATGGCAACGTATCAAGACGCGCCACAGACGTGTCTAACACACTCATTGAACTGGATATGACGGACCAGCATCCCGAGAAGTGGGCCAACATAACTCTTCCTGATAACATTATACCAAGAGCAAACCCTGAAGTTGTTTGGGTGCCAGTTGGAAAGCAGGGCATCCTAGTAGTTTTGGGCGGAGTTGTATATCCGGAATGGGTATCTCCAAGTCACAAGTCTCCAAATGAGACAGAAAGTGTGAGTAGGACCGCCCATGATGGTTATAGTTATTACTTCTCTATATCTGGTTTGAAAACAACGGATGCTAACACTGTAGAAGAAACTTAAAAGCCCCGAATTCATGCGCACGATCGATATTTACGATATTGCCAACAAGGAATGGTATCAACAGCCAACAGAAGGTGGTCCGGGGGCCAGCGCACGAGGTTGTGCTGTTGTGGCGGCGGCACCGGACAATTCTAGCTTTAACATATACTATTACGGTGGTTACGACGGAATACACCTATCGAATGATTTCTCCGACGAGGTTTGGGTTCTGTCACTGCCGTCATTCACTTGGACCTTGCTGAACAAAGGAACGCCGGCCCATGGCCGTTCTGGACATAAGTGTTTCAAGATATATCCAGACCAAATGATGGTACTTGGAGGATACCCGCCCACGAGAGGCACATCGCTCACGTGTCTAGACCAAGGTCCCGTAATTGTCTTCAACTTAACTAGCGGCAACTGGCTGGATGGTTACTCGCCAACCAAATATGGTGATTATGGCGTCCATGAAAAGATCACCGCCCTTGTAGGAGGAACTGCCTCTGGAGGGGCAACTGTTTCATCTCCTAGACCTTCAGGCTGGGCTTCCAAGAGATTAGGGGACGTCTTTTCGGTGGCATATGACACAAAAAAGCTCAAACAGTATTGGCCATATTATCCTTTGTCGTCGCCGGCGCCTAGTGCTACGACAACCCCTTCAGAATCATCTGATAAATCTTCGCTTGCTACCATTATTCCGGCAGTTCTTGTCCCTGTGATTTGCTCGGTCGGGATTGGAATCGCATTGTGGTTCTATTGTCTCAGGAGGAAGAAATCGGCCGCCGCGTCGTCATCAGATTCAACAGCAAATGAGAGCGGACTAAATATCATGACGTGGGTTAGGGGGCAAGGGGCGATCAAGAGATCAATGATGACTGAGTCACCTCACAAGTTCGAAACGGGAACTTCTCCTGATCTGGATGGGATTTCCGCTTTTGAGCCGCCTTCTACAGAGAAATCAGAGAATACACACCATGAGATGGAAGATACTCAAGTCTTGGAGTTGTGCGGTGAGTTCAACTTGCGTACTCATGCTCATGCTATTGTCGTGAGGGGAATCCCGTAGCTAATTTCGTTGTTACAGATACATCTTCACCTGCGGAGCTGCACGATACTGGGTTCACACCAATGGGCACATTTCAGAAACAGTTTGGATCATTCGGTCCTGAATTGTCCAGTTCTCAGTATAATAGACAATCAGAGTTTGGTAGGCTCAGTGCCGCTTTCCCAACATCCGGCGGCGAAAGGCACTGGATTGAGCCGCCTTTGCCGGACACATGGGCTCATTCCCCTTCTGTATTAGAGACACCTGACCCTTTCGATCCTTGCGATTTTTCCAAGAGCCAAGCTCTTCCGATGGTTTCGCCTGAGGAACATGCCCAGCACGATTTACCCGTATCTCCAGCGTCGTCAAGCGGCAGATTTGGCGGCGACTATATCACTGCGGGTGCTACAATGAGTCCCATAAACCGACCTATGTCTGGAGAGACTGAGGACGGACGTTTTCACGAGCATTTCTAGGGCATGACATTGGTCCTAACAATTAGTTTGGGTTGTTCTTGACTGACCTGGCAACGTGACTCGGTAATCCATCTTCATTTTTCCTATACATGATAGAATGCACTAGTTTCACACATGTATTGTCACAAAATAGTTTTTTAATATTGATTTATGCTGTTCCTGCCAGTTGCAGTCACCCCTGTTCTAGGTGCCTGAAGTCATGGATAAATTCGCCCCCAAGTTCGCTTTCTTACACTTCGATAATCGCATCGTCCTCATCGATCTCATGTACCCTATTACTCGTGCCACCGTCCTTCTCTTCCGCCCCTTCCCCTTCCTCATCTCTCATCAAAACCTGCACCAGTCGGTCACAAGCTTCTCTAACATCCTCATCGTCGACACGCAAATGTGTCTCTCTAATAATCGGATACACCTTGACCCTTCTCATCAAGTCCCTCCCTTCCCTCGTCGTCGTTAGTAATGTCAGCGTCTCAACATGTGTCAGAATATTCTTCTTGTCCGAGTCCCTCTGCTTATCCGGCGATAGGAGCTGCAGATCCGGCAGCATCTCCATCGTGTCCTCCACCTCGTACTCCTCGTTTCCGGTGATGGGGAGCAAGACGTAGGGCAGGAGATTGATGCCCTCTTCATCCAGAAAAACAGGGTGAGAGTCGACGTCGAAAACAACATTTTTGATGGTGCTCGCTACACCTTTCCTCCTTACGTCCGACTTGTGCTCTGTGAAGACTCTGATCTTGGTGAGGGGGATGACGCCGTCGTACTTCTGCTTGGTGAGGAAGTGTTTTCGGATTTTCTCGTGTTTGGACAAATCAGCGAATACGTAGGCGAGGTAGTCGAAGTCGGCTTTCTTGTTGTATGCGCCATCTTGGCCCTTGACGAAGAGGTCCATGAGCTGGTTCATGACGGAGTCGTCGGAACCGAGGGCCTCGGGGGCAGTCTGCTTTTTCTCTAGGAGTGATTCGAGGCCGTCCATTTTGGCCAAATTGGCGAGAAGCATGGCTAATAAATTGGCGTTGGGCTCCTCTTGGCCCTGTGTATCTAGGTCGTTAAATGGATGTTTTGGGATGGTAGGAAGGCGATGAGAAATTTGGGGGTGAGACATACAACGATGTGGTCTAACATGACGCCAATGAACTTGTCGTCCTTTCCTAGGTCTTCCAAGACCTCGGGGTCTCCTGATAGGTTGATCAACATGGTCAGAACATGTTCGGCAATTTTCTAATACGGAACTTAGTTTCTGGTGGTTTGCGCATGAGATCAAACAAAAAAAGTCGGCAACATACAGGGTGGTCCCGTATCAGCAGCTTCAGGTTTTTTACGGGTTTCATATCATTTGCCTTGAACACTGCAGGATCCGCCGTTGAGTATGGCACGAGATTCTCTGTGGCTGCCAGACGGATCTGTGGATTTGGGTGGGCAATGAAGCCCACGAGCTGTTGCACAAGTCCAGGTCAGCACGTCTGCCCCAGACCATGGTCCCGTGAGAAGCACAAAATGAAGCGCACCTCCTCCAGCTCTGTAGGCATATTTGCGGTTGATCAGTGTTGTGACTGTCACAATGCGGGATGCTCAAGGACTGAAGGCTCAGTGTTTCCAGGAATATGGAAACTCTTTGAAGTTTTGGAGGGGCAATTTTCATAGTGGGGGTTTGTAAAAGCCTTACGGCGGCTTCAGCGTCATCGTCAGGGGTCCAGTCTGTAACTTGACAATGTCTGTCTGGTTCGTTTAATTGGAGCTTTGACAAGGGCAATGGAGGCAATGGGCATGGGCGACTTGGCACATCAACCGGCAGGTCTCCGAATAGCAGAGCAGAGAATCCGTTTCCTATTGATACAGACTTAGGCTTCACCATGTTGAAACTTACTACAGCTACATTGTCATTGTTATGCATTCCCGAAGGAGTCGGTGGGAGTCGTCACTGGAAATCTGACATCGCATCTAAAAGCGGTGAGGGTTTTCCAAGAGCAGGCAGGTTCCCGCTAAACCAATCTTGGAACGAGGAGCGGCAGATCGATAAGGCACAAATTTTTGATTTTCCATCCCCCCCGCCCGCCCGCGCGCTACATTGAGCGACAGCCCGCGAAAACCACCACGGAGTTCAGTTTGGGGCCTTTGTCATCGCCTTAGCTTCAATCACGACGATAATACATTCAGAATGCCCAAGGCTACTACACCCAAGGCCGATCGGCCGGCCCGTCGTCATAATCCACTCGAAAACGATATTGTCGCTACTGGTCTCTTGCGCAATAAGCCCAGCAAGAAGAAGTCCAAGAAAACGGACGATGCCGACGAAAGTTTTGTCGATTCCAAGGCTTCAAAGAACATCCTGAGGATAGGTCGCGAGCTTGCTGATGAAGAAAATCCTGAGAAAGCTTCATTTGCCCCCGGACCGACTATCGACTCTTTCGGTTACGAATCTCGCTTCGATGACGACCTTGATGGTGAAGAAGCCAAGACATATGACGACGATGAAGCTTGGGGCGACGATGACGAGGTGGTGGAAGAGATCGAAGTTGACCCTGAAGACCTTGAAATGTACAAGAAGTTCATGCCCGACGAAGAGGACGATCTGTTGAAGCATGGTTGGGACCTCAAGCCTTCAGGCGACGCAGTTGAAGGGGAAAGCCGTAACTTAGCGGACATTATTCTGCAAAAGATTGCTGCGCATGAGTCTGCTGAAGCCAGAAATGATGCCGACATGCCAGTTGATGACTTTGAACTACCCCCCAAAGTAGTCGAGGTTTACTCCAAGTAAGTGCTTCGATGCCACATGAAGAAGCAAGGACAACAGAACTGACAGTAATCGCAGAATCGGAGAGATTCTGTCCCGCTACAAGTCTGGCCCATTGCCTAAGCCATTCAAAATTCTCCCAACTATTCCCCATTGGGAAGAAATCCTCAATATCACCCGACCAGATCGTTGGACACCCAACGCCTGCTTTCAGGCAACCCGAATATTCGTTTCTCACAAGCCAATTGTCGTGCAGCGTTTTCTCGAGATGGTAGTATTAGAAAAGGTCCGCGAGGACATTTACGAAAACAAGAAGCTGAACGTTCATCTGTTTAACTCACTCAAAAAGGCCCTCTACAAACCTTCTGCTTTCTTCAAGGGCTTCCTCTTCCCTCTCATTGGCAGTGGAACCTGCACTCTGAGAGAAGCCCACATTATCTCTGCCGTACTCGCTCGGGTCTCCGTCCCGGTGTTACACTCTGCTGCAGCTCTCAAGGGTCTCTGCGAGATTGCTGCCCAAGAAGCTTCACAGGGAAGCGAGGGCGGCGGCGCGACCAACATCTTCATCAGGACCCTGTTGGAGAAGAAGTACGCCCTCCCCTACCAGGTTATTGACGCTCTGGTGTTTCACTTCCTTCGATTCCGCAGCGAAGACCCTGCTAGCGTTCAGGAGGGCGATGCCATGGCCGGGATTTCCGGTGAAGGTGACGTCAAGACGAAACTGCCGGTCATATGGCATCAAAGTTTGCTAGCATTTGCGCAAAGATATAAGGGCGACATCACCGAAGACCAACGTGAAGCGCTGCTTGATCTGCTCCTCGGCCACGGCCATTCTGCCATTGGCCCCGAAGTGCGACGAGAACTGCTGGCTGGACGAGGCCGTGGTGTTCCTTTGGAGCCTCAAGGTGAAATTCTTGATGGCGACGATACCATGGCGATTGACTCTTAATTCGAATGCACGTTACGGAAAGAACTTGAGGACAAGATGCGAGCATGGCATTCGGATATTCTTGCATGGCGTTGGGGGCTAGTTCCGGACAAGAATGAGTCCAGCTTTTACTTTTACTTTTAGAATATGCCAACGGAATACAGCATTGAACTGTGTCACCCACCTCACCTCCTCTCTCATGTCGTCAACAACAAAGTACATTTGCCAAGGACTCTCAGCGGAAAGGGGTTCACTCGACAACCTTTCGATGTTCGCACCTTCCTTTTGAAGCCATCAAACCATGCGTCGTCTGCGACCATCGCAAACCACGAGGACCAACTCGCTTTGTAGGCCATCAAATTGTAATCTAGGACGTCCCTATAAAACGAAACCGATCCTATGCATGTATTTCTACTCACCACAGAGATCATCAAGGTCGCTGTTTCTTCATAGCCCTCTTCTCGCATCACCATCAAGCCCACTTAGCGGCCTGATCCCCTAGAACTTCCAGCACAGTGTCTCGCCTTGGGCAACGTCCGTATCAATAAGTAAAGTCGCACGCGGTCAATCTCGCTGTCAGACGCTTCATTCGAGAAGTCCCATGTCGGACTCTCTGGTTCAGAGGACGATGCTACCTAGCCCGACGGGAGCAAGCGAGGTAAAGTAAGCGTTGCTCAACATACATCTCCCTCCGAGAGAAGGTTACGCTGACGCTCCCTTTACGCAGCTACTTCAATTTTCCTTTCCAAAATTTCTCGACCCCGCCGCTGTTCTATCTTACGTTTCCAACTCCATCTGCCGATCCTAGAGATGTTCAAGGAGAAGGATGGCACAGTACCATGCCTCACGATAGAGCCAATACAGAATCATCTTCCTCTGCCGCCTCGCCATTCGTACAGCCTCATTTTTCCAAGAATCGAAACGGCCCGTCTGTCTTTGGCGTAGATCCGCCTCGCCCAGCTAGAGAGGGATACGAATAGGTCTGGTTTCCTGAGGGCTACTGGGCGGAGAGACAACCTGCAGCTGCACCACGGACAAAGAGCAATGCTAGCTCTCGTTTTTGGAGATGGAAAACACGGTCACCCAAGTCCACAAGCGACATGGACGGGAGAGATGTGACTTGTGCGTCTCCTACGGCATCGGTGTCATCGCCTTTATCCAAGTTTGGCACCCTTGGCGCTCAGCAAGTTACCAGTCCCTACCTTTCGGAATCTGCCCATGTCTTTTCCTTGCAACATCCCGTTGGCAAGGTGTTAGAAGATGGGTCGGGTGAGGATGCCAAGGTGTCTCGAAACTCGGATGCAACTGAAGTGGACGTACAGAGAAACGAAAATAGCCCTGATCCAATCCTGGACGTTTTGTCAGCTGAAACGGCTTCTCGTCCCCCGTCTATTCGCTCCCGAATGTCTAGAAAGTCAAGGAGATCCAGAAGAGGTGATAACTTTGAGCCACAGGACGAGCTGCGGGACAGCATTGACTCCGAATGCATACCTACGAAGCATAATATCGTTAGTTGAATTCAACAGAAGTCTACGTTTCAACTACGCTGACGTATTAGAGTGTGCAGATACACGATAAGGATCATGAACTGGATAACAGTAGCCATTCATACGTTCGTCTATCATGGATATCTACGTGGTCCCACAATCTCGGCAAGACTGGTGCTTGGCTCAAGGAAGAGCTTGCTCACTCAAAGCTCAGTCACAAGATCTTCAGCCGGGATCACGCGCATCGAAGGCATTCCCGCCCGTCATTGTGCGCAATTTCAAGCTCCTCGAGACGATCATCCATCAAAAACACCCATAAAGACGGAGCAAGGATCTTTCTCGGCACCAATAGTAGGTTTCGGGCTTTCTCTAGTCTTCTTTTTATGCACACACAAACGGGACCAAGCTCACATGCCCCAAGATAGTTTTCGTTCCACAAATATTCAATTCCCTGGAGGAGTAAGTGGATAGTTATTTGCTGTTTGGGTCTCCCGTTCTCCATCTGCTCTCAGTCTCTCTGACCAGGTTTAAGGAAGCTACTCGTGTCAGCACGCCGCCCCTGGACGAAGACACGGCTGACGGAAAGCCAAGGGGCTTCTTTACATCGATGACGGCACCCGAACATCATCCAGCCAGTAGCCCATCTCCAACACAATCTTCCTCCCATTCAAGCCCTCGCGGCTACCAACGGAGCAGTTTCTCCTCTCAGCCTCGAGAATGGTGGGATCCGATGCCTCCGCGCAGTAAGCGCCGGGCACAGCAGCATCAGCAGCCCTGTGCTGAAGACTTTGCATTCGACGTCCCGGAGCACCTGCCAAACAGTCCTCTTTGCCCTGCCAATGGTCGGCATAGAAGCGGTGGGACGGGGATGTGTGTCTACCATGGGCGAAGGAGAGCCAAGTCTAGCCTGAGAGATGCAAATAGGAGAGACACTGGCACAGTACTACTAACTGGGGGGCTTTATTAGGTTAGAAATCTATCGTTCCTCATGTCACGAATGCAACATCACCTGTTTCATGCCGCTTTTTTTCTCGTCAGAAGTTATTTGCTGCTAGTAGTCGCGCTCTAATGGAAATCAGTATTGCCTCAATGTAACTATGTCGTCTTTCAAATGAACACATGTACGCCACGCCAAGTAAACCCGCTTTAAAAAAAAAAGAACTAGAACAAATCCTTTGACTCGTTTCATCCACGCCTCACAGCAAACAGACTACTCCAGAAAGCTTCCGCTTCTTCATGCATCCCCTTTAAGGTCCAGCTCAGACGTCAGACAGAGGCACCATGATATCCGCAGTCTCCTTCAGAGGGTAACGAGGCGCCTTTCGTTGCCATCATACCCAGCATCGGACTGACTCGATCGATGTGTCTCAAAGGGCGAACTCGATTGACCATGCTGACCAGTCACGCTGGTTTTACCACTGGTTCTTCGATTCGTACTGTTCCACTCGTTGCTCGGTGTCATGGGTATTGCGACAGGTACATACGACTGCTTCTTCTTGCGTGACAAAAATGTCCCCGCCCGCTTGAAAGTCTCCCCATTGCCGCCGATGTGGGTAAGGACGAGAACGACGGTATAGACAAGAAATATGGTAAGGAGTACCCACGGAGTGGAAATGTATCGGAAGCACGCATCTTCGCCTACATCTCCTTCCTCCTCTACAGCTTCCTCGGGAGGCGAGGTGAACCATAGAATGGAGGTGAGACCGGTCCCCAGTGCCAGGATGACTAGTATGATGAGCCGTATAATTGGCCATGGTTTCCAACGAGTGGGACGAGATATCACGGATAGAAGTGCCATTAGGAGTAGACAGACCCCCGCGGAGATATACCCATAAGCAAACTACAGCCGGGATATCCATTAGTAACACAAAAGAGGAAGGCTTTCGGAAGAGATGCTGCTCAGGGCGCCTTGCAACCCGCCGCCTGCGTACTTACCACGATTCTGTAACGTCGCCACGTCTTGTTGGTCACCTTGTTTTGAAACGTCTCAGCAGATATATTTCCCCGCGTTATATTGTGTGTCGGTTGTATGACGTCCTTTGCAATGTTAATGCCAAAAGCCTGGAAAAGATTGTTTGTCATGGATGCAATGATGGTTTGAGTAGAGAGAAGGAAGGTAGTAACTGCATCCTCGGTTGTTTCAGATAATGCTGATGCATTGCCCGAGTTGCCAAACTTCTCGAGGGTCGGCCAGAGATCATTCGGCAGAGACGTGATGTTGTTGATGGCAAGTTCGACTGTCTGCAGAGTTTCAGTCATCTTTGCCGGGTACTGTGAAAAGAAGTCGTCGGTTTTGTTCTTGAAATACTGGCCGATTTTGGCAGACGTAATGTTTGTCTGAGGTGAGCTGTCCCCAACAACACCTCCAAAACAGTTGTCTGTAAGTTGGTTCAGAACAGACATAACCTTTGACCATATGATATACTGGGTAAAAGCTTGCATGAAGAGAACGAGAGAGAGGTGAAACGGAAGGTGTAGCGAGGTCCAGATGAGTTGCCGTACTGGCGGAAGATAAAACGACGACCGTAGCCAGTCGAAGTAGATCAAGAAGACGAAGTAGATAGTTGCAACGCCCGCGGTGATCAATCCAATTGTAAGTGAGTCTAGAGGTTAGAGGATCATTGTCAGCAAATTCAGCAGTTGCATGCCGGTTGACGTATCTAACGTACCCCATGCTTTCGGAGTTTGGACTATGGTCACCACTTCCTTTGCGATATTAACAAGACCATCTCCGAGTATCATGACTGTTATCAACGTCAGCCGTTTTATGAGATGAGTTTCAGTGAAACTCATTACAGTCCAAAGATAGGATATGACCAGAGTAATGATTGCTTCGGCGCCGGATATGAAGTACCACGTCATGTACACTCGAGTGCGCTTGTTGTCCAGGAACCGAAACGTGACACCCAGGTAGATCAACAGAGCGACAATGTTGACACATATGTTTATGTAAAGGGGTACTCGGCTTTTCTTGTACTGCCTGACGTGCCACAGGGTACTTGCGTACTCTACCGCGAGGACAGCACGAGAGAACATCAAGATGAGGGCTTGGTGATAGTGTCAGCTTGGTTGTCCTGAGGGACACTGAGAACATATGAACAGGTCTGTTGCAGCACCATGTGTTTAAGGTAGCGTAGATTGAGAAAACAAGCACATACACATGGTTCTCATTGTCTGCGCTTCTTGGTTCGATGGGTCAAAGATCGGGGCGACCACGGCAAAGCCGACCAGGACGCCCAGCTGAAGGGCTCTCGCTGCACGTTCTTTAATCACCAGGTTAGCCGTTTCGACATTGATATGGATCTGAAAATGTGGTCGACGTACCGAAGATACTATCAGTCACAAACCGCACATCATACGCCGCAACAAGAAACCAATTAAGCCACAAGAGACTTTGATGTCATTTGTTAGCGCTGCTTCGTAGTTTTCGCTCTTTCTTGCCAGCCGGACTCACCAAAAATATCCAATGTATGCTTTAAAAGACGAATGGTTGGTGACTTCTCTATTTTCCGAGAAGACGGTGTAGTTTGCAGCAAAGAAAAGGTCATAAAAGATCTCCAGAAGAGTAGGCTCTTCGTACTTGATTCATGAGAAAATGGATGTCAGATGTGTAGTAGAACCAAGGCCGAAGTCCTCACAGGTCCGAATTATACGCACCCGTCTGAGCATGGGAACTCCCTTCTCTTGGTAGTCGCTCTTGTCGACGTGCTCTTGGGCGGATGGGATAGCGTTGTCGACGACTGGCGACTTGAGAAATTTGAGCCTCTCCCGTACATGAGGCTGACGATAATGCTGCTTGTGATTCGTCATGGCTTCAACCTGTCGGTGTCGCGTCAATGAGTCTCGCTCAATGGCAACTGACCCATCCGATCAGCTACTCCGGGTATATAGTGTTGAATAGAACAACTGCCGCCCAAGTTCAAGGCTCGGGATGGAGACAGCTCTTGAGGGGTGACCCTCAGACGTCTTACAGGAGCGGAGAAAGCAGATAAGCCAGGTCCAGACTCGGCAGCACTGCCTCATCATCGGGATATCATCAAGCTTGGACTAGTCCCGCTTGCCGAACGAAGAACCTACGGGGGGCTCATGGCTTTGACAGCCAGTCACCTGCTGCTTTCAATTCGATTACCAGTCCCGCATGGACGGGACTGCCGAGCAGTGGCCGAGTTTCCATTTTGTCCAGCCATGCGTGAGTCGGCCATATCTGTAGACACAACGTGGCTGGCAACGATCCTTGACCATGGCTCTCTTTCTCTTTCTGGTGTGATCATACTCCATATTGAGATTGGCAATACCATCAAGAGCCCTATGAAGCAAAAACTTTAACGAGCAATTAGCGGCGAGCTACCGAGGTTGGCCAGCATGCTAGCTAGACTCAATTGGTCAGTCTGTTGGAATGATCGGGCATCCAACGAAATCACTGTCTTTGTTTGATTCGCCGAACCGTCAACGCCATTCCAGCTTAGCGAGGGTATTCATTTGATTCGTCGCTTTTCCCTCTCCTCCAGACTTGGTACATGGTAGGTACAGTGTGAAGCTAGAGGGTGTTTTGGAGTAGTTGTCGATGTGCGAACATGGCTTAACGTTAACTGATGTTGGAAGTGGTGTGGGAGTTGACACAAGTTGGCTCCAGGCTGCATGCAAAGACGCTACCCTAGACCTAACATGTAAACACGATTGATTGAAACGAAAATCAATGCTTTCCAGTGTTTGGTGATGTTGTTCGCAGCTCAAGTAGAGATACCGCAGCTGTAGCTCGACTACTATGCTAACCGATGAAGCACTGGTGGGAAACGGCATGATTCTTGCCTTGTGATTCTGTAAGAGTGCAATTGCTTTTTGACGCCCAGCCCTATCGAGCCGAGATAGACTTGAGCTTCACTTACCATGACAGAGACCTGCGCTCAATTGCCCACCCCACCCGAGACAAAGTAAAAGAGCGAGGGGTAGATCAACGGTCATGTAGAGTTTGAGGAGGCAATAAAGTTGTCAGAAACGGTCTTCAACAAGGCCGTGATTTCACCTGCGAACGTTCGACGTTGCAAGTTGTTGAAGAGTGGAGTTCAATGTTTGCCGTCAGGTAATGTACTCCGTGACTGGCACCCACCTACCTAGGTACCTAGGTAGGTAGGTACCTACTAACCTACTAACGTACTAAGGTACCTGCCCTGGTACTAAGGTTACCTAGGGTATGTCCAGAGATAAGTCTCGTACCTTGCTGCTGGGTTCAGCGGCGGGGCAGCGCCTGCTAATTGGCCACATGCGCACACTTAATGGGACGGGCTTGCGTCGCGCTCAACGCGTCCCGCCCTCCAATTGATCTGAAATCCGTCAATTGACGTTCCACAAGTTCACACTCACTTGACGCCGTGCTCGAGGAGACGGCTCACCTACTTGAATATTGCCTTAACGACATTCCTGCTACAAACTCTGTTTTCAGGCTCGCTGTTAACTTGGCGATGGACCAGGGTGCCGTCACGACTGGCCGAAAGCGATCGGTCGATGACATCGAAGAGGATATAGAAACCGAGACACCCGTTTCTGTCAAGAGAAGAAAGCTGCAGGAGGCATCAGCTGGCTCACCCTCGACCCCTAAAGCCCTCACAGCCATCGCCTCAGTTATCTCAGGTGTCTTTGGCTACGGCCGCCAACCACAGAAAGACGTCAATGGCGATAGACACACTTCGACGATTGATTTGACCGCACCACCCAAACCGCCCCTTAGCTCAAACAAGAATGGGCTTTTGCCCAACTTGGCTGCTCCCGCTGTGCCACCGGTGAAGCGTCCTGCCATCAAGTTGGCTGCACTGAAAGGAACGATATGGGACAATGGCGACCTTCCGGAAGCGAAGAAGCGGGCTACCTCAAAGCGACCAGCTAAGCAGGCCAGCATGGACAATAGGACCTCTGGCCCTATACCGCTGCCTTCTGTCTACCAGCCCAAGGAGGTGGTTAAACCAGCACAGAAGCCTGGCTCCGGCGCTGGAAGCCAAGTACTGCCGCCAAAGGGAATCCTTACACCTAGCAAGAAGCGAGGCCGGCCACGCAAAAACGTCACCTTCAACGGAAGTGCCGATGGTGAAATATTTTTCGAAGATCTTCCAAAAACTCCGAGCGAAAGAAAAGCACGGACGACAAAAGCGCAAAAAGTGCAGCAAGAGTATGATGGTATTGTCTGCGAGATATGTTCCAAACCAGACTCAAAACCGCCAAACGAAATCATACTTTGCGACAACTGCGATTTTGCTGTGCATCAGCGGTGCTACGATATTGCAGAGATCCCCGAGGGTGACTGGCTGTGCAAATCTTGCTCTCAAGAAGACGTGTTGAAGGCCCCAAGTGAACCCGCCCATGCCGCAGCCAAGATGAACGAACCGTTGCCTCCTGCTGAAGTGCCCGACATACCGAACCTTGATCAGCATCTGCGGGGCTTTCAGCGCGTGCTCTTGGACCGATGCTCGGGACGACGGCGTATACGGTTATTTGGCCTGGAGGAGCCCTACGAGAAGACCAGACAGGTTGTAGAACAAACCGTTTTGGCGGGAGAGGGTAACTCAATGTTAGTCATTGGACCAAGGGGCTGTGGAAAAACAACGGTGAGAAATGATTGCCCACTGACCGACTAGTGAGTGCACGAAATATACTGACGGCGGCAAAATGTAGTTGGTCGAAAACATCGTAGTTGATTTGGCCAAGGAACATGGGCATGAATTCCACGTAGTAAGGCTGAGTGGGTTTATCCACACCGACGACAAGTTGGCTTTGAAAGAAATATGGCGTCAGCTCGGCAAGGAGATGGAGGTTGAGGACGATTTGTTGAACAGGGTACGTTGACCAAGCGTATCATAGCAAGCCAAGGTGCTAACAGAGAGTTCAGACGAACTACGCGGATACGATGGTATCGCTCTTGGCTTTGCTCTCACACCCATCCGAGATTATGGGCGCAGACGAGAACCTCACTTCTCAGTCGGTGATATTCATTATTGATGAGTTTGACATGTTTGCCGCTCATCCTCGACAGACATTACTGTACAATCTTTTTGACATTGCCCAATCTCGGAAAGCCCCAATCGCTGTCCTGGGCTGCACCACTCGTCTTGACGTGGTGGACATGCTTGAAAAAAGAGTCAAAAGTCGTTTTAGCCACCGCTATGTGTATTTGGCTCCACCCAAGTCCCTGCCGGCATTCTGGCAGATTTGTCGACAAGCCCTGATGATCGACAAGTCTGATGCTGAGAATGAGGGTATCGATGTCGATTTGGAAGGCTACATTGAGTTTCACAAGTACTGGACTCGGAAGATAGAGGTATGATGCTACTCTCGAGACGGCGACGGTGTTTCTTATCTTTTCCTCTCACTTTTGTGTGAGTGTCGAGACTGTCGAGCTAACAAGCTTGCAGGAGCTCTACAAGCAACGGCAATTTCAGCACTTGCTACAGTATCATTATTTCACGATGAAATCGGCGGCTGCTTTCTTTACGGAATGGGTGTTGCCTCTGTCTTCACTTTCATCAAATGATCTCAGGATGAATAGCCCGAGTGCGTTATCACCGACGACTTCACTGGCTCCTCCAGACTCACGGTTACAATTGTTGTCAACTTTGTCGGATCTCGACCTGGGGATACTCATCGCTGCATCGAGACTGGACATTGTGGCACACACAGACACGGTCAACTTCGCCATGGCCTACGACGAGTATAGTTCGCTGGTGGGCAAACAGCGGGTCCAGTCCTCTACAGCAGGCATGCTGGCCATGGGCGGCAGCACGAGGGTATGGAGCCGTGGTGTTGCGGGAATCGCATGGGAGAGACTCATCGCACTGGGATTATTGGTACCTGCTGGTATTGGCGGAAGCAGGTCCCTGGGACACGGAGGGCTGGACGGCAAGATGTGGAAAATCGACGTCGCGTTGGAGGAGATTCCAACAGCAGTCAAGCTGAGCGCGCCGTTGGCAAGATGGTGCCGCGAGATATGAGCCATGGCTTCAAACGATGGCCGTGGGGTGGTTTGCGGGCAATCAAAATTCATTGCTGGCGAAGTCCTGAAGGGCGCAATTTGCGGAAAAATGGAATAACAGGTGTAAGTGCAAGATATTGAAGATATTGCAAGCATTGAAACAGGACAGGCAGCATGTAAATGATTGGGCGGGCCATGTCAAGGATACCGGAACGTATAAAAGAAAAACACACATGCGACACTTGGTTATCTTCGCCAGCCCCTGCAAATGAAAGACAGTCAGCTCCTCCACAGCAGTTGAGCACGCGCATTTTTCCAATGTCAGTTGCAGTCAAGGCCGGGAGGAGCTGCTCGGCTCAACCAGACTTGTCATCTCAACGTCGAAAACGAAGCACGTGCGGAGTACGGAGTACATGGCCCCGAGCCGGCGCCACTCATCCCTCCGGCTTGTGGAGGATTCGGGCACAAGTCTTGGTGCCATGGGAAGGATGGACATGATTCCATGATTCCATGATTCCATGGCGTCGCCAGGAGAGGGCTGAGACAACCTGACCACAACAACATTATGTCATCATGTACTCCGCACTCCGGAGTAACTACATACCCAAGTACCTACTAACCTAACCTATAGGTACTAACCCACCAGACATAAGCGTCAAGCCCGTCAAGCTCGTCACCAGTCGGCATTCCAAATCACCACGTCCTCGACCGCCCCGTCGCAGAACGGGGAGCTTCGGAGCTTCTGCGACGTCTTTGATGATACGGAGTACTCGCGCCGGACTGAACCCAATTAAACAATTGCACCGCCAGAGTGTTGCGAGGGGTCGGCGTTGGAACTGGCTGCATCCGCGCCCGAACCATCATCGTCCTCGTCCCCCAGCCAGCACCATCACGAACCGCACCCAGCGGCTGACCTGGCTTTTTTTCTCGCCTTCAAGCCTCTGTTGAGCTTATCTCCTCGAACATGTCCAAACGAACCGTCTTCACCACCGTCACACCCCTCCCCATGGGCCTCACCCGCGACGCAGCTGTTGCCTTTCTCCACGATCACGTCCAAATGATCGATCTCAACCCTCTCATCAGGGAACGCCATCGCATCCCGCCGCCTCCCCACGCGCCCGACGAAGAGTTGAGCTGCGTGTGGTACTCGCTCACCGACAAGGTGTCCTACCTGCCCGGCGGCCTTGCCTCGAGCGACGTCACATACACCGCCGCCTTTCACGACCTGTCTCACGGGATCCAGACGCACTGCTACGCGCCCATGGCCGTCGAAACCCGGTCCAAGTGGTCCATCGGGGGTTCCATGCCTGGCGAGCCCCAGGAGCCCCAGGAGCTGGGACTCGGCGCTCCCTCGACGGGCTTGTACCTAAGGGAGGACGTGGACTTGCGGTGCAACATCTTCATGGCAAGCTTTGTGAAGAAGACCATCAAGAAGAGCCATTCTACGCTGGTCGACCGCCTACATGATCTTGCCAAGATCCAGAGCCACGGAGGCAGTCTGGCGGCGGCGACGACAACGACGCAGCAGCAGCCGCGCAACTTGCAAAGTACACTGCCACGTTTCTCATGGCAACGGGACAACCAGTATCAGGGGCACAGCAGGAACGCGAGCAGTCCGACGCTGACAACCGGCATGGACACCTTCAACGATCGCCCATTGCCGTCCACTCCACCCACCGAGATGGATGAAACAAAGCCGCTGCCTTCGTATGATGACGCAGTGAAAGGACAGCATCTGCAAGTTGCTGAACTTCAATAACACTCCTATGACTGGATTGACAAGTGAGATAAGTCCACTAGTACGACTGATAGCCTCCAGAAGATGTCACAGTTCGCTACACCACGCCTCCCCGGGCTGTTGCGCACCGTTGCATAAGATTGCAGGTCGTGATGTAACCACACCAGGGAATCAAGGTCCCCGACTTGCGAATCCTTTCGTTGCCATCGTGGCTCCCGTCGCGGAAAAACTCATACACTCATACACCGGTATATAATACGCAGTTAATAAACCATAAAGGGTCAAGCCGGGCCCGTGTGTATGTTTTCTAATACAAGAGATATTGACACAATTCAGACACGAAGTGAAAATGAGGCTCTCATTCCAACGACATCAGTGGTAGTGGGTTGATGCTCAATCGCGATACACAGCCCCTGATTGTCCCACGCGTTTCACGCGTACTATGTTGCGGCCGAAATCAGGCGGTACCCTGTCTAGCCTCGTGCCATTGAAGAAAATGACACCGTGGAAGTTGCTGAAAAGGCTTTTGGATCGTGAAGCCTGCAGCGGCGCCCTACTGTGGCTCACGTTGTCGTCCTGGCTGACGATGTAGACGTTGAGGCCTATGACGAGCGCCTGCATGCGAGTATCCGTAGTTGGCATCATTGTAAAGCCGGAAACTTATTTTGGTATTTTCCACAAGATGCTCTTCCATGCCCAATCCCAGTCCTATATGACGGCTGTGTTGCACCCATCAAAGATGATTCTAGACGCACTAAGCTGCTGACTGCCGCCATCTAAACCGGTTTTTTAGTATGGCCTGATGGGAATGTCTGCCCAGTGTAACGTTAGATTTGGCTTACATATAACTACCGATGTTGCCGCCCGTGAAGGCAGAATCCGACATGAAACCACCGCTGCCATTCTCGGCATAGATTCCTTGTTGGTTCTGGAAGACTCAAGTGGCTAACATGGCTCTCTCCAAAGATAAAGACGAAAAGGAAAAAGAAATAAGACGAATCATGCCGACACATACGGGAATCAGAGTCGGCGATATTCTTGACGTTCTCAAGCGTTGTCGCCTGAGCAACCTGGTACTGTGAAGCCGCTGCGTGTGCATTCTTACGCGTAGCTCGAATATCAATCCTGTGATTGTGAATCTGCGTCGCGCAATACTGGGCACATGAGGACCGAGTTGCGATTGCGAGGATATTCCGCAAGGATTACTCAGATTCGTTCAACACCGATTATTGTCCGTCGGCAGATAGAAAGGAGGAGATAAACTAAACATGGTTTTCAACCAGAAAGAACGAACTCCTTTTCCACACTTCTCATGTCATCTAGGGATCAACGAATACCGTACGGTAATTGTGAGGAAAAGAGACTTCAAAATTGAGACGCTGGGCCTGCCTGATCTGGACGGAGCCGTTGAACGCCTGCTCCTTCCTGCCTTGAAGGCCGGGGTGGGTCCTGCAGGTGCGGGCCGTGCCATTAATTACCGAGTTGGGACAGGGCTGGCAAATCAACGCTGAGCGCGTGAGCTGCAAATACTCCGTAACTTGTGTGTGTCCATGTCCATCTTATCTGCTCGTGCTGCGCATAACTTCCACCTTCGTGTGGCAGCAAAAGACGGAGATTTTGTTTCCTCACTGGCCCCAGCATGCCGGATCCTGGCAAATGCGGAGAGGTCCGTATCCGGGCGAGCAGGGTAGCACGCCGTACGTACCATCATGGGAAACGTGTAAAGAACCAACGCGTAGTTACGTTGCTACGCACGCACGCCGGTCGGTGCCTGAGACTCTCCACTCGTGTCAGTCAAAAGGCCTGAGCCTTGTTCGTCCTTGGAAAAGATATGGGCAGCGGCTTCTCACCGCCGCCGCGTCCTTCCTTCCCCGAGTCTCAGGGCGTGAAGCATTACAGACTGACATACGGAGTACTACTCCGTACATAACTCGGTGGCGACGTGCACACCAACTCGGCAAATTAGCTGGAGCTGACGCAGATGATCACCCATCCTTTTTTGATTGTGCCAAGGTCCGATCGATGCAGCGGTTCCACTGTCTCCGCGTTAGGTCTCTCTTTAGCAACTGGGTGAGACGTCTGTCTGTCTAGCACAACGATCAGGTAATGTAAGCCGTTTTGTAGCGCTAGGACTTACCCCGTATATTATTATTCTTTCGGAGATGTATACCGCCCAATACCAGACTTTGATTGGCTACAAGTCTGGTTTAGTCCATTGAGCACAGTCAAAGAGAGATGAGCATGAGCGACATGTCTTGGAACGTCATGAGACACACCTTTTCGGGTCTCTTGGCATGTCTCCTTGCAGCTGTGCTTCTCGCGTTAGGCATTGGCGTGCAGTCACACAAAACGCATCGTCGTGGAGAGGCGTGACCGAAAAAAAAAATAACTCACGATGAGGGTCAGGCCGACGACGCACTTCATCCATGGCATGATGGACAAGCGCGTAGTAAAGTGTACAAGACCGCCAAGAGCCTTTCTTGTCTCCTCCGAGGCGATAATTCAGAAGCCCAGCAGCAGTCCGACCAAGAACTATGTACGCGTGACTTTCTGTCTGGCCCGGACGAATGGCAGCCCCAGGCGAAGCCTCCTCGTACGTTCCTACAGATGGGCATCCAGATACAATAAACGACAAGACCACTACTCTGCAGATGTAAAGTGTTGAGCCCCGACATGTTCCTAGGAAGTCAGTCCATGTCTGTAACCTGGAGATCAAGTGCAGAAATGACGTTGTCCAGCATAAGAAACGAAGCAAAGAAACGAGCAGCTTCATGTCCTGCCTGACGCATCGAAAGCAGAGGAGAGGGTATGTAAAAAGCCGATATCTTGATCCCAAACGGGAACCAAAACCCCCTTCCAGATAAAGACATCTTCCTTCACAACGAGGCGAGGCTACAAGGCGTCTGTCTCTACAAGCCTTCCATACAAGACTCCGAGGACCATTCTTCACTCCAAAATGCTTGCACCACAGACTCTTCTCGTCCTTGCCGCCAACCTCGCCGTCGCCTATACGCTTGAGAACAGTGCCACATGTGGCGAGGGTCTTCAAAGAATCTGCTACGGTGTTTCCGGCGGCATGTCCCAGGATCTCAATCCTGAAGATGTCCAATACGTGGCCGACTATCTTCGCTACCTGAGCGACCAGAACGAAGGCGCAGCCAAGTTCTGGAACATGCCCAAGTCCATCGACTGCGCCGAATGGGGTCTCCCCGTGCCAAGCGGGCTCACGGTGCTTGCTCTCGCCAAGCACGTCGATCCTCGCATCGACTCGTCCATTCTGTACGAAGATTTGGCCGCTGCCATCGATGGTGGCCTCGACGGTCCTGTCAGGGACCAGGGAAAACTGGTCGGTTGTGGCAAGAACGGTGGCCAGATTGGTGTTCAGGCCGACCTGGCGAATTCCCTCTATTACACCAAGGAGTATAACGAGAGCAAGGCTAAGCCGGAGGGTATCATCATCAAGCTGGTTCACGCTCCCCTTGCATAAGATATGTAGATAGAGGCCTCCAAGGAAGGAAGCAGACAATATATATATATAACTTCCTTTTCACCTCTCTGAACGCGAAATGAACAAACATGTTGGGTAGAGAAGGTTCATTGTTGTGTTTGTTTATGCTCAAGATCCCTCCATCTTACTTCCCCATCGTACGTGGTCTATGTCTGTTATCGTAAGGACCTTGATGAAAGTTTGAGATGAGGGGGGAACTGAATGCAACAGAAGCATGGTGCCTAGTTCTCGATGGTGTATTTAGTTACAAAGCGGTCTCGGCAGACTGTTTCTGTTTCTGCAACGCAAGTCGAATTCGTCACGAGGCTCCGATCCAACCGGCAGGGCAACACCAGGAACACGAGCCGAAGCCGACCAAGCCTACTATCATCGTGGCCCGGCCACAAACATGGACATGAAAAAGTAAAGTAGTCACTTATTTGTCCTTCCACAACGCACGCCATCAGTCTCATCTACTTCAGTCACACACACACAAGTCAACTTCCCCAGCACGGGGGGGGGAGGGGGGGGGGGGGGGCGAAACCAGCACAACTACCCATGAACAGACAAGCCTCGTCTCATAACAAGCACAGCGATAATTTACGTGACGCATAACTAAGTCCTCCACACAGCACAGCAAGTAGATGGAATCGTTTAGTTTTTATTCCAGGATATCCACGAACCCAGATTGAAAAAAAAAGAGCTACAAGCACTCTCTGTATCCGCAACATCCCCATGCAATGCCACGAGAAAAAGAAAAAAAAAGCCACCGCCCATGAACAAGAAAGAGCAACCAACTTCCCGTTTGACGAGTCCGCGCCCTCAAAAGCAGAGGAGTCAGTTCCGTCTCCTCTGAACAACAGGACCGCATCGTCCAATCGACCTAGGAATACATTGTAAAAGGGGACTAGAGTAGAGCAGGATACACTCTGTCCCACACACAAAAAGAAAGAACGAAAGAAGAAGAATTTGAAAAAAAAAAAGAAAAAAAAAGAGAAAACGTCCATGGTTGACGAGTACATCGCACCAACCAACCCCCTTTCGAAGGAAAAGGAAAGAAAGACGAGGGGGCGACGTTACATTACAGCGCTGTCGGTCACATAGAACAACACGCTTATTAGAAGGCGAGGGCACCAACGACACCGGCGGCAGCCATGGCGAAGCCGTATGCCGCGGTGAGACCTTCCGCACCGGCGGTCACGACGCCCTCCGTGGCGGCGGGAGGCTGGGGAGCAGCCGGAGGAACCTCCTGAGTAGGTTGAGGAGCAGCAGGAGGAGCAACTTCCTGGGTAGGCTGAGGAGCAACAGGAGGAGCAACTTCCTGGGTAGGCTGAGGAGCAACAGGAGGAGCAACCTCGTTGGTAGGCTGGGCAGGAGGAGGAACAATCTGGGTAGCAGGAGGAGGAGGGGGAGGCTGCTTCTGCGTCTAGACAAGATGAGAAAGCCAGGGTCAGCAAAAGATGAAGACGATGAAGACGATAAACACGATGAACAAAAGCATGCATGTCTCTCTCGCCGGGACGAGACCGAAACAAAACACACATACATCTCACCATGACAACACAACACACACACACACACACACAGAAAAGCAAAAAGCAGGAAAACAAAAAGAAAAGAAAAACACATACCTCGGTGATGGTGCAAGGGCACTCGGTGATGGTCAGAGTCGTCGGCGCCGTAACAGTGTACGTCTTGGTGCCGATGCAGACGGTAGTAGGCTCAGGACAGTAGGTAGTATAACGACTAACAACCATGGTCTTGGTGACGGTGCCATTGTGATGCTGGTGACGAGGGGCCTCCCACGAATGATGGCCCTCCCAGGACTGGCTCCAGCTCTGATGAGGCCTGACGCTCGCGACCGGCGCAGTCGTGAGAGCTCCAGAGGAGCCAGACGCGTGTCCCTGCCCAAAGGCACAGCCTGCGAGGGAAGCGGCGACAACGAAAGCCTTGGTCTGCATGGTTGGTGATGGTGATGGGGGCAAGAAAAGCGAGTGTTTCGTTCGTGTGTGTGTGTGAGAGAGAGAGAGAGAGAGAGAGAGAGAGAGAGAAAAGCGAGTGTCAGTCAGGTTTGATGATGTCCAAGCAAAGAAAGAATGGAAGAATGAATGAATGAACGGGCTCGCAGCTTTTTATACCAGCTTCTGTTGATCCTCGTGGTTTTTTTTTTTTTTTTGTTTACTTGCGGGTTTTGGCGACGAAAACAACAACAACAAGCAGAGACAAATAAAGGATCGACAGGCACCGGAAGCGTGCCGTTGTTTGAACTAGTTAGTTAGTTAGTTATCTCGGAGTGGTCAAGTAACGCACATGACTAACCAACTTACATACATACATACATACATACATACATATGTTGACCTAGTTCCGTAGTGAAACTCTGTGACTACACGCATCACCACCGCCTTCGTTTGAGACATCAATTCGCCAGACGGGCCCAGACAAAAGCTGCCGAGGAGCGCCAATGGGAGGGCAGAGAGTGAACACTGGTCAAGAATGATAAACAAACTTTGGAAGCGGCATCGACGCCGCTGCTTTTCCACTCACATTCCAGTCGCCGGATGCCCCCAGAGCAAATGGCCAAGGTTGGGTTTGGGTTGGGAGGCAGCTGCAGCAACCAGGTGTTCCTGCATTCCTGCATTCCTGGCATCATCGAGTATCATCATCGTCGACGATCATTATCATCATCATCATCATCATCATCAAGGATCGCCATCTCTGGGTGGCAATGGAGCGAAGCAGCTTGCTTGCTTCATCCATCATCGTTGCAGCCGCGCCTGCGTTCATCATCATCATCATCGTCAACAACACCAACAACAACAACAACATGTTCTACACACTCACTTTCTCGCCACTTCTCAGCAGTACGTCGTCACGCGTCGTCCGCACTTCGAGGTGCCGAGCTGCCGAGGTGCCGGGGTGCCGAAAGCTGCCGGCCCTTGCATACTCTTTGCAGATGGAAACGCAAGGGATCAATTTTTTTTTTCACGGCCAAGTCTGACAGCGGTCACAGCCGTCTGTTCAGTCTCTCTTCGTTTTCCTACTCTATGTAACTTATGAGCCAAGGTCCACCCGCCGTCTCATGTCTGCCTGCACACGCCCGCAGACCCTGAGTCATCATGATATATACATCCATCCCACTTCTAAGTACTACCGAGTACGGAGTACATCCGAACCCTCGGGCAAAAACTCAACAATTGTCTTTCAGGGGAGAAGGGGGGGGGGGGGGGGGGGGGGCTGCTGGACGCAGGGGCGTGAGCCGCAACGCAACCTCTTCGGCTCTCGGGTTATCGTAGAGAAACTCAATGGCGAAGTGGCAAATTCGACAGACGAACTCGTCCCGCCTGGCTGACCTCCTCTGCACCGTTTCGCGCGTTGCGCCGTCTCCTCTGTCAGACTACTTCACTAGTGGCAAGGTGCCCATAGTGGTGGTGGCTTGATGGCTTCTGCCTCCAACTGCCAACGCCGCTTATCCTCCGCCCTTCCGATTCCTCTCGCCCTCAACGACGCAGACGGACCGACGCAGGAAGCTGACCCGTTGTAGCCAGGCGTGCGTGGTCAAACGCCTAGCAATGGGCGCGAAATCAGCACGTGCCATCAATTTGCATCGTTGCATCGTTGCATCGTCGCATCACCGCAGAGGCAACAAAATTGCCCCTCTAGGCTCGTACGTCTCCAAACCACCCCCATTCTCGTTTTCAATCAAACAAGACAGAGGTAACCAACCAGCCTGTCGGGACCAACGCGGCAGGCCACCGTAACAAAGCGTGTGAGGGCAGAAGAAGTAGAGAGGGGAAAGAATAAAAATAAGAAGACGGCACGCAAAACGCAAAATAGACGACACAGGGCCCTTGTCCAGTCCGCTCAGTGCAAGCGTCACATATTTCTTTCAATGATATGACAGACTGCTCTTTCTGGATTGTATGCCTGCTGACCCCACGCCCATGGGTGTTGGTGGTATTGTAAATGAAAGCAAGAGAGTGAGAAAAGTATGCGGTTCCAAAATGACGCAAAGAACACCGATTGATGCAGAGGTATAAAGTCTCGAATCTAGAACGTCTCATGATAAAACAAAATAACCACGTGAAAGCGAAATTGATGACTGCCTCGTGTGTCCTGGAAAAAATGCTGTGGTGCCGACGCAGGCGCCAAAACTTTAATCGATGGGGCATGACTCGAGGGCGCCCAAGTCAAAATACTGAAAATTCGTCGACCGTATGGGTTTCCCGACAACTGAGTCATTCGGCCCGATTAACAGATGCGTGTTACTTGCGGTTGGAACGACTTTGGCTCCGCTCCGGTGCGCGGGCCGACATGTCAAGATCGTAGTTCCTGAGTTGCTGCTCGTACTTGGCGTTGCGAAGAAACTTCGGTACCGAGTCCTAAATGCAGAAGACGAAAAAGTCAGCCTTGTTTGTTTGTGTGCTGGACCGTCCGATTGACGAGCACTTTGGGCGCAGGACAAGGAACAGTGCAGGGTTGCAAGATGAATCTACGGCGTGAAAGGGACTTACGCTAGCCATCAGCTTGAAAACTGCATTCTGTGCATCCTCGAACAGAGCTGTCACCTCCTGCAATGTTTCAATCATTGTATTGTCTTGACCCACGGCCTTGGTCATGCGAGTGGCCAAGCTGTTGCGGAGTTGGTGGTCGATATTGAGCTCGCAAGGTGAGCCTGGAGCCAAGAATGCATTGTAGATACCGTAGGCTTGGGCCATGATTTCCTTGATGGTGTCCATGGAACTCGCATTTGGCACCTTTTGGGCTTGACGGATGGCAGCCTTACAGCTGCGTACGAACTCGCCAACGTCCTTGTAGAACGATAGATTCTCCTCACAATGGGTTTCTCGCAAGTTTTCCCTGAAGAGAAGGCGCAACGCGGCGTCATTCAGAATCTTCTCCAGTCTCTGCGTGTTGGAGTCCCTCGTTATACCATTTCGTTGAGAGCCGGTGCCATTTTCACTCTCTGATGCACGACCCCTAGAACCGCTCCCGTTGATAAGTTCTTTACCACGAGTGGTGAGCTGGTAGACGGCGTGCTTTGTTGGCTGGAAGAGTTTGTATGCAGTGTTCTGTGTCATAAAGGCCCGATCCTGAACAACAGGCTCCATCAATTCGTACTCGACGAACAGAGACGCAATTTCAATGGTTTCACGGCGGTCAACAATAGTGGAACAATCCATCAACCAATCTGCCGTGGCTTTGCCATTGAATGTGTCTTTGTAGGCCTTGCCGTTGACCTTGCGCTCTGCTGCCATTTTGACACCAGTAAGCCCGTCCTTGTAATCGTGCAGGGAGTCCGAGTCCGCAGCCGTGACGCTGGTTTTGACGTTGCGTCCGTCCGCACCAACAAACCGGCGGAAGATGACCTCGATGGTACCCCGATCGTGTAGGAGCTTATCTGTCTGCTGGTCACGCTCTAGAATGACCAACTGAGCAGAGCTCATATTGGCCAACTCGGCAACTTGCTTCTGTTGGATGCCGTTTCTGGAACAAAAACGATCCAACACCGTAATACCCTTTGGAGTCAATTGCCAGACTGATCCCTTCATGTTGTAAACTTGCTGGTATTTGCCATCTGCTGATTCGATAAAACGAGCTTCCACGAAGCGCTGGCATATTGACCGGGCCATGTCTTTGGCCATGGAAAAGGTGGTAGTGGTTGTCGTGGTCACTATCCTAGAAGGGTCCTTGGGATCGGGCATTCTATTTGATTGTGAGAATTTCAGTGAGCCAAGATTGTTGATTGCATCTTCTGAGAGGAAGGTGTATTCAACTTTTGACAGCCGTACACGGTGTGCAGAAAGGGGCAGCAGGCTGACGATTAGCGTCGCGAACAAATCTTTGAAATCCTGTGTTTTAAAGGCTGTAATTAGTACCAAGGTTCCGGAGAAGAGAAGACACGAAAATAGAGGTAGTAACAGAAAACCTCATCCGACACAATCGTCTTCCTTGCAATACTGACGCTGTGTTCCGAAGGGTAATTTGATGAATGCCCAGGCAGTCAGTCTCATTGAGACGACGTGGCATCGTCGAATGATTCAAGTGTGTCCTAGACTGAGATGTGCCAGAGGAGGCCACTTGAACGGACCTTGTCGCGTCATGGTTTGAAACCGCACGCTAAGAATGAATCCACATGTCCCTCTTCTAAACATTCAGATACAGGTCCCCTTCAGCAAAGCAAGGTAGGAATGACCTTAGGATGTACAAGACAAGCCGCAGCAATCAAGCGCAATTGGTGGTAAGAGGTTTGGGAACAGCAATCAGCATAGCAGAGAACATACCCTTGTGAATGGTCGGTCATCATCAGTCATGCGCAGTAAGCGCGACGATGTTTGATGCATCTTCTTGTCAGACGGTTGTATCCTGATAGGTGCAGGAAGGCTTGGATCTGTCTCAGTGTATGGCTGTGAAGGCGGACCGTTCGCCTGAACAACGGGAGACACCCCCTTGATTTCGGCGTTGTTGGCAGAAGTTGACGAGGCGTTCGCAGAAGATGCCCTTGAGTCAGCGCTTCTGTCCGGGCTCGAGGGCTCTAAATTGGCAACAGAAACAGATTGCGAAGAGAGGCGGGCCAGTGCCGTGATTGACCGTCGAGGCCGTATGACGGGCTCAGATATGCTGGCAAATACGTTCTGGGTTCTGTCGAAAGCGGCGGCGGCTCGATTGAAAAGACTGTTGCCAGAACGCTGGACTCTGGAGAAGGAGGAGCTCGCAGACGAGGCGCTAGACTGTCGTTGGTGGGAGGAAGCGGGCACGTTGGTGAGGTTGGCCGGCAGGCGGTCTGACGTCGATGATGAAGGTGTGAATGCGTAGTGCTTCGATGGCGGGGTGTGATCAGCCTGGTGATTCGAGTGATGCTTCTTGGAAGCCTGGGAAAGAGAATCGGCTTCGGTCGGAGGTCGATGCGACAGAGCGGCCATCTGACAAAGTGAGGCCAGATCAGAAAAAGGTGGTGACGGTGGTGAAAAAGTTGGAATAGAAGACAAAGCGGACGGCGTGGAACGAGCGAAGAATTGGGACAGAGGTGGTCAGGGCCTGGTAGCCTCCAGAGTCTGGCCTGGGGTCTCAAGTGTCTGGTGCTTCTTCTGGTCGTTCGTTCGGGAGAGAAGAGAGAAGGCGAGGGGGGGGAGGGGTGTACGGAGTATGCCGACAGGGAGAGAGGAAAGAGAGGTACGGATAAGACCAGACAGGAAATTCTGAAGAGCGCAGTAGGTACTCCGTACACAGGCATGTTATGTACTCCGTACTTGATGGCACAGAGCCGAAGTGAGCGGGAGCCGGACTGGGACGATTGAGGCGATGGCGGAGATGCCACAGGATGCCACAGGATGCCACAGGGCCAGGTCCCACGCTGCGTGCTGCGTCTGCGTCTGCTCTGCTCCACGTCCATGCACCCATGCATGTACTCCGTACGTGCCCATGCCATAACCCCCTTGCCCGCGCATGCGTTGCTGCTAGTGCCACGCTGCCAGACCTCAGTCAGCCATGAGCCATGCGGCGGCAGGGTGGGTGGGTGTGGCCCAGGGGCTGGGGCATCCGATGAAGGTAGAGAATACCTGGTCAATGTCTCTGGCCCTGCAAGCTAGAAGTTCGGGTGCTGGGATGGGACTGATGAAGGACCTGACGTGGGACGCGAGGGCCAGCGCAAGATTGGACTGCAAGGACGAGCGACGGGCGCCTAGGAGAGACGGGCTTCAGGGGGCGTGTGGGTGCGTTGGTTCTCCAAGGCGCCATGGATTGATGTCTCTCTCTCTCTAGTGACCTGCTCATGCTGGACTCTGGGCTTTGGACCGACGACGATAGCGCGCACGTGGGAAGACGAATCCAGTCATCATTGATGATGGATGTGCACACATTACAGTGGATGATGATGCTGCTGCTGCTGCTGCTGCTGCTGCTGCTGCTGCTGCTGCTGCCGCTGCCAGTGTGCCAGATCAATTGCTTCTCCCGACTGGCCGTCATGTTCGTGCTTCAACAACCTCGTTTGCGTCTGGTAATCTGGTCTGGCTCCAACACAGTGATGCCTCAAACTGCGCCTGTCGCTGCGCATGATGCCGATATGTCCATGCCAGTATTTCCATGCCATACTATCTCCAAGGCCATGGCTCAGACGCGTGCCGGGAACTGTCTTTCCTATCCTGCTTCTTTCAACGTTGCTTCAGATCTTGCATTTGCCACGGGTGCCAATGCTTTCACTAAGACTACTTGGCAGCCTTGGGCATGCAACTGATGAATTGGCATTCTGACCGGTGCGACTAATCTCGTCAGTATTTGCTTTGCAAGCACTTGGGTGGACTTGTGGTGGCCAAGGCCAGCAACATGCCGAACTGCCAAAATACCGGCAGAATTCACGCTCTCGAAGTACCTAGGTGCTCTAAAGGTGCGTACTTGTGCTCTGGTGATTCATGAATCATTGACTAGTTCGAAAGCTGGCGGCCTGTGGAGTTGGTCACTGTGTACTCCTCAGCAACGCCTTGGTGGTCATCCTGGGACCAAAGATATACAAACAAATCCGGCCCGAAGGATAACTTGCGTGTTGCAAGGCGAAGAGAGCAACTTGGGCAAAGGCGGGACCCGAGTCGGGGTGGCACATGGCATGATGCAAGAGGAATTGAGGGGATGCCCTGGCCCCGTCTGTACGTCGTGTAGTGGCACTGTACGGAGTATCTGAAGAATACTAGTAGACAAGAATGAAACAAAGAGCGCCCGGGACCATGGGGCGGTCGAACAAAAAGAAGGAGCGGAAGAAAGAAATAGGGAAAGGGACAGAAGCAGAGACCCGTGTTAAAGCCGAACGAAGAACAAGGGCTACGGGGTGCATCAAGAAAGATAACGCAGGCCACCGCTGTTGTATGATGTTATCGTCACTGCCGTGTACTTAGTCATGTAGGCAAGACAGAACAAAGTAAGGTCGGCGGCAATCAAGGAGAGATGCAACTCGCGGTATTCGGTTATTGACGTCAAAGGGACAGAGAGCCCAAGAACCAAGCAAGGCAGCATGGAACTTGTCCGCGCACGCAACCTGTTTATCACAGGTTGCAGATCCGGTTGTCGTACAAATAAGCTGCACAGACAACAGACAAGTTCCTCTGACAGGGACTGCCAACAGAGAAACAGAGAAGAGAGACAGACTGGATCCGGTTGGATGCAGCGGATCGACAAGGTATTGGTTGAGGCTCGATGTCCCCCACACAGGAGACAGTGGACCAGACGACATTGAACAGGAACAGGACATGGAGCACAGGGCTCCAATCCCTGCATGTGGTCAACATGCTCAGTCCGGGTTAACTCTGGAAGCATTGAATACCTAGATTGGGCCCCCCCCCGTGTGTCGGCCAGTCGGCGATAAGCACAGGCGGGGCCGCTCGTACTTCGCACTTCGCACTCTGGTCATGCTGGCAACCAGAATGCATGGCGAGTTTTGACAAGTAGTCCAAGGTGCAAACCAAAGCCCGGCCTATCCATGCCATTCAATATTGTTCTGGACAAGCCTCCGGCGGGAGTCCACGGCAAAGCTGTCTTGGCCACACCATCAACCGCTGGACCATGACGGCTGCCGCAGCTGCTGTGGTGCCCGGATTCTGTGCCGTGTTCTGCGTTCTGCGTTCTGCGTTCTGCGTTCTGCGTTCTGCAGTGTCAGGGAAACACGCCGGCGCAAAACCCGGCATCTGTGCTGCAACCGAGTGGCCATTGTCATGTGCACTTGTGCTGAGTCGGTGTGAGGTCGACACCGCAGGAATAATACCAATCCACACCCAACACCTATCATTGATCCGGGGCTTACTGTATGCTTTCCCCGTAGTGCCATTACGAGTAACTCCCTACGCCCTCCGTAACTCGATGATCCGCGCATGAATTCCAAGCACGGTGTGTTTCGCAGGTACTCTAGGAGTTGCGGTGCCAGTGGCCAGGTACCTTACCCTAGGCAACTATATGTAGGTACCTTAGGTACCGAGGTACCCAGGCACTTGACTGAATGAGGCATGAGCACCACAAGACTTACTGAGTACTCCGTACGGAGTACGTACCTAGGTTAGGTATGGTAGGACAGGGAAAAGCGGAACCGCCCCTCGCGGACTGGCACGAGTTTCTCTCAGATCGGCGCGTGGCTTCAAGGATCAACGTCCACCAATCTATGCCGCTTTGGGTGATCCGGCGCGTCCCTGTTCGTGCTTCCCGACAAAGGAGTGTACGCAGTTTGTTACGCAAGTTGTACGTGGCTGTGCAGGGGGCAAAGACCTTGTGGGCAACAACAGCATGCCGTCGTGGCTAGAACAAGGCTGCCATAGCCCAGTGATATCAAGGTGGTGTGATGTCCTCCTGTTGGTCTTGACTCTTGACTATCAATCGCGTTGTCCCTGTACGTACTCCGTATACGTCTGCTATCCCCTGCGTGTGTCTGGTCCATCTTAATAGGCTGCCACGTCGGGGCCGGTGAACCTTGTTTCGATACCGTCAGAGAGAAAGCTCCTTCGGGCTCCACCAATTCTGAGTTTTGACTAAAAATTATCCAGCAATAAGAACTGCGTTATAGCATGGTATATATATGAAACACGCGCTGAGCTGACCGACCGCAGAAGCAAAAGATGTCGTCCTCGACCATAGATGATGGCATTGCCTCGTTCTTGTTGTTCGCTCTGCGATTGCGTCGGTTTGGGCCGTGATGTTGGCTTTTTCGGCTCAATTTGTTTAGATGGTTGAGTTGTAGCCCAGCACCGCTCGGAAGGTATCCTCTTCATTTTTTATTTAAAAAAAAATCTCCGTCTTGGTGATACCACGATGGTTTTTGTTCGCTCCAATCGAAGAGTTTTGATCTTGGATCATAAGAATAGAAGCAACGAACGAAAATCTGAACTTACCATTGCGAAGCTTTACGTTTCCTCAGCTGGCTTGGGCTCCTACTTGCATCTGAACGAGACTTTGGTGACTTGGTCGTACAAAGTCCAGGATTCGATGGATGATAACAAACGATGTTGCCACCTATGATTGGGTGTGTGATAGAAGATAGTTATCAGATGCTACGACCTGTCCACCACAGTTAACATTTGAGAGTTCAGGTGATGGATAGATGGATGAGCCACCTATGGGTAGCCAACGGGCAACTTCCAGGACCAGGTGACTGACACAGCCCTGTTGTCGAGGGGTTACGGTTTTAAATAGTGAAACAAGACATCGCTTGAATCAGGCCCCTTTTACGAAAAAGTTAGCAAGATTTCGGTTGTAAACAGAGCTACGGAGTCGCTCTTTTCCCATGGAGGCATTTGGTTTCAAGCGACGGTGATGTGTTATATCAAAATCCAGGCAGTGTGTCAAGAAATTGGGAAGAAATACATATCGAAAATCAATAATTTGCTTCAGAGGTACAGAGTCAACCCATCGACGTCGGGCACAGACTTGTTCCGGAAGTTTCTTGGAGGTCTGTGCTATACATGACGAGGGTTTGGTGCAATGGTTAGCGTCTAGCCAGCCAGCCCAGCGCAGTTGTGAGCTCAACGAGGAGGATGGCCCACAAACCGCTCAGACCCAATCGTGGTTACTTGTGACAGTTTGTGATCCACCCTGGTTGAAGTATTTCTTGGCTCATAGTTTTGGGGATTGGCCCTGCTCGGGTTCAGCCAGTATGATGTTGCCCAACCTGTATACGTACGTGGTAAGCTTATGCGAAGACTGATTCATGGTCATTTGCGAGGATGCTTGTAATTGGTACTGCCTTGACTGTAGCTGGATGCTCTTACTGCACCGAGTCCTCAGTCAAGCCAGGGATCTTCTGTGTGCTCCGGCAGTGCTTGATGTACCTTTTCGGAAGCCCAAGCATTCAAAAACCTAGCACATAAGACTGTCATTGGCGCACGGATCATACAACTCGTTGCCTAGCAGGCACAAGCACACTCCCAGATATTTCCTGGTATGGCTTGCTTGCCAATAAGTCTGCCCTGCAGTGGGGAGGGCACCGGAGGATCCTAATCAGAAAAATGTCGGCATTCATCCGGGCACTTGGGACTTCCACTATAGCCGATCTCAACTGACACAACAACATGGTGGGTTGTTGGGACGTGTACAATGTGTCTGTATGAAATGGTAGCTGTCGCTCACTGGATACAGAATAAAGACGTCACTGAATCCTATATGCGAGGCGTCTGATAGGAAATACCGGAGTATCCTTGTTGGAGGCTTGGAAGCACCTCCATAGGAATACATCGCCAGTTTTGTGGCAATGATAGGCGGAGCAAGTGATACAAGCCTGGTATGGCTGGTTTCCAGCCATTGGTTCTACTGAATCTCACTCGGAAGTGTTTCAAAGCTCGAAATAGCAACCGTGTCTTTGCCAGCGCGTGCAAGAAACCAGGGTGTCATCTTCCTGTATGTGCGTAAGTATGTGTTCTGGCAGAGAATTGCCACATGGCAGACAGAATTTCTGCAATCACCTTGTGATTGGTAGTATGTATGCATATCAGTGCACTCTTGAGTTGGAGTCAGGCTCAAAAAAACGGACTCATTGGACTTGAAAGAGGGAGAACTGGTCTTGAGCTATGTTCGAGTCACTGACGGCAGGTCTTGAGGTCTGGATAAGGCTTTGGATAAGGCCACAATCTTACTATAGCTGAATCAGGACGGCCAGCATATTGCAAGCCGTCGTCCATTCGTTCGGCGCAGGCAGTGCCTTCCCACGCGGGATGTGAGGCGAAAACTCCTCGGGCAGCAGGCTAATACTGGCTGTGGGGACACAAGAACGCGCTGGGCCCCCTATGGGTTACAGAGTTGGAAAGTGGCTGTCAATATCTGCAGTGAGACGGTTCGTGGGCTGGGTAGCAGCCTGTTCGCATCGGTGCCACGGGTGCGTTGGGTATAGCCTGGCAAGCGATGTGACGGTGAAGCAGATGGTGACGTCCTCCATCGGCGGCGGGTTGTGTTTCGTACATGACAGCAACGTGGGTCGATATGTAGGGGCCAAATGTGTTAGCACGGCCCTGCCGGCAATGCAAAGTCCGTGGAGTAGGGAACAGCGAATTGTCGAGGTTGAAGATGGAATACAATGCCAGATTTTTTGGCCACCGACCCAGAACCAGAATCTTCAGTAAGACACCGCAACTAGAGGCTGAAGTTGAATGGACCAAACTGGGCTTGGCGACTCTCGGTCGCTCCTTCCCAAGGTGACCTTAATCGATGACTACCTACACCAGTAGGTAGGTAGGAGTTACAGGCGTGCTTGGTGCGGATACCTCCAGCAATCGAATTCTATTCATCGCGACATCGGCCGATTGAGCCATATGGTTGCGGTCGGCAATTGGAAGCCCCAAGATGGACAAATCGCTACCATGTTTTCGGCAAACTGATGGTTTGACTAGGAGGACTTAGGGACGGGAGTGGGGCAAGCCTGCGGTCCGCTTTCCTCTCAATTTTTTCCACCAACTGAGCGCGACCATTCTCTGTTCAATGTTCGTGGGGGTCCCATTTATTACATTATACGGAGTACGGAGAACGGAGCGTTATGGTCCACCATCGATCATCAACCCCATTCAGGCCACACAGGTGCACCCGACTCCTAATCTAAGGCAGGTGCTCGTCGGCCGCACCGGATCTCTCGGCCGATCGATAGAGGCAATGTCTACCACTGGACTGGACTGGACTGGGGGAAGACTGGCGCCACTTTACTGGCGTGAAGCCCAAGTGCATTCCGACAAGTGAGCCGCGAATGCGCAACAATAGCTACCTACGTATCTCCAATGATGGCAGTTTGCAAGTTGCAGTTGCCGCTGGCATCTCCAGGGGATACAGTGGCAATAAGAATAAGTGGCCTCACAGCGCGGGAATAGGCTGGCTTGCTGTCCTGTAGCTTGACTCTCGAGTTGGATCATCCCTAGGCCCCCAAGACTGTGGTCTGATTGATATGCATGCAGCCGGACGGCATGGGTGACAGGATGACACAGATCTCTGTGCAGTCTGAGAGCACGTTGCGACTCTGCTTGGCCATCACGGGCAATTTGTGGCCATACATCGTTTTTTTGCTCATCATCACCTTCATAATGATGATAAAAGGTTAAGGATGGTCTGCAGTGTCAAATGGCAGATCAAGGGGGAAACAAAAATTCGCGGCGACTTCTGTCGTCTGCAGTGTCGTCTGCAGATGCGAATCTGTACATCTATTGTAATTGTGGTAGCTTCATCTCCTCCCTCAGATCATGAGGACAAGTTTCTCAGCTTGCATGTGCACTTGGAATTGCTCAAGCTGCACGAGAAGCGTGATCGTCGGGGGGGGGGGGTGCGGGAATGCCAAGTTCTTCTTAAGCCGTCGTCGAAGAGCCATCAAAATAAACAGAAAAAGAGACTCAACAAGTAGGAAAACAGTGTCAAATGCTGATCTCAGACCAAAGACCTCATCTTTCTGCAAATGCTAGGTGCACGGTCCAAGTGAGGAGCAGTTGAGATGCAATTGAGGCCCAAGAAAATGAGTGGGGTGGGGGCGTGTGTCTTTGATCAATGCAAATGTCATCCAGGCTCGGGATGGTCATGACGAGGAAACACGGTGAATGCCACGTGGGTTTGAAGATGGTGAACGCACGCCCTCAAGTCAGCCACCCTGTCAGCCTCTTTTTCTATTTTCCCGTTCGCCCGTTCGCCCGTTCGCATGCTTGCCTGGTTGCCTTGCGTGTTGGCCGTTCCTTCGTCTTGTTTTTGTAGTCAAGGCCCGTCTAAAAAGGGTCCCAAGCTTGGTTTTGGGCCGCACCTGCGTTTCTGTAGAGTTATCGGGCACCTCACCACTCACCTTTGCCTGCGTTGGCTGGCAATGGCATCAACATGACATGATGACACCAAGGGGCATGGGAATACGGAATACTACTATTCGTAGTGCTAAGAAGTACTTCGCACCTGGCCTCGAGGATTGGCAAAGTGATCTGTGCGCGGGTAGAACTCTTCCATGCGCTGTGACATGGGGCAAAAAGGAAAGACATGTGCGGAGTACGGAGTACTCTGCACAGTATTTGGAATTGGAGAAAATTGGTCCAAAGCTGGCGTCTGAGCACGAACCGGCGGCACCTGCCACATGCAGGCTAAAGTCAAGGTCAATGGCCCAGGTTTCCAGTTCCAAAAAAGGTTGGTGCTCTTCGCCAATTCTACATACCTACTCCGTACATACACATTGAACTGGAATACTGGACTGGATTCATGTTCGTTGTTGGATGTAGATGTCCTCGTCCTCCGAACAGTCATCTGGAACGTTTTGACACTGTGCATACACTGTGAAGCAATGACAAATGTTGCATCCGCCCCTCAGTGGCATAAAGCGTCAATCGCAAAGATAACACGGGAGGTCATTTTCGAGCCCAGTCATCGATATCGTCTGCGTGGAAGGGCAATTCGTTTCTGCACCTCATGTTTTGGGTCGCTCGCCGCCCATGTGATCGCCTCCGGTTTCTCGAAAGCTCACCTGCCTCAATTTCTCAATCCCGTAGATGGCAAACGACGAGACGACATGATACCCTGTCCAACAAGAAGAAGAATAAAGCACAATTAAAGCGGTAGTATCATAGTATCAGCTGTGCGGTCATTGCCCTTGACTTCAGACAAAACCTGTAGTGATCTGTACTCCGTAAGGTAAAAGTACCAAAAACAAGTATGCGCTGCCGATTATCCCGAAAAGCACTGCTGATGAAGGTTGTCAAACCAGGCCACTGGTTTTCGGAGGGGTGGGTGCAAGTTTCCAGAGGTACTCCGTATTTGTCTGACGATCGAAGTATCCAGTACATTGCCATGTGTCGCGCTCGCCCACGCCACGAGGAGACAACGCACACGCCTTGAGCAATGCTACCTGCACCCCCCGTCCAATCCTGGGTTATGAGAGAGCGGTACTCCGTACTGGGCAATTCAGCCACTGGGAGGTCGCGCCGTGACAGTGCAGACGGAACAAATGGGTTGGTTGGATGCCGCCATTGATGAAGAATGTGGGCAAAGAAGGGTCATAATGAAATCGTCCAGGATCGCCAAAGCAACCCAAGTGACTCGATTCCTCAATCCTAAGCTCAACCCATAACTTCTCTCTATGGACTCGTCTCCCAGCCAATCTTTGGACAGAGACTTGAAGTGAGGGGGCTCGACCAACGGAACCATTCACATGTGCTTGGTTGGGCGTTTGATATAACAATGCCTGGTCCACTAGCCCGGTTGACAGCATGGCGCAATGGGTCCAGGGTAAGATGATCGGGGTTGGGATAACGGAGTACTTCGGTACGGAGTACACAGGTGGAACATTCTAATGCATTGAATGTTGAACCAACTGTTTTCTTGTCTTACCTGGCAGAACGACTGCATGAAAGCAAGCATGCGGAGCATTCCTTCTCCGCATCATGCCACGAGGTCAGCAAGAGCACACCCCCTTTCTTTCGCGTGCCTCTGTTTGAAAGCATTACTTCGTCGCATGAGCATTGCCCTTGTCAGCAGCCACTCGGTCATCCACCCGCCGCCCGTCGTGATTGCCAAGGGCTGATCAATCATCGCGGACGGCGAACGGCGAACGGCGAACGGCAGGCCTGCAGGCCTGTATCCCAGCCCCAATTTGGCCTTTTGCTTGCTTGTGCGGCGTATTTCCTGAACACGTGGCAGATGGCGCTTGTTTGTTCTTGCCATTCATTGATCTGCCTCCACGTTTCTTCTGGGCCAGTGAGTGGCGACAACTAACTATGTAGCTGGCTTGTCATGATGCTCACGGGATCCTCAGCTCCAGAGTTCATCACCACCTGGAATGGATTGCCTTCGTACCCAGTTCACGGTCCCCCAAGGTTGTCGGTCTCTTGCAGACGAAGGCCTCCCCATGAGGACAACGCCATAACCCTTCCAACCGGCCAACGGCGAACGGAACAGCCACAGGATGAAACGTCATCTCCGAAGCTGCTTTGAGCAGTGTCTGACAATACAAACCTTGCATCGATCAAGCTCCTTGCCTCGTCTGCGGTCCAGCAACCCATGAAGACGCGCACAGATGTACTCCGTACCGAAGTTCATAAACGCCGCAGCGTAGAGCTCGGGAGGTCCGGTGCAATTAAAAAATTACCTCGTAAAAAGGTGGACCTCATCCGGCTTTGCCATTGTCGACATCATGGCATGGTGGCCGCCATTTTCTGCCCTATCAAACAGAGTGTGGCATGATTAAACATGGGACACGGCCGCAGAAAACGGCATGGTCCTGCTTGAGAAAAGGCCATCGTGTCAGTGGTCAGCGTGCTTTGATAGCTGTCATGATTCGCCATCCAGGAGAGGCGTTGTGTACAGTTCTGATGCCAGCACATGAACAGACGCATCCATAAGCTTCGTGTATGCGTCCCGGCCCGTTACCACTATCCATAGTGTTGTGGAGTTCGTTCATGACTCCAGTTGTCACTTGCTTCGCCCAACGTCGACAGTTGTTAGAGCAACGAACGGACAGGAATATATGGGCCTGATGATCATTCTTGAAGCTTGACTTTTTGCTTTCAGCAGGTCCAGGTGCCACCATGGACTCTGGGGTAACAGCCACTGGCGCGCCGGAATGTGTTTGATTTTGAGGGGGTGAACATGCAGATGAGACTGCTCTGGTGCCTCCTTCGGGAGGATACGCCAGAAGGGTGTTCCTGGATCCAATGTGCCCGCCATTTGTTTCATCTTGTTCTATACACAACTGTTCACTGGCGGCGAAGCTGGAACGTGTATGACGGACAAGGCAAGTTTGTCCATGAGAAAAGGGATGACACGCGAGACTGTGAATGATGGCCCACGATACGATCAGTTTATGGCGAGCAACGCATCGTTCATGCCATGATGACTACGAGACCCACGAGCTCTCCTGGCCAAGGACTTGTGTGTGTACTCGGTAGCCAACACAGACTTGAAAAAAGGGTGTAACTCTATGCCAAGCACATGCTCGCCGAGTGTCACGACGATTGTGCTGTCGAGAAAGAAGTTGTCGAGGATAAGGCAGAGCAATCCAGGCTCAACCCTTGTCCTTGTCCTCGTTTCCTCACCTCTCCTCATATCAATGACCGACAAGCTCCACTATTCTGAGTTTGTTTTAACTTTTCAACAGGAACGCCCCGGTATAGTGTCGTAACCAGCTCCTCCTAGCTTTGCGGCTTCATCGCACGTCGACCAGCCTCTCAGGGCCTGCGCCAACGACTTGGATCCTTGTACTCGGAATCAGGAAGAATTTCTCGAGACACCCCGACTTGTCCGCACAGCTTCTGTCGGGACAAGAGAAGAGAGCGCTGCTGCTGCGACCAGAGGATGTTCCAGCATCACGGCCCGCGACAAGATCAGCCGTAGCCGGTGTCAAACAATGCTATTTTTGCATCACGCCCAATGCCGAGCTTGCCCCGGGGGTGATTATTTCTCGCCGATCCTTATTGCAGGGTTACAAAATATCCCCCATACCTTCCTTCGGCGAGCGCGAGATTCTCCTTTCGCCTTTTCGTTCTCCATTGGAGCGCAGGCTTGCCAGGACCCCCGGGTGCCCCTGCTCGTTTGGTGTCGCGTGAGGAAAGAAATTTCCAGAACTGCGATTTGCATTGACTGGCTCGTGGCGCTGTGTTATGCGAAGCTGCCAAGACCTTCCGGACGCGACATCGAACTCAATTCCGGCGGGCTCGTTTGTGCACCAAACACAGGAATGCGGTGCGTTTAGCCTCCCCCCCCCCCCCCCCGGCGAGGGATGCGTTAATGGGTTTTCGACTGCAGAATGGCCGGCTGTAGGTAAGGTTAGGTTAGGTTAGGTTACTTGTACACACACATGCAAGAGTGAATCATCGCTGCCAGTCCAGGATTGGGACACATCAGTTCCCGACATGCTGTAGTTACAGGGTCTAGGACGAGAACACGAGTAGATATGATACAGTTTCCGAAGGCACAATCACAAACACTACGCCTCGATGTACTTTGAACTCCCATCATTCGTGACCCTGTTCACCGTCTCAGACTCTTTGTAGTGTAGTGTTCTTGTGAACCAAAAAGTTTTAAAAACCAAAACGCCGACGCTTTCTGTTTTATACGAAATGACCCTGTTTGACCCGGAGAAACCCCCCAGAGAGTCCATGTTTCCAGTAAATCTTTTTCGCCATGTACATGTTTTTTTTCCTTTCGTGGATGAACAATAAACCAGAGACCCTGATTCCTTCATTCTTTATATCGACGTGGGCGCAGCATCGCTTCGCCAGCCCTTGTTGCGCATGTTGGTCTCAATTGACTTCCAAATCTGCTCGACAACCTCCTTGTCCCTGAACCGGGACGCATCAGCGCCGTCACCACCGCGCCATCGGTCAACACCCGTCGAAAGCACCCTGTGGCCCCAGTTTCGAATGCTCTCGGGAGCCTGCTCTCCGCGCCAACCGACATAGACGCCGAGCGTGTGCTTGAACAGCTCGTTGGGGCTGCTCCACTTGTAGTTCTTGAACTGCCATGTCTGTCCGGTGGTGAAGACGGCCACCACGCGGTTCCAGTACTCGGGCTTGAACTGCTCTGATCCTTCTACGAGGATGAAGCGCAGGGGCCGGCTGGCATCGATGGCCCGAATGACGCGCTGCATGTGGAGCATCGTGGCCGCTGAGCCGCCGGCGTCCGCGGGGACGAACTTGCCGTCTTCGAGGAAGGATTTCGCGTTGGACATGCGGAGGAGAGACGATGCGGAGGGCGAGAGGAGGATGATCGGGTCCGGTCTCCTAGTGGGACCCTTCTGGCTGAGAGTGAGGGCTGATATTGCGCCCGGGGCCGAGAGTGGCTGGGACTTCTTCTGGATAAACGGCGCGGCAAGCTTGCGAACGTGAGAGAAGTCCTATCGCGTCGGGAGGAACTGTTAGCTCTGGATCAGACGTGTGGTGGAGGTCGGACGGAGGTAGAGCTCGTTGTGGAACAAAATGTTAACACCATCGAACTTGATACGTACTGTCGGTTTGATTCCCCTCAGCACAGTATTCCGATCCCCCATCTTGCGCTCCCCGTCGTAGACGCTTGCCAGTCTCGGATCCATGGTCCCCTTGCCGGCTCTGGCCTGCGCCGCCGTCGACACGGCACCGGCCTTGGTCACGGCGGCTGTTCCGGCAGCGGCAGCGGCAGCGGCGTCCGCATCTCCGGCAAGAGGCTTGATGTATTCGCTCTCCTCGCTAGCCGCCTCCAGCCAGGTGATCAGGTCGAGTCGTTCGATGAAGCCCAGGTTCTGCACCTTGCCCTCCGACCCTGCGGCTGCGAGCTGCTCGTTGAGCGCCGTCGCCGAGGCATTGTACTCGGGGATCGCGAGCTCACGATTCAGCCAGGCGAAGTAGATGCTGCGCAGATCGACGGGTTTGTCGTTGGAGATGAAGCGCGTCGGGGTATCGATGGCGAGCGCGATACCGTGCGCCGTGAATTGGAGGTGGCTTGCGTTTGAGAGGGGGCATTCTTCGGCGCCCCGGTCTTCTGATGCGCTGGGGATAAAGGACTGGCTGCTGGAGATGGCCTTGCGAAGAAGGACGAGGGGATCCTGATCGGCAGAGGACATGACGGCGGCTTTTGCGAGGGGTTTGCGGAAGGCTTGGTGATGCGTCGAGGTTGGAGGGAAGGACACGATGATCAGGAGTCAATGCAGATCATCGAGCGAGGATAATTATGGTCGGGGTGAGATTGATTATGGGGAATAGGAACGGGAAACGATGGCGGTGCTCGCTCCTCGCGCGAGTCGGTGTCCAGCAACGATGGTTCGTTGTGATGTGAACAAAGCTTTTGGGTGTGGTTTTGGACCCGTGATTTGAGAAGCTGTCTGAGGACTGGCCAATCAGCGCTCGGTGTGGGACATGCTTGGCTGGCAGCGTCTTCCGAACCAGGAACAACGAACGTGTCGAGACTGATAAGGAGCACTTTGCATGCAGTAACTGTCGATTTTGCATTAAATTCCCCCTTCTATCATGTTTCTTGACCATTTCTGGTCATGTGTATGTCTTTGTCTGCATCTGACATTCTTCATCTCTGACCCGGTCCCAACATTCACACTACATTGAGAGTCTTGATTCCGATGAAACGACCACCAGGTCATGCTTGACTGTATCGTACTACTGTTCTACCAATACCCATATGCAATATTGACATGCACCAACGCCAGCCACTGTGCAAGAAAAGGCTAAACAACCTGCCTCCCGTGGATTCCCATACTTTGATCTCAACTCTTGCGCCAGCGCCCTTGAACGATTGACCAAAAAAATCCAACTCCCTCAACACTTGATCCGAAAAGCAAAAGCCCCGAGATCCTGAAGTTTATATGCCAAAAACCAGCTTCATACGTTCGTATGTGTAGAAGCTCACAGCCACCATGGGAATCACTTTAACGTAACCAATGGTCAGACCGACAAAAAAGCCCCTGAACCCACGTTCTCGGAAAATAAGCCTGGCTGTCTCGCCGAGCCGCATTTTGTTGCCGTCGCCAACTGCACCGCTTACTTGCATGCGCCGCCGGATGACCTCCAATGGGTATGACGCGGTCTGCGAGATTAAACCAGCGATGCCGCCTGATGTGAGCTCAGCCCATGATCGAAGTGGTGCGGGCTTGTCTGAGGACTGATTCTTTCGTCGGGGTAGCGTGGTGTGTTTGACAACAGAGGGATGACGCATCAAGTCGCTGACGGTGTCGTGGGTGAGAAAGGACATGCCTGCGTATGGAAGCATACCAAGCAGGGTCGGGGTAAAGCCACGGTAAAAGTTGAAGAGCCCCTTGTTGGGAACAAGAGAGTCGGCCATGGCGGCGGTAGACTCTACGGCAGCAGAAATTGGAGCTGGAGCATTGGGAAGTCTCGCTGTGGCCGACTTCTCGACGGGGCTCGAGTTGTAAATTTGTCTGCAGATGGAGCTCAAGGACGAGCGGCCGTCTCGCTTGGTCTCGAAAGCCATGCGTACTCGCACGAGCTCCAGGGGATATGTGAAGAAGACGGATGTGACGCCGGCCAGACTACCACTGAGGAGTCGTCGAAACGGTGTTTCATATTTTTTGCCGGGGATGAGCATGGCCCGAATCTGCTCGTAAGCAAGAAACTTGATACCGGCGTAAGGGAAGATACGCAGCAGGGTGGCGGAATGACCTCGGAAGAGTCCCCGGCGACCCTCGAAGCGATAAATGTCCCTCATGGCGGTCGCGACACCAAATGAGGATCCCGTGTATTTTGCAAACTGGGGGTTGCTGGCCTGAAAGAGGATCTTTACTCGATCTAGCGGGGCGACGATAGTCTTGGCCTAATTCAAACCAGAGCAGAGTAAGCAGTTGTGAATCTCCTGTTGTTGGCAAGCGATATTGGGGTACTTGGGGGTTCTTCTTACAGCGCAGCCTGCCAGCCCTCCGGCGACACCAGATCTCCAGACATAATCCCAGGATCGTGTCTTGTTTCGGGGTGTAATGGCTTCGTCATCGGTGGGACACACAGCCGCGTCCCTCTTATCGCCAACTGCGGTAGAGGCAGCAGCCGGTCCAACATGTTGGCGCACCCTGTCGCGAGCAATTTCCGCCACGGACGTATGGCCCATGAGAGAGGAGGACGTGGGCATTCCGGATGCCGACTGCCCGTGGGCTGGTTGCGATGAAAGGATGTCCAAGATCACCGAAGCCACATGCCGGACGCCGTCTAGAGGGACGATGACGGGGCAAATATGGCGAGAACGGTCTTGGATTGTACTCAAAAAAGGAAGCAAAAGATGAAGGGGCGAAGGGTCGAAAGGCAGAGGCAGCTAGTGTGCGCAAGAAGCAAAGTGTGTGACGGCACAAGACTGAAGAAGATGGGAAGAAGGAAGAGGAACTTGACGTTTCGGCAACTCCACGGACTGGATTCGGGTTATCAATAGCCAGGCTGCTGGGCCACGAGACCAGCCAGGGGAAGGTTGTGCGGCCTGTGAACAATGGGCCAGCCAGTAACAGACCAATTAGAGGCACTGGGGAACAGACTATTACAGGGCGAGCCAGGCACTGAGCCCACTGTAACGAATCTGGGGGCGACAATCGGGGTTGTGGAGATGATTGAAATCTTCAATCTAAGCGTTTCCAGCCGAGGATTACCGAGACCCTCGCTGAGCCGGCCAACCCAGCGAGAACGGCACAACGGGTGAACAAGGAACCACTTTTGTTGTTTCAACAAATGTGCCCTCTCGCAACCACCGCGACAACCAGTTCTTGCACCGCAAGTGCAGACCAAGCCCTCGACCAAGCACAGCCCGAGCCAAGGATCCGTCGGCACCATCCTTCCAAGCCGTCCTATGTCCGGGCCGGTGCAGTCTGGCTCTGCCACCAGCTCCAGCGTCCTATTCCAAAGCGACGACAGGACTGTCGTCTTGCTGGACATCCCGCGCTCACTGGAAGAAGCACAAGTCCTGCCCGGCCGCCCACTACTGCGCCGGATCTACTCGGACGCACCACCCGCCGAACCCTTGCCGACGCCGGATCCGAAGAGGAGTCGGCGTCGGCGTCGGCGTGGAACCGGCGCATCCGAATCCAACCACGCTGGCGCCGCTCACGAATGCATAGCTCAATCCCCGGCTGCCCAGATAGCCGACCTGATGACGGCCGCCTCTGTCCAAGGCGCGTTGCAAGTGTTGCGCGACAGACACAACGGCCCCTTCCATCTTCCTCGCACCTCCGCATCCGCGGCAGACACCGGGCCCGTCGATGTCGAGGATGCCAGACCGCTCCACGGATCTGTCCAGGACCTGAGACAAGCCTTCATTGACACCGCACCCGCTTTCAGGCTTATCGTTCTCGACCCTCCGTGGCCCAATCGCTCTGCTAAAAGACGCAGCGACAGATACGCCACTGCCACCGACATGCGCGAGATGCGCACCTTGCTGACAGACATACCCGTCGCAGCGCATCTGGCAAGTGATGGCCTCCTGGCTGTCTGGATCACCAACAAGGCCAGCATTCCTGACCTTCTCACCAGCCCCGCGGGCGTATTTGCCTCTTGGGGCGTGGAGTTAGTCGCCGAATGGACGTGGCTCAAGATTACGGCCAACGGATCGCCTCTCTACGACGTTGAATCGACGTGGAGGAAGCCGTGGGAGAAGATCCTCATAGCCAGGCCCATTGGTGCGTCGGCTCGGCCCGGCCTCAGATCAAAGGTCATCATTGCTGTGCCAGATGTTCATTCCAGAAAACCCAACCTACGGGCCCTGTTCGAAGACGTCCTTGCGCAGCAGAACTACCCCGGTCTAGAGGTGTTTGCCCGCAACCTCACAGCCGGGTGGTGGAGTTGGGGGGACCAGGTCTTCCATTTTCAGAGTCAACAGTACTGGCAGGAAATAGATTGACGAAGCCACCCGCTCCCCAAGCTTGAATCATTGCGCCAACCGAGAAAAAAGGTATCCAATCCTGCTCCTTGCGGTGCCGGCGCCACCCGGTCTCCCCTCTGTTGGTCACAGTAATATATACATATATGCCCTTGTATCGTACATGGCTCGCCTGAAAGACCTTGACACATTATTCTCCATGCCCAATGGGTACTATTTCAGCGCTTCCTTTCAATCCCGTCCCAGATCCTCTCTACATATCTTCCCAGAAAGTTTTATCATCCTTCCTCCGTGCTTCCTTCAGCACGTCATCCCACTTCGGGTCCAGTGCCACCCCGTTATCCCACTTAACCTCCCCCTTGATCATGCTTTCCGCCAACCCCTTCAACTCCTTCCTCTCCTTGGACATTTCCTCCTTGCTCTTCATGGAAATCTCAAACTTGTGTTGATTGATCTGCTCCTCGTTCCTCTTCTCCATCAGGTCCTCCCTCGCCTTCCAGAGCTCATGGCTCCACGGCTCCAAGTCACTCGGCGCCTCGGGCCATTGAAACGGCTTCGCCAGCTCGACCGTCATGATCTTCGATGGCTGCGGACGATACCACGATCGCGAGTGCGAGTTCCGCTGCGTGAGGGGCTGTTGCTTCACGTACGATCGGACCTTGGTCACCTCCACCTTGTACAGGTTCCATAGGTAGTCGCGGAGATCGAACTTGGTGAAGCGGAGCGGCACTTGAAAGCAGGCCTCGTTGGGCGGCAGGTGTTCTTTTCGCAAGAAGGTGATTACATGGTTGGGACTGTGCGGGAAGGGATCTTGGTTAGCTTGAGGGAGATAGGTTTGAGGCATGGGAGGCCCCATGAGGAGGGTAGCTCGTACAGAAAGACCTGTTTTTGGCCCAATTTGAAGCCTGGTAGTTGGCGGGCTGCTGCTTTAGCTGCTTTAGCTACTTCAGCCATGGTGTGCTGGTGTGGTGAGGTTGTCGAAAAGGCAAGCTGAACATGTCCAAAATATTTCCCGGAAAGAGTGGTGATTGGTTCAGAGGCAGGAGTGTGGATTATGTAAGCGGCCTCGTCATTCCATTACGGTCGCCATACCGACTTTGACACGACAATGTTTCGAGAATCATTCGCAGCCCGAAAGGAATCAACTAACTTATCAGGCGTGAGATCTTGGATCCCAAACATGATGTTGGAATCAACAGGCTTTGGTATTCAATCGGCAAACACAGCTATGGGCCATGGCGGCAAGAGTCCAAGACTATAATCAAGTGCGGTTAGTACGGAGTAGTATGTCTCGTGGAACCCGAAGCCCCAGAAGAAGCCTATGCTGACTCGTTCCTTGCCACTCCAGTTCTGCGCTCGGTGAATGGTGCTGACGGTGCCAACTTTACATGCACAGGCTGCCAAGGCATCTTTCGCAGGCAGGAATCATTGAATGCGCGCAGAGCCATCAATATGAACATCGGCCCCACTCACTAGCTCTGTGTGTCTGCGTGTCTGTGTGTCATGTCAAGTGCCTTTGCGCCTCTCGCCTACTCAAACACGCAATAAAAATAGAAGTCATCTCACCTCGACTTCATCTTCAACAATGCATACCGAGCCGAATAGAGTACTTCTTCGTCGGTCGGCTGTAAAAATCTTCCACAGCACAAAGATCCCACATGCACCATTTTAAAATGGCCTTCTTTTGAAAGCTACACAGTTACCTTCTTTGTCGCAACTTCCCGCATTAGCTGACAAGATCATGAATGAGAGGATCAGTCATCTCGTCCCTGGAAAAAATCACGCTTCTCAGTAGTACCAAAGAACACTTCTTTCATCCCTGAGCCATAGCATTCGGACGACTCTGCCGCCTCCAAGCCTCGTCATGTGTCAAACCTGCCGAATCCTCACTCCAATCAGCTGAAATGGAAACTCCGCCGGCGGCTGGCTCACGCCTCACAGAAGCACCACCGTCACCATCCAGCACACCCCGGCCGCATTGCACCCAAACGTCACCGGATACCATCTCTGAACCGCAGAATACTGCCAATATAAAGGAGGAAGATGAAGACAAAACTCTCGTTTTTGAATCAATAGACCCCTACGACCATGGATATGAGAGCTCTGTCGATGATCCCATCCAAGTAACCGATATACGCCTGGAGCTGGAGGAAGAAAAGAGGAGCTATCCCGGAGCAAGTACATGGGCCGAGGAAGAAGAGCGCCTGTTCGAGATCCTATTCCAGAGGGCCGATATACCATTGCTTCCAGCACACTGGCATGTGGATTTCAGGGGTATTCCCGTGGTCGACACCATCTTTTCAGCAGGGGATGAGGTGCCTTCCATCATATACAGCCGGTCGAATAGGAAAGAGTTTCAAGGTAAACTAGCATGGCTTTTCTCATGAATTCTCCTAAACCTTCCTTTTCACCCATATTAACATGACCGCGCAGCAACAATGGCCCTCATCCGCCTCATAGACCTAACTTCCTCCGTTCGTACAACCGTTCAGTCCGGCCTCCGAAAGAAAGCTCCGGCCCTCATAAAAAGCCGCCTCGACAAATACATCGCCTGGGCCGCCGAAGACGGTGGCTACTCCAATCTCAGAATCGTACCAAACATCACCACTGCCGTGATGGACGCGGAGTTGGGCGAGAAAGACATCACAAGTGCCATGGAGAAACGCATGCGCGCACTGGCCATGGCACAGAGGGAATTTCTGAGAAGTGACCGAGACGATTCATTCTGGGATGTATCCGAAGTCGAAAATGCCATGAAAGGCACCGACCTGCCCACCCTGTTGGTGGAAAAGTACCTGAAGAGAACCGAAGCGCTCAGCGCAAACACCGAGGCTCCTTCGGAACATGACTTCAGTCAGAGCACACCAGGGAAGCGAAGTACATCGCCCAGCGACACAACCCCGACCAGAAAGCGGTCTTCTCGGTCCCCAATATCCGACGAGTTAGTCCCGGGCGAGCAACAAAACCCTCCCACCCACACTAAATATAGACGTAAACCCCCCGTGGTCTACGGCCTCTTCATCCTCCGCACATCCGTCTTCCTCCTCACCGTCGACAGCGCCAAGGGCGACTCCGCATACGTCAGTTTCCACGTAGACATGCATTTCATGGATCGCCATCAGAGCGTGTGGAATGCGCTTACGGCCGCGATAGCCGTCTGTCTGGCGAGAGATCAGATTTCCGAGAGGATGGACGATTTCGAGACCTTACCTGTTCCTATAGACGAGAGTGGAAGCGAGGCGTAGTAGGTGGTCTTCTCGCCCTGTTTACTGCATCATGAGCTTTTTGCGGATAATAAACTCGCGCCGGTGCTGCTAGATGGGATAGCCCTAAAACTCGACTCGTGTCCCCTTCACAGAGCGGTACATCGGTACTCGTTCAAGCCCGTTGCGGCATATTACTAGATCACTTCTCACAAAATGATATAGTACGAATGCTGATTCGGAGAGTGGGCATACGTGATAGCCCTGTCTCTATATACAGTGAAATGCTCTGGTCCCAAACCCATCCATCTATCTATCCGCCTTCAACGCCGAAATAATATCACGGCTCTATATCTCGTTTACTCTTCTCCTGCTCGCTTCTGCACCCGTGTTCCCATCTCATACAAGTACAACCCCCCGCTCATTTGCATGTACGTACATACATGACTCTTGCTCTGTAAGTAAAAAAGGGAAAAAAAGTCTCAAAAATGCCGCCGTGCCCCGAATGCCTCTTGCCATGCGGTCAGAATCTCTATTGTACATAGGGAAGAAATGAAAAAAAAACGCTCTTTATCTACAGGTCCTCCTTGTCAGCGGGCATCATCACCCCCAGCTGGTGCAGCAGCCGCTGGTACAGAAACAGCATACAGCCGCTCTGGATGAAGGTCCAGACGCCACGGGGGCCGACGCCACGAAACCAGCCTGGCAGGCCTTCGGTGCGGTAAATGACTTTGAGGCCGGTGATGACGGAGGATGTCTCGAGGGCGATGGCGCCCGGCTGTGGGCGGTGCGTGCTGGGCGAAGAGGTTGAGATGTGGCGCTTCTGAGAGGAGGCCAGGTCCTTGGGCTTGGAGACATGGTCCGGGGAAGGGTTTACCTGCGTCTGGAGGCGGGTCTTGACGACGTCGAGGGGGCAGGTGATTACGCCTGCGAGACCGCCTGCGGCCGCGCCCGTCAGGAGCTCCAGCGGGACGCCGATTTCGCGGCTCTGCTTGTACAGGCGCGCCCAGGCGTGGAACTGCTCCCAGAACATGAACTGCAGTGCGGAAAAGGGCAGGTCCCGGTACAGCGTGGCCTTGTATCCGTAGAAGAGGGCCGACGTGCCTTCTGTGCGGACAATGGTGCGCGCCGCGTCCACCGTGCCCCGGTAGTTGTACCCGGATCGGAAATGGGGGTTGTTGTAGCGCCCTTGGAGTTGCAGCCGGGTCTTGAGGACTTCCGAGGGGACGTAGACGACCGAGGCGGCGAGGTCGCCGAGAAACCCTGCAGCAGGTTAGCAAACGCGTCTGATCTTGTCGCATGCCTCCTCGCAGTGTCTGGGTCCGGGACGGCACTCACCAGCCGAGAGATATGCCAAGTGGTGCTGCAGCCCGTGGTCTATCAAGAATCGCTTGCTCCATTCATATGTGCCGAAAAACATGACGGTGCCGGGGAACGAGCCCCCCAGGGCGGGAATCCATCCCCCGTACAGCCCTCGTCTGATACCCTCCTGTCGCCATATTGTGTAGTACGACCGCGCCAACGACGTGTACTTTGACGGAACGTTGGGATCGCCCTGCTGTCGTGTCTTGACTGTATCCAGCGAATGCATGAGCAAGTCGCCGGTCGAGCCGCCAATGCCACCAGCAATCATGGCCTGGACCAGCAAGGAAGAGAAGAGCAAGTTGTCAGCGGCCCCGGTGCCACTGGCGGGAGAGCAGGAAGTAGGCAGAAACGTACATGGAGATAAGGCGGCCGGCCCTCGGTTTCGATGTCTTCGCCTTTCATGTTATGCCCGCTATCAGACGCTATGCCGCTGCTTCTACCAGGCGAGTTCTTCGTGCGAAAGCCAGCATTGCGAGGCGGCTCCGCTAACCCGACGACGTGCTCGTCGCTGCTGCTACCGCCGGCCGAAGCAGACGAGCCGGCGACGAAGAAATTGGAAAGTTGTGAGGCGAGGGGCATGGCCCAGACGGCCACCGCCGTAGAGCGCAGAGACGCCCGTAAGAAAAAAAAAAAAAAAAAAAAAAAAAAACCCCGGTAGGCAGAGACGGAGTGAAGAGATCGGTTTGAGTCGGGGGATTTTTGCAGCTTCAACGACGCAAGGTACCTTTGAACTGAACAAGACGAGATGCAAAAGACGACAAGAACGCAGATGACGTCTAGGACACAGCGCTGAATGAGCGAATGGATAAATTGTCGCTGTGCTCGTCAACGTGGTTGAGGCTGTGATGGGGGCCTCGGGTTGCATGGGCGACGTAAAAATGAAGGGCAAATACGGAGCAGTCGCTGAGCGGTCAACCTGTCTTATCGCGCGTGTTGCTGTGAGCGAGCGCATAAGTTACATACGGAGTACAAGCTGAAGCTCTTTGTCCCCGAGCCACTTTTTTTTTTCCGCCTCAAGCTTCCTTCCATGCTGCCAAGGTCCAGTCTGGTGTGCGGCCTGGCGCCTTGGCCCTCTGCCGAACAGCATGTACAGAACACCTGGAGGTCCCTGTAGTCCGTGCGCTGGGCCGTCGAAGAGTCCGACATGTCAACTGGTGGTCACTGGTGGATGAGAGCACTTTCGAGGTTCAACTGGAGAACACCAGACTGAACATTGACCAGTGCAACATGGAAACGGCTGCATACTCCAGGACCCAACTAACCGGTAGAAGAACAAGGCCCGAAACGACAACATGTTGGACAAGATGCGGATGCATTGGGGGTATTTCCATTCAGACATTTTTACTCCGTTAACTACTGTAAACCTACAACTTCGTACTTTGTACACGGCCACCGATCCAGGGCCACCATCGCACCACCACCACCACCATCCATCGTTCCATCATTCCGTCAGCTTCCGCTCGTGCTCCCACCACCTCACCTGCCCAAACTTCCTGAACGGATAAACAACATGCGTCACCCTCCCCGTCAATAGCCTCTTCGACACAGGCCCATACGTGTTGCTGTCCAGGCTCGCCCCCGTCGGCCCGTCCCCTTCCACCCAGACATGACCCGGCGGTATCCAGACCATCGGTATAGGATACGGCTTCTTGGTCCTGACCACGTCTCCCTCAACCGCGACCACCCTCTTGACCGCAGTAACCTCCGGATGGTATGGACTCCTGCGTGCGCTCGCCGTCAGCCATGTTGCCAGTCCAGACAAGTTGCTCCCTCTCCCCCCCCGCGAATAGCCCAAGCCCGTCGTCCCCTTCCTCCGCCCACAAGAGTCAGACAGAACTGCTCACCTCAACGTGACGACCATGCCTCTCTCCAAGCCTTCCTGCGGCGACCACTTGTAGTTCAAGACGACGTCCCTCCGCAGCGTCGAGTCCCGGTCCTCATTCATGAACGGGTACATGGATGCGCCATGCACAGACGTCAGTTCTGCGACGTGCATGTTGAACCAGGCAATGACGGGAATCCACGTCGCAAACCCTATCAGGTTCACAGCCACGGCTCTGCCTGGCCCGGATCGGGGGATTCGTACGCGCGACCATATCGAGCCCGAGGCCATCAGCGCACTGGAACCTCCAGAGAGATGGCGGCTGGCGGCTGGCGGCTGGCGCGAGGATCGTGGAGGATTGAACTTCGATTGCACGATGGCTACTTGACAAATCTTCGCTCCCGAGTTCGTCTGGTGGTTGTGCTGCAAATGAAGTTCTGGCATGTCGGCACTAGGCTCTTGGCGGCCGGCGCTGGTGCTGGTGCTGGGCCGACAATCCCTGTCAGCAGACTCCCAGTCAATCAGGCCTACTACCACTTTCGCGCCAAGGAATATTGAACCTTAGTTACATAGCCCGCAACACCTTCGTACTTTTGTCCTGGGAAGAAAGTGCCCCGTCACTAAACACTCTCTCAACCATGTGTCCCGAAGCCCATGTTTTACGCACGTATACTTTTGTAATGTAACTGCTTTCATCTCCAAGGCTGTTTTGGAGGCGTCACGTGCCCATCTCAAGATAAGGTAGCTACGCGAAATGCCAATACCGACCATTCTTTTCACTGATCCATGCCATACTTTTCCCGTCATCACCATGCGGTCCGTTCTCCGAGTTTTACAAGAGAGTCCACGCTGGGCCGTTTACAAATCGTCTTGAGCTTATAAGGCTCGCATCGCCCAAGGTGTATCGCTGGTGGATATCATTTCCTAGCCACGACCGACCCTGATATTTCCTTCTTGTCCCCCGATTTCCCCATTGCGTGACTGCCTAGATCGTTTCGGGAATGTTGTCATCGCTCTCGCTCATGCTCTCGTCACCGCTAACCTCGGCGTTCTCGCGCTCCCTCTTCTCCATGAGTGCCTGCAGCTCGGCATCATCGCTTTCGGTAACAGCCTTGGGCTCCATCTTGACAGTCAGATTGCCGCCAGAAGCCAGGATGCTTTTTCGAATACTCTCGATAGCCTCTTGCAGTTGGACGATACCCTGCTGCTTGTCGAAAGAGGTGCTGGTGAGCACGTACAAGGGTGGTGAAACCAGCTTGACTTTGACTTGAGTATCGGCGTTGGCATCCTCTGAGTCGTTCTTGGCCTCAGCAGTTCTCAAAGCAGTCTTGACGGCATCGATGCCCTCGTAGCCGAAGCAGGTGACTTCTACGTCAGCTCTGACTTTGGTCCGCTGAGGAGTAAGACGCTTGCTAATGTACAGCTTCAGCTCGTCCTCGACGGGCTTGCTGGGGAAATTGATATCGCTCCAGACTTCAGGATTACTGTGTACAAGGTTAACCAACGGAGCCCAGACGGGTAACGTTACAACATGACGTACGTAATCGATAGCTTAAAGGCATCAATAGCGTGGCCGTATTTCCGGTTCAAGGGCCAGGCAATGGATTCGTACAGAGTCTCAATAGCAGTCTGTGTCTTCTCGGCGACATGTCTCATGATCAGATGGACCGTCTTGCTCTTGTTGTACCGCTCCTCGCACTTCACCATATCCTCAGGGGATACACGTCGTTTAGAAAGATCAATATAACCTTCCGCCAGCGTCAGCTTATTTCAACGTCCCTTGACAAGGCTTCGCCTTGCCCGGCATTCATAGAACATTCACGTACCCTTCTCCTTGTCCACTCGCAACACAACGACAACCTCGTTGCGCCCGACTCTAATGAGCTTCTGGATACTTCGAATACGTCGTCGCGACAGTTCAGAAAGGAGAATCATGCCGTCGATATTGTCATACTCGAGGAGCTTGACGTAGGCACCCATTTCGGCAATCTTTTCACACGTACTTGTCAGATACATGAACGACCTGCACCAGATCGTATCCTCCAACGCACCTGCTTGACATTGACCATGACGAAGCTATCGATCTCCGGGAACTTCTCCTCGTAGAAACGGCAGTTCGTTAACGACATCTTGGCGGTGTTGGTTTGATTGTTGGGAATATCAAAGACGGCTTGATCGCTTCGTTTTCGTAGGAAGAGAGCAGAGGGGAGGTGGGGTTCGCCGGTCCCAGGAAGTATATCGGCACAATCGCACGTTGAAAATTGCACTCAGACTCGTCGCTCGTGAGATAAAATCTATCCAGAGATAAAAGCTTAATCTTGAAGGGCCAAGGAGTCAGTGGTACGACTCGCTTCGAGATTACCTTGGGACTGTCGCAATTCGAGGAATTGGTGAGCGAGGAGGTTGGTGGTTTGAAGAGTCATAAATTTTGACATTTTCCCTTGCCGCGAGCTGGATGGTGGGGTGTGGCGGGGTGTGGCTAGTTTCCAGAGCGGTCTGCTTGGGCAGAACCGGCCCCCAGTGCTGAGAATTGTTTGCTCCAGCGCCTGCGATGACCTAGAGACGTCTGTCGCCACGTGACTCGAAGTAAACAACCAAAGCTAACACTCTTTCGACAAGCTTCACAGTATTGGTGAAGCATCGGCGTGTATCAATCATGGCTCCTGGTAAGACAATCCCTGGACTATTGGTGGTAATACGCATGATAATTTGATCAGGCAGCTAACCATACCAACAGCTACGCAATTCGAACTCTCTCCGGCCCCGAGCGACGCCGTTTCCGCTGTCGTATTCGCGCCGGAAGATTCCAGCAAGCTTCTCGTGTCTTCGTGGGACAAGAGAGTGTACTGCTACAGGATTGAGAGCGGCGGCGCAGGAGAGTGTCTGACAAACACATATGAGCACAGAGCCCCCGTCTTGGACGTTTGTTTCGGCGCGAACGACAATGAAGCCTTTACTGCCAGCATTGACCGAACCGTTAGCAGGTGTGCTTCTCCCAGCTACTCCCGAGCTTGGTGCACGTAGCTAATCCAATCTTGTGTGCCCTAGATTGGACTTGGAAACTGGTGATATAACAGCTCTGAGTCAACATGCTGCGCCCGTCCGCCGCGTCGTGTACAGCAAGGATCACAGTAAGCTCAGCCTCCCGACAAAACCATGCATCAACTAACAGTTTCCAAGATATCCTCGTGTCCACTTCATGGGATAGTGTTCTCACCCTGCACAACTTATCCTCTACCAGCGCTCCAATCCGCATCCCTCTTCCCGCCAAACCTCATGCTATATCCTCCAGTCCAAGCAAGATCGTTGTCGCCATGACTGGCCGCATCATCCACATTTACGACACGAACGCCATAGTGACGCTTTTTGCATCGGGCGGCACTGATTTGAAGCCTTGGCAAACTCGAGAATCCTCACTTCGATATCTGACGCGTGCGGTGGCTTGTATGCCCAATGACGCAGGCTATGCGACATCTAGCATCGAGGGTCGTGTGGCCGTCGAATGGTTCGAGGACACGGCCGAGTCACAAGCTCGGAAGTATGCGTTCAAGTGTCATCGGCAACCAGCGCCAGATGGTGATGGTGATGTCGTCTATCCTGTCCATGCCTTGGCATTCCACCCCATTCATGGAACATTTGCGTCAGGGGGCGGCGACGGGACTGTTGCGCTCTGGGATGCCGAGGCCAAGAGGCGATTGAAGCAGTATCAAAAGTTCAGCAATAGCGTTGCGGCGCTGGCATTTTCCAACGACGGTAGATACCTAGCTGTTGGAATATGTCCCGGGTTCGAGACTGGCCAAGAGGACTATACAGGCGCTGGTGCCACGTCCATATTGATCAGGGAACTCGGCGAGAATGAGGCCAAGGGCAAGGGCACGAAATAAAGATTTGGAGGCCCATAGAAGAAACGTGAATGTAACTGGGAACTCGACCTAGATTTGATGGCGTTTGGGTACGGGACAAATTATTGTATGGTGACTTGTGCGTTACTTCATAGTGCAGGTTTTGAGTCGGTATAGATACCCAAACTCTGAACCAGGTTTATGAGCATCGTGTTGGCACACTGATCCACGGTCGGATGGTGATGGGTATGTCGATCAGGTGTAGGTATATTCGTTGTAAGCTATCTACAACCATGAAACCACCAAGCCGCCAATGCCCATCACGGAAACATCAAATAAAGTAGAGAAGAATACCATTAGTACTGCCGGTATGGCGTGGCCGTGTCTTGACGACATGGTAGCCAGCGCCAACTGTACGTTTTGAAGGAAGGGTTCTACTCTCCCGCTTTGTTTGGTCTGATGGGCTATGCAAATGTGAGACAACGAAATGGGAGCCTGCAAGTACATAAGGAAATACACACCTTGGCATCTTCAACGTGGTCAAAGTTTCCAGCAGTGGATAGGAGCCATATATCCTGTAGGGGGTTGGGTACCTGCCGCCCCCAGAGAAAATTATGAGGAAAACCAAGATCAAAGGGCACAGCATCCTCGATTTCTTGCATCTCTTCATGAGCGAGCTCGATTGTAAGTGCCTCAATGTTGCCCTTGAGGTGTTCAACTTTTCTTCCCCCTATTACAGGAAACACATACGGCGTCTTGTGCATTACATAGGCCAATGCAATGCTCGTGATGGCCGTATCTTTACGGTTTGCGATGGCCTCAAGTGCTTGGCTCGTTCTAATATCGTTGTTGCTAGCCTCTGACTTGCGTCCTGCTTTGGACCTTCGGGCATGTTCCGTCTTAAAGTTTCCGCCGCCAAGTGAGCCCCAAGGAGTGATGGCCATGCCTTCGGCTTTACACATGGGAATGACATCACGCTCCATGTCTCGGCAAGACGCAGACCATCGACCCTGATAGACTGAGAACTGGCGGAGCCCGTGGTTCCGAGCGTATTCGTTGGCTTTGCTGTGAGGAGAATGAGACACATTTGACGTGAAGAACTACTGAGTGACCCTTTGCTCACCTCACAATCCAGGCTGGAGCATCGCTGATTCCCAAGTACAGAACTTTGCCAGTCGCGGCAAGCTGGTTCAGAGATTGCATGACTTCCGGTATTGACGCGCTGTAGTCCCACCAATGGACGTACAGAAGGTCGATATAGTCCGTTTGCAGCTTCTCAAGGCTGGCATTGACAGAAACATGGAGACTCTTGGTGCCATTCCCAACACAATTGGCCATTATATGGGGATGATTAGGGCCGGCCTTGAAGTTGGTGGTATATTTGGTTGATATTACTACAGCATTCGACGGTAAGTTGCAAACTCGTCCTATTGCCGTGATAGAGCATGGCTTTGGAAGTCAGTTCGTGTGGTTCGACCTACCCATCTGGTCACGGTTGCCGCGTTTCTTCATCCACTCGCCAATCCATTTTTCTGATTGCTCGAACTGGTAACTGTTTGCGGTATCAATGAAGTTTCCTGAATTTGGAAAACCTAGTCAGCGACCAGACCCCGAGGAAACCCTGACTTTGAAGTCTGATTCAGTGAAGTCTCTCATGTGCCTCACCTCCCTATGACAGTGACATTAGCAATTTCCGCCTGTTGGTTCTGAGACGACTGCCAAACCAAGACTATGAACAACCACACTCACTTGCTCGAAATAGAAGTCGAGAATTTGCTCGGTATTCTCCTGATTACATTCTCCCATCCAGTCAGCCCTGTCGTTGCCGGTCTGTTAGTCAGGCATTCCGCGTCCACCAACAGCAACAGTGTCATGAGATTGAGTCTCGTACCAGGCATCGCCAAAATTCATGGATCCGAGGCATAGCGGACTGACACGAACAGACGCAGTGGGAGAAAGAAGACGGTAACGAGACAGGGGCGACTTGGGCGCTCCGTTGTGTGGCAATGCGACATTCATCGTGGTCAGAGAGCTGGGCGTCAATGCAGAGTCCAGACATCAACGGTGAAGGTCTTGTAGGGATGGGAGGTCCTGGGAGGGCGCCTGGGGACAGCTTTCATGTTTTATGTTTTATGTTTTGACGAGCTTCCAATGCAGTTGCTACTAGCCTCTCCCCTGCCCGAAGCCAGAGAGCTGACCCAATCCGTTTCTTTGCCCATCTCTGCCGAGGTTGCGGTGTAGAAAGCGACGGTGGCTTTGACATGGTTCCTAACGGCGACTTTGCACGCCGGCGGGAGCCGTAGCTGCCTAGGTTGGATATCTAAAGAGGAGGGAAATGTCTAGCCAAGGAGGGGATCGTCGTCGGTTGAGATGTGAACCAGGCATCTTGACTGGCTCTGAGCAGAAACAGCAGAAACCGAGAAGACGGAAGCCTATGCTCCCGAAATGCAACCCCATAAGTACTAGGTAGTTACCTGTCGATGCTAGACAGCAGGTGCCACAAACCAAAGAAGGGGGCTATGGATGTATTTTGGATACTAGGTAACTACTCCATGGTTACTTGCCTGCCTTAGTAGGCACCTACTAGGGCTTAAGCAGTAGTTAGTAAGTACCCAGGTGTGCTTTCGAAAGCGAGGACAAGGCGATAGACTGATCAGAATGACAGAATGAGAAGGTGACGACGACTCTTTAGATGTAGTCCTTCCTACCTCGTTGGTATCTGGAAAGGGACGTAAGTACCTGACGGAGTACTCCGTAAGTAGACCTGAACTCTCCCCGCAGGTCATTTAGTGCCTTCCCTTCAAGCCTGCTCGTCTATTACCAGGTACCTAGTACCTACCCTGCCTCCTAGGTTCCTGGTAGGTACTTGTTCGTCACCTTACTCGTACTCTGTATAGCATGTCGATTGATGAGATGTCCTCGTCATGGAAAATCGACATACACTAAGGAGTAACTTAGTCCCTACTAACCTAGGGTACCCAGGTAGGTAGGTATCAAGGTAGTAGCTAGGCACGAATACGTTGCTTCTGCAGAAAGTAAATCGCACATGTCAAGTTGGCTTGAGCCACCCGGCCCGGAGAGTCTTAAAATTAGACATCTTGTTCTGGAAACGACATGCCTCGCTGTGTGATATTCACTGTTGCCCATTGGAGCAAACTTTGGTGGCTTCGGGGGTTTAATGACCGCAAAGTCATGGGATGTTCCGAAGTGCTACCGGACCTCATGCAACCCAGGTTACGGAGGTACCTAGGTACGTGTGGACACTTGCCCACCTATTGTTCAGGTTGTGTACGGAGTAACTAAGCGCCTTTTCTGTCGCCCAACATAGCTTCCATCAACATTTGTGAAATGCACCAGGCACCATCAATGCTGTCCGCATTGAACCATTGTTCCGCCGTTGTGAGAAAATCTTCCACTATGGGCCTTCGAAATGGCCTCCAAACCTCCCGTGCCCTCTAGAGCAGCGCTCAATGCTCTCCGAGGAGTCGTTCTTACCACGTCCTGCTCCGTCATCCTGCTCGCCGAAGAGCGACGCCGCCGTCTGCAGCTTGCCCGCGCAGCGATTGAAAATGCTAGGAAACTTCACACTCTACAGAGTAATCGTGGCCCTGTTGCTCTCGCCGAAAGCCATGGGCCCTGGGAAAACAGGTTCGCTGAGGTGGATGGTGACGCTTTCTCCGTGGCATCTCTTCCTCGGCCCAGGACCTCAACTCGTCGCAGGGGTCGATCGCATCTTATCGGAACTCAAAACAAAGATTCATCTCCTGAAAATGAAAAGGGACAGACACGATTGATGAGTCGAGCTGATAGGGGACGAATGGCTGCCAAGTTGTCCGTTAGGGCCGATTTTCTGAGCAGTGGCATTGACATGGCCAACCTTGAGACCCCCAGGCTGTCACCACTGAAACCTCAGATCTACCCCAATCTGGGGGGGAAAGCTCTGAAAGCATTCGCTCAACCTAGGGCTTCAAAGCCTTCACCATTTTCAACTGAACAAGCAACTTCAGACAATCAAATCACGCCGTCGCATCTTGCCACAGGAGCACCAGAAACTAGTGAATACGAGCCGAGACTAGACAACATGGAACCCTATGGCGCCGATCCTGTCAGATCGGCTCAGCTATATCTCAAGAAGTCAAGTCAAGAAGGTTTGACTGCCCGGCCGTTCTACAATGATGCAACGAGCGCATTGGAACAATTGCTCAAAGACATGGAACTAGCCATTGCTAGTCATGCCAGCATTGCGGAGAGAATCGATTTGGCGGCAAAGATATTCCAGACAGTGGCAGCGTTTGGTCCTCCTCCACTGCCAAGAGCTGTAAGGTCGCTGCAAAGTCAAGGCATTAGGCTCCTCAAGTTGGCATCGACAGCCAGCCCCGCGAAATTGACATTGATCTTGACTACTATGCTTCCCTTGAGCAAGGACCCTCTGAAGTTCTTGCTGCCGCTCATGACGTGCGCGCAACATGGGAATAACAAGGAAATTTTACGGGATGTTCTCAGGTTCCTGTCGCAAAATGCTAGATTCTGTTCATGGGCCAGCGGAATGCTGATTTGTCGACTTCTCACTCGACAAGCAAAGACTCAATCCAACTTCGACCAGACGAAGCAGCTGTACCGCATGCTCCAGGATGCAGGCTTGTTTGCAGGAGTTGATATACCTCAAAGCACAAAATACAAGATACGACGGTTAATGGCCGTTCTGGCGTTGGAACATGGTGACGACGGATTTGCAAACACGGAACTGGAATTTGTGAACAAGTTGGACGCTAAAGCTTGCAAATCGGACATCGGGCTGCAACGACGAATTATCACAAGGAAGGCTGCCCTGGGTCAATGGACAGAAGTATTTTCAGATATTGAAGCACTTGGACAAATCTCAAACGTACAGTGCATCGAGTTTCAGCGCCTCCTAACAAAAACTGCAGACATCTTTGCTCGAAATAAAAATGTCTACGAGCTAAAGGAACTTCTTCAGAGGTTTGTTACACTGTACAAGCTCAACTTAAAACATCGTTGGACATTTGCTGTACTGGATCACTACGCAGGCCATCGACAAGCTGAACTTGTGTTCTCCTGGCTGCATTTTTGTAGCAGCACCGGTTGGCAAATGGATTCGGTTTGCCACCAAAGGTTCTTTGCGAGGTGCCGCAAGTTCTGGAGCTTTTCTGAAAAGTCCATTCAGAGTCTTGGACAGAGTTTACAAGCAAGTACCAAAATCACGACAGAAACTGATTTAGAAACGGGCGAGAGCGAGAACGAGCTGTGGCGCACAATGGCATCGCTGGCCTCGAATGAGGAGTGGAAGCGACTCAATGAAGTATATGAGACCGCCTGTTCTGCTGGCACAGGCAACCCGGCTCAGTGTTTACGACTTGCCGTATTGGTGTGCATCAAACGCTCGAACCCCAATTTTGCACGCGCAAGTATATTGATACAGTCTGCTTATGCAAAGGGCCATGATGTAAGCGAAGCATTGACTCCTCTGCTGCTGGCGAGGCTGGAACGAGGCGATGAGCCATACTCGTTGATCCACGGCGCTCTTCAAATGAGAGTCCGCGTTCACGATAGCGCTTACAACAAGGCAGCCCAGGCACTATCTGGCAGCGGTAACCATTGGGCTGCTGCCGAGATGTGTGAGCTTGCCGCCAGAGAGAATGGAGACGGCGAGCTGTTATACAACGAATACAACTTTGCAAATCTCGTATTTGCCTACACGGGCTCTGCACGCTACAAGGCTCTGCAGTCATTGCTGTCTGGTTTCACCTCGAATATACTGTGGTGGCACGGTAGTCGAATATGCAAGGAAACTATCAAGCTTGCAATGAAAACGACGGCCATGAGGAGTGCTGCCCATCCGCAGCACAGCGAGCCACACCGACAGGCTCTCGACATGCTAGACGACGCGCTCATGCACGTTAAGAAGTGTCGCTCTACGAGGGATGATCGACGGGCCGTCTTGGAGGCATATGTTCGTTTAGCTGTGGCGCCCTCGACGAAGTCTTGCCTGAAAACAAATGGCAGATTTGGCAACGAAGCTGGTAAGCCACGCCGAGAGCAGGAAGCCATACAAACGACTGAACCTGTGTTTTCAGCGCCAGCCAGTTCAGGCTGAATTAGACCGATTCATATGTACAAGCAACTGGACAGCATAAATAGGGTATAGAATAATTACGAGAACGCTACAATGGAGAGTATCTCCAGCCTTTGCATCCTTCCTCTCTACCTATGACAATATACATAACAAGCAGAGACGTGTCTGGTCGATTTAGAACGGGCCACCCAATAAGGGAGTAGAATCTAATCGAAGAAGACACTCATGGTCAAGCAGGAACAGTAGATGGTCTCACAACCAACGGGGACATGAAACGATCGGAACCGGAATGGAAGAAAAAGAACCGGATGAGTCGCAGATTGCGTGGGCTCACTTTTTGGCCGTGTTATTATTGAGGGAAGATACGATGGAACGATTGCCAAATGTAATCCAAGAACGGGGCAAAAGTACGGGAAAAAAAGAAAGGACTGGTCGCCCCGTCAGCAGACGACGGCAATTGGACAAGTGCGACGAGTACTGATCCACAGTGGCGCCAGAAAGGGGACAGGTACTCCGTACGGGTGACCACTTGAGGCTGCCAGGCAGAAGGAACATTTGATCTGGACTGGAGGTCCGCGAGAGGGACAAGTCAATATTAACAATTGGGTCGCCCCGATTGCATGATCTTTTTCCGTCATCCCAATATTGCGGAATCATGCACTTGGATACATATACTCACGATTGGTCTTCCCGCGACGTATCCACACATGAACAGTCACATGGCCTTGCGTTGTTCCAGCCCACGTCGTCATTCTCATCCTGACGAAGTGCGTGTGTCCGATCTGGAGATAATCTGCAACGCCACCCGATCCCCAATCTGACCCCCCAATCTGACCATCATCATCATCAAAATCTAGCCCGTCCATTGACAACCCCCCCGATATCCTCCCTCCTGGCCATTTGTCTTTCCCAGCAACCGACGGCCGAAAACACGTTCAAAACGCCCTGACAAATGTCTGTGCCGCCCGTCAGCGCACCGGGAGGCGCCCGCAGACGCCGTGAGCACCATCACGAAGCCGATGTCGTCGTCGTCGGCGCGGGCGTCTTCGGTTGCGCCATTGCCTTTGCCCTCGCCAACCAGGGCCGCTCAGTCCTGCTACTCGAACGATGGATGTCGGAGCCCAATCGTATCGTCGGCGAGCTGCTGCAGCCCGGTGGTATCGCCGCCTTGAAGCAGCTCGGTCTGGGACATTGCGTCGAAGGCATTGATGCCGTTCCCTGCAAGGGCTACAATGTAATCTTTGACCACATCCCATCGCTAGTCCCGTACCCGACCGTCGACGACGGCGGCGAGGTTATATACTCCTGGAGCGGATCGGGCAAGAACGGGAAGCGGCCCGAGGGCAGGTCATTCCACCACGGCAAGTTCATCACGCGGCTGAGAGAGTCTTGCCTCGCCCACGAGAACATCACCGTCGTCGAGACGGAAGTCATCAAAACCATGCGTGGCGAATATACAGACCATGTCCTGGGCGTGGAAACCCGGACCAAGGACAAGGAGACAGGGAAGAGGAAGCCCGACTACTTCTTCGGCCAGCTGACCATCATCGCCGACGGCTACGACTCCAACTTTCGCAAGGACGCCATCGGGGACAAGAAGGCCACTGTCAAGAGCAAATTCTACGCGCTCGAGCTCATCGACACCATCCTGCCTTTGAAAAACTACGGCCACGTCATTATTGGGAAGAACACCTTCCCCACGCTGCTGTACCAGATCGGCACGCACGAGACTCGTGCTCTCTTTGACGTTCCCATCGGCATCCCAGAGGCGTCCCCTGCGGCCGGCGGTGTCCGGGGATACATCAAGAACGTGGCCATTCCCGCCCTCCCGCCGTCTGTCCAGCCAGCGGCGTTCAAGGCTCTCGAAGACGGCAAGATCCCGCGCAGCATGCCCAACAGCTGGCTGCCGCCGACGAAGCAGGTCCCCAAGGGCGTCATCCTCCTGGGCGATGCGTTCAACATGCGCCACCCCCTTACCGGCGGCGGCATGACTGTCGCCTTCAGCGATGCCCTTCTCCTCTCACGGCTTCTCGACCCGTCGAGGGTGCCCAGTTTCGAGGACGCCAAAGCCATCCGCGCTGCCGTCAACGTCTTCTACTGGCGCCGCAAGAACGTCACCTCCATCATCAACGTCCTCGCCCAAGCGCTGTACACGCTCTTCGCCGCCAACGACCGCCAGCTACACGCCCTTCAGAACGGCTGCTTCGAGTACTTCCAACGCGGTATGACTGACGGGCCGTGCGGTCTCCTCGCCGGCATCATCCAGCGACCTGCCGTCCTGGCCTACCACTTCTTCTCCGTCGCCTTCCTGTCGCTGTGGCTCAACGCCCTTGTTATATGCGCCGGCCCGCTCGGCTTCCTCAAGGCTCCCCTGGCGCTCATCGACGCCGTCCTCATTCTGTGGAAGGCCAGCTGTGTCTTTTTGCCGCTGGTATGGCGCGAGGGCTTCCAGTAACCAGCGCCTGGAAAATAGACGCAAAACTGGGAAACTCGAGCGAGCTGCGCCGACGAGCCAAAGTCACGCTCGTTGCAAACTCAAAAATTCACACAGGGGAAGGCGTTGTCTGTAGCACACACACACTTACGTCGCGCTGTGACATGAAGCGGCGAACGCCGTCCCCAGGATGCCCTGTACATATATATATATATCCTGCAGGCCGGACGAAATCTTCATCTCCTGGCCATGATTGCATACGAGGTCCGGCATAGACGAGGCGCTTTTTGTTTCTGAGAGCAGTAGCTTAGATGATTATAATAATAGTTACTTCATCGAATTGTCTGGCTCCTGCATTTCCCCCCCACGCCTAAGCAAGCAAGCAAGCCTCAAGACGACAAGCTCGCCCGCCCGTCTATCTATCTACAGACCTCATACGCGCGATCCTCCCCTTAGCGCCCAAGTCAACCCAGAACCATCGCAAAGTAAAAGTTTCCAGCAACTCAAAAATGCCGCTACGGCAAGACAAAAACCTTTTTTTCTTCCCGTCCCAATAAATCCGGCACATCGTTCTCGAATATATGAATCCCCCTGGCACTCTACATTGCCAACTCTCTCATCCCGCAAAACTTCGCAAGTCAGATAACAAACTCCACGATGAAACTCGCCTTTCTCTCGCTCCTACTCCTCTTTGGCATCGGCGCGCTCACCGCCCCCTCAGGGCCTGCAGTAGTAAGTACAACCTCCCCCCAAAAATCCTGCAGAACAACACGGCGGCTAGACAAAAGTAGGGCTTCATCACTGTAAGATCACTACGCGGCTGCCGCCCCGTACCCATCTTTGACATTCATCGTGTACTTCGCAACAATGTTTGCGTCTGGGGCAAGTCCACCAAGTTCGTCTCACACCTGTTTTTTGCGTGCAGAGGGAGGCCGGCCCGCACTGACAAAAGGGGGAGTGTAGGATGATTTGGTACTTGGAGGATATTGACTACTGCACGGGGTACTTGTACGTGTTTTATGATCTCGGACTGGGATACTGGGGAGCGCGAGCTAATTGGCGCAGAAACAGCGAAGATTGCATAGGTCCGGTGACGAAGCTCAATCTTGTCAAGGGCTGCAACATGGCCACCGGCTTCCCGAAAATCATGTCTGTCAAGTGTCGATGGCCTGAAGAGCCTCCGTTGTGGAACAGTACTGACGCGTGACCTTTGCCTGTTTCTTCTTCTTCTTTTTTTGCTACGCACGAATGGGATGGGGATGGGGCAGGACTATGGTGCTAAACCAGCATTTGTTGCCTCCTGGTCGTGTGGTGATTACGATGGGGGCGTGAACTTGCGGAATCAAAGAGTGTTCAAATTGTTTCGTTTCATCTATGGTGATTGTTTCGCTCGTCTCCATGCTCTATATACACGTCTCCCACGAAATCTATGTCAACCGTCTACGGTAAACGCCCATCATCCAGCTCGCTCTCAAGACAGCAAGCCCAATGGCCATCCTGATGCTGTCTTGGATCACGTTAAGCTTACTACCACCCACTTCATGCCACTGAATAGGCACCTCGGCGACCTTAATACCAGGGCTAGTGCCAATAAAACTCCCATCGCGACCCCGGAGAGGTGCGGCGGGCGCCGACTCGGCAAGCATCAGCATTTCAATATCGAAGATCCAGCCCTCGGTATGCATGTACGGGATGATATCGGGTAGGGAGTTGCGTGAGAAGAGTTTAAAGCCACACTGCGTATCGCGAATGCGTGATGTCGCAGGCGGTGTGAGAACAGTAAGGACCATGTGGAATGATCGCATGAGAAAGTTGCGAAGGACGGAGCGCTGTGTCATTTTATCCTTTTAGTTTTCAGGGCACGAAATAGGTCACGGATCGAACTTTGGGAACAATTACCTTGACCACAGCTTCGCTACCAACCAAGTGAGCGCGACTTCCGATGGCAACGCCTCGGAAGGAGGCGTCGATGACGTCGTCGCAAGCCTCTATCAACTTACCCACGTCGCTAAACTTTGAGGCACCATCAGCATCGGCAAATAAGACATATTTACCTCTGACATGGCGTAGACCGTGGGTGACGCCTCCGCCCTTGCCCCTGTTCTTAACCAGAGTCACGACCCGAAGAATATCATGAAGACTGTGCTTGTGGGCAAATTCGAGTGCCACCTCGACAGTCCTATCCTTGCTTCCATCGTTGACAATCAAGATCTCGTAGCCTTCCGGTCCATTCTTCGTCGTGGGAGCCCGCAAGCGTTGGTCTCGACCAGTAGGGCTGAAAGGCCGCTCAACGACCGTGTTTCGCCTAATATTCTTGTCCAGATACTCCACGGCTTCCTCCAGCGTGGGCAGGATCCGGTCCTCCTCGTTGTACGCAGGAAATACTACACTTAGGCGCACTTCAGGAGTTTCGATAATGTCAGCGTTCCAGCTTGAGCACGCTTCTTGCGGACGGACATGGTCTCGCTCCTGTAGGTGACGTTCTGCTAGCCAGTGATCGTACCAGCATGGCAATTGCCGTGGTGCAGTTGGCTTTCCCGAAGGGCTGGACGTGATGTATGTCTTCTCGGAGGGGAGAACGGGTCGCGGTTTGGGTGCTACGAGATGAAGCAAGACGAGGAGCTTCAAACCAGTGACATATAATTAGCCAAACGAGTACCAAAAAACCAGACAGAGTGAGCGAGCGAGAGGAGAAGCCATACACCGGCAAGGCTCACGACAAGGAGCAGGATGAAGCAAACAAGGAGGACATGAATGGGAGTGGCCTGTATCCACGCCAAAAGCGGTTGCACGAAGCGAGCCACAAGGCCCAAGGGATGCATGGCCATTTAAAATATAGTTAAAATATCGTGCGCTCAGATCGCTTGCGAGATGGAAAAATTGGCGGTCTCACCCGGGAGAAGCTCCAGAGAACGGTTGGTAGCTTGCGCCGTGGGAGTTCTCGTCGTGGTTTGGAATCAATGCGTCGTCATTACGAAAAGAATAAACAGAAAGTGGGCGCATACGCGCAAGAGCACAATGTAGAAGAAAAGATGGTGGTTATTCGGAGGACGGATGAAAGGAAGCGACAGGTACAAGAGGTGCCAGCAGTTCCCGCCAGCTGCCAAGATTACAATCAGAGACGTGTTGCATGTGAGGTTGAGAAGCTGTGAGCGAAGGGACAAGTTACTCGTCGTCACTTGGCGCATGCATAAATTGAACAACGTTACGGAGTACTGGGTGCATGACAATGCATGTGGTTGACAAGGATTGACGCCACGCCGCGCCGCCGCTAATCAGGTACGGAGTACGAAGTACCTACTCAGATACCTTGGACCCAGAAACGTGTCAAGTTCAAGGAAGTAAGTACTCCGTACGGAGTACGAAGTACCCAACAGTACTGCGGGTAATGCAAGGGTCCAGATCAGTTCTTTCCTACCTAAAAGTTCTCATTAGTGGGGCGCCTGCATCACCGCCGCCATCTGATTATGACAAGCTTGCGGACATGAAGACACCAAGACAAACAGACCAAGTACGGACCAACTTCTGTATCCCGCCCGGCTTTCAAAGGGCAGATTATTGCTCGATATTGATCGTGTTCACTCTGACGCTGGCCTACCTTTGCCTTTGTGGCTTGCTGCACTTTCATCTTTGGATGAAGTGAGGACGGATGTACCGGATGGCGGACATCCACCCAACCAACTGCTTACCGACTAAACACGCAGAACTTGCATCGGCTAATCATGTAAAAAGTCTGCAGAACATGCCAAAGCAATATTACCATGCATGTCTCGACAGAAACCGCCAGCCTGCGAAAATACGCACAGTCATCCGCTGTTGAGTACTTGAGCCGTCAGGGTTGATTTGAGAGACACGGCTGCATAGATACAAACCACGAGCATTTCCCAAGTTTCAGAGCTTGCAATGATATTCGTAGTTGGTCATCCATCGCGTATACATTGTCCTCAGGCTCAGGCACTTCGAGTATATTGCCATCATAAACCTTGTTTCACAATCTAATCAAAGCCTACTCGAGTAATTGCCCTCTCAGCAACAAAGACGCGACACAATGGGACACAGAGCAGGCAAACTCGCCAGTTCAGCATTGGTCTCTCTGTGTTAAATAGCTATAAGTTCCCCTGCGGGAAAGACATGACCCAATCTGACACCCAAGTCTCCTTCTATGCCACAACACCTTATTCTTTATGCACATGTTGCGACCGTCTAGCTTGGCCAAGCCATTGTATCAGCTATATGAAAATGAAGAGGAAATAGTGTCCAAATCGTCATCATGATGACAAAACAAACCCCAAAACACCATTTCGTCTATGCCGCGTGAATCGTCATAAATCGTTAATAAATCGATGAACATATCAGACTAAAAGAAGTCAAGCGGTGGCTGAGCCGAGAGGTGGTCTGGCCAAGCTCTGGCGGGCTTCGAGAAGAAGAAGCACAAGCGAGTAACCTTGAAGTATATCTCGCGAATCGATAACCAATGCAGCGGTGTGATTTCCCCTACTTCGCCACGACTAATCGCTCAGACGACAGGATTCCATGGCAGATTAGACTGCAACAGCCGATACCTCGGAAGCGGACCATCGATTCTTCTTGACGAGTCTGCCCCCACCAGTCTTGGACAATCTTTTGCTCTTGCCACTTTTTGATGGTCTCGCCTCTGAACCTGCTTGTTCAGGAAACACATTTACAAGGTCTTCGTGAGACACAGGTGGCGGGGCCCGGTTCCGATCCATCCGCTGATGATTGGGAATGGAAGCCTGGGCCTCCCAGATGTGCTGCCGCATGCTGACCGCGCGCTGGAAATCGGTTGACAGGCTATTGCGGGAGTCATTGTGACTAGCCTGAGGTGTGCTGTTATGTTCCATGGCAACGCCAGCTACAATGGATTGTCTTCCGGTCCCTCCAACGGATGGCGTCGGCACGTCCGACTCAAGGCCCGGTATTGTCAACCAGTTGATAGGATACTCGGACTTGGGAGCACTAGACACCGTCCGCGTTACAGGAGCTGGAGCTGGCTGGCTACCTGACGTATTGGAAAGGCTAGGCAGCGACCCGAACGAGTTCTGCCGTGACATCGACGTAAACGAGGTTGAGGATGATGCATCGTTGCTTCCGTGGGCAGCAGAGGCGGCTGCCCCGGATAGAATGCCAGTGCTCATCGGCGGCATGGTGGCGGTAGCAGGAATAGAAGCGAAACCTCTCGTAGACGGTGGCGGGCGAGAATCCCGGCTGTAATTGGGATTGTTGCTTCCCCTGCTACCGCTGGACAGCGTGTACTGACTGGCCGAAACATCCGACGTCCGTCGAGCCCGGCTAGGATGAAGGCGATGGGCTGTGGTGATGTCGCTACTTTGATTTCGGGATGCCTTGGAAGGTTTAATCTCCAGATCATCTTGCGAACTCGTTGAGCCACTCAAGCTTTCCACAGAAGAGGGCTCCTCTATTTACAGAATTTGGCGTCAGTACTCAATAAGGGTTCAATCCGGCAAATGCAAGAAAGATATATGGCTTCATGACAAACCTTTGCTCGACGCTGGGCTTATGCGGTGGTGCTCATAGGCTCGAGGCACCTCCTTCCCTTTGAGGGATCCTGGGTGTAAATATGTCATATCCGGTGCGGCGTACACTACCTCGCGACTGTCGCGAAGAGATCCAGGAATCGTGGAGACGCCGGTGTAGCTGTACGATCTGGGCATGCGAATCATGACAGAGACATCTTCTCCTGGATAAGATACGCGAGAGAGACTGCTCCCAACTCGGGGTACACCAGGCATGTTCATATGATGACCGCTAGCCGCCATGGCACTCCGTCTGCGATTTTGCTCAACAATTCGTGGACGATCCGCCTCCCTCCAGCTTGGGGGTGCGCTGGCAAATGCGTCGTGTGCCGCGTGAGTGGGAACATGCTTGTATGGAGCTTGATCTGATTCCTTCTTGTTCTGCTCGGCCAGCTTTGCGTTATGTTCCTTGGCCTTCTGGCGACTCTTCCTGATGTGAGCAAAGATGGACATGTTGCCGGTAGTGTGGTGGAGAGCGGTAAATGCTCCAGCGGAAGCGATGCCGAGACTCTGAACTCGGCAGAGATATGCAAAGACGACAGCCCAGAAGCTACCTGGATCCAGTCAAATGTCGTGCCGGTAAGAACAGGGGAAGGCAAAAGTCGGTTGAGAAACTTCAGAGGCAGGTGAATGTGACACAACGCCGTGCTTGACAGCAGCAGGGCTAGCAGGACGTAGTACTCCGTATAAATCTGGGATCGTGTTCAGTGTTGGCCCTGGCAGGACCACCTCGTCGTGTTGTTGGAAGGATCCTGGCAAAGCACGGGTTGGCAAGAAGTGAAGCAGCGCTGCAGTGATGGGGAGAGTCTGGTGTCTTCGAGACTACACCCTCATAGTTGTAAGAAGCAAAGGCCCGTGTCGACTCTGACAAGTTTCGGAGTGGGCTGCAACAGGCTTTAAGGTGACTACTCCGTACGTTCTTGGGCGATTCGGAATGCTCAGTCCAAATGTATGTTATTCCCTGCAAAGTGGAAGTGGAACCATTGATCGGTACGGAGTACGGAGTACGAGGGTTGAGCATTGAGGGTTGGAGGGACGGACGGCAGGGCGGGCGGGCGCTCGTGAGTGAGACGAGGGTGGGGCCAGCCCTCACTTGAGGTGTCGGACAGGGCAGTGGCGGCTGGGTGGTTTGACTATTGGCCCTGAGCAGTCTGTACGGAGTACGAAGTACATGTACATGTACGGAGTACATACATGTATCCAACGGCGGACATACAACAGACACGTCAAGTCCGGCCAGCAGGGGTGTGTCTGAGTTTGTGTTCGTGCCGCCTGGCTGCCTCGAGTACGGAGTAAGTACAGAGTACCCCGTGTTATGCCAAGTTGATTCCCCTGGTGGATTGGCTTGGGACAAGTTTCAAGAGCAAAGTGCTTGTGACGTGACTCGGCCTAGACTGCTCCAGCCTGAACTTGTGCTGCTTCTGAAAAGGGGAGGCGAGGAAAGACGAACGTCGTACTACATGACAGTAGGGAATGAGGTGAGCCGGAGGCAAGCTGGAATCCGGCGCAGCAAGCAATCATGCAATCATGCAATCATGCAAGGCTAGAGCTTTTCTGCAGCCATACCCGGTCAATGGGCAGGCAGGATGACGGGCGCCGAAGTCCTGATGGCGGGAGTCTCGTCCAAGATTAAATCAGCATGTGGAACAGCTTGGAGAATTACGAACGCCTCATCGGCCTTTGTTTCCGAGACGTCAAAAGGTCGTCTGAGAGGCCCAGGCGTGAGGGGTTGCCGTTGTCGTTGTGTGGCATACAACACTCCGAAGGAGGGCCAGCAAGAGGAGGGGGGACTGCCAAGGCGAGCAAGTACGGAGTAGGTAACTACGAAGTAGTTAGGTACCTAGGTATGTACGTACATGGAACAGGAGAAGACCCGCAGTGCACTTGCAACCAAACGAGACTGGTCAACGACCTTAGGTATACCTTGAGTAAGTGCCAGACAAAGGAGAAGGATTAAAAAAGAAGGCATTCACTTGAGACTGAAGGTACGAAGTAAAACTCAAGTACTTCGTATACGGATTAGGAGCATCAGATCATCGAAGGCAAGGGCAAGGCAGTCAAGACTGTCATTATTTGCTTTGAAGGGAAGGAGCGTCCCACGCAGCCTCCATGTCCACATCCTCGACGGCTGACGCAGCAGACAACCCAACGGACTACATACACGAGGCGACGTGAATCTTGACCCTGTCATCAATGGCGCCTGGGTGAGGCTGAACGTGCGACCCAACGTTGCAGACGCACCAATTGGCATAGCAAACCCTTTCCTCGAATCCGCCCTCAGTCCCTTTTCCGTGCATTTGCGACGCCTCTGCCCGTCGCCGCCTACTCCGCAACTCGTCGACTAGTGACTAGTCTCAGGCACCATTTCCAATTCTCTTGGCTTGTTCTAGGAGCCTTCTGCGGAGGGGCCTTTAACCGTCAGGCTTGTACCTACTCTCACGCCTTAATCTCCGCTTTACCAACCTGATGTGGTCTTCTGCTGTAGGCGGAGGGCCTTTCGTCACACAGACCAACCTTCTCTTCAACGAAGTCCTGGCTGCCATGCCACTCTGGTTTCCCTGGCTTCCGACAATGCGCATAGGCGTACGGAGTACGGAGTAGATTAAAGGCCTAGAGTCAACGTGGGTTGCGAAAAGAAGTCCATGATATTGCTTAGGATACGGAGTAGGGATATTCTATCCAATCGAGCTACAACGTCCCTCCGACCCGAACACACCACAATGCGCCGAGTCCCTGTAAATTGACACTGGTTCAGCTCTCATGAAAGCCACGGGACGACGCAATTGGTATCATCTGCCACACGCCATGACTAGTGAGGTTCCACAGGGCTGGGCCTCCGGACCGAGGGCAATGACACAAAATGGAGTTTGGCACACAAGTTCTCCGTATTCCGGAGTTTCCTCTTGTCCATGGCGGGCAACAGTGGGCTTCCGCAACGGAGCACCAGACGCAAGGGAGCACATAGTCATCAGATCGCCAAGCCTGATTTCACCTGTGTTAAGATCTCCTTCTTCCAACGGACCCAGAATGAGTCTTGCCGACTTTTCGTTGATTGGCACTCAATTCCTGGCAACTGATAGTGTCTTCTGAAAAGCTATGGTCAAGCAAAGCAGCTGCTGCTTACTTGGGAGAGACTTCTCATTTGCGTCTCAACAAGGCGTAGTCTCCTATTTCTCATGTCCGATAGGATACGCTTGGGCTGGCAGTGGGCGCTTCAAAAAAGTAGTACAAGCCAAGGTTGCTTTAAACGAACATTGACGCGCATTTGTCGTCAGGAACTCACCACGACAGTTGCCTGCGACCCAAGCTGTGGAAACATTCTTCGTCGTGTTGAGTTGCTGCATCCGATTTCCGAGTTTGCCTGCCTGGCCGACTGTTGCATATCACCCATATACTCCGTGGAAAACTAGATGGTGGTTAGAAGCCCCTAACCGCCACCATTGACTTGGTGTCAATGGTTTTGGTCGCTTGCCCTCGTATATCGATGTGGACGTTGAGGGTCTACCAGGAGCGAGGGATCCCGACAGCCCGACCAGAGCTCTCAAATAGTGCGATGCTGCAATGACGACGTGTTATTGACCGCGGAGCTGTTGAACTAGCTGTGGAAGGATATAATTTACCTGAAGGCGTTTTGGTCCTGGCCATCAGTAAAATATTCGGTTAGTCTTTGACTCTTTCTGAGCATGACTGGTGAGGATCCAAGCGCAGATAGTGCTTTGCAGATTCTTTGCCGCAACAGAAGAGTCCCTTGACAGTCATGGATGCTCATCATGCTTTTTTTCTCAGCCGCACAATGCCAAAGCATCCTGTCATACTCCCGTAACAACTTGAGTGTGGGTGTGGCGTTAACTAATCAGCCATTTGACAGGGCCCTTGATACACAACTTTCACTTGGCAGCCTAAAGCTGTATCAGGCTGGGTATCACAAGTAATTATTCACGTCTGGGTTTATTCTTGACTTTAAACACGATAACAGTCCTCAACTTCTGTGCAACAATCAGAACCAGAATTTTGGAAGTTAAATCTCTCTTATGCTTTCTGTTAGTGTTCCGAATAGACATCAACGTCGATGCCTTTACATTGTAACCCGACCAGAAAGCTACTTGACTGTATTACATCTCACAAGCCCCTGGCTAGCGTGCCAGTGAGAGGACTCCACATGCCGAATGTTGCAGCGTGGACAGCTTTGGGTTGTTGTCTGTAAGTGTTCGCGGAATCCAATGACTAGTGGCGATACGACAGAATTCTAGACTTCATGACCTGTCCCATAACTCTTCGTTCAATATGGTTGGGAGCACTGCTAATAAAAAGAACGGTAGCATGCTTATCGCACCCAATGCCCTTTCGTTACAGGCAGCTCCTCTGCAAGCATGCGGTGGTCGCCAACTGCAGCGCAAGACCTCTTAGCTCAAGATAGTGTCGCGAAATGAAAGCTGCATCTCCTTGCCCAGAGTTTGTCTGCCCTTTCGGACCATGCAGTCTTCTGTGGGTTTACGTTGTGACACTTCAGCGTGTCTCACAAAGTGCTACTCTGAAGACTCAGTCTTCGTAGCCCTGTTGCGCTTCAGCTCTATGTTTGGTCAAATCATCTCGGTTGTGAGGGAGCAGAGGGCAGGCAGCGTGCTTGTGAAACTACGGAAGGACATACTTATCTGTGCATCTTGAGCAGACAAGGGGTGTCAAACTGACTGATGCTACACAAGTAAATATTTGCGTAACGCTCCCCCTACACGCGCCTTCGAGAGCTGGTCGGAATCTGTGGTTCAAAACACTACATCAACGTGAAGTATTTTGCGGAGAATATATATATATATATTGAGTCAACTATAACTAATCAAGCGAAATGGGAAGCACAACGTATGTTCATTCACAATATCTCGAGAGGTATATTAGATACGTGCGTACTCCGGAAGTCAATTCAGCCATGATTTTCGAAATCGATTACGACATGTAAAGAAGATTGCTCCCGGGTAACCCGTTCGAAAGGCTTGTTATACCTGCCGTCACACCAATAAAGGACACAAATAATAAAGGGTTGCAAAAGATCCCTGTATGAGCTTATATGTAACACCAAGTGCGATGTAACAGCAGGAAGACAACACCCGTTTTTCACCTGGATACAAATCCATCGGACAACTACAGGCGTGGCATTTCCTCCCACATGGCAGCATGTACGTGATATCTCGTGCAACTTTGACAGGTCAGAGATAATGTCTCATGGTTAACGTTGAGGGACCGGAGACCCCAATCTGGCCTTATTATCGGCATGGGAGTATTGGCACCAGCGACTCACTTGCCTGCTGACGAATGCAACCAATACTACGGTTAGGGTTGTTCGATCTCTGCTTCTGAGCAACGGATAACATGCGTTAAACTTTGTAGTCTTGTAGATGAGGCTGCCTTGCCACGGCTTGTCGGCGGGAATTGCGGGGCCGCATCGGAGGTGCATCGGGGGAGCGTCGCGGAGTCACGGACAAAACCCCGAACTGTGGCGGGGCTGCTTCCACGGCAATCATGATGGAAGATGCGATGCTCTAAAGTGATTCTCAGCCTGGGACGAAGGCATTGATGCGCATTTGCCACTACCAATGCTGAGTAGTAACGCATATCCTCATTACAGGTCGTCGGCCAGGTCGTCGCCAAGGCCCTCCTCAACGATGTCAAGGGCTAATACACGCTCATTTAGACTGATTGTTTTCTATTCAGTGCCAAGAAGTCAGGTATCCGGACCAACGCAAGGTCTTTCAAGACGGACTTGCTCACGGGCTCCTCCGCTGTTGTGACCGATGATTCGGATGCTGTCTTTATCTTCCATGGCATCAGGTCTGCGGGTGCTGAGGCGGACTTTGAACTGGGCATGTCCTACCCCTTTCGAAGGCCCCTTACGTAGCCACCACGAAAAAGGATTCTGAATACATAACTGCTATCTCCCAAAGGCATGCGTGTCAACTTCGACGTAACCCGCCCATTCCTCGACACGCGGCGGAAAACCTGTCATGGCGTGCAAACTATTTTCACTCTATCTAGGTCACCTGCGGCGGCGAGATTAACGAACCAGTCGATGAACTCATGCACCCCACGTCGCAAGCTTCCTACGGCGTGGAGAAGATGTGCAAATATCTCATTCAACGAATACACTCTCTTGGGCTGTATAAACGGTCTTATGCTGACTGCCCACTATCTCCGTGAGACTAGACAAACTCACGGCAGCCGCCTCAGGGTTTTCTGTCCGGCATGCTTCGACAACTAGTGCAAGCCGTGTACTATACTTTAGACACTGGCTGTGTTCGCCGCCACAAACACTGGGGGGCAATCTGCTTCACGCGTTGACACTGCGTTGAAGGCGTTGGGGCTGGGTGTCAAGAGGGACAAGTCGTTTGACGATATTGCTAGAGATTTTGAAAGAGCCAGGTCTTTCGGGTCTAGTGATTTCAATCTGATTGGTTCTCTCTGCGTTCCCAAACCACAAGTAAGATAGTCGGATTGATGGCTAGGGATGACTGGGCTTCTGCAGCGCGGGCGGTGGCGGTGATGCCTTGGACATTGTGACAGCACGTCACTACTATGAGTTCGTTTCCTGCGGAGGCCAGAGGCCATAATCGTCGTTTGTGATAGGTTCTTTGGTCTATCCAAGGGCACCTTTTGCTGGTGTTCTTGGCCGGTATAATGTTGGTCTGGTGTCGGGGGGGGGGGGGGGGGGGGTGCGCTAGTTGCACTTGTCAAAGATTAGTCCTGTGGATCTGTATCGACCTAATTGTATATGGTATAAGCGACAAAAGCTAAATATCATCCATTACTTGGACCATCTTCTTGTAACTATAGCTCGGTAACACTTTGCGTGGGGGAGCTACGTTGAGGAGCGGACACGACACCGGCGTGGCTGCCTGGTGTCGGTGATGATGTCACCACGAGCGAATTCATTGAATTTTTCCTTATTTTTACTTGCACCGTAGGAGATGTATACCTGCTGTGTATTAGACTGAGCTGAGTGGTGCTATAGGCCAGCCTGGAATGATGATTGTGAGCACATTAACCTCCCTTAACCTTGAAGAGAACTTGTCACGTCGTATGTATAAGGTAAATGCTGATTGTTTAGGCGTATGATTGAACTTTTAATTAAAATGAGAGATTCCTCACAGAACCACAGCATGATACATTTTAGTCTACTGAGCCTCTCTTGGCAGCTCAGCGTCACAGTGACAACACCCCTGGACGCTTTGATAAGAAGAGGTTAGCACAATACTACTTCCACGAGGTAATGACGATCTCCTATATGCGTCACCTCGTTATGGCCTTTTTCTAATACAAGCAAAAAATTGTGTCACGGACTAAGGGTTAGGATATCTCATTGCATAAAAGGGCCGTGGCTGGCATCCAGGAACAGATTGGCAAAGTAACCAACGGCTTAGGGTAGGGATTTTTCATAACCATGTCAAAAGCCTCTTCGCAGTGACGTCCCTGTTGACTCTCTGCTACACGTCCAACATTCCCACAAGAGCTTATTGTGACAAGACCTATTGCGGGATATTCTCACCGATATCTCGTCTAAATAAAAAACTTTGTGTGTTAACCAGGTCTTCGGAAAGCCAGGAACCTTTTGACGCAAGAGTCGCCATAGTAGCTAGATCGACCCACAAGTTCCAAACATCTAAATAATGCCCTTGTCACACTCTATTGCGAAATCATTAGTTGCGGAGCAAGAGCTGAATGCATTTCCAGAGAGCTACGCGACGTCTTACCTCGTGCAAAGTCGGAGAATTGATTTGATCTCCAGTATGAAGAGGGCTCATTCTTTCACCGTACTTCAAGTGCTAATATCAACATATAGCCGGCATCGATTCTAACTTTGTAGAAAGAAAGGATACTTGTATACTTTCGATGCTGGTCTTGACGCTCCGGCGACTCCATCTGGGTTTTCGACATCTCCATCCCATAGCACGCAGTGGCTTTCTGTTGAATGAAGAATGAATCAGTACCGTCTGCGCTGGGATCCAACAAACAAATTTACACTGCAGGCATGCGTTTCTTTGCTTTATTGCCGGTCCCAGTCTCCAGCCGTTCCCGGTTCTTGATCATCTCAAGTCCGCGTCTGTAACAAGCTCCCTGGCAATAGTACCGTTGAGCCGGGCTAGAACGATCCCTACCCTACCCTTATCATGTCTATTAGTTCAGTTGTCTGAAGCTGAGTCTGGTGTCACCACCCCAATAGTGCGCTTCTTCCGTCTCGGAGAAGAGTTGCTTCTTCAGCACCATCCACTCTGTGAACCGGTAAACTTCGAAAGCAGAGGCAACGAGAAAAGACGACTTTCTACATATGGTGATAACAAGATAATTGTCTTGTATGGGACACGTCTCGCTCATCCCTTGTGTCAGAGCGAGGTTGTCGTCAACCACTTACACGCGATTGGACGGCGAAACCAAGTCCGCGTGCACGTGATTCGCACGAGATTGAAAAGTTTTACACCAGCCACACAACGGAGTAGCCGGTCTTGGAGACTCAGACATACGTTATTGGGAACGTGCGCCTGGGTACTCCGTACTTCGTACAGAGTAACTACGGAGTACCTAGCTTGGCAGGTTCGTCTGTACTCCCGTGGCAGCGCGCAGGGGGCAGCAGTGGAACTGCTGAGCGTCCAGTCTCGACTCGTTCGCCCCTCCTTTTGCATGTCGAGTGAGAGAGGCAGGCGCGATGGACAAAGGACGATAACGACAAAAGCCCAAGCAGGGTACGGCGTACCTAGGGATCTACCTAGGTACCCTGGGTAGGTGAGGTACTTCGTTACATCTGCTCGAAGTAGCTGGTGGACAGGTACCTGGCGCATGGTCGAGACAGCGGCCGTAGGGACAAGTACGTGTGCTTGCCCTCCTGCGCTCCTAAGTTACCTACCCCATCATGGTCGCGCCAACAACTTGGTTCTGCCTACGGAGTACGGAGTACCTGGGCGTTCTATTCTCCCTGGCGCCTTCCCCCGTTCTCCGTACGGGTGACGGCGCACGGGACACGGACCATGTCCCCCAGCAAAACTCAATACTAGTACTACGTACATATTGAGTTGGGTCCCAAGGCCTGTCGCTTTTCGCCTGCCGCCTGCCGCCCGTCGCCCGCCGCCCGTCTCTTTGCCTCCGGTCACGCGCCTTTTGCCTTTTGCCTTTTGCCTTTTGCCCACGTCGACACTCATTTTATCCACCATCGGCTTTGGCGCTGGCCTTGTCTTTGTCTCCGTCCCTGTCCCTGCTCTCACGCCTTCATCTCTTCGTCCTCCGCTCGCAACTCTGGAACGACGGGCCTCTTCCACCAGCCCCGTGCCTCTCCGTCTCCCCCGCGGCTTTTGTTGTCGCATGCTGCACACGTCGTCGTCATCGTCTTTGTCCTGCGCCGCGGATCCGTTCGTTCTTGCTGTTGTCGACAGCCCAACCCGACCCGAGCCCCGACCGCTGGTCGTCTGCGGCGGCAATTGCGTGGCGCAAGCACGCATCGTACCCAAGTTCGCCCTCGCTTGAGCTTCAACAGTCAGTCATCGGCCATCGCGACATCACATCTTTATTCATCGCCGCGCGAGGATCGTCCATCCATCCATCTCCCTGTCGGCCTCACCGACCTGGCGGACCAAGCACTTTCCCCCATCCCTCTCTCTGCCCCCATTCTCCTGCCGTCCACACGTCGTATTCGTAGTCGCGCGTGCGCCCTCTCCTCGGGGCGCAACAGAACAGAACCGTGGCGGCGCTTACGATCCTGAGCCACGAGACTTCGCTATCCGAACTTTCCCTCCAGCAGCATCTCGAAATTGCCCCAGACTTGGCCGCTGTGTATCGACCACGCGCCACGGAGGCGGACTCCGAGCCGGTGGTGATGGCACAGCAGGTGCCTCATCAGGCGACGGATAAGAAGCGCGTCAAGGTCTATGAGCTGCGTGATAATGACTGGTTCGATCGAGGAACAGGCTTTTGCACCGCAAACTTTACTACTGTACGTAAACATTCCCTGCTCTCCGCTCATCCAATGACGCTTAAACTGTGCGACGATGAGCTGATCGACTATTCTCATTTGCAGACCGAAGATGGGCAGAAAGACCCAAGAGTCATCGTCGAGTCCGAGGACCAGCCAGACAGACTACTCCTAGAGACAAAAATTCAAAAGGAGGATGGCTTTCAAAAGCAGCAAGGTTTGTTAGGCACACCAGTTTTTCGGGATATTGGAGACGACATGCTAATCCCATTCCCATCAGAAACCCTGATCGTGTGGCAAGAACCCTCAAGTGGAGTTGACATGGCCCTCAGCTTCCAAGAGGCTGAAGGTTGCGCTTTGATATGGTTCGAAACTGCCCTCGACTTTCACACTCGCTCGAAAATGCTCTGGACTTGAAGACTAACCATGGCTTAGGCGATTCGTGAGCAATGTGCAACAGACGTTCCAGAACACAATGGCAGGCGATGACGGTCTTTCGGAAGATCTGGCCATTGAGGTCCCTACAACAGTCAATCTCCCTGCTGCGGAGCTTGGCAACTTGCCCGAAATTGAATCCAGCATGCGTATTATGAGTTCAAGTGCTAACGGCCGCGATGCGCTTGCCAAGTTCATAATGGCAGACGACTACATTGGCAAATTGATTCCTTTGGTGGAAATGGCGGAAGATCTTGAAAGTCTACCCGATCTTCACCGACTCTGCAACATCATGAAGACAGTCATCCTTTTGAACGACACAACCATCATTGAGCACGCCGTATCGGACGAATGTGTTCTCGGTGTAGTCGGTGCCCTGGAATTCGACCCAGATTTCCCCAGTCACAAGGCCAACCACCGACAATGGCTTGACAACCAGGGTCGATACAAGGAGGTCGTCCGGATCGAGGACGAGCAAACGCGACAGAAGATTCATCAGACCTACCGGCTGCAGTACCTCAAAGATGTAGTTCTTGCGCGAATTCTCGACGACCCAACCTTTTCAGTTCTGAACTCGTTGATCTTTTTCAACCAAGTTGATATTCTTCAACATCTCCAGTCGAATGCCGATTTTTTGAGCGAACTGTTCGGCGTCTTCAACTCTCAACAACTTGATCAAAAGAAGAGGAAGGATGCTGTTCTATTCATCCAACAATGTTGCGCCATTGCAAAAAACATTCAACCTCCGGCGAGGCAGTCGCTCTACAACAACTTTATTTCTCACGGACTGCTTCAAGTGATCCACTTTGGGTTGAAGCACAGAGATGTTGCAGTTCGAGTAGGCGCTACCGATATTCTGGTCTCCATCATTGACCACGACCCGCAAATGATTCGACAGATAGTATATCGCCAGATGCACGAAAATATCCCCTCACTGGTCGATTCACTGATCGAGCTTCTTCTCGTTGAGGTTGATTTGGGTGTCAAATCGCAAGTCTCGGAAGCTCTCAAGGTTCTCCTGGACCAGGGAATACCTCCTCCAGGCCCAGAGTTCGCCCGCGTGAATGGTGAATATCCTGTTCGGCCCCGGATTCAGCCTGCGGCGGACCCTCAACAAGAACTGTTTCTCACGCGATTCTATGACGGTTCTGCATTGAAGCTCTTTAAGCCGTTGTTAGAACTTGAAGACAGGTCGGACTGGGATTTCTCAGTACAGCAAGCCTCCATGTTTACGTACCTTGTTGAAATCTCATGTTTCTTTATCCGTCAACATCATAGGTTCAGCAGATATTTCGTCATGAACCACAACATCATCCAGCGTGTCTCACAGCTTCTCAAAAACCCAGAGAAGTATTTACGACTAGGTAAGGCATTATGTGGAGTCTCAGCGTTTTGCAACGTCCTATGTGTACTAACATTGCTCGCGTAGTTGCCATCAGGTTCTTCCGTAACATCATCGGGATGCAAGAGGAATTCTATATCAAGCAAATCGTGGAGAAGCGAGCTCTGGGTCCTGCATTGGAAGTGCTTGCCGAAACTATGCCGAGAGACAATCTCCTAAGCTCAGCCAGCCTCGATCTTTTTGAATTCATTCGGAAGGAGAATTTGAAGGACTTGGTGAGGACTCTGGTTGCAAACCACAGGGAACTCATGACCAGTTTGAGTTACTTGACAACTTTCAAGGACATGATTGAGCGGTACGATCAGACACAGGGTTACACCGCCAACATGGATTACTTCCTGGAAGATAACGATGACATGGTCCGAAAACCCCACCCCAATACGAGGTTGATGGAGCATATTACCGTGGATCCAAACGAAGAAGAGTACTGGAACACTTCAGATCCTGAAGATGATGACGAGGAGCACCGCGGTGATATACGCGACAAGATTTTGCCGAGCAATGGACCTCTGACGCCCTCTAAACCACTGGTCGACTACCCGTCGGATGAGGAAAGCGATGAAAATGTCAACACTGAAGGCGACACTGCCCCAAAAGCCCAGAATGGCTGTGAACTCTCGGCAGTAAAGGGAGGAAACAGCCTTCCGACTGTTGCATCACCGCCAGAACGATTATCCGAAAAGCGCCGTCGTGAAGAAGACGAAGACGATGAGCTAGGAAAGCTCATGCATAACAAACGCCGAAACAGCAGCTCTTCCGAGTCAAATTCGGCGACGAGCTCGCGAATGACCCCCAAGCGAAAGTCGTTTGGGGGTAGTTCCGGAAATGGCAAAATTGCTATAAGTCTGTCAACAGCTGTGAGGACAGGAGGATCAAGGTCAGATGAGGAGTCATGATGAAAGGCATATCTCCCATGGTTTTGCGGTTTTTTTTCGGCGACGGCGTATGGAACAGTTGATCGGCTCTCTCTTTTTTTGTTTTTCTTTGCCGGCATGAGAAAAATCGGCCGGCATGACCGACCGCATTGGGCCGGTCGGCCATGGTAATGAGAGTTTACGCGGCGTTTTTATTTTCAACATTGACTTGTGCGTCCACACCTGTGGGGGATCGTCGCAATGTTTGAAGGCAAAGACGGCCTTGGATGTTGCAAAATCGTGTGGGTCTAGATTGAGTTCTGCTAAGAAATTAGATGTGGTGAGGATGATGGCGCGGACTGGGATGGACGGACAGGCTGCCCCTTTTTTTTTGTTGTCGTTCTCAATTCTCGTTCTTCCCCCTCTGCTTCTTTTCTCTTCATCTGCTATATAAACACGAATGGATATTCTGGGGAAGGACGGATGTGGGATGCATGGAAATGGTCACCGCACAATTCAAAGAGGCAATCCAAGGAGGAGCTCCAAGATATCTGGTGGGCGTGTTGCAGTTCCTGATGTAACATATATAACGAAGGGCTGCGCAGGATGGGCTGCGCAAAGGACACGTCGAGGGAATACCTACCTTCGGCCTGGACTACGACGGACAATGGACAAGTCGTTGGTTATACTGCAGCTGAGGGTCTCTCAGAAAGTGACGTGATTGTGTGTTGTAGTATTGAAGCATGGCACAAGTAAGTTCGAAACTTGGACGTCAAAAATCCAGTTTCACCACGTCCCCTAAGTTATATATAGTTATGATGTGTAATCATGGCCATGGGCCTAAAGAATAAGCGCCTCTACAATGTAGCTCTCCTTGCCGGTTCCTTCTGATATCGCATGCACACAAGTTCTAGCAACGAAGTCATCTTACTTTCGTTTAAACTGCCTCGACCAGTTCTCATACCCGTTGATCATGAAGCTCGTAATATTCCGAGGCGTCCTCTCCATGGCCGCCACCAAATCACCCATGCCGATTTCCAGCTTGGCGAGCCCCGTGTCGTCATCGTCGTAGCGATCCAGCACCGCCAATCCAGCCTCATTGCAAATAGCCTTGATCTCAGCACCCGAGTACCCGTCGGCCAATCTCGCCGCCTCCTTGATGTCCACGTCCCCCGCGACGGCCAGCCCCTTCAGATGAACGGTGAAGACTGCCTCGCGGGCGGGCTGGTCGGGCGGGCCGACGTAGAGGACCTGGTCGAAGCGGCCGGGCCGCATGAGCGCCGGGTCCATGGCCTCGGGGCGGTTTGTGGCGGCAAGGACGAGCACGCCCGTCAGCGACTCGAAGCCATCCATCTCGGTGAGTAGCGTGGTGAGCATGTTGACTGCGCCGGTGGACCGGGCGGCGGTGGACGAGCCGGGGCCGGAGCCGGGGCCGGAGCCGCGCTGGCCGCCGATGGAGTCGATCTCGTCGAAGAAGATGATGGACGGGGAGGCGGCTCGCGCTCGTTCAAAGAGCGTGCGGACGGCGCGCTCCGACTCGCCCACGTACATGTTGAGGAGCTCGGCGCCCTTGACGGCGAAGAAGTTGAACCCGGACTCGGTGGCCATGGCTTGTGCGGAGAGCGTCTTGGAGCAGCCTGGCGGTCCGTAGAGAAGCAGGCCCTTGGGAGGGTTGCGGAGGACGTGTCGGCTCGAGGGGTTGGTGTTCTGTGTGTTTTGATCATTGTCAGTCGGGGTTGATCGGTTGGTGACGGACGAGCATGAGATTGGGGGGGGGGGGGGGGGGGGGGGACGGGACGGACCTTTGTGTTTTTGATCATGCGGTTGAGTACTTTCTTGAGACTCTCTTGCCCACCGACATCCTGCCAGTGAATGGTCGGCGGCTTCAGGTTGATGTCGTGCATAGCCGTGGGTCTCGTGATTCTCAATGCCTGCTCCATATCCTCCGTGGAGAGGAACTGTTCCCCCGCAGAGGCCGGATCGACGCCCTCCTCATCGAGTCTATTGCCGAGGATCTTCTTGGCGTTCAGAACCAAGTTCGCCAAGTCATCGCCGTTGTAGGCGTGCGTCTTTTGCGCCACGCTGTCGAGACATGCCCTCTTCTCGGCAGGTAGAACGGGGGGGTCGAAGAAGTTGAGGATCTCGAGGCGCTCGCTGGCCCGGGGAATGGGGAGGGCAATGTTCTCCCTGAACCGAGAGCGTTTCTGAAGCTTGGCGGGCACGTCGGTCATGTAGTCCAGACACGTGGTGACGACGACGACCTGGGGCAGCGCGTTGCGAGCCGTAGCCTCCGCGGACAGGGCGTCGAGTTCTTCACCGATGGCGTCTATGACGGAGTCCCGGTTCGGGCGGTCCTTGGCGATGAGGTCCTCCAGGCCGTCGATGAGGATCATGCTCGGCTGGAGGGTGTGGGCTTGCTTGAAGGTTTCGCGGATGGTGGCAAGTTTGTCCGAGGGCTTGATCCAGAACGGCCGTCCCCATCTCGTGTCTGCAATCTTTTGTAGGATGAAGGTCTTGCCCGTGCCGTGGCCGCCGTGGACGGCGAACCCGCAGGATTCTCGCTCATCCCTCACCCAGAACGGCCGCGTGAAGCCCTTGAGAAAGCGGTTGATGGTGCTGACTTGCGCCGCGAGGCCAGGCACGCCCGTGACAACAAGATCGCCGCCTGAGACAGTTTCTGCCTCAGCCTCGGCGTCGGCGTCTTCTCCCTCCGTCAGGATGCGAATCGTCGACGAGGACAGTTTGAATTTCGCAATGTTGTCAGTATGCGAGTTGACCGAGACGACCTCGAACGTGCGTCGCAACTTGTTAATATTGACACCCTCGAACACCATGCCCGGGAAGATCAAGTCCGCACGCTCTACCATCATCCATTAGTCACTTTGGCTCCCCCATGACAGTTTCCAAAGAGAGGCGGCGCATGGAAACGGCACAAAACTCACCCATGGACAGGCTCAGCGAGAACTCCCAACACGGAGCATGCCTCGCGCCCTCGTCATCCTTGACCCCGTCCTCGCTGATATCCCGCACAACCACCTCGTCCAGGTCGGGCATGCGATCAAGAAGCGAGATACGCACCTGGTCACCAATCTTGAAGCCAGTTGCCTCCTGAAAGGCCCTCGTCATCATGACCACGTTCGGGCTGAGGTTCTTCTCGGGCAGAATCCACAGCGATGCCTGCCGCCTGGCCAGGCCCTGCTGGTCCTCCAGCTTCTCTACAACGCATGCCCGCCCGTTCTCCAGCCCGTTGGTCAGCGCCATAAGGGACTCCTTGCTGACGTAGAGGCGCCCGGCGCCGAGGAGGCTCGCCTTTTCGAGGGCCGGGTTGGCGAGCGGCCGCACTTTGGCGTCAATGCTCTTCTTGACCACCATGATGGGCGGGGATGGGCAAGTCCTGCCCGGCGGTTCTAATAAGTTGGTCGAGGGAGGTTTGAAGTTTTAAAATTCATACAAGTGCCGTCTGGAGCCACTTCGTTTGGTTGTCGTTGCCGGCATCGGTCGAGGTCAGCATGTTTTCCTCTTCGAAAAAGTAATCCGCAATGTACTACTCTGCTATGGCAAACAAACTGGCGTAAATCGCGGGCACCATGCCAGGAATCCAACTTCGGGGCGGCAGCAATTGTTGTTCGTTCAAACGTAAATGTGTACTCTGTAATCTGTAGCCCGTAGTCCTTAGTCCGTAGTCCGTAGTCAGTCGTGGGGTTGAACTGGAGGCAACCTTCCACTTGGCTCTCGATTCTCTCTCTCTCTCTCTTTCTCCCCCAGAAAAAAAAAATAGAAGGGAAAAAATAGGGAAGGAGAGAGAGAATGCCCGTCCTCAGATCAAAAAAAAAAAAAAGGGTCCACACACCAGCCAGCAACCTCCCATGCACGCCAAGTACGTACGTAGGACATTTTTTCCATCCATCCACGACCAAGCTTCATAGCTCAACCACATACATCCATAATCCATAGTCAACCCCAATCCCGTGCAGCCATTCCCTTCAACGCCTCGCCAATGTTTCAGCCGCAATGGCTTCGTCGCGCCGCGACAGCCCTCACGTCATCCTCCCCAACCAGCCGCAGCATCTCATCCCAAGCCGACCCCCAATGGCCCCTACTCAAGAGACGAGAAAGGCCCTCGGACCAAGACACCATCCACAGTGGCGGCACATCCCTCATCGAATGCCTCAAAAGCCGGCATGAACTCACAACAGCCGAACCAGCATCCTCCCCGGCAGCGACGTCCTCCAAAGCCGACCCCCGCCTCATGCTCACCATCCACGGACTCAGCCCGAACCTCAACGCCAGCGACTTCTACCGCCTTGCACCCAACGATCTCTCCTCATGGCAAAGCGTCATCAAGAAAGGTACTCCCTCCATGCTCCCTCCTATAAAGACGTATATACATACCTGACCAAAACGCGGTTGGGCAAAACAGTCCAGCAACAGCGTAATCCCACGACCCTCGAACCCCTAGGCCGTTATCACATATCCTTCTCTTCCGCAGCAGCAGCAATCTCCTACCGTGACCGCCTCCTACGCCTCCACAACCTCGCCCACCACAAGTTACGTTCCCGAAGCGGCCTTTGGGAGAGCTCCACGCCGGTACATCTCATGTCACCCGTGGGCGACGATATGGCCACTGAGCTGGAGACGTTCACGGTGACGTCGGGCACGCAGCAGAACCCGGCTATATACAGGCGGCGCGTATCCTCGGCCAACAGGTGGGCCCAGAATTTGTGCAGCATCGTGGAAAAGTTCGGCTACGGGGAGAAACCGCCCGTCGTGTTGGTACATGCCTACCCGCCGACACTGACGACAGTTGATTTGACCAGGCATATTGCGGAGGATGGGGTTTCGAGGGGTTGCGCATGGAAAGTATGTCCACCTCGGGAATTGCGAGGGGGAGAGGTCGAGAGAGCTACGGACAGTGGCAACAACAAGAACACGACCGACATGGTGGACGAGCAGTCCCATATGCAAAGGGACATTGATATCCGGGAAAAGCTACACAGTCGGTTTGTCGTGGTTTGCGAAAACGAGGTAGAGGCGCGACGCTTCCACAGGCACTGGAATCAAAGAACCCTCACGGCTGCCCTTGGGGGCACAATGGCGATGCAAAATATGCTTCATGCGTCAATAATAAACTGGTAACCACCCGCACTGTTTGTTCACTAAGCTCTCGTACTGCCGTCTCTGCCCTGTAATCTCCATGAAGTTTGCTTCCAACCCTTTCTGTCTCTTTACCCTCCCCTCTTCCCTTTCTCGTCTCTCTTTGCTGGCTCGCCCACACAGAACAATTCAACCCGGGGAGAGGAAAAGGGGGGGCCAATAGCACACAGCCACTGCATCGGATATCGCTCCTCGTCGCACTTTGATCCATCGCGTCTCCTAAACATGTAATCGAGATCGATGTTGACCCAAACGACACATGAAATAACGGCGGGTCGACAAACCTTTGGATTAGAACCCAGATCGAAAATATCAGATAAGAACTCCTGACCGCAATTTGTCATCTAAAAAGGCTGTTGTTGGGAAAAGCGAGACTCGGAGAAATAAGGTCTAGAAATCATTTTGCGTAGCCCGCTACCCCAGAGAGTATTCCTCTGTTCCAAACGCGCATGTCGTCCGGCATTCGAGAAATTTAAAGAGACGCCTCCTTCGTACTTCGAAACATCCGTCTAATCGATCTGTTTGGGGTGTGTTGCGTAATAGCTGTGTCTGGTGCCCGTCCGCAGGAAAATACAGACGCTCTTCTTTGTCATGTATTGCCATCTAGCAGCACTTGCTTCCGCCTGCATCGGACTTGTCACCAACGTTGACGCCGGTGCCGGTTGCCTGGTCGTTCTTGGAACTATCGATAAGTCGCTTCTTTATATCGGCGGCCAAACTGTAAAAAGCTTTGTCGATATTGATATTACTTTTTGCTGAGACCTCGAGGAACGGGATACCGAGTTCGTCTGCCAAAGCCTGACCCTGCTCTGTTGACACGACTCGCTTGTCCTCCCAATCACACTTGTTGCCAATCAGAATCCTGTTGACGCCTTCGGTGGCGTGTTGCTCGACATTCTGAAACCACGTACGAATATCTACGAAAAAACGTATCGTCAGCGTCGATCCTAAAATTTGGATAAGTCGCGCAGGTGCAGGCAGCATTTGTTTGGGTCAAGGCCAGTCTTTTGCAGGAATAAACCCCCACAGCAGGCTGTCATGTCTCACAAAGCCAGGTTAAGCCAAACGGTGCGCATCAACAGATCAGACAACTACAGATTCAGACAAGAGGGATCGCATACTGTTGAATGATTGCTGGCAGGTGACGTCGTAGACTAGCAGAATGCCCATGGCGCCGCGGTAGTAGGCCGTGGTGATAGTACGGAATCGCTCTTGGCCAGCGGTATCCCAGATCTGCAGCTTCACACGCTTGCCATCGAGCTCGATCGTTCGGATTTTGAAGTCGATGCCAATGGTGGTGATGAATGAGGGGGTGAAGGAGTCCTCGCTGAAGCGCAGCAAACAGCAGGACTTGCCGACGCCGGAGTCGCCTATTAGCAACAACTTGATCTACACCAGGAGCAGGTCAGTTCATGCCACGAATGTGATGGGTATTCGATAATCTTCGAGGGGCCATGTTGAGAATGCGCCGGGCGCAACCCCAACGCCAGAGTTGAACTGAAGTCGGATCGGCACCTCTGGGGTAATAGGGGGTGGGAGGTGAGGGAAGTGACAGCGAGAGCGAGAGCAATGGCGTACCAGGAAGTCGTAATTACGATTGTTCACCATTGTGACGGATTACGAGCGGTGAAGGGTCTCGGGAGGAATTTCGGTCGGAGGCGGCGAGGGGGGCTGAAATGGCCAGCCAGACAGTATGGCGAGCGTGATGCAAATGATGAGTGGCAAGAATGGTCGGCTGCAGGTGGAAAGGGGAGCGGGAAGTTGCGAAGAGGCAGTGGCGTTTAGTGGCGGTGATGTGGTTCAAGCGGCGATTTTTTTGGCGACAAGGACTGGGACCGGCACTGAGACGAGTCGGGCTGGCGGGCTGGCGATTTCGAGCCGGTGGTTCAACTGAACTCGTAAAGCTGCGTCTGGTCCGATCCGGTAGCGAAGAGAAGGCATTGATCGAATGGACATGGGCGGAGCAGGAGTTAGGAGTAAGGAGTACGTAGCCATGAGTCCACAAGTTTGCCGACCGAGGTACGAAGTATGAGGTAACTATGAGATTAGGCAGGTGTCGTGCTTCGAACCTAACAGCCCATTGGTGACAAGCGATCAAGTACCTACCTATCTGAGGTTACCTACCAAACAAGGTAGGGTCCTCGCACTAACAGCAGACCGCGCCGCCCCTGTTTTTGGCCAAGGTGGGGTGGCGGTATCAATGATATCTGTAGGCATCACTAAGGGTGATGCAACATTACAATCAGATTGTAAAGCGTAACAAAGGGTATTCAAAAGGGTTATATTCAAGTCTATCCTTCTTCTACTAGAGACTACGATATCAAGCTAGCTTTTTATAGCGTTAAGGCTAGACCTACTTCCTCTATTTAATACCCTACTTTTATAACGTGTATCTAATTATATTATAGTATACTATACTTATATAATAAGCTAATTAGAATAATAGAAGATAGGCTACTATAGGTCTCTAGCTACTTGATATAACCTATAAGATTGTTAATATTAATAATATTAATAATATTAGTAATATTAATAGAAGTAATAATACTAATACTAGTAGTCTTTTAAATAAAAGAAATAATAGGTAATTATTATAATTAAATAGTTATAATAATAAGAGAAAGAGAATTTTATAGAAAGGTAGTATTAATCTATTTTATATAGTACTAATCGCACTAGCTTTCTTATAAAGCTATTTTAGTTCTCTTTACTTATTCTTTTACTTATATTATTATCTTATTTTTATTAATAAAAGTCTTAAGCACTTAGTTTAGTAATATCTTTATTATAGTATTAGCTAGATTATTATTTCTATTAATTTATTTAATTTTATATATTTTATAGTACTTATATAACTATTTTAAAGCTATAATATTAATTATTAACTTTTTCTCCTTTATTATACTAAGTTTAATAAAGCATTTATATAGTAATAGAAAGTCTATATAAAAGATTATAAGTATCTATAGTATTTTAAGTCTATTAAAGATAAGATTTAAAGTTATTATAATTATATAGGCTATATTTACTTCTTATATTATATTATATAATTTAAATACTAGAGTACTTTAAGTTATATATTTACTTTTAGTTAAGCTATTGTGTTGCTTGTTATTTTACTCTCACTAGCAGGAAGCTTCGCAGCAGGAAGCTTCGCAGTAGGAAGCTTCGCAGTCAATCCAGCTAGCTGTAGGAAGCAGGGCAGGAAGCAGGGCCCGTGCCTATCACGTGACCTAGCTAGTCACATGACCTAGCTAGTCACATGACCTAGCTAGTCACATGACCTAGTTAGAAAAGGGGTATAAGAGCTCGCAGCAGCAACCCTCTCTAGATAATTCAATCTAAGCCTTTACATCCAAGTGCTTCCGCAGCCACCTGCGGCTGTCCCCGCGGCCACTCGCGGCAGCCACCTGCGGCATGACTCTAGTCAGTTACTAGGTCGCAGACTCTTGTGATATCTTTGACTCTTTTCCTCTTGGCTTGTGGGAGCCTTTCTTCCTACAAACTATATATAATAATATTACCTTTTATAGAAAATTTAGTCTCTTTTATTTCTTTATTAGTAATAATAATAATATATTTAATTTAAAAACTTAAATCTTTATTATTAGCTAGTAAGCTATTTATAAATATATATAGCTTTAAGATTTTAAGGTTAAAAGAGATTATATATAATTTATACTTTTAGTTTTTAATTTACTACTTAAGGCATTTATTTAAATAAGCTATATTCTCTAGTTTAAGCTTTTAATATTAAGCTATAATAGATAAATTATATAAGGCTTTAAGCTAATAGATACTTATAATATAAGCTTTTTAGGCTTTTTATTTAATATAATTTTATTTAGTATTAGTAGATTTTATATTAATTAAATAAAGCTTTTTACTTTAATCTTTCTATTAAAGTTTTATTATACTATTTTTATCTTAAATAAGTATATATTTATTAAAGATTAAAGGTATATTAATAGTAAGCTTCTATTTTAGTTTAATAGTAAACTTTACTCTCTAGAGTTTAATTTCTTTTTAGTTAAAGAAGTCTTTATTACTTAAATCTAGTATATTATTAGTCTATATTCTAGTAATTCTAAAATTCTTATTTTCTAGCGCTAATATTAGCAAGTAGGGGTTATATATAGAGGTTATTATTTAAAGGTTATCGCGATAATAGCAGAAGTAGGTTGCCTACTAATAGGTACTAGCTTCTATCGAGCCTAGTTATTAAGGATAAAAAGGCTTAATAAAGGAGGCACAGTGGGATATTAAAGATATAGAAGAAGGAAGAAGGCAGTAATAACTATATATGTATTCTTAAGCTTGTTCTTTTAATCTAGGCGGGAATTTTACTACTATTTATAGTAAGTTAAATTTCTCTTTTCTAAGTCTCTACTTTTATTTAATATAAATTAAACTCTTGTCTTTATACGCTAGAATGACTAGTTTTATGCCTTTTATATAACTTATACTAGTTATACTAGGATATCCTAGTTATACTAGTTATAGGTTGTTAGAAGTTAAGTTAGGCTTGTTGAAAGCTAAGTCAGTAAGGGCTCTTATTGGTTGCCTCTAAGGTTAGTTAGTTAGTTAGTTAGTGTGTTGCCTTCTAGTATCTCTAGTTAACCTAGATAACCTAGATTTCGTTTAATAGTTAACCTAGATAACCTAGATTTCGTTTAACATACCCCCTTAGCTATAGGGAGCTAATTATAAGCTAGTTATAGCTATAATTTAATGGAATCTTAGTTAGTTATCGTAGATTGAGTTTTTATAAGGCTTTTAATGTTAACTAGGCCTAATAGAGACTTAAATTTCTAAAATTTCTATTCTATTAGAGGCTTTATAAGGCTGTCTACTAGTATTTTCAAGGTTTTAATATATTTAATATTAAATTTGTTGTTTTAATAGGCCTGCCTAATCTAGGCATTATATATATCCACGTGTTTAAGAGCTATTTTAACTTGTAAAAGGTCTAAGGTAGCTAGCCTTATAGTTTAAAGGTTATTATAAAGAATAGTAGGTTTTTTAGTATCTAGCTTTAAATCTAGTTAACTTATAAGCCTATAAAAAGCTATAGTCTCTTTTCTAATAGATAATAAAGCTAGTAATTTAGCTTTAGTTAATAATATAGTTATAGTAGCTTGTTTAGTAGCTAACTATATAATAGAGGCTTTAAATAGTTAAATTAGTAAGCTTTAACTAGATTTTCTAGTAGCTTTATTATTTATAAAAGCTATATCTAATAATATAGCTAGTTTAAGTAAGTCTTTAGTACTATTAAATTTAATAGCTAGGTTTTTAGTATAATATAAATACTAAATAACTTTAATAGCTATTTTAATATAATTTTAAGCTTATATAAGCTATATTAGGTTAAGTATTAACTAAAGGGTAGTTAATAGACCTAATAAGACTTTAATATTAATATATATCCTTTAGGCTAGCTAGGCCTTTATATAGCTCTAGGGTTTACTCTTATATAAGGCTTTTAACTAGCTTATAGTTTAGTTTAGCTTTTAAATTAAGGAATTTAGCTGTAATTTTATTAATATAAGAGTCTTAGTATAGCTATAACCTTTAATTTAGTCGATTCCTTAGAATTCTAGTACCTAGAAACTATTTTAGGTCTCCTAGATCCTTTATTTTATAGGTTTTCTTTAGGCCTTTTATAATAAATAGTGCCTTTTCTTCTAAGAATTTAGAGTAAATAAATACTATATTATTAATATAGATAAATATAGTTATTTATAACTCTATAAATATATAAGAATCTTCTTTTAGTTATATAAGCTCTAGTTTTAATAGAGTTTTTATTAGGTCTAGTTACTATAATAATAGTAACCTTTTTAGCTTATATAAGGCTTTTTTAAGCTATAATACCTATTTAGGCTTATTAAAACTCTTAGAATATTTAATATAGACTATTTTATTTAGAGAGCTATTTATAAAGGTATTTATAGTGTCTAGCTGCCTAGCTTCTAGGTTAAATTTAGCTAGAATAGCTATAATAAGCCTAAAGGACCTAGTAGCTAAAGTTATAGTATAAGTATTCTTATTTAAATATAGTTATTAGTCTTCTTAAATATATAATCTAGCTTTAAATTTTATAAGATATCTATACTTATCTAGCTTATATTTAAAGACTTAAGTAGTATCTAGAGCTTTATATTTTACTAGAATCTACTAGATAGAATAAAAGGTACCTCTATTCTAGTTTATTTAGAATTCTAGGTTTACTACTTTCTTAAATTCTTTTCTAAATTAATGTTTTTCTAGATCTAACTATCTAGTTAGTTTAGGAGGTAAATTTTATTAATAAAGGAATTCCTTAGAACCTAGAAAGAAGCTGCTTATATAAGCTTGTTTAGATAGCCCCTTAGCTACTAGATTTGTTAATTTAAGACTTAGATATTTGTAATTTTCTTTGTTATCTTTTAGTTCTTCTATAGGATCTTTAGATATAAAATTATTAGATATTATAGGCATTACTAAGGGTAATACAATATTACAATTAGATTGTAAAGCAAAACAAAGGGTATTCAAAAGGGTTATATTTAAGTCTTACCTTTTTCTATTAAAGATTACAATATCAAGCTAGCTTTTTGTAGTATTAAAGCTAGACTTACTTTCTCTATTTAATACTTTACTTTTATAATATATATTTAATTATATTATAGCATGCTATACTTATATAATAGGCTAATTAAGATAATAGAAGATAGGCTACTATAGGTCTCTAGCTATTTAGTGTAACCTACAAGATTGCTAATATTAATAATATTAATAATATTAGTAATATTAATAGTATTAATAGAAGTAATAATACTAATACTAGTAGTCTTTTAAATAAAAGAAATAATAGGTAATTATTATAATTAAATAGTTATAATAATAAAAGAAAGGAAATCTTATAGAAAGGTAGTATTAATTTATTTTATATAGTACTAATTACACTAGCTTTCTTATAAAGCTATTTTAGTTCTCTTTATCTATTTTTCTACTTATATTATTATTTTATTCTTATTAATAAGAGTCTTAAGTGCTTAGTTTAGTAATATTTTTATTATAGTATTAGCTAGATTATTATTTCTATTAATTTATCTAATTTTATATATTTTATAGTACTTATATAACTATTTTAAAGCTATAATATTAATTATTAACCTTTTCTCCTTTATTATACTAAGTTTAATAAGGTATTTATATAGTAATAGAAAGTTTATATAAAGAATTATAAGTATTTATAATATTTTAAGTCTATTAAAGATAAGATTTAAAGTTATTATAATTATATAAGCTATATTTACTTTTTATATTATATTATATAATTTAAATACTAGAGTACTTTAAGTTATATATTTGCTTTTAGTTAAGCTATATATAATAATATTATCTTTTATAGAAAATTTAGTCTCTTTTATCTCTTTATTAGTAATAATAATAATATATTTAATCTAGAAACTTAAATCTTTATTATTAGCTAGTAAGCTATCTATAAATATATATAGCTTTAAGGTTTTAAGGTTAAGAGAAATTATATATAATTTATACTATTAGTATTATTACTTCTATTAATATTACTAATATTATTAATATTATTAATATTAACAATCTTATAGGTTACGCCAAGTGGCTAGAGACCTATAGTAGCCTATCTTCTATTATTTTAATTAGCCTATTATATAGGTATAGCATGCTATAATATAATTAAATATATATTATAAAAGTAAGGTATTAAATAGAGAAAGTAAGTCTAGCCTTAATACTATAAAAAGCTAGCTTAATATTATAGTCTCTAATAGAAGAAGGCAAGACTTAAATATAACTCTTTTAAATACCCTTTATTATACTTTATAATTTAATTATAATATTATATTACTTTTAGTAATACTTATACTAATTAGTAGTAGAAACTATTACTTAATTAAAACTATAGATTAGTAAGGCTTACTTATTAGAAGAGATAAATTTCTATTATAAGACTAGAATTATACTAAAGAGAGATAACTATTTAAAGCTACTTAAAAGGCTTTTAAAAATATAATAAATAATATATTAAATTAAAAGACTATTAACTAGTTATTATTTCTATATTATATATATTATAATAAACTTAAACTTATATAGATATTTAAATACTTTACTTTATACTAAAAAGTTAATAAGTTTAAACTAGCTATTTAAATACTTTAACTCTTTAATTTTTATTAATAATAATAATTTCTTAATATTTACTTATATAGAATATTATAATTAAATAATTTTCTAGTTAGAACCTTTATATTTTATTTCCTTTATATACCTATTAATATAACTCTTTTTCTAAGACTTTAGAAGTATAATACTAGTATTACTAAAAAGTAGCTATATATTAGAGATATTAATCTCTAGAAAGATAATATTAAAGATTAGTAATTAAATAATTAAATTACTAAGTATATTATTTACTATTATAATAGATAATAGAAAGACCTTTAGTTATAAGAAAACTTCTAAGATAATTTTAGGAATTAGAATAAAGAAAGCTTTAACTAAGTTAACTAAAACCTTATATAAGACCTTTAAAATTATCTATAAGAAAATAGTAATTATAGTATTAGAAATTATAATAAATATATTATAATTACTCTTCTAGAAATACTCTATAAGAAAATACTAACTTCTTAAACTTTAGAAGAAATTAACTAATAGATATCTCTTAGTAAATTTAATTTATATTAGAATAAGTTATATTTCTTATATTAATTAACCTTTTATTTAAGAATATTAAGCTTAAGACTAATAAGCTTTCTTTTACTACTTTAAACTTTTTATTTAAAGCTAGAAAATACCTTAAAACTACTATATTATAAACTAAGTTCTATAACTTTATAAACTTTAATATTATATAATAATTAAATAGTTAAGAAAATAGCTAATCTTATAAAGCTATATAAGAATACTAATAGATTTACTAGAAAGCTATATAATTTCTTTCTACTAAAATTAAATTTATTTTAAGATAAGTATAATAGAATTAACTTATATAAAGACTTCTATTATAAGGCTCTACCTATTATACTCGCTAGTAATACTAAATAGTATTATCTTAATTATATATCTAGAAAGAACCTTATATATAATTAAATAATATTTAAAATCCGCTAGAGATATAAGATAGAAAGCAACCTATAGTTTTACTACCTGTAGTTTTACTGCTAAGAATAGAATACTACCTCTATAAAAAGTATTATTAAAAAGAACTCTAAAAAGACAAAGCTCTAGTACCTTGAAATCTTACTTAAGACCCTTAAACAAGTATATTAAAGACTATTTCTAGCTTTAATAGTAGACTAAAAGCTATACTAATAGATTCTAACTATAATTATAGGTATCTTTAAATATAAGCAAGCTACCTATAGTTACTTACCTAGCTTTAAAGAACTAGTTAGAGACCTTTATAAGTCTATAAGTTTATATAAAGCTAAAAGAGAGACTACTAGTTAATATTATATAAGTAAAATAATATATATAGACTACTACTATAATTATAATTTTTACACTAAAAGCTTAAGAAAGCAAGAATTATATAGAAAATATAGTAAATATTATATTTATAATAAACTAGAATACTAGTTAATAAACTATTCTAATAAGAAAAGATAATAATTAAAGGACTATTAGTAAAAGAATAAGAAATATATTTAACTATTTAATAAAAGAAAATTCTAAGTATTTCTTGCTATATATAAAGGCAAGAATAGTAATAATAATAATAATTATACTATAGAAGTATAGAAGGCTTCTAAAACTTACCTTTAAAATAATAATAATAGTAATAATAGTACTTATAATAAAAAGACTAATACTATTACTAACTTCTTTATAATTAGTCTTTAACCTAATAATTAAATAGTTTATAATATTTTAAATAATAAAGCTATTAAATATATCTATCTATAATATAATTTATATAGATAAGAAACTATAGAAAATATAATATATATATTATAAGAGAGATATTCTAATAAGATATTTAAAAGTATTCTACCTAATATAGGTGCCTTAGAATACTTAATAGTAGGTATATAATAAGTTAAAGCTTTAATAAGGCTTATACTCTTACTAAAGATTAAACCTATAAAAGAAGCCTAGATTATATTTAGCGTAAGATTTACTTAATTAAATAGTATTATTTATATACCTATAGTACTAGACTTAATAATATTCTATATTTTAAATATAAGCACTTTCTTTCTTCTATTTATAATAGATATAGACTAACTAAATATTAAAATAGATAACTTTAATAATATACTTATATAAAAAAGCTTAAAAATACTAATTATCTATAAATAGAGATATTTTTAGTAGACTTTAGAAGCTAAAGAAATAGTAGCTTTCTATCTATTAGAAAAAGACTTCTATTAGCTATATTAATATTTTAAATATCTCTTAATTGAATGCCTAGCTAAAGTACTATAAAGAATAAGTAAAGAATTTAAGAATAATACTATTAGAAAGCTAATAGAAGCTTACTACTACTACTAGATATATAGTAAAAGCTCTAGTTATTTTAAATTTAATTTCTAAAATAACTATAAGTTTAATTATAAAATTATAGTTAATATAATATAACTAGAAAATAGATCTATTATATATATTATTAATATAGCTACCTTATTTTAAGTAGCTAGATTCCTTGAACCTTAAAAGTAAAAAGCTAAAAATATCTAGAATATATTATATAAATACTAAATAGATATCTATCTAGATCTCTTAAACTAGATAGTTTATAATACTAGAAAGAACTTTACTTTAGCTAAATTCTATAATTATATAAGATTACTTACTATTAATACTAATAAAGTACTTATAGAAGCCTATAATAGTATTAGTAAAGTTAAAAGATATTATAGACCTCTTTACTAAGCCTATAAGATTATTATAGAATCTATAGAATACTAACTATTACTAGAGTAATACCTTTAAATAGCTATAAAAGCTATTAATAATACTACTAGTTCTAATAGACTTATACTAATCTTACTTATCTTTAAAGCCTATTTACAAATAACTAATAATTCTCTATCTAGCTTACTAGCTATTTAAAAAGCTAAAGCTATTTATAAAGCTACTAATAAAGTTAAAAGACTTCTAGCTAAAAGGCAAGTATATAATACTCTAGCTATAAGAAATAGTCCTAAAATAATACTAATATATAAGTTACTCCTTTAATTAAATATATATATTTAAAGAGAAAAAGAAAAATAGTATAGCCTTTATAAGCTAATTACTAATAATAAAGAAACTTATATATTAGAGTTACCCTATAGACTAATAAAATTTAAGACTACTATTATAAAGCTCTATTTTAATAATTTATAGAATAGAGAAAATCTCTCTATAAAATAACTAATTAAATCTAATATTAATAAAACTCTCTCTTTTATTAAGAAAACTATAAAAAGAAATACTAAATCTATTAAAAGACAAAGAAAAAGACTAAAAAAGACCTTTACCTTATAATATTATATAGACTTAATAATAGAAAATCCCTCTAATAAATATATAAAATAGTAGAATAGTACTTTTTATATAAATAAAGACTAAAAGAATACTTTAATTAAAAGAATTAAATAGTTTAATATATTATTATATATATTTCTAATAGTAAAAGAAAAGAATAACTAGTAACTTATGCTTAACCTCTACTAGTATAGTAAGATAATTACTTTAAGTAAATCTTTTAAATACTTTAATTAATTAAAACTTAATAACTTTTAAGCTTATAATATATTTTATTTTATACCTTTTAATTAAATAAAATATAATAATTAAAGACTATTTAACTTATATATAGTATAAGAAATTAAAAGTAAAGGTACCTTTATACTATATAAAAAGTCTAGATTAATTATTTAAAAATATAGTAATAGAGAAAAGAAGATAATTCTAATATAATTTCTAATAATTTAATAAGTAAGTTAATACTTAATTATAGTATTAGCACTTTTATTAAAGTCCTAAGAAATTAAGCTTTAAATTAAAGATATTATATAAGCTTATATTTAATTATTAATATAGCTAAATTAATTAATTATTATAAAAATACGATAGTAAATAGTATACTTATATTCTACTAGTATAATTATAGAAGTAGTAAAGCCTCTATATAGAATTATAGAAGCTAGTATCTATTAGTAGGTAACTTACTTCTACTATTATTATAATAACTTTTAGATAATAACTTCTATATATAACTTTTACTTGCTAATATAAGCGCTAGAAAATAAGAATTTTAGAATTACTAGAATATAAACTAATAATATACTAGGTTTAAGTAATAAAAACTTTTTAATCTAAGAAAAAATTAAACTTTAAAGAGTAAAGTTTACTATTAAACTAAAATAAAAGCTTACTATTAATATATCTCTAATTTTTAATAGATATATACTTATTTAAAATAAGAATAGTATAATAGAACTTTAATAGAAAGGTTAAAGTAAAAAGCTTTATTTAATTAATATAAAATTTACTAATACTAAATAAAATTATATTAAATAAAAAGCTTAAAGAGCTTATATTATAAGTATTTATTAGCTTAAAGCCTTATATAATTTATCTATTATAGCTTAATATTAAAAGCTTAAACTAGAGAATATAGCTTATTTAAATAAATACTTTAAGTAGTAAATTAAAAACTAAAAGTATAGATTATATATAATCTCTTTTAATTTTAAAACCTTAAAGCTATATATATTTATAGATAGCTTACTAGCTAATAATAAAGATTTAAGTTTCTAGATTAAATATATTATTATTATTACTAATAAACAAATAAAAGAGATTAAATTTTCTATAAAAGGCAATATTATTATATATAATTTAATTAAAAGCAAATATATAACTTAAAGTACTCTAGTATTTAAATTATATAGTATAATATAAGAAGTAAATATAGCTTATATAATTATAATAACTTTAAATCTTATCTTTAATAGACTTAAAATACTATAAATACTTATAATTCTCTATATAAACTTTCTATTACTATATAAATGCCTTATTAAACTTAGTATAATAAAGAAGAAAAGGTTAATAATTAATATTATAGCTTTAAAATAGTTATATAAGCGCTATAAGATATATAAAATTAGATAGATTAATAGAAATAATAATCTAGCTAATACTATAATAAAGATATTATTAAACTAAGCGCTTAAGACTTTTATTAATAAGAATAAGATAATAATATAAGTAAAAGAATAGGTAAAGAGAACTAAAATAGCTTTATAAGAAAGCTAGTGCGATTAGTACTATATAAAATAGATTAATACTACCTTTCTATAAGATTTTCTTTCTCTTATTATTATAACTATTTAATTATAATAATTACCTATTATTTCTTTTATTTAAAAGACTACTAGTATTAGTATAATTACTTCTATTAATATTACTAATATTATTAATATTATTAATATTAATAATCTTATAGATTATACTAAGTAGCTAGAGACCTATAGTAGCCTATCTTCTATTATTTTAATTAGCCTATTATATAGGTATAGTACGCTATAATATAATTAAATATATATTATAAAAGTAAGGTATTAAATAGAGAAAGTAGGTCTAGCCTTAATACTACAAAAAGCTAGCTTGATATTATAGTCTCTAATAGAAGAAGGTAAGACTTAAATATAACTCTTTTAAATACCCTTTGTTACGCTTTACAATCTAATTGTAATGTTGCATTACCCTTAGTAATGCCTATATATACTTTTAGTTTTTAATTTACTACTTAAGGCATTTATTTAAATAAGCTATATTCTCTAGTTTAAGCTTTTAATATTAAGCTATAATAGATAAATTATATAAGGCTTTTAGCTAATAGATACTTATAATATAAGCTTCTTAGGCTTTTTATTTAATATAATTTTATTTAATATTAGTAAATTTTATATTAATTAAATAAAGCTTTTTACTTTAATCTTTCTATTAAAGTTTTATTATACTATTTTTATCTTAAATAAGTATATATCTATTAAAGATTAAAAGTATATTAATAGTAAGCTTTTATTTTAGTTTAATAGTAAACTTTACTTTCTAGAGTTTAATTTCTTTTTAGTTAGAGAAGTTTTTATTACTTAAATCTAGTATATTATTAATCTATATTTTAGTAATTTTAAAATTCTTATTTTCTAGTGCTAATATTAGCAAGTAGAGGTTATATATAGAGGTTATTATCTAAAGGTTATTATAATAATAGTAGAAGTAGGTTACTTACTAATAGATACTAGCTTTTATAATTCTATATAGAGGCTTTACTACTTCTATAATTATACTAGTAGAATATAAGTATACTATTTACTATAGTATTTTTATAATAATTAATTAATTTAGCTATATTAATAATTAAATATAGGCTTATATAATACCTTTAATTTAAAGCTTAACTTCTTAGAACTTTAATAAAAGTGCTAGTATTATAATTAAATATTAACTTACTTATTAAATTATTAGAGATTATATTAGAATTAGCTTTTTTTTTCTATTATTATACCTTTAAATAACTAGTCTAGACTTTTTATATAGTATAAAGGTACCTTTACCTTTAATTTCTTATACTATATATAAGTTAAATAGTCTTTAATTATTATACTTTATTTAATTAAAAGATATAAAATAAAATATATTATAAGCTTAAAGATTATTAAGTTTTAATTAATTAAAGTATTTAAAGAGTTTACCTAGAGTAGTTATCTTGCCTTACTAGTAGAAGTTAAGTGTAAGTTATTAGTTATCTTTCTCTTTTACTATTAGAAATATATATAATAATATATTAAACTATTTAATTCTTTTAATTAAAGTATTCTCTTAGTCTTTATTTATATAAAAAGTACTATTCTACTATTTTATATATTTATTAGAGGAATTCTCTATTATTAAGTCTATATAATATTATAAGATAAAGGTCTTTTTTAGTCTTTCTCTTTATCTTTTAATAGATTTAGTATCTTTTTCTATAGTTTCCTTAATAAAAGAGAGAGTTTTATTAATATTAGGTTTAATTAGTTATTTTATAGAGAAGTCTTCTCTATTCTATAAATTATTAAAATAGAGCTTTATAATAGTAGTTTTAAATTTTATTAGTCTATTATTAGTATTATTACTTCTATTAATATTACTAATATTATTAATATTATTAATATTAACAATCTTATAGATTACGCCAAGTAGCTAGAGACTTATAGTAGCTTGTCTTCTATTATTCTAATTAGCCTATTATATAGGTATAATATACTATAATATAATTAAATATATATTATAAAAGTAAGGTATTAAATAGAGAAAGTAAGTCTAGCTTTAATACTATAAAAAGCTAGCTTAATATTATAGTCTCTAATAGAAAAAGGTAAGACTTAAATATAACTCTTTTAAATACTTTTTATTATACTTTATAATTTAATTATAATATTATATTACCTTTAGTAATACTTATACTAATTAGTAGTAAAAACTATTACTTAGTTAAAACTATAGATTAATAAGGCTTACTTATTAAAAGAGATAAATTTCTATTATAAGACTAGAATTATACTAAAGAAAGATAACTATTTAAAGCTACTTAAAAGGCTTCTAAGAATATAATAAATAATATATTAAACTAAAAGACTATTAACTAGTTATTATCTTTATATTATATATATTATAATAAATTTAAACTTATATAAGTATTTAAATACTTTACTTTATACTAGAAAGTTAATAAGCTTAAATTAGCTATTTAAATACTTTAACTTTTTAATTTTTATTAATAATAATAATTTCTTAATATTTACTTATATAAAATATTATAATTAAATAATTTTCTAGTTAAAACCTTTATACTTTATTTCTTTTATATACTTATTAATATAACTTTTTCTCTAAGACTTTAAAAGTATAATACTAGTATTACTAAAAAGTAGCTATATATTAGAGATATTAATCTCTAGAAAAATAATATTAAAGATTAGTAATTAAATAATTAAATTACTAAGTATATTATTTACTATAATAATAAATAATAGAAAGACCTTTAGTTATAGGAGAACTTCTAAGATAATTTTAGAAATTAAAATAAGAAAAGCCTTAACTAAGTTAATAGAAACCTTATATAAAACCTTTAAAACTATTTATATAAAAATAGTATCTATAGTATTAGAAACTATAATAAATATATTATAATTACTTTTCTAGAAATACTTTATAAAGAAATACTAACTTCTTAGACTTTAAAAGAAATTAACTAATAGATATCTTTTAGTAAATTTAATTTATATTAGAATAAGTTATATCTTTTATACTAATTAACTCTTTATATAAAAATATTAAGCCTAAGACTAATAAGCTTTCCTTTACTACCTTAAATATTTTATTTAAAGCTAGAAAATACTTTAAAACTACTATATTATAAACTAAGTTTTATAACTTTATAAACTTTAATATTATATAATAATTAAATAGTTAAAAAAATAGCTAATCTTATAAAGCTATATAAAAATACTAATAGATTTACTAGAAAGCTATATAATTTCTTTTTACTAAAATTAAATTTATTTTAAGATAAGTATAATAGAATTAACTTATATAAAAACTTCTATTATAAGACTCTATCTATTATACTTGCTAGTAATATTAAATAGTATTATTTTAATTATATATTTAGAAAGAACCTCATATATAATTAAATAATATCTAAAATCTACTAGAAATATAAGATAAAAAGTAACCTATAGTTTTACTACTAAGAATAGAATACTACTTCTATAAAAAGTATTATTAAAAAGAACTCTAAAAAGATAAAGCTCTAGTGCCTTAAAATCTTACTTAAGACCCTTAAATAAGTATATTAAGGACTATTCCTAGCTTTAATAGTAGACTAAGAACTATTAAGCCTAGTTATCAAGGATAAAAAGGCTTAATAAAGGAGGCATAGTGGGATATCTAAGATATAGAAGAAGGAAGAAGGCAGTAATAACTATATGTGTATTATTAAGCTTGTTCTTCTAATCTAGGCGGGAATTTTACTACTATTTATAGTAGGTTAAATTTCCCTTTTCTTAAGTCTCTACTTTTATTTAATATAAATTAAACTCTTGTCTTTATATGCTAGAATGACTAGTTTTATACCTTTTATACTAGTTATACTAGAATATTCTAATTATACTAGTTATAGGTTATTAGAAGTTAAGTTAGGCTTGTTAAAAGCTAAGTTAGTAAGGGCTCTATTAGTTGTATCTATAGTTAATTGGTTAGTTGTAGCCTTCTAGTATCTCTAGAAAACCTAGATAACCTAGATTTCGTTTGATATACCCCCTTAGCTATAGGGAGCTAATTATAAGCTAGTTATAGCTATAATTTAATGGAATCTTAGTTAGTTATTGTAGATTAAGTCTTTATAAGGCTTTTAATATTAACTAGGCCTAATAGAGACTTAAATTTCTAAAATTTCTATTCTATTAGAGGCTTTATAAGGCTGTTTACTAGTATTTTTAAGGTTTTAATATATTTAATATTAAATTTATTGTTTTAATAGGCCTACTAAATCTAGGTATTATATATATCCACGTGTTTAAGAGCTATTTTAACTTATAGAAAGTCTAGAGTAGCTAGCCTTATAGTTTAAAGGTTATTACAAAGAATAGTAGGTTTTTTAGTATCTAGCTTTAAATCTAGTTAACTTATAAGCCTATAAAAAGCTATAGTCTCTTTTCTAATAGATAATAAAGCTAGCAATTTAGCTTTAGTTAATAATATAGTTATAGTAGCTTGTTTAATAGCTAACTATATAATAGAAGCTTTAAATAGTTAAATTAGTAAGCTTTAATTGGATTTTCTAGTAGCTTTATTATTTGTAAAAGCTATATCTAATAATATAGCTAGTTTAAGTAAGTCTTTAGTACTATTAAATTTAATAGCTAGGTTTTTAGTATAATATAAATACTAAATAACTTTAATAGCTATTTTAATATAATTTAGGCTTAAATTAAAAAGGTACTCTAATAATTTTAAGCTTATATAAGCTATATTAAGTTAAGTATTAACTAAAGGATAGTTAATAGACTTAATAAGACTTTAATATTAATATATATCCTTAAGGCTAGCTAGGCCTTCGTATAGCTCTAGGGTTTACTCTTATATAGAGCTTTTAACTAGCTTATAGCTTAGTTTAGCTTCTAGATTAAGGAATTTAGCTGTAATTTTATTAATATAAGAGTCTTAGTATAGCTATAACCTTTAATTTAGTCGATCCCTTAGAATTCTAGTACCTAGAAACTATCTTAAGTCTTCTAGATTCTTTATTTTATAGGTTTTCTTTAGGCCTTCTATAATAAATAGTACCTTTTCTTCTAAGAATTTAGAGTAAATAAATACTATATTATTAATATAGATAAATATAGTTATTTATAACTCTATAAAGATATAAGAATCTTCTTTTAGTTATATAAGCTCTAGTTTTAATAGAGTTTTTATTAGGTTTAATTACTATAATAATAGTAACTTTCTTAGCCTATATAAGGCTTTCTTAAGCTATAATACCTATTTAAGCTTATTAAAACCCTTAGAATATTTAATATAAACTATTTTATCTAGAAAGCTATTTATAAAGGCATTTATAGCGTCTAGCTACCTAGCTTCTAGGTTAAATTTAACTAGAATAGCTATAATAAGCCTAAAGGATCTAGTAGCTAAAGTTATAGTATAAGTATTCTTATCTAAATATTATTATTAGTCTTCTTAAATATATAATCTAGCTTTAAATTTTATACGATATTTATACTTATCTAGCTTATATTTAAAGACTTAAGTGGTATTTAAGGCTTTATATTTTACTAGAATCTACTAGATAGAATAAAAGATACCTCTATTTTAGTTTATTTAGAATTCTAGATTTACTACTTTCTTAAATTCTCTTTTAAATTAATATTTTTCTAGATCTAACTATCTAGTTAGTTTAAAAGGTAAATTTCATTAATAAAGAGATTCCTTAGAATCTAGAAAGAAGCTACTTATATAAGCTTATTTAAATAGCCCTTTAGCTACTAGATTTATTAATTTAAGACTTAGATATTTATAATTTTCTTTATTATCTTTTAGTTCTTCTATAGAATCTTTAGATATAGAATTATTAGATATATTATTATTAATATTATCTAGTATAGGCTCTTTAATTATTATAAAGTTTTAGTAATCTTTCTTATTATTAATATAAACTAGTAGTTAAATTTCTAGTTAAGTTTTTATAGGTAGAGGGTTATTTAATTTATAGAATATTAGCTTGTTAAAGCTAATATTTCTAACCTTTCTAACCTCTTGGCTAGTTAGAATTTAAATTTAATAGATATTAGTAGAATTATAGCTAACTAGATAGCTTATTTCTATGTAGGCTTCTAGTTTTAAAGCTTGTTTTTAAGTATTTTAAAGGGCTTTAGTAGTAAGCGAATAAGCTTTATAGCTATAAGCTTTCAAAAAACTAATATCTAGCTTTAATTTATTAATATAACTAGTATCTAGCTTATTTAAAGCTAGCTAGTTATATAGCTTTTCGAATAGTATTAACCAAGTATTATTATTATTAATATCTTCGTTAATATCTTCGTTTTTAGGTGAATTATATCTTCTTAGGGTCTTATTATATAGAAAAATAGCGGCTTTCTAGTATTTAAGCTATAAGTTAAAAGGTAAATTTGAAGATAGCTTTAAAGCTCTAGCTTTATAGCTATAATACCTTCTAACCTTTCGGCTAGACTATTTTAAGCTAGTATATAAGCTGCTATAACTTCTTCTTTAATACCTATATCTAATAACTAAGCTCTATAATTATCTTTTAAGGCTAGGTTAATATTATAATAAAAGATATAGATTTATTATTAAAATTAAGTTTTTATAGAAGCTTTTAGTACTTTTAGGCAATTAATTATAGTATTTTAACCTATTAATAATAGTAGATATATGAAAATAAGCGCTATATAGCTATCTTTAGCAATTAAAGCTACTATATTTCTATTATAAGCTTTTTCTAGTTAAAAAATATTAATATAAAGCTTATAGAAAGGCTAAGGGCTAGATAAAGATAATTTTCAAGATATAACTCTTTTTGCTTTAAATAGAAAGTATATTTTATATTCTATTATTATAGGTCTTTTAATTTTAAAGCCTATAGTAGCTTCTAGAATATATTCTAGAGCTTTTAAATTTAAATAACTTAGGCATTAATACTATAGTTTTATAGTATCTATAGCTTCTAATTTTAATTTAAAATTATAGAAGCTAGAGAGTAATATAGTATTAGCTTTTATTTTTATAGGTTAAGCTACTATATTTACTACTTAAGTTATAATTTTATTATATTTAATAACTAGTTATTAAAATATTTAGCTAGTTTTAAATAGAAAAGCTATTTTAATTATAACTTTTCTACTAGCTAGATTCTAATTATATCTAGCTTAGACTAGAAGATCTAGACTAGTAATATTTGTATAGAAATTAGGTATATAGGCTATTTTTTGTAACTTAAATATACTATTTGAGGTTTTTATTTAAACTTGTCTATATCCTTGAATTTCTAGATACTTTATGCCTAAAAAGGCTAGTTTAGGCTCTTCTAGAGGCTTATAATCAAGGAATTAGTCCTTATTATTATATATATAAATAATAGAGCTACTATCTAGTATAAATAAGTCTTAAAGAGGATAATTTAGTCGATTTTCTATAGATAAGGTAGCTAATATAACTTTATCTTCTATTTAGTTAGGTATTTTAGCTGTAAAAGCTATTTCTATAGTAGAATTTTCATTCTTTAACTTTATTAAGGTTGTTTTTCCTTAAGATATAGCTTTATTAATTTTATCTTTTAGTTTAGGATTATTTTTAAGCTTTTTAGTAATTTCTACGCTTATATCTTTCTTAGGCTTTTAATTAAAGGGCCTAGTTTCTAGATTTAAATAAAAACACTTGCTATAATAGTATTAATATTTACAAATATAATTAGAAATAGTATTTAAGGTATCTTGTTAATTTTAAAAGCTAGTAAAGCTCTCTTCTAGAGGCTTTTATTGCTATTAATTTTATTAACTTTATTTAAATAGATTAAATATTTTATATCTATCTAGTATTAAAGATTTCTAATTTTCCTTGTTTTTCTAGGCTTTATCTTTTATTTAATTAGACTAGTAGTTAGAAAAGGTAGAATTTATAGTGCTTATAGTAGCTATAAAGTCTAGAGTTAGTCTTAGTTCTATTATATTTAGAAGCTAAAGTTAAATAATCTCTATAAGAGCTTTCTAATAGCTTGTAGTTTAAGCTTATAGCTTTATGCGATTAGAAGCCTTTAGAATATTTCTATAGGTCTTTAAGACCTCTCTTTTATAGTTTTAACTTATTAGCTTAATTTAATTCTTTAATAGCTTTAATTACTAAGCTATATTTAATTTATTAGATATAGTATTATAATAGTTTCCTATAGAGCTTATTATAAAGCTTTAGATATTATATAGGGATTTTTATTAAGCTAGAAATAGTTATATTTTCAATTAATAGTTAGCTCTTTCTATTTCTAGCTTTTTAAGATCTATTTTATTTAAATCTATAATATAGAAAGCTATAGTATTTATACTTTTTATATTAGGCTTAATAGGCCTAGTTAAAAGAGTATATTTATTATTATAGTTAATATTAAAGTTAATAAAGTTCTATATATCTTATATTATAGTAAATTTCTTAATTATTAATATTTACTTATACTAGTTAGACTAGCCTAATAGACTAGTTTTCTAGGAGGCTTTATTAATAGATTCTATTATTATTATAATAAGGTTTTATAAATATAGGGAAATATAGAGCTTTTATAGACTTATTCTTACTTTTATTTGAATTTTTCTTGTAAAAGTAGACTCTTTTATAGAGTAGTCTAGACTAATTAAGTCTAGTGTATATACTAGCTATAATAGGTCTAGTGTATTATCTAGCTATAATAGGTCTAGTGTAGTATCTAGCTATAATAGGTCTAGTGTAGTGTCTAGCTATAATAAGTCTAGTAGGTTGTCTTTATAGTTATAGTAACTAGTATATTTATTAAGGCTTATCTATTTTAGGTATAGCTTGATTTTTAGCGTTTATCTTAGCGTTACTATATTAGGTCTAGCTTAATTAAATAATTGTTGCTTAGTAAGCTTAAAGATCGATTAATAAAAGGTTTATATTATTAAATATAGAGATAAAAGATATATATTATTAGATATAGAAATAAAGGATGTATATTATTAGATATAGGAATAAAAGATATATATTATTAGATATTTTAAGTGTAAACTAGGCTTATAACTATTAAGCCTAGTTATTAAGGATAAAAAGGCTTAATAAAGGAGGTATAGTAGGATATCTAAAATATAGAAGAAGGAAGAAGGCAGTAATAACTATATGTGTATTATTAAGCTTATTCTTCTAATCTAGGCGGGAATTTTACTACTATTTATAGTAAGTTAAATTCCCCTTTTCTTAAGTCTCTACTTTTATCTAATATAAATTAAACTCTTGTCTTTATATACTAGAATAACTAGTTTTATGCCTTTTATACTAGTTATACTAGGATATTCTAGTTATACTAGTTATAGGTTATTAGAAGTTAAGTTAGACTTATTAAAAGCTAAGTTAGTAAGGGCTCTATTAGTTGCATCTGTAGTTAATTGGTTAGTTGTAGCCTTCTAGTATCTCTAGAAAACCTAGATAACCTAGATTTCGTTTGACAAGAACTATACTAATAGACTCTAACTACAATTGCAAGTATCTCTAAATGTAAGCAGGCTGCCTATAGTTACTTATCTAGCTTTAAAGGACTAGCTAGAGACCTCTATAAGTCTATAAGCTTATATAAAGCTAGAAGAGAAATTACTAGCTAATATTGTATAAGTAAAATAATATATATAGATTATTACTATAACTATAATTCTTGCGCTAAAAGCTTAAGAAAATAAGAATTACAAAGAAAATATAGTAAATATTATATTTATAATAAACTAGAATACTAGTTAATAAAATATTCTAATAAGAAAAGATAATAATTAAAGAACTATTAGTAAAAGAATAAAAAATATATTTAACTATTTAAGAAAAGGAAATTCTAAGCATTTCTTGCTATATATAAAGGCAAGAATAGTAATAATAATAATAATTATACTATAAAAGTATAAAAGGCTTCTAAAACCTACCTTTAAGATAATAATACTACTAATAATAATAATAGTAATAATAGTACCTATAATAAAAAGACTAATACTATTACTAACTTCTTTATAATTAGTTTTTAACCTAATAATTAAATAGTTTATAATATTTTAAATAATAAAGCTATTAAATATACCTATCTATAATATAATTTATATAAATAAGAAGCTATAGAAAACGCAATATATATATTATAAGAGAGATATTCTAATAAGGTATTTAAAGGTATCTTGCCTAATATAAGTGCCTTAGAATACTTAATAGCAAGTATATAATAAGTTAAAGCTCTAATAAAGCTTATACTCTTGCTAAAGATTAAATCTATAAAAGAAGCCTAGATTATATTTAGTATAAAATCTACTTAATTAAATAGTATTATTTATATACCTATAGTACTAGGCTTAATAATATTTTATATTTTAAAATATAAGTATTTTCTTTCTTCTATCTATAATAAATATAGACTAACTAAGTATTAAGATAGATAACTTTAATAATATACTTATATAAGGAAGCTTAAAAATACTAATTATTTATAAATAGAGATATTTTTAGTAGACTTTAAAAGCTAAAGAAATAGTAGCTTTCTATCTATTAGAAAAAGACCTCTATTAGCTATATTAATATTTTAGATATCTTTTAATTTAATATCTAGCTAAAGTACTATAAAGAGCTAGTAAAGAATTTAAGAATAATACTATTAGAAAGCTAATAAAAGCTTACTACTACTACTAGATATATAGTAAAAGCTCTAGTTATTTTAAATTTAATCTCTAAGATAACTATAAGTTTAACTATAAAATTATAGTTAATATAATATAACTAGAAAATAAACTTATTATATATACTATTAATATAATTATCTTGTTTTAAGTAGCTAGATTCCTTAAACTCTAAAAGTAGAAAGCTAAAAATATCTAGAATATATTATATAAATATTAAATAGATATCTATTTAAGTCTCTTAGACTAGATAGTTTATAATACTAGAAAGAACTTTACTTTAGTTAAATTCTATAATTATATAAGACTACTTGCTATTAATACTAATAAAGTACCTATAGAAGCCTATAATAGTATTAGTAAAGTAAAAGATATTATAAATCTCTTTACTAAGCCTATAAGATTATTATAGAATCTATAGAATATTAACTATTACTAGAGTAATACCTTTAAATAGCTATAAAAGCTATTAATAATACTACTAGTTCTAATAGACTTATACTAACCTTACTTGTCTTTAAAGCCTATTTATAAATAACTAATAATTTCCTACCTAGCTTGCTAGCTATTTAAAAAGCTAAAGCTATTTATAAGGCTACTAATAAAGTTAGAAGACTTCTAGCTAAAAGGCAAGTATATAATACTCTAGCTATAAGAAATAGTCTTAAAATAATACTAATATATAAGTTACTTCTTTAATTAAATATATATATTTAAAGAGAAAAAGGAGAATAGTATAGTCTTTATAAGCTAATTACTAATAATAAAGAAATCTATATATTAAAGTTACCTTATAGACTAATAAAATTTAAGACTACTATTATAAAGCTTTATTTTAATAATCTATAGAATAGAGAAAATCTCTCTATAAAATAACTAATTAAATCTAATATTAATAAAACCTTCTCTTTTATTAAGAAAACTATAGAAAGAGATATTAAATCTATTAAAAGATAAAGAGAAAGACTAAGAAAGACTTTTACTTTGTAATATTATATAGACTTAATAATAGAGAATTTCTCTAATAAATATATAAAATAGTAGAATAGTACTTTTTATATAAATAAAGACTAAGAGAATACTTTAATTAAAAGAATTAAATAGTTTAATATATTATTATATATATTTCTAATAGTAAAAGAGAAAGATAACTAGTAACTTATACTTAACCTCTACTAGTAAGATAAGATAACTACTCTAGGTAAACTCTTTAAATACTTTAATTAATTCAAACTTAATAACCTTTAAGCTTATAATATATTTTATTTTATATCTTTTAATTAAATAAAGTATAGTAATTGTTAGTATTATCACTTCTACTAATATTACTAATATTGTCAATATTATTAATATTAATAATCTTATAGATTACGCCAAGTAGCTAGAGACCTATAGTAGCCTGTCTTCTATTATTCTAATTAGCTTATTATATAGGTATAGTATACTATAATATAATTAAATATATATTATAAAAGTAGAGTATTAAATAGAGAAAGTAAGTCTAGTCTTAATACTATAAAAAGCTAGCTTAATATTATAGTCTCTAATAGAAAAAAGTAAGACTTAAATATAACTCTTTTAAATACTCTTTATTATACTTTATAATTTAATTATAATATTATATTACTTTTAGTAATACTTATACTAATTAGTAGTAAAAACTATTATTTAGTTAAAACTATAGATTAGTAAAGCTTACTTATTAGAAGAGATAAATTTCTATTATAAGATTAAAATTATACTAAAGAGAGATAACTATTTAAAGCTACTTAAAAGGCTTCTAAGAATATAATAAATAATATATTAAATTAAAAGACTATTAACTAGTTATTATTTTTATATTATATATATTATAATAAATTTAAACTTATATAGGTATTTAAATACTTTACTTTATATTAGAAAGTTAATAAGCTTAAACTAGCTATTTAAATACTTTAACTCTTTAATTTTTATTAATAATAATAATTTCTTAATATTTACTTATATAGAATATTATAATTAAATAATTCTCTAGTTAGAACTCTTATATTTTATTTCTTTTATATATTTATTAATATAACTTTTTCCCTAAGACTTTAGAAGTATAATACTAGTATTACTAAAAAGTAGCTATATATTAGAGATATTAATCTCTAGAAAGATAATATTAAAGATTAGTAACAAAATAATTAAATTACTAAGTATATTATTTACTATAATAATAGATAATAGAGAGACCTTTAATTATAGGAGAACTTCTAAGATAATTTTAGAAATTAAAATAAAGAAAGCCTTAACTAAGTTAATTAAAACCTTATATAAGACCTCTAAGATTATCTATAAGAAAATAGCATTTATAGTATTAGAAATTATAATAAATATATTATAACTACTCTTCTAGAAATACTCTATAAGAAAATACTAATTTCTTAGACTCTAGAAGAGATTAACTAATAAATATCTTTTAGTAAATTTAATTTATATTAAAATAAGTTATATCTTTTATATTAATTAACTTTTTATCTAAAAATATTAAGCTTAAGACTAATAAGCCTTCTTTTACTACTTTTAATCTTTTATTTAAAGCTAGAAAATACTCTAGAACTACTATATTATAAATTAAGTTTTATAATCTTATAAACTTTAATATTATATAATAATTAAATAGTTAAAAAAATAGCTAATCTTATAAAGCTATATAAGAATACTAATAGATTTACTAGAAAGCTATATAATTTCTTTTTACTAAAATTAAATCTATTTTAAAATAAGTATAATAGAATTAACTTATATAAAGACTTCTATTATAAGGCTCTATTTATTATACTTACTAGTAATACTAAATAGTATTATTTTAATTATATATTTAGAAAGAATCTTATATATAATTAAATAATATTTAAAATTTACTAGAAATATAAAATAGAAAGTAATCTATAGTTTTACTACTAAGAATAGAATACTACCTCTATAAAAAGTATTATTAAAAAGAACTTTAAAAAGATAAAGCTCTAGTACCTTAAAATTTTACTTAAGACTTTTAAATAAGTATATTAAAAACTATTTCTAGCTTTAATAGTAGACTAAAAGCTATATTAATAGACTTTAACTATAATTATAAGTATCTTTAAATATAAGCAAGCTACCTATAGTTACTTATCTAGCTTTAAAGAACTAGCTAGAGACTTCTATAAGTTTATAAGTTTATATAAAGCTAGAAAAGAGACTACTAGCTAATATTATATAAGTAAAATAATATATATAGACTACTACTATAACTATAATTCTTATACTAAAAGCTTAAGAAAATAAAAATTATAAAGAAAATATAGTAAATATTATATTTATAATAAACTAGAATACTAGTTAATAAACTATTCTAATAAGAAAAGATAATAATTAAAAAACTATTAGTAAAAGAATAAGAAATATATTTAACTACTTAATAAAAGAAAATTCTAAGTCTTTCTTACTATATATAAAGGCAAGAATAGTAATAATAATAATAATTATATTATAGAAGTATAAAAGGCTTCTAAAACCTACCTTTAAGATAATAATACTACTAATAATAATAATAGTAATAATAGTACCTATAATAAAAAGACTAATACTATTACTAACTTCTTTATAATTAGTTTTTAACCTAATAATTAAATAGTTTATAATATTTTAAATAATAAAGCTATTAAATATACCTATCTATAATATAATTTATATAAATAAAAAGCTATAAAAAATATAATATATATATTATAAGAGAGATATTTTAATAAGGTATTTAAAGGTATTCTATCTAATATAAGTGTCTTAGAATGCTTAATAGTAAGTATATAATAAGTTAAAGCCTTAATAAGGCTTATACTTTTATTAAAAATTAAACTAGTAAAAGAAGCCTAGATTTTATTTAGCATAAAATTTACTTAATTAAATAGTATTATTTATATACCTATAGTATTAGGCCTAATAATATTCTATATTTTAGATATAAGTACTCTCTTTCTTCTATCTATAATAGATATAGACTAACTAAGTATTAAGATAGATAACCTTAATAATATACTTATATAAAAAAGCTTAAGAATATTAATTATCTATAAATAGAGATATTTTTAGTAGACTTAAAAAGCTAAAGAAATAGTAGCTTTCTATTTATTAGAAAAAGACCTCTATTAGCTATATTAATATTTTAAATATCCTTTAATTTAACGCCTAGCTAAAGTACTATAAAAAGCTAGTAAAGAATTTAAAAATAATACTATTAAAAAACTAATAGAAGCTTGTTACTACTACTAGATATATAGTAAAAGCTTTAGTTATTTTAAATTTAATCTCTAAAATAACTATAAGTTTAACTATAAAATTATAGTTAATATAATATAACTAGAAAATAAATCTATTATATATATTATTAATATAGCTACTTTATTTTAAGTAGCTAGATTTCTTAAACTTTAAAAGTAAAAAGATAAAAATATTTAGAATATATTATATAAATACTAGATAGATACTTATTTAAGTTTTTTAGACTAAATAATTTATAATACTAGAAAGAACTTTACTTTAGTTAAATTTTATAATTATATAAGACTACTTGCTATTAATACTAATAAAGTACTTATAGAAGTCTATAATAGTATTAGTAAAGTTAAAAGATATTATAGACTTCTTTACTAAGCTTATAAGATTATTATAAAATCTATAGAATATTAACTATTACTAAAGTAATACTTTTAAATAGCTATAAAAGCTATTAATAATACTACTAGTTTTAATAGACTTATACTAACTTTATTTATCTTTAAAGCCTATTTATAAATAACTAATAATTCTCTATCTAGCTTACTAGCTATTTAAAGAGCTAAAGCTATTTATAAAGCTACTAATAAAGTTAGAAGACTTCTAGCTAAAAGATAAGTATATAATACTCTAGCTATAAGAAATAGTTCTAAAATAATACTAATATATAGATTACTTCTTTAATTAAATATATATATTTAAAGAGAAAAAGAAGAATAATATAGCTTTTATAAGCTAATTACTAATAATAAAGAAATTTATATATTAAAGTTATCTTATAGACTAATAAAATTTAAGACTACTATTATAAAGCTCTATTTTAATAATTTATAGAATAGAGAAGACCTTTCTATAGAATAACTAATGATATCTAATATTAATAAGACTTCTTTTTCTATTAAGAAAACTATAGAAAAAGATACTAAATCTATTAAAAGATAAAAAGAAAGACTAAAAAAGACCTTTACCTTATAATATTATATAGACTTAATAATAGAGAATTTCTCTAATAAATATATAAAATAGTAGAATAGTACTTTTTATATAAATAAAGACTAAAAAAATACTTTAATTAAAAGAATTAAATAGTTTAATATATTATTATATATATTTCTAATTATAAAAGAGAAAGATAACTAGTAACTTATGCTTAACCTTTACTAGTAAAGCAAGATAACTACTCTAGATAAACTCTTTAAATACTTCAATTAATTAAAACTTAATAATTTTTAAGCTTATAATATATTTTATTTTATATCTTTTAATTAAATAAAATATAATAATTAAAGACTATTTAACTTATATATAGTATAAGAAATTAAAGGTAAAGGTACTTTTATACTATATAAAAAGTCTAGACTAGTTATTTAAAAATATAATAATAGAGAAAAGAAGTTAATTTTAATATAATCTCTAATAATTTAATAAGTAAGTTAATGCTTAATTATAATATTAGCACTTTTATTAAAGTCTTAAGAAATTAAGCTTTAGATTAAAGATATTATATAAGCTTATATTTAATTATTAATATAGCTAAATTAATTAATTATTATAAAGATATTATAGTAAATAGTATACTTATATTCTACTAGTATAATTATAGAAGTAGTAAAGCCTCTATATAAAATTATAAAAGCTAGTATCTATTAGTAAGTAACCTACTTCTACTATTATTATAATAACCTTTAAATAATAACTTCTATATATAACCTCTACTTACTAATATTAGTACTAGAAAATAAGAATTTTAGAATTACTAGAATATAGACTAATAATATACGTTAAGTAATAAAAACTTCTTTAATTAAAAAGAAATTAAACTTTAGAAAGTAAAGTTTACTATTAAATTAAAATAAAGCTTACTATTAATATACTTTTAATTTTTAATAAATATACACTTATTTAAGATAAAAATAGTATAATAGAACTTTAATAGAAAGGTTAAAGTAAAAAGCTTTATTTAATTAATATAAAATTTATAAGTTAGAACTATAAAAGAAAGGTCTTAAAGACTTATAGAAATATTCTAAAGGCTTCTAATTGTATAAAGCTATAAGCTTGAACTATAAGCTATTAGAAAGCTCTTATAGAGATTATTTAACTTTAGCTTCTAGATATAATAAGACTAAGACTAACTCTAGACTTTATAGCTACTATAAGCACTATAAATTCTATCTTTTCTAACTACTAGTCTAATTAAATAAGGGATAAAGCCTAGAAAAATAAGGAAAATTAGAAATCCTTAATACTAGATAGATATAAAATATCTAATCTATTTAAATAAAGTTAATAAAATTAATAATAATAAAAGCCTCTAGAAGGGAGCTTTACTAGCTTTTAAAATTAACAAGATACCTCAAATACTATTTCTAATTATATTTGTAGATATTAATACTATTATAGTAAGTGTTTTTATTTAAATCTAGAAACTAGGCCTTTTAATTAGAAGCTTAATGTTATAGACTAGGCTAGAAGCCTAAATCTAGATAGGTTATACGAGGAGCGTCGCAGAGCTATTGTAGACCTAATTTAAGGCTGTATTAGTACCTACTAGAAAGGGGTACTTAAACCTAAGATAAAGAGGTAGAGGAGAATTCTCTTTTTTCTCCTTTAAGCTTTTAGTTATCTTATATATACTTACCTATAGAAGTATAGTAAGACTAGACCTTTATAAACTAAAAGCTTTAAATACTTTAGAAAATAGAATAAACTATAGTAAATAGCCTTTAATTAAAGCTAGCTACTTTACAAGAAGTAGTTATCTATTAAGTAAAATAGCTTTATAGTTAAACTAAATAAATCTATAAGTTAATATAATAATATATAGAGTTATTTTCTAATAGTAATAATATACTATAAGTTATATAATAGCTAACTATAGCTTTTACTAAAAAATAAAAGCTAATATAATTAAGCTTACTATTTAATAGTAATAAGGCACTTTTTTCTACTTAAAAAGCCTTTATAATATATAAGTTAAAAGAAAATAAGTAGTTTATTAAAGGAGTATAAAATTAATAGATTTATATCTTTTAAAATCTATTCTAGAAGATTTAAAGTTAAATAGCTTTCTTCTTTAAACTAGGCAATTAAGTTAACTATAATTTAACTAGCTTCTTTAACTACTTATTTACTATATATATAGACTTTTACTAAGAGAAAATAGCTTTAAATAAACTTAATTAAATAAAATAATAGATTAATAAAATATTTATAGACTTCTTTATTTATTAGAAAAATAAAATAGTTTTAATAAAAGAATTAAGCTAGATAAATATAGTAAAGCTAGTAAAGCTTTAATAATTATTAAATAAGCTAATATAAAATAGAATTATTAGTTATAGTATATTTTAAGTAAAATATATAATAGTAATTAAGTAATTATAAAATATTACTATAGATATTAAAGCCTACTACTTAAATAAAAAATTCTATAATAAGTAAAAAGAAAGTATATAACTTTAACTAGAATAATAGTAAGTAAATAAAGATACCTCTATAATAGAAGTAAGTAAATTAAATATAAGCTAGAGCTATACTAATAGAAAGAAATCTACTAGAAACTAGAGTAAAAGTAGCTAAAAAAGCTCTATAAAATAAAGGGTAAAGTAAGTATTAAATAAAGTAATAATCTAGTAATATAAGAAGGGAAATTACTTATACTATAAGTTATTAGACTATTATATATCTAAATGTCTATAGCTACTTTTAAAGTAACTTTAACTTATAGTAACTAGTATAAAGTAAGTTATTATAGAGAATTTAGTATTAAATAATATTACTATAACCTCTAACTTAGAAAATAAGTAGCTTTTATACTAAGACTTATATTAGAGATATAAAAGTAGAAAACTACTTATATATAGGCTATAACTTCTAGTATTAAAAGAATTAAGTTAAATAAAATTAAATTAAATATAAATACTTTTCTACTTTTTATACTTATACTAGTTAATAACTTAAAGTTTACTAATACCTAGGTAAATATAAATTATAACTACTATATAATAGTAAGTAAAAAATTTATATAGAAACTAAAACTTTAGTAATTTCTACTATAATTTAAAAGAGTAATTTAAATAGCTATAGAAATAGAAAGAAAAGAAAAGACTTAAATAAAACTACTCTTAGAAATATTATATTTAATATATATTTAAAGTAAAATAAATAGATAGAAATTTTCTCTAGTAGCTTATATAATACTAGGCTTAATAAAAGATATTATTCTAGAACTCTTTTAGCTAGTATATAATAAAGTTACTATATATATAAGAGAATAGAAAATTATAGTAGAAGTAGCTTAAGGCCTATAAGTAAAGGTATTAGAAAAGTAATAAACTCTAATACTTATAATAGTAATACTAGAGTTAGTATATATAAGCCTAGTATAATAAGTATAAAAATTAAAAATAGAGTATTAATTTCTAGCTACTAGCTTATAGAAAATAATAATAATACTTTAGGCCTATATTACTAAAAATACTAGTAGAAATAAAATCTTAAAGGTACTTTCTATAGAGCTTTAGGACTTTAGAGATTTCTTTAATAAAAAAAAGGCTAATAAGCTACTATTATACTAGAGAAAGCTTAATTATTATATTTACTTAAAGAAAATAAAAGAGAGAAAGCTCTAGCTTTCTTAGGCCTCTTTATATAATATATCTAGAGACTACTTTCTAGAAATCTACTATTAAGTAATAGAGCTAATAGATAAAGAATAGATTTAAGTAAGCTTTTTATTAATAGTAATACTAGTTCTTTTAGCTAAAAAGCCTAGAAAAAGCTAGAGATTTTATATTAATTATAGAGTATTAAATAAAGTAATAAAATAAAACTAATATTTATTACTACTAGTAAAAGAAACTTTTTACTCTTTTATAGAAGCTAAGTAGTTTATAAAATTAAATATTAGATTAGCTTTCTATTATATTTATATTATAAAAGAAGAAAAATACTAGATAGTATTTTAGACTTAATTTAAACTCTTTAAGTAACTAGTTTACTTATTTAAGCTAGTAAAAGCTCTAGCTATATTCTAGTACTATATTAATAGAGTACTTAAAGATATATTAAGTAACTTTATAATAATATATTTAAATAATATTTTTATTTACTCTAGTAAGTTAAAGAAAGACTATATATTAAAGGTTAAAGTTATTTTAAGTAAACTATATATAGTAAGACTAAACTTTAATATTAAGAAATATACCTTTAGTATATAAGAGATAAAGTACTTAAGATTTATTATTTATATAAAAAAGAAAATTTACTTTAATTTAAATAAAATAGTAGTAATCTAGAAGTAAAAACCTTTAATAAAAGTATAAAGTATTTATAGATTTTTAGATTTTATAAACTTCTATTAAAAGTTTATCTTTAATTTCTTAAAACTAATAGAGCTACTATTAGAGTTAATAAAAAAGAGAGTTTTCTTTAAGTAAATAAAGCTATAGAATATAGTATTTAAAAAGCTTAAAGTAGCCTTTATTATAAATAGAGTATTATACTAATAAAACCTTAAAAAGAATATAATAGTTAAAGTAAACTATTTAAGTAAAATACTAGATAACTATCTTTTATAATTTACTAATAGAATACTATATCTAGTAGTATACTACTTAGTATACCTTTAATCTATAGAATAAAACTATATAATTTATAATAGAAAACTACTTATAGTAGTCTTATATTTAAAAGTATAGTTAGTAAAGTTATATAATATAATAAAGCCTTTTATAATTTTTATAGACTATAAAAATCTAGAGTACTTTATAGTACTAAAAGTAATAATAGAATAATAAATATAATAGACTAAAATACTTATACTATTTAACTTCTAGCTAGAATACTAGCTAGATATCTAAGCAAGCTACTCTAATATACTATTATAATAGAACTAGAATAAATAGTAACTACTCTCTAGCTATAGGCTAATAATAATCTTAAAGACTTTAAAAGAGATATAAGTTAATATAATTTATAGTAGTAATTAAGAGATAAAGCCTAAAATATTTATAGATAGATACCTATAGAACCTATAGAAATAAAGTATAGCTAATAATAAGCTAATTAATATTTAATAATAAGTAGTATTAGAAAAAGTATAAAAGTTTCTACTAGAGGTAGAAACTTATAAATAAATTACTAATTATACTATATTAGCTTATAGTTAGCTATAGTTTTAAAAATAGATATAGATTCTAAAATAGAAGCCTTTTATAATTATAATAATTTAGTAAGCTTATAACTCTTTAATATTAGAATACCTAGGCAAGAATATAATATTTTAGATATTATAATAAGATTACTACTAGAAGGAAATATTATAAAATATAGCTAGATTTATTTAAAATTATTACTACTATAGAGAATATAAGAGTAAATAACTCTAATAAAGCTTTCTATAACTACTTTTAATTATAGACTAATACTAGTTATAAATCTTAGTAGACTTTATAATAGACCTACTTATATATAATAAAATAGACTTTAAGTATCTATTAGTTATTATAGACTAACTATTTAAATATATATAATTAAAAGCTATAATAAGTATAAAAGCTAAAGAATATATAGAATATTTTAAGAACTATTAGTAGTAGTTCTATAGATTTCTAATATATATTATTTTAAATAGAGGCTTAAACTAATTAAGTAAATTTTAGATTATACTTTATAAGAAAGTTAGTATTAAATAGCTTTTCTTTATAGTATACTACTTATAGACTAATAGTAGTATAAAAAGAGTAAACTAAGAAATATAAGTAATTTTATATATATTAGTTTTATTTAAGTAATATAACTAGGCTAGCTACTTACTAGTATACTAACTAGCCTTAAATAATAGAAATTCTATAATTATTAGTATAAGTATAAATAAAGCTATATATAGTTATAACTTGCTTACTATTTAGCAAGAGCTAGAAAATAAACTTTTATTTATATTCTCTAAAAGATAAGTAATTATATTTTTAAAATATCTATAAAATAGTACTAATCTAGTATAAGTAGTAATTACTTTCTACTAATAATAATAATAGAATAATAGTAGTTAAAAGTAATAACTAGTAGAAAGGTTTATAATTAGAAACTATATATAGTTAAGTTTATATAATATAAAGATAAATTACTTAAGTTAGAAATTAGACTAGATAATAGCTAAATATAAAGTATAAGAAGTTCTAATATCTCTTATAGTCTAATTAAATATATTATAAGATATCTATCTAGTTTTTTACATAAATTTAATTAAAAGAGCTACTATTAATCTATTATTAAGGTAATAACTCTAGAATATATACTTAAGCCTAGTACTAATCTAGAAGAATATAATAGAAATAAGTAAAATAGTAGAGAAATTTAAGGTAAAGGAAATTCTAGCTATAAAAAATATACTAGAGTAGAGAAAGAGATAGAATATTTATATTAAATAAAAAAAGTATATATAATTAATCTAGAAGCTACTAGAAAATTTAAGAGATATAAAAGCACTATAATAATTTAAAGGAAAATAAAAGAATATTTAAATCTAAAAATAGTTTTAAGCTAGCTTTAATATAAGTATAAAGAAGTTAAGTTACTACTATAATCTCTTAATATAATTATAGGTAGAGATAAAAGGTAGCTAATAAAAGCTTATATAATATAAATATATTAATTTAATTATAGATAAAACTAGATAATTTCTAACTTAAGTATATATAGGCGTAAAATATAAGTAAAATAAATTTCCTTTAGTATTAAAGTAATATAAGTAAAAAAAAAAAAAAAAAGAGAGAGAAAAGAAAAGATATATTATAAGTTTATATTAGACAATTAATAGAGCTATTAGAAAAGTAAGTTATTATTAATAACTTTTACTAAGTTAGAAGTCTTTCTAGTACTAGATATTTATTAAGTATAAGGCATTTATTAAGTATAATAGAGCTTAGTAGTAAGATTATATATAATATAAGTAAAGGTAGTACTAATATTATAAATAGCCTTAAGTATAGTATAAAATATCTTCTACTATTTAAATTAAGTATAATATTAATTCTTATATTTTATATACTATTTAATAAGTATATTATATATACTTTATACTAAGGTATTTTAATTCTAAAAAAAATTAACTAGTATTTACTAGTTTATACTTATCTAGGTACTATTATAGTAGCTTAAAGAAAGAGTATTAGTTAAAGCTAATATAGTAGATATTTTACTAGTAGCTTAAGTAAGTTTAGTTAAGTAAGTAGTATATATAGAGCTAGAATTAATATAGGCTTATTCTAGTATAGTAGAGAATTTTTTAATAGTAGAAGTAAAAGCACGTGAAAATTTCATATACTAACTAGAGATAATACTATTCTTTTTATAAGTAGATTTAATAATATAGTTACTATAATTAATAATAGAAATAACCTTTTTCTATTTATAGTAAAGCTTAAGGTTTAAAGTATAAATATATAATTTTTAAATATACTATTTATAGGTTTTCTAATATTATTTATAGGTAAAAGTAGAACTAAAGATATATAAAGTAAAGCTAGTGTTAATTATTTTATACTAGTATAAAGTATATATATTAGAAGCTTCTAATCTATTATTATATTAATTATTATCTAAGTTACCTTTAATAATATAGTCTTCTATATACTATTAAGTATAAAGTAAAAGCTAGGTAAAAGAAGATAGTAAAAATGTAAATAAAGCTATAATAAGCAAGTAGTAAAATAGAAGTAATATAAAGATAGATAGAAGTAGTATTATATAAGATAGAAGTAATGTAAGAATAGATTAAAGTAGTATAATATAAAGTAAAAGTAATATTAAATAATAATAAAATAAAATGAAAATAATTAACTGAAAAAAATAAAAAGAAAGTAAAGGCAAGTAGTAGAAATAGAAGATAATAAAAAGAAGAAGTTTAATAATAATAGAAGAAGAAGAGAGATATTATATTTATAGCTAAAGAAAAGAAGTAAAGTAGACTTAAAGCAAGCCTAAAGTAAGTATAAAAGGTATAAATAAAGGAAGTAAAATAAATAAATAAAGAAAAGTAAAAGTATAGCTATTCTAGTAATAGATATAAGGCTAGTAGAGTAACTAAAGTTATATTCTAGTAAAAAAAGAAGTAAATAAAATTAAAAGTATATTATAGATTAGACTAGAAGCCTAAATCTAAATAGATTATATAAGAAGCATTATAAGGCTATTATAGATCTAATTTAAGGCTATATTAGTACCTACTAGAAAGAGGTACTTAAACCTAAGATAAAGAAGTAGAGGAGGATTCTCTTTCTTCTCCTTTAAGCTTTTAGTTATCTTATATACGCTTACCTATAGGAGTATAGTAAGGCTAGACCTTTATACTTAAGGAAGATATAAGCGTAGAAATCACTAAAAAGCTTAAAAATAATTCTAAACTTGTTAGTATTATCACTTCTATTAATATTACTAATATTGTCGATATTATTAATATTAACAATCTTGTAGGTTACGCCAAGTGGCTAGAGACCTATAGTAGCCTGTCTTCTATTATTCTAATTAGCCTATTATATAGGTATAGTACGCTATAATATAATTAAATATATATTATAAAAGTAAGGTATTAAATAGAGAAAGTAAGTCTAGCCTTAATACTATAAAAAGCTAGCTTGATATTGTAGTCTCTAATAGAAGAAGGCAAGACTTGAATATAACTCTTTTAAATACCCTTTGTTACGCTTTACAATCTAATTGTAATATTACATTACCTTTAGTAATGCCTATAAAACTAAAAGATAAGATTAATAAAGCTATATCTTGAGGAAAAATAACCTTAATAAAATCAAAGGATAAAAATCCTACTATAAAAATAGCTTTTATAGCTAAAATACCTAATTAAATAGAAGATAAAGTTATATTAGCTACTTTATCTATAGAAAATTAACTAAATTATCCTCTTTAAGACTTATTTATATTAAATAGTAGCTCTACTATTTATATATATAATAATAAGGACTAATTCCTTGATTATAAGCCTCTAGAAGAGCCTAATCTAGCCTTTTTAGGCATAGAGTATCTAGAAATTTAAGGATATAGATAAGTTTAAATAAAAACCTCAAATAGTATATTTAAGTTATAAAAAACAGCCTATATACCTAATTTCTATACAAATATTGCTAGTCTAGATCTTCTAGTCTAAGCTAGATATAATTAGAATCTAACTAGTAGAAAAGTTACAATTAAAATAGCTTTTCTATTTAAAACTAGCCAAATATTTTAATAACTAGTTATTAAATATAATAAAGTTATAACTTAAGTAGTAAATATAGTAGCTTAACCTATAAAAATAGAAGCTAATACTATATTACTCTCTAGCTTCTATAATTTTAAATTAAAATTAAAAGCTATAAGTACTATAGAACTATAGTATTAATGCCTAGGTTATTTAAATTTAAAAGCTCTAGAATATATTCTAGAAGCTACTATAGGCTTTAAAATTAAAAGACTTATAATAATAGAATGTAAAATATACTTTCTATCTAAGGCAAAAAGAGTTATATTTTAAAGATTATCTCTATCTAGCCTTTAGCCTTTCTATAAGCTTTATATTAATATTTTTTAACTAGAAAAAGCTTATAATAGAAATATAGCAGCTTTAACTACTAAAGATAGCTATATAGCGCTTATTTTTATATATTTATTATTATTAATAAGTTAAGATACTATAATTAGTTGCCTAAAAGCACTAAAAGCTTCTATAAAGACCTAATTTTAATAATAAATCTATGTCTTTTATTACAATAATAATCTAGCCTTAAAAGATAATTATAGGGCTTAGTTATTAGATATAGGTATTAAAGAGAAAGTTATAGCGCCTTATATACTAGCCTAAAATAGTCTAGCTAAAAGGTTAAAGGGTATAATAGCTATAAAAGCTAGAGTCTTAAAGCTATCTTTGAATTTACCTTCTAACTTATAGCTTAAATATTAGAAAACTACTATTTTCTTATATAATAGAACCCTAAGAAAATATAATTTACCTAAAAATAAAGATATTAATAAAAATAATATATAGTTAATACTATTCAAAAAGTTATATAACTAGCTAGCTTTAAATAAGCTAGATACTAGTTATATTAATAAGTTAAAGCTAGATATTAGTTTTTTAAAGGCTTATAGCTATAAAGCTTATCTACTTACTACTAAAGCCCTTTAAAATACTTAAAAATAAGCTTTAAAACTAGAAGCTTACGTAGAAATAGGCTATCTAGTTAGCTATAATTCTACTAATATTTATTAAATTTAAATTCTAACTAGCTAAAAGATTAGAAAGATTAGAGATATTAGCTTTAATAAGCTAATATTCTATAAATTAAATAACTCTTTACCTATGAAAACTTGACTAGAAATTTAACTACTAGCTTATATTAATAATAAGAAAGATTACTAGAACTTTATAATAATTAAAGAGCCTATACTAGATAATATTAATAATAATATATTTAATAATTCTATATTTAAAGATTCTATAGAAGAACTAAAAGATAATAAAGAAAATTACAAATATTTAAGTCTTAAATTAATAAATCTAGTAGCTAAGAGGCTATTTAAACAAGCTTATATAAGCAGCTTCTTCCTAGGTTCTAAGAAATCCCTTTATTAATAAAATTTACCTCTTAAACTAACTAGATAGTTAGATCTAGAAAAATATTAATTTAGAAGAGAATTTAAGAAAGTAGTAAACCTAGAATTCTAAATAAACTAGAATAAAGGCATCTTTTATTCTATCTAGTAGATATAGTAAAATATAAAGCTCTAGATACCACTTAAGTCTTTAAATATAAGCTAGATAAGTATAAATATCTTATAAAATTTAAAGCTAGATTATACGTTTAAGAAGACTAATAACTATATTTAAATAAGAATACCTATACTATAACTTTAGCTACTAGATCCTTTAGGCTTATTATAGCTATTCTAGCTAAATTTAATCTAGAAGCTAGGTAGCTAGACGCTATAAATGCCTTTATAAATAGCTTTCTAGATAAAATAGTCTATATTAAATATTGTAAGGGTTTTAATAAGCCTAGATAGATATTATAGCTTAAGAAAGCCTTATATAGGCTAAGAAAGTTACTATTATTATAGCAATTAGACCTAATAAAAACCCTATTAAAACTAGAGCTTATATAACTAAAAGAAGATTCTTATATCTTTATAGAGTTATAAATAACTATATTTATCTATATTAATAATATAGTATTTATTTACTCTAAATCCTTAGAAGAAAAAGCACTATCTATTATAAAAGGCTTAAAGAAAACCTATAAAATAAAGGATCTAGGAGACCTAAGATAGTTCCTAGGTACTTTGTAGGAAGAAAGGCTCCCACAAGCCAAGAGGAAAAGAGTCAATATATCAATAATCTACGACCTAGTAACTAACTAGAGTTATACCACAGGTAGCTGCCGCGGGTAGCCGCAGGGACAGCCGCAGGTAGCTGTAGAAGCACTTAGATGTAAAGGCTTAAATTGAATTATCTAGAGAGGGTTGCTATTGCGAGCTCTTATACCCCTTTTCTAACTAGGTCATGTGACTAGCTAGGTTATGTGACTAGCTAGGTCATGTGACTAGCTAGGTCATGTGACTAGCTAGGTCATATGACTAGCTAGGTCACGTGATAGGCACGGGCCCTGCTTCCTGCCCTGCTTCCTGCAGCTAGCTAGATTGACTGCGAAGCTTCCTGCTGCGAAGCTTCCTGCTGCGAAGCTTCCTGCTAGTATAAGAGTAAAATAACAAGCAACACAAATCGTCCCTAGTAACTTTAGCAGTACAAGCTAAAGTTGCTACTAAAAAAAAAAGAAGCCTAATTTTTATATTAAAAAAAAAATCGTAAAATCGCTCTAACTAGCTAAATAGCTAGCTTAAAAGCTAGCTAGATAACTAGCTAAAAGCTCTAGCTTATAAAGCTAGTAGAAAATCAAGCTAAAAAGCTCTTATACTAAGTCTTCTATAGTAGCTTCTATAATAGCTCTTCTAATAAGGTCGCAGGTATATACCGCGCGCAGCTTATATAGAAAGTATTAGATAGAAAGTACTAATAAAAGCCTATAATAAAAGGCTAATATAGCTATAGATAACTAGTCTTAAGCCGACTAGAAATAGAAGGAAAAGATCCTCTAGCTAGCTAAAATAACTAGTAAGTACTAGTCTTTAGCAAGTAGCTTTAATTTATTAAGCTAGTTAAGCTTAAAACCTAGATTACCTTTAACTACTTATAGATTATTACTATCTTTATATACCTAAGCTCCTTTATAGAATATATATAAGATAGCTTTAATCTATAAGCTTAATTAAGCTTAAAAAAGCTAGGTAACCTTAGACTACTTATAGATTATTACTATTTTATATTTCTAAGCTCTTTTATAGAATATATAAGATAGCTTTAATCTATAAGTTAGTTAAGCTAGTTAAGCTTAAAAGCCTAGGCTTATAAGCTACTAGAGGCATTAATAGATTATAGGAATATTTATTGTCCCCAATTGATAATAGTTAACTATAGTTATCTTTAATAGATAACTTTGATTAATTGGTATAACCTATTGGAAGCTTCAATCTATTAAGCTAGTTAGGCTTAGGCTTTAAAGCTTGCAAGCCAGCTGCTAGAGGCTCCGATAGGTTGTAGGGATATCTAGCGTCCCTAACTAATAATAATAGTTAACTATAGTTATCTTTGATAGATAACCTTGATTAATTAGTACGGCTTGGTCTAACCTAGAAGACCAAGCTTCAATCTATCAGGCTAGTCGGGCTTGGGCTTTAAAGCTTGCAAGCCGGCTGCTAGAGGCTGCGATAGGTTGTAGGGATATTAGTCGTCCCTAACTAATAAAAACAGTTAACTATAGTTATCTTCGATAGATAACCTTGATTAATTAGTATAACTAGATTAGAAGCTTTAATCTATCGAGCTAGTTAGGCTTGGGCTTTGAAGCTTGCAAGCCGGCTGCTAGAGGCTACGATAGACTGTAGGAATATCTGTCGTCCCTAACTAATAATAATAGTTAACTATAGTTATCTTCGATAGATAACCTTGATCAATTGGTATAACTGGGTTGGAAGCTTCAATCTATTGAGCTAGTTAGGCTTGGGCTTTAGAGCTTGCAAGCCAGCTGCTAGAGGCTGCGATAGACTGTAGGGATATCTGTCGTCCCTAACTAATAATGATAATAATCATTGATTGTAGTCACCTTCGATAGATAACCTTGATCAATTAGTATAACTTGATTAGAAGCTTTAATCTATCAGGCTAGTTAGGCTTGGGCTTTAAAGCTTGCAAGCTAGCTGCTAGAGGCACCAAAAGGTTGTAGGAATATCTGTCATTGGGCGACTTCAATCTATCATGCTAGTCGGGCTTGGGCTTTAGAAGCTTGCAAGCTAGCTGCTAGTGGCTTTAATAGATTATAGGGATATCTGGCGTCCCTAACTAATGATAACGATCATTGATTGTAGTTACCTTTAATAGATAACCTTGATCAATTGGTATAACTAGATTGGAAGCTTCGATCTATTGGGCTAGTCAGGCTTGGGCTTTAAAGCTTGCAAGCCGGCTGCTGGAGGCTGCGATAGGTTGTAGGGATATCTGGCGTCCCTAATTGATAATGATAGTGATCATTGATTGTAGTTATCTTCGATAGATGACCTTGATTAATTGGTACGGCTTGGTCTGACCTGGAAGACCAAGCTTCAATCTATCGGGCCAGTCGGGCTTGGGCTTTGGAAGCTTGCAAGCTAGCTGCTGGTGGCTTTGATAGATTATAGGGATATCTGGCGTCCCTAACTGATAATGACGATCATTGATTGTAGTCACCTTTAATAGATGACCTTGATCAATTGGTATGACTAGATTGGAAGCTTTAATCTATCAAGCTAGTCGGACTTGGAAGCTCTTAGAAGCTTGCGAGCCTGCTGCTAGAGGCTTTAATAGATTAATAGCTAGAGGATTGGTAGCTTTAGAAGCTGCTACTAGGCCTAATAGCTGCAGCTATAGCTAGCTTGTGTATTGCGTGTTCAATTAGGTGGTTCGTGTAGTTTAGTCTAGTTAGTTATAATTCGTAAGGGGGTTATCTCGACAGGGCCAGCCAAGGGTCATCAAGGTCGTGGGTCTTCTAGCCTAATAGATAGCTAGCCCAAGCGAAACTACTATTTTTATAGAAAGAAAGGCTTCTATAAGCCAAGAGAAAAAGAGTTAATATATTAATAATCTACGACCTAGTAACTAACTAGAGTTATATCGCAGGTAGCTGCTATAGGTAGCCGTAGAGACAGCTATAGGTAGCTGTAAAAGCACTTAGATGTAAAGGCTTGGATTCAATTATCTAGAGAGGGTTGCTATTGCGAGCTCTTATACCCCTTTTCTAACTAGGTCATGTGACTAGCTAGGTCATGTGACTAGCTAGGTCATGTGACTAGCTAGGTCATGTGACTAGCGAGGTTATATGACTAGCTAGGTCACGTGATAGGCACGGGCCCTGCTTCCTGCCCTGCTTCCTGCAGCTAGCTAGATTGACTGCGAAGCTTCCTGCTGCGAAGCTTCCTGCTGCGAAGCTTCCTGCTAGTATAAGAGTAAAATAACAAGCAACACAGTACTAGAATTCTAAGGGATTAACTAAATCAAAGGTTATAGCTATACTAAGACTCTTATATTAATAAAATTATAGCTAAATTCCTTGATTTAGAAGCTAAACTAAGCTATAAGCTAGTTAAAAGCCCTATATAAGAGCAAACCCTAGAGCTATACAAAGGCCTAGCTAGCCTAAAGGATATACATTAATATTAAAGTCTTATTAAGTCTATTAACTACCCTTTAGTTAATACTTAACCTAATATAGCTTATATAAGCTTAAAATTATTAGAGTACCTTTTTAATTTAAGCTTAAATTATATTAAAATAGCTATTAAAGTTATTTAGTATTTATATTATACTAAAAACCTAGCTATTAAATTTAATAGCACTAAAGACTTACTTAAACTAGCTATATTATTAGATATAGCTTTTATAGATAATAAAGCTAGTAGAAAATCTAGTTAAAGCTTACTAATTTAACTATTTAAAGCCTCTATTATATAGTTAGCTACTAAATAAGCTACTATAACTATATTATTAACTAAAGCTAAATTACTAGCTTTATTATCTGTTAGAAAAGAGACTATAGCTTTTTATAGACTTATTAGTTAACTAGATTTAAAGCTAGATGCTAAAAAACCTACTATTCTTTGTAATAACCTTTAAACTATAAGGCTAGCTACCCTAGACTTTCTATAAGTTAAAATAGCTCTTAAACACATGGATATATATAATACTTAAATTTAGCAAGCCTATTAAAACAATAAATTTAATATTAAATATATTAAAACCTTAAAAATACTAGTAAATAGCCTTATAAAGCCTCTAATAGAATAGAAATTTTAGAAATTTAAGTCTCTATTAGGCCTAGTTAATATTAAAAGCCTTATAAAAACTCAATCTACAATAACTAACTAAGATTCCGTTAAATTATAGCTATAATTAGCTTATAATTAGCTCCCTATAGCTAAAGGGGTATATTAAACGAAATCTAGGTTATCTAGGTTTTCTAGAGATACTAGAAGGCTACAACTAACCAATTAACTATAGAGGCAACTAATAGAGCCCTTACTAACTTAGCTTTTAACAAGCCTAACTTAACTTCTAATAACCTATAACTAGTATAACTAGAATATTCTAGTATAACTAGTATAAGTTATATAAAAGGCATAAAAACTAGTTATTCTAGCGTATAAAGACAAGAGTTTACTTTATATTATATAAAAGTAGAGACTTAGAAAAGGGGAATTTAACCTACTATAAATAGCAGTAAAATTCCTGCCTAGATTAGAAGAACAAGCTTAATAATACACACACAGTTATTACTACCTTCTTCCTTCTTCTATATTATTGATATCCCACTGTGCCTCCTTTATTAAGCCTTTTTATCCTTAATAACTAGGCTCGATATAGAGGTCTCTAGCTAGTCCTTTAAAGCTAGGTAAATAACTATAGGCAGCTTGCTTACATTTAGAAATACCTATAATTATAGTTAGAGTCTATTAGTATAGTTCTTAGTCTACTATTAAAGCTAGAAATAGTCTTTAATATACTTATTTAAAAGTCTTAAGCAAGATTTTAAAGTACTAGAGCTTTATTTTTTTAAGGTTCTTTTTAATAATACTTTTTATAGAAGTAGTATTCGATTCTTAGTAGTAAAACTATAAGTTACTTTCTATCTTATATTTCTAGTAAATTTTAAATATTATTTAATTATATATAAGGTTCTTTCTAGATATATAATTAAAATAATATTATTTAATATTACTAGTAAGTATAATAGATAGAGTCTTATAATAGAAGTCTTTATATAAGTTAATTCTATTATACTTATCTTAAAATAAATTTAATTTTAGTAAAAAGAAATTATATAGCTTTCTAGTAAATTTATTAGTATTTTTATATAGCTTTATAAGATTAGCTATTTTCTTAACTATTTAATTATTATATAATATTAAAGTTTATAAGATTATAGAACTTAATTTATAATATAGTAGTTTTAGAGTATTTTTTAGCTTTAAATAAAAGATTTAAAGTAGTAAAAGAGAGTTTATTAGTCTTAGGCTTAATATTTTTATATAAAGAGTTAATTAGTATAAGAGATATAATTTATTTTAATATAAATTAAATTTACTAAAAGATATCTATTAGTTAATTTCTTTTAAAGTCTAAGAAGTTAGTATTTCTTTATAAAGTATTTCTAGAAGAGTAATTATAATATACTTATTATAGTCTTTAATACTATAGATACTATTTTTATATAAATAGTTTTAAAAGTCTTATATAAGATTTCTATTAACTTAGTTAAGGCTTTTTTTATTTTAATTCCTAAAATTATCTTAGAAGTTCTCCTATAACTAAAGGTCTCTCTATTATTTATTATTATAGTAAATAATATACTTAGTAATTTAATTATTAAGTTACTTATCTTTAATATTATCTTTCTAGAGATTAATATCTCTAATATATAGCTACTTTTTAGTAATACTAGTACTATATTTCTAGAGACTTAGAGAAAGAATTATATTAATAAGTATATAAGAAAGATAAAGTATAAGACTTTTAACTAAGAAATTATTTAATTATAATATCTTATATAAGTAAATATTAAAAGGTAGTTATTATTAATAAAAATTAGAAAGTTAAAGTATTTAAATAGCTAGTCTAAGTTTATTAACTTTCTAGTATAAGGTAAAGTATTTAAATACCTATATAAGTTTAAGTTTATTATAATATATATAATATAAAGATAATAACTAGTTAATAGCCTTTTAGTTTAATATATTATTTATTATATTCTTAGAAGCCTTTTAAGTAGCTTTAAATAGTTATCTTTCTTTAGTATAATTCTAGTCTTATAATAGAAATTTATCTCTTTTAATAAGTAAGCTTTATTAATCTATAGTTTTAACTAAGTAATAGTTTTTACTACTAATTAGTATAGATATTACTAAAGGTAATATAATATTATAATTAGATTATAAAGTAAAATAAAGGGTATTTAAAAGAGTTATATTTAAGTCTTACCTTTTTCTATTAGAGATTATAATAATAAGCTAGCTTTTTATAGTATTAAAGCTAGACCTACTTTCTTTATTTAATACTTTACTTTTATAATATATATCTAATTATATTATAGTATACTATACCTATATAATAGGCTAATTAGAATAATAGAAGATAGGCTACTATAAGTCTCTAGCCACTTGGCGTAACCTACAAGATCGCTAATATTAATAATATCGACAATATTAGTAATATTAATAGTATTAATAGAAGTAATAATACTAACAGATATATTATTATTAATATTATCTAGTATAGGTTCTTCGATTATTATAAAGTCCTAGTAATCTTCCTTATTATTAATATAAGCTAGTAGTTAAATTTCTAGTCGAGTTTTTATAGGTAAAGGGTTATTTAATTTATAGAATATTAGCTTATTAAAGCTAATATCTCTAACCCTTCTAATCTCTTAGCTAGTTAGAATTTAAATTCGATAGATATTAGTAAAATTATAGCTAACTAGATAGCCTATTTCTATGTAGGCTTCTAGTTTTAAAGCTTATTTTTGAGTATTTTAAAGGGCTTTAGTAGTAAGCGGATAAGCTAGTTATAGCTATAATTTAATGGAATTTTAGTTAGTTATTATAGATTAAGTGTTTATAAGGCTTTTAATATTAACTAGGCCTAATAGAGACTTAAATTTCTAAAATTTCTATTCTATTAGAGGCTTTATAAGGCTATTTACTAGTATTTTTAAGGTTTTAATATATTTAATATTAAATTTATTGTTTTAATAGGCTTGCTAAATTTAAGTATTATATATATCCATGTGTTTAAGAGCTATTTTAACTTATAGAAAGTCTAGGGTAGCTAGCCTTATAGTTTAAAGGTTATTACAAAGAATAGTAGGTTTTTTAGCATCTAGCTTTAAATCTAGTTAACTAATAAGTCTATAAAAAGCTATAGTCTCTTTTCTAACAGATAATAAAGCTAGTAATTTAGCTTTAGTTAATAATATAGTTATAGTAGCTTATTTAGTAGCTAACTATATAATAGAGGCTTTAAATAGTTAAATTAGTAAGCTTTAACTAGATTTTCTACTAGCTTTATTATCTATAAAAGCTATATCTAATAATATAGCTAGTTTAAGTAAGTCTTTAGTGCTATTAAATTTAATAGCTAGGTTTTTAGTATAATATAAATACTAAATAACTTTAATAGCTATTTTAATATAATTTAGGCTTAAATTAAAGAAGTACTCTAATAATTTTAAGCTTATATAAGCTATATTAGATTAAGTATTAACTAAAGAGTAGTTAATAGACCTAATAAGACTTTAATATTAATATATATTCTTTAAGCTAGCTAGGCCTTTATATAGTTCTAGAGTTTACTTTTATATAGGGCTTTTAACTAGCTTATAGCTTAGTTTAGCTTTTAAATTAAGGAATTTAACTATAATTTTATTAATATAAAAGTCTTAGTATAGCTATAACCTTTAATTTAGTTAATCTCTTAGAATTCTAGTCCCTAGAAACTATTTTAAGTCTTCTAGATTCTTTATTTTATAGGTTTTCTTTAAGCCTTCTATAATAAATAGTGCCTTTTCTTCTAAGAATTGAAAGTAAATAAATACTATATTATTAATATAGATAAATATAGTTATTTATAACTTTATAAAGATATAAGAATTTTCTTTTAGTTATATAAGCTCTAGTTTTAATAGAGTTTTTATTAGGTCTAGTTACTATAATAATAGTAACTTTCTTAGCCTATATAAGGCTTTTTTAAGCTATAATACCTATCTAGGCTTATTAAAACCCTTAGAATATTTAATATAGACTATTTTATTTAGAAAGCTATTTATAAAGGTATTTATAGTGTCTAGTTGCCTAGCTTCTAAGTTAAATTTAGCTAGAATAGCTATAATAAGCCTAAAGAATCTAGTAGCTAAAGTTATAGTATAAGTATTTTTATTTAAATATAATTATTAGTCTTCTTAAATATATAATCTAGCTTTAAATTTTATAAAATATTTATACTTATCTAGCTTATATTTAAAGACTTAAGTAGTATTTAAGGCTTTATATTTTACTAGAATCTACTAGATAGAATAAAAGATACTTCTATTCTAGTTTATTTAGAATTCTAGGTTTACTACTTTCTTAAATTCTCTTTTAAATTAATATTTTTCTAGATTTAACTATTTAGTTAGTTTAAGAGGTAAATTTTATTAATAAAGGGATTTCTTAGAATCTAGGAAGAAGCTACTTATATAAGCTTGTTTAAATAGCCTTTTCGCTACTAGATTTATTAATTCAAGACTTAAATATTTGTAGTTTTCTTTGTTATCTTTAGGGTCTTCTATAGGATTCTTAGATAGAGAATTATTAGATATATTATTATTAGATATATTATTATTAATATTATTAGGTATTAGTTCTTTGATTATTGTAAAATTCTAGTAATCTTCCTTATTATTAATATAAGCTAGTAGTTAAATTTCTAGTTAAGTTTTTATAGGTAAAGAGTTATTTAATTTATAGAATATTAGCTTATTAAAGCTAATATCTCTAATCTTTCTAATCTTTTAGCTAGTTAGAATCTAAATTTAATAGATATTAGTAGAATTATAGCTAACTAGATAGTCTATTTCTACGTAAGCTTCTAGTTTTAAAGCTTGTTTTTAAGTATTTTGAAGGGCTTTAGTAGTAAGTAGATAAGCTTTATAGCTATAAGCCTTCAAAAAACTAATATTTAGCTTTAACTTATTAATATAACTAGTATCTAGCTTATTTAAAGCTAGCTAGTTATATAACTTTTCGAATAGTATTAACTATATATTATTTTTATTAATATCTTTGTTTTTAGGTAAATTATATTTTCTTAGAGTTCTATTATATAAGAAAATAGTAGTTTTCTAGTATTTAAGCTATAAGTTAAAAGGTAAATTTAAAGATAGCTTTAAGGCTCTAGCTTTTATAGCTATTATACTCTCTAATCTTTTAGCTAGGCTATTTTAGGCTAGTATATAAGGCGCTATAACTTTCTCTTTAATACCTATATCTAATAACTAAGCCCTATAATTATCTTTTAAGGCTAGGTTATTATTATAATAAAAGATATAGATTTATTATTAAAATTAAGTCTTTATAGACGCTTTTAGTGCTTTTAGATAACTAATTATAGTATCTTAATCTATTAATAATAGTAGATATATAAAAATAAGCGCTATATAGCTATCTTTAGTAATTAAAGCTACTATATTTCTATTATAAGCTTTTTCTAGTTAAAAAATATTAATATAAAGCTTATAGAAAGGCTAAGAGCTAGATAAAGATAATTTTTAAGATATAACTCTTTTTGCTTTAAATAAAGAGTATATTTTGCATTCTATTATTATAAGTCCCTTAATTTTAAAGCTTATAGTAGCTTCTAGAATATATTCTAGAGCTTTTAAATTTAAATAACTTAGGTATTAATACTATAGTTTTACTATACCTATAGCTTTTAATTTTAATTTAGAATTATAAAAGCTAGAGAGTAATATAATATTAGCTTTTATTTTTATAGGTTAAGCTACTATATTTACTACTTAAGTTATAACTTTATTATATTTAATAACTAGTTATTAAAATATTTAGCTAGTTTTAAATAGAAAAGCTATTTTAATTATAACTTTTCTACTAGCTAGATTCTAATTATATCTAGCTTAAACTAAAAGATCTAGACTAGTAATATTTATATAGAAATTAAATATATAGGCTATTTTTTATAATTTAAATATACTATTTAAGGTTTTTATTTAAACTTATCTATATTCTTGAATTTCTAGATACTCTATACCTAAAAAGGCTAGGTTAGGCTTTTCTAGAGGCTTATAATCAAGGAATTAGTCTTTATTATTATATATATAAATAGTAAAGCTACTATCTAGTATAAATAAGTCTTAAAGAGAATAATTTAGTTAATTTTTTATATATAAAGTAGCTAATATAACTTTATCTTTTATTTAGTTAAGTGTTTTAGCTATAAAAGCTATTTTTATAGTAGGATTTTTATTCTTTAACTTTATTAAGGTTATTTTTCCTTAAAATATAGCTTTATTAATTTTATTCTTTAGTTTAGAATTATTTTTAAGTTTTTTAGTAATTTCTACGCTTATATCTTTCTTAGGCTTTTAATTAAAGGGCCTAACTTTTAGATTTAAATAAAAACACTTGCTATAATAGTATTAATATCTATAAATATAATTAGAAATAGTATTTAAGGTATTTTATTAATTTTAAAAGCTAGTAAAGCTTCTTTCTAGAGGCTTTTATTACTATTAATTTTATTAACTTTATTTAAATAGATTAGATATTTTATATCTATCTAGTATTAAAGATTTCTAATTTTCCTTGTTTTTTTAGGCTTTATCTCTTATTTAATTAGACTAGTAGTTAGAAAAAGTAGAATTTATAGTGCTTATAGTAGCTATAAAGTCTAGAGTTAGTTTTAGTTCTATTATATCTAGAAGCTAAAGTTAAATAATTTCTATAAGAGCTTTCTAATAGCTTATAGTTTAAGCTTATAGCTTTATATAATTAGAAGCCTTTAGAATATTTCTATAGGTCTTTAAGACCTCTCTTTTATAGTTCTAACTTATTAGTTTAATTTAATCTTTTAATAGCTTTAATTACTAAGCTATATTTAATTTATTAAATATAGTATTATAATAGTTTTCTATAGAGCTTATTATAAAGCTTTAAATATTATATAGAGATTTCTATTAAGCTAGAAATAGTTACATTTTTAATTAATAGTTAGCTCTTTCTATTTCTAGCTTTTTAAGATTTATTTTATTTAAATCTATAATATAGAAAGCTATAGTATTTATACTTTTTATACTAGGCTTAATAGGCCTAGTTAAAAGAGTATATTTGTTATTATAGTTAATATTAGAGTTAATAAAATCCTATATATCTTATATTATAGCAAATTTTTTAATTACTAATATCTACTTATATTAGTTAGACTAGCCTAATAGGCTAGTTTTCTAGGAGGCTTTATTAATAGATTCTATTATTATTATAATAAAGTTTTTATAAATATAAGGAAATTTAGAGTTTTTATAGACTTATTTCTGCTTTTATTTGAATTTTTCTTATAAAAGTAGACTCTTTTATAGAGTAGTCTAGACTAATTAAGTCTAGTATATATACTAGCTATAATAGGTCTAGCGTATTGTCTAGCTATACTAGGTCTAGCGTGGTGTCTAGCTGTAATAGGTCTAGTATATTGTCTAGCCGTACTAGGTCTAGTGTGGTGTCTAGCTATAATAGGTCTAGTATATTATCTTTGTAATTATAGTAACTAGTGCGTTTATTAAGGCTTATCTATTTTAGGTATAGCTTGATTTTTAGCGTTTGTCTTAGCTTTACTATATAAGGTCTAGCTTGATTAAATAATTATTGCTTAGTAAGCTCGAAGATCGATTAATAAAAGGTTTATATTATTAGATATAGAGATAAAAGATATATATTGTTAGATATCTTAAGTGCAAACTAGGCTTATAACTATCGAGCCTAGTTATCAAGGATAAAAAGGCTTAATAAAGGAGGCATAGTGGGATATTAAAGATATAGAAGAAGGAATCAAAGATATAGAAGAAGGAAGAAGGTAGTAATAACTATATGTGTATTATTAAGCTTATTCTTCTAATCTAGGCGGGAATTTTACTACTATTTATAGTAGGTTAAGTTTCTCTTTTCTAAGTCTTTACTTTTATCTAATATAAATTAAACTCTTGTCTTTATATACTAGAATAACTAGTTTTATACCTTTTATACTAGTTATACTAGAATATTCTAGTTATACTAGTTATAGGTTATTAGAGGTTAAGTTAGGCTTGTTAAAAGCTAAGTTAGTAAGGGTTCCATTAGTTAGTTAGTTAGTGTGTTGCCCTCTAGTATCTCTAGTTAACCTAGATAACCTAGATTTCGTTTGACATTTAACAAGCCTAACTCAACTTCTAACAACCTATGACTAGTATAACTAGGATATCCTAGTATAACTAGTATACGTTATATAAAAGGCATAAAACTAGTTATTCTAGCGCATAAAGACAAGAGTTTAATTTATATTAGATAAAAGTAGAGACTTAGAAAAGAGGAATTTAACCTACTATAAATAGTAGTAAAATTCCTGCCTAGATTAGAAGAACAAGCTTAATAATACACACATAGTTATTACTGCTTTCTTCCTTCTTCTATATCTTTAATATCCTACTGTACCTCCTTTATTAAGCCTTTTTATCCTTGATAATGTGTTGCTTGTCATTTTACTCTCACTAGCAGGAAGCTTCGCAGCAGGAAGCTTCGCAGGAAGCTTCGCAGTCAATCTAGCTAGCTGCAGGAAGCAGGGCAGGAAGTAGGGCCCGTGCCTATCACGTGACCTAGCTAGTCACATGACCTAGCTAGTCACATGACCTAGCTAGTCACATGACCTAGCTAGTCACATGACCTAGTTAGAAAAGGGGTATAAGAGCTCGCAGCAGTAACCCTCTCTAGATAATTCAATCCAAGCCTTTACATCTAAGTGCTTCCGCAGCTACCTGCGGCTGTCCCTGCGGCTACCCGCGGCAGCCACCTGTAGCATGACTCTAGTTAGTTACTAGGTCGCAGATTATTGATATATTGACTCTTTTCCTTGGCTTATAGAAGCCTTTCTTCCTACAAAAATAGTAGTTTCGCCTGGGCTAGCTATCTATAAGGCTGGAAGACCTACGACCTTAGCTGGCCCTATCGAGATAACCCCCTTTACGAATTATAACTAACTAGACCGAATACCACACGAACCACCCGATTGAACACGCAATACACAAGCTAGCTATAGCTGTAGCTATTAGGCCTAGCAGCAGCTTCCAAAGCTACCAATCCTCTAGCTATCAATCTATTAAAGCCTCTAGTAGCAGGCTCGCAAGCTTCCAAGAGCTTCTAAGCCTGACTGGCTTGATAGATTGAAGCTTCCAATAAGTTATACTAATTAATCAAGGTCATCTATCAAAGGTGACTTCAATCAATGATCTTTATCATCGGTTAGGGACGACAGATATCCCTACAGTCTATCGCAGCCTCTAGCAGCCGGCTTGCAAGCTTTAAAGCCTAAGCCTGACTAGCCCGATAGATTGAAGCTTCCAATCAAGTTATATAAATTAATCAAGGTTATCTATCGAAGATAACTATAGTCGACTATTATTATTAGTTGGGGACGCTAGATATCCCTACAATCTATTGCAGCCTCTAGCAGCCAGCTTGCAAGCTTTAAAGCCTAAGCCTAACTAGCTCGATAGATTGAAGCTTCTAACCCAGTCATACCAATTGATCAAGGTTATCTATCGAAGATAACTATAGTCAACTATTATTATTAGTTGGGGACGACAGATATCCCTACAGTCTATCGCAGCCTCTAGCAGCCGGCTTGCAAGCTCCAAAGCCCAAGCCCGACTGGCTCGATAGATTGAAGCTTCCAACCCAGTCATACCAATTGATCAAGGTCATCTATCGAAGGTGACTTCAATTAATGATCATTATCATTAATTGGAACAACAGATATCACTCTAACCTATTAGTGCCTCTAGCAGCTGGCTTGCAAGCTCCAAAGCCCAAGCCTGACTAGCCTGATAGATTGAAGCTTGGTCTTCCAGGTTAGACCAAGCCGTACCAATTGATCAAGGTTATCTATCGAAGATAACTATAGTTAACTATTATTATTAGTTGGGGACAACAGATATCTCTACAACCTATTAGTGCCTCTAGCAGCCGGCTTGCAAGCTTTAAAGCCCAAGCCCGACTGGCTCAATAGATTGAAGCTTCCAACAGGTCATACTAATTGATCAAAGTTATCTATCGAAGATAACTATAGTTAACTATTATTATCAATTAGAGACGATAAATATCTCTATAATCCATTAATGCCTCTAGTAGCTTATAAGCCTAGGCTTTTAAGCTTAACTAGCTTGACTAGCTTATAGATTAAAGCTATCTTATATATCCTATAAAGGAGCTTAGGAATATAAGATAGTAATAATCTATAAGTAGTCTAAGGTTACCTAGCTTTTTTAAGCTTAACTAAGCTTATAGATTAAAGCTATCTTATATATATTCTATAAAGGAGCTTAGGTATATAAAGATAGTAATAATCTATAAGTAGTTAAAGGTAACCTAGGTTTTTAAGCTTGACTAGCTTAATAGATTAAAGCTACTTGCTAAGACTAGTACTTACTAGTTATTTTAGCTAGCTAGAGAATCTTTTTCTTCTATTTCTAGTCGGCCTAAGACTAGTTATCTATAGCTACTAGCCTTTTATTATAGGCTTTTATTAGTATCTTTTCTATCTAATACCTTCTATATAAGCTGCGCGCGGTATATACCTGCGACCTTATTAGAAGAGCTATTATAGAAGCTACTATAGAAGACTTAGTACAAGAGCTTTTAAGCTTGATTTTCTACTAGCTTTATAAGCTAGAGCTTTTAGCTAGTTATCTAGCTAGCTTTTAAGCTAGCTATTTAGCTAGTTAGAGCGATTTTACGATTTTTTTTTTAACACGAAAATTAGGCTTCCTTTTTTTGGTAGCAACTTTAGCTTGTACTGCTAAAGTTGCTAGAGACGATTTGTGTTGCTTGTTATTTTACTCTCACTAGCAGGAAGCTTCGCAGCAGGAAGCTTCGCAGGAAGCTTCGCAGTCAATCTAGCTAGCTGCAGGAAGCAGGGCAGGAAGTAGGGCCCGTGCCTATCACGTGACCTAGCTAGTCACATGACCTAGCTAGTCACATGACCTAGCTAGTCACATGACCTAGCTAGTCATATGACCTAGTTAGAAAAGGGGTATAAGAGCTCGCAGCAGCAACTCTCTCTAGATAATTCAATCTAAGCCTTTATATCTAAGTGCTTTCGCAGCTACCTGCGGCTGTCCCCGCGGCTACCCGCGGCAGCTACCTGCGGCATGACTCTAGTTAGTTACTAGGTCATAGATTATTGATATATTGACTCTTTTCCTTGGCTTGTGGAAGCCTTTCTTCCTACAAAATAACTAGGCTCGATAGTTATAAGCCTAGTTGCACTTAAGATATCTAATAATATACATCTTTTATTTCTATATCTAACAATATATATCTTTTATTCCTATATCTAACGATATATATCTTTTATTTCTATATCTAATAATATAAACCTTTTATTAATCGATCTTTAAGCTTACTAAGCAATAATTATTTAATTAAGCTAGACCTAATATAATAACGCTAAGACAAACGCTCAAAATCAAGTTATACTTAAAATAAATAAGCTTTAATAAATACACTAGTTACTATAACTATAAAGATAATATACTAGACCTATTATAGCTAGATACTATACTAGACCTAGTATAGCTAGATAATATACTAGACTTATTATAGCTAGTATATACACTAGACTTAATTAGTCTAGACTACTTTATAAAAGGGTTTACTTTTACGAAAAAATTTAAATAAAAGCGAGAATAGATTTATAAAAACCTTATATTTTCCTATATTTATAAAACTTTATTATAATAATAATAGAATCTATTAATAAAGCCTTCTAGAAAACTAGTCTATTAGGCTAGTCTAACTAGTATAAGTAAATATTAATAATTAAGAAATTTACTATAATATAAGATATATAGGACTTTATTAACTTTAATATTAACTATAATAATAAATATACTCTTTTAATTAAGCCTATTAAGCCTAGTATAAAAAGTATAAATACTATAGCTTCTTATATTATAGATTTAAATAAAATAGATCTAAAAAAGCTAGAAATAGAAAAAGCTAACTATTAATTGAAAATACAACTATTTCTAGCTTAATAAAAATCCCTATATAATATCTAAAGCTTTATAATAAGCTTTATAGGAAACTATTATAATACTATATCTAATAAATTAAATATAGTTTAGTAATTAAAGCTATTAAAGAATTAAATTAAGCTAATAAGTTAGAACTATAAAAGAGAGGTCCTAAAGACTTATAGAAATATTCTTAAGGCTTTTAATTATATAAAGCTATAAGCTTAAACTATAAGCTATTAGAAAGCTTTTATAGAGATTATTTAACTTTAGCTTTTAGATATAATAGGACTAAGACTAACTCTAGACTTTATAGCTACTATAAGCACTATAAATTCTACCTTTTCTAACTACTAGTCTAATTAAATAAGAGATAAAGCCTAGAAAAACAAGGAAAATTAGAAATCTTTAATACTAAATAGATATAAAATATTTAATTTATTTAAATAAAGCTAATAAAATTAATAATAATAAAAGCCTCTAGAAAAAAGCTTTACTAGCTTTTAAAATTAATAAGATACCTTAAATACTATTTCTAATTGTATTTATAGATATTAATACTATTATAGCAAGTGTTTTTATTTAAATTTAGAAACTAGGCCTTTTAATTAGAAGCCTAAGGAAGATATAAGCGTAGAAATCACTAAAAAGCTTAAAAATAATTCTAAACTAAAGAATAAAATTAATAAAGCTATATTTTAAGGAAAAATAACCTTAATAAAGTCAAAGAATAAAAATTCTACTATAGAAATAGCTTTTATAGCTAAAATACCTAACTAAAAAGAAGATAAAGTTATATTAGCTACCTTATCTATAGAAAATTAACTAAATTATTCTCTTTAAGACTTATTTATACTAGATAGTAGCTCTACTATTTATATATATAATAATAAGGACTAATTCCTTGATTATAAGCTTCTAGAAGAGCTTAATCTAGCCTTTTTAAGTATAGAGTATCTAGAAATTCAAGAATATAAACAAGTTTAAATAAAAACCTCAAATAGTATATTTAAGTTACAAAAAATAGCCTATATACCTAATTTCTATACAAATATTACTAGTCTAGATTTTCTAGTCTAAGCTAGATATAATTAGAATCTAGCTAGTAGAAAAGTTACAATTAAAATAGCTTTTCTATTTAAAACTAGCTAAATATTTTAATAACTAGTTATTAAATATAATAAAGTTATAACTTAAGTAGTAAATATAGTAGCTTAACCTATAAAAATAAAAGCTAATACTATATTACTCTCTAGCTTCTATAATTTTAAATTAAAATTAAAAGCTATAAGTATAGTAAAACTATAGTATTAATGCCTAAGTTATTTAAATCTAAAAGCTTTAGAATATATTCTAAAAGCTACTATAGGCTTTAAAATTAAAGGACTTATAATAATAGAATGTAAAATATACTCTCTATCTAAGGCAAAAAGGGTTATATCTTGAAGATTATCTCTATCTAGCCCTTAGCCTTTCTATAAGCTTTATATTAATATTTTTTAACTAGAAAAAGCTTATAATAGAAATATAGTAGCTTTAATTACTAAAGACAGCTATATAGCGCTTATTTTTATATATCTACTATTATTAATAGGTTAAGATACTATAATTAGTTACTTAAAAGCACTAAAAGCTTCTATAAAAACCTAATTTTAACAATAAATCTATGTCTTTTATTACAATAATAACCTAGCCTTAAAAGATAATTATAGGGCTTAGTTATTAGATATAGGTATTAAAGAGAAAGTTATAGCACCTTATACACTAGCTTAAAATAGCCTAGCTAAAAGATTAGAGAGTATTATAGCTAGAAAAGCTAGAGCCTTAAAGCTATCTTTAAATCTACCTTCTAACTTATAGCTTAAATACTAGAAAACCGCTATTTTTCTATATAATAGAACCCTAAGGAGATATATTTTACCTAAAAACAAAGATATCAATAAAAACAAAGATATTAATAAAAACAAAGATATCAATAAAAACAATATATAGTTAATACTATTCGAAAAGTTATATAGCTAGCTAGCTTTAAATAAGCTAGATACTAGTTATATTAATAAGTTAAAGCTAGATATTAGTTTTTTAAAGGCTTATAGCTATAGAGCTTATCTGCTTACTACTAAAGCCCTTTAAAATACTTAAAAACAAGCTTTAAAACTAGAAGCCTACGCAGAAATAGGCTATCTAGTTAGCTATAATTCTACTAATATCTATTAAATTTGGATTCTAACTAGCTAAGAGATTAGAAGGGTTAGAGATATTAGCTTTAACAAGCTAATTGTTAGTATTATTACTTCCGTTAATACTATTAATATTACTAATATTATTAATATTGTTAATATTAACAACCTTGTAGGTTACGCCAAGTGGCTAGAGACCTATAGTAGCTTGTCTTCTATTATTCTAATTAGCTTATTATATAAATATAGTATATTATAATATAATTAAATATATATTATAAAAGTAAAGTATTAAATAGAAAAAGTAAGTCTAGCTTTAATACTATAAAAAGCTAGCTTAATATTATAGTTTCTAATAGAAAAAAGTAAGACTTAAATATAACTCTTTTAAATACCTTTTATTATACTTTATAATTTAATTATAATATTATATTACTCTTAGTAATACTTATACTAATTAGTAGTAGAAACTATTACTTAGTTAAAACTATAAATTAGTAAGGCTTACTTATTAAAAGAGATAAATTTCTATTATAAAACTAGAATTATACTAAAGAAAGATAACTATTTAAAGCTACTTAAAAGACTTCTAAGAATATAATAAATAATATATTAAACTAAAAGGCTATTAACTAGTTATTATTTTTATATTATATATATTATAATAAACTTAAACTTATATAAGTATTTAAATACTTTACTTTATACTAGAATGTTAATAAACTTAAATTAGTTATTTAAATACTTTAACTCTCTAATTTTTATTAATAATAACTACCTTTTAATATTTATTTATATAAGATATTATAATTAAATAATTCTCTAGTTAAAACCTCTATACTTTATTTCTCTTATATATCTATTAATATAACTCTTTCTCTAAGACTCTAGAAATATAGTACTAATATTACTAAAAAGTAACTATATATTAGAAATATTAATCTCTAGAAAGATAATATTAAAGATTAGTAACTTAATAATTAAATTACTAAGTATATTATTTATTATAATAATAGATAATAGAGAAACCTTTAGTTATAGAAGAACTTTTAAGATAATTTTAGAAATTAAAATAAAAAAAGCTTTAACTAAGTTTATAGAAACCTTATATAAGACTTTTAAGACTATTTATATAAAAATAGTATCTATAGTATTAGAAACTATAATAAGTATATTATAATTACTTTTCTAGAAATACTTTATAAAGAAATACTAACTTCTTAGACTTTAAAAGAAATTAACTAATAAATATCTTTTAGTAAATTTAATTTATATTAAAATAAGTTATATCTCTTATATTAATTAACTCTTTATATAAAAATATTAAGCCTAAGACTAATAAACTCTTCTTTACTACTTTAAATATTTTATTTAAAGCTAGAAAATACTCTAGAACTATTATATTATAAACTAAGTTCTATAACTTTATAAACTTTAATATTATATAATAATTAAATAGTTAAAAAGATAGCTAATTTTATAAAGCTATATAAAAATACTAATAAATTTACTAGAAAGCTATATAATTTCTTTTTACTAAAATTAAATCTATTTTAAGATAAGTATAAAAGAATTAACCTATATAAAAACTTCTATTATAAGGCTCTATCTATTATACTTACTAGTAATACTAAATAGTATTATTTTAATTATATATCTAAAAAAAATCTTATATATAATTAAATAATATTTAAAATCTACTAGAAATATAAAATAGAAAGTAATCTATTGTTTTACTACTAAGAATAGAATACTACCTCTATAAAAAGTATTATTAAAAAGAACTCTAAAAAGATAAGGCTCTAGTACTTTAAAATCTTACTTAAGACTTTTAAATAAGTATATTAAAGACTATTTCTAGCTTTAATAGTAGACTAAAAACTATACTAATAGACTTTAATTATAATTATAAGTATCTTTAAATATAAGCAAGCTACTTATAGTTACTTATCTAGCTTTAAAGAACTAGCTAGAGACTTCTATAAGTCTATAAGTTTATATAAAGCTAGAAAAGAAACTATTAGTTAATATTATATAAGTAAAATAATATATATAAATTACTATTATAACTATAATTCTTATACTAAAAGCTTAAGAAAATAAGAATTATAAAGAAAATATAGTAAATATTATATTTATAATAAACTAGAATACTAGTTAATAAATTATTCTAATAAAAAAAGATAATAATTAAAGAACTATTAGTAAAAAAATAAAAGATATATTTAACTATTTAATAAAAGGAAATTCTAAGCATTTCTTACTATATATAAAGGTAAGAATAGTAATAATAATAATAAATATACTATAAAAGTATAAAAAGCTTCTAAAACTTACCTTTAAGATAATAATACTACTAATAATAATAATAGTAATAATAGTACCTATAATAAGAAAACTAATACTATTACTAACTTTTTTATAATTAGTCTTTAATCTAATAATTAAATAGTTTATAATATTTTAAATAATAAAGCTATTAAATATACTTACTTATAATATAATTTATATAAATAAAAAGCTATAGAAAATATAATATATATATTATAAAAGAGATATTTTAATAAAGTATTTAAAGGTATTCTATCTAATATAAGTGCTTTAAAATACTTAATAGTAAGTATATAATAAGTTAAAGCTTTAATAAAGCTTATACTTTTACTAAAGATTAAACTTATAGAAGAAGCCTAAATTATATTTAGCGTAAAATTTACTTAATTAAATAGTATTATTTATATACCTATAGTACTAAGTCTAATAATATTCTATATTTTAGATATAAGTACCTTTTTCCTTCTATCTATAATAGATATAGACTAACTAAGTATTAAGATAGATAACTTTAATAATATACTTATATAAGAAAGCTTAAGAATACTAATTATTTATAAAGAGAAATATTTTTAGTAGACTTTAGAAGCTAAAGAAATAGTAGCTTTCTACTTATTAGAAAAAGACTTCTATTAGCTATATTAATATTTTAGATATTCTTTAATTTAACGCCTAGCTAAAGTACTATAAAGAGCTAGTAAAGAATTTAAGAATAATACTATTAGAAAGCTAATAGAAGCTTACTACTACTACTAGATATATAGTAAAAGCTCTAGTTATTTTAAATTTAATCTTTAAGATAACTATAAGTTTAACTATAAAATTATAGTTAATATAATATAACTAGAAAATAGACTTATTATATATATTATTAATATAGCTATTTTATTTTAAGTAACTAGATTTCTTAAACTCTAAAAGTAAAAAGCTAAAAATATCTAGAATATATTATATAAATACTAGATAGATATCTATCTAGGTTTTTTAGATTAAATAGTTTAGAATACTAGAAAGAACTTTACTTTAGCTAAATTCTATAATTATATAAGACTACTTACTATTAATACTAATAAAGTATATATAGAAGCCTATAATAGTATTAGTAAAGTTAAAAGATATTATAGACTTCTTTACTAAGCCTATAAGATTATTATAAAATCTATAGAATATTAACTATTACTAGAGTAATACCTTTAAATAGCTATAAAAGCTATTAATAATACTACTAGTTCTAATAGACTTATACTAATCTTACTTATCTTTAAAGCCTATTTATAAATAACTAATAATTTTCTATCTAGCTTGCTAGCTATTTAAAGAGCTAAAGCTATTTATAAAGCTACTAATAAAGTTAAAAGACTTCTAGCTAAAAGACAAGTATATAATACTCTAGCTATAAGAAATAGTTCTAAAATAATACTAATATATAAGTTATTTCTTTAATTAAATATATATATTTAAAGAAAAAAAGAAGAATAATATAGCTTTTATAAGCTAATTACTAATAATAAAGAAACCTATATATTAGAGTTACCTTATAGACTAATAAAATTTAAGACTACTATTATAAAGCTTTATTTTAATAATCTATAAAATAGAGAAGACCTTTCTATAGAATAACTAATTAAATTTAATATTAATAAAACCTTTTCTTTTATTAAAAAAACTATAGAAAGAGATACTAAATTTATTAAAAGATAAAGAAAAAGACTAAAAAAGACCTTTACTTTATAATATTATATAGATTTAATAATAGAGAATTCCTCTAATAAATATATAAAATAGTAGAATAGTACTTTTTATATAAATAAAAACTAAGAGAATACTTTAATTAAAAGAATTAAATAGTTTAATATATTATTATATATATTTCTAATAGTAAAAGAGAAGAATAACTAGTAACTTATACTTAACTTTTACTAGTAAAGTAAGATAACTACTCTAAGTAAACTCTTTAAATACTTTAATTAATTAAAACTTAATAATCTTTAAGCTTATAATATATTTTATTTTATATCTTTTAATTAAATAAAGTATAATAATTAAAGACTATTTAACTTATAAATAGTATAAGAAATTAAAAGTAAAGGCACTCTTATACTATATAAAAAGTCTAGACTAGTTATTTAAAGGTATAGTAATAGAAAAAAAAAGCTAATTATAATATAATCTCTAATAATTTAATAAGTAAGTTAATATTTAATTATAGTACTAGCACTTTTATTAAAGTTCTAAGAAATTAAGCTCTAGATTAAAGATATTATATAAGCCTATATTTAATTATTAATATAGCTAAATTAATTAATTATTATAAAAATACTATAGTAAATAGTATACTTATATTTTACTAGTATAATTATAGAAGTAGTAAAGCCTTTATATAGAATTATAGAAGCTAGTATCTATTAGTAAATAACTTACTTCTACTATTATTATAATAACCTTTAGATAATAACCTCTATATATAACTCTTACTTACTAATATTAGCACTAGAAAATAAGAATTTTAGAATTATTAGAATATAGACTAATAATATACTAAGTTTAAGTAATAAAGATTTCTTTAACTAAAAAGAAATTAAACTCTAGAAAGTAAAGTTTACTATTAAACTAAAATAAAAGCTTACTATTAATATATTTCTAATCTTTAATAGATATATACTTATTTAAAATAAGAATAGTATAATAGAACTTTAATAGAAAGGTTAAAGTAAAAAGCTTTATTTAATTAATATAAAATCTACTAATATTAAATAAAATTATATTAAATAAAAAGCCTAAGAAGCTTATATTATAAGTATCTATTAGCTTAAAGCCTTATATAATTTATCTATTATAGCTTAATATTAAAAGCTTAAACTAGAGAATATAGCTTATTTAAATAAATACTTTAAGTAGTAAATTAAAAACTAAAAGTATAAATTATATATAATCTCTTTTAACTTTAAAACCTTAAAGCTATATATATTTATAAATAGCTTATTAGCTAATAATAAAAATTTAAGTTTCTAGATTAAATATATTATTATTATTACTAATAAAGAGATAAAAGAGATTAAATTTTCTATAAAAGATAATATTATTATATATAGCTTAACTAAAAGCAAATATATAACTTAAAGTACTCTAGTATTTAAATTATATAATATAATATAAGAAGTAAATATAGCCTATATAATTATAATAACTTTAAATCTTATCTTTAATAGACTTAGAATACTATAGATACTTATAATTTTTTATATAGACTTTCTATTATTATATAAATACCTTATTAAACTTAGTATAATAAAGGAGAAAAGGTTAATAATTAATATTATAGCTTTAAAATAAGTATATAAGCGCTATAAGATATATAAAATTAAATAGATTTGTTGGTATTATCACCTCTGTTAATATCACTGACATTGTCGATATTGTTGATATCGACGATCTTGTGGGTTACGCCAAGTGGCCGGAGACCTATAGTAGCCTGTCTTCTATTATTCTAATTGGCCTGTTGCATAGGCACAGCATGCTGTAATGCGATTAGATACATGTTATAAAAGTGGGGTATTAAATAGGGGAAGTAGGTCTAGCTTTAACGCTACAAAAAGCTAGCTTAATATTGTAGTCTCTAATAGAAGAAGGTAAGACTTAAATATAACTCTTTTAAATACCCTTTATTACGCTTTATAATCTAATTATAATATTATATTACCCTTAGTAATACCTACACTAATTAGTAGTAGAAACTATTACTTGGTTAAAACTATAGATTAGTAAGGCTTACTTATTAGAAGAAATGAATTTCTATTATAAGACTAGAATTATACTAAAGGAAGATAACTATTTAAAGCCGCTTAGAAGGCTTCTAAGAATATAATAAATAATATATTAAACTAAAAGGCTATTAACTAGTTATTATCTCTATATTATATATATTATAATAAACTTAAACTTATATAGGCGTCTAAATGCTTTGCCTTATACTAGAAAGTTAATAAGCTTAGACTAGCTATTTAAATACTTTAACTCTTTAATTTTTATTAATAATAATAATTTCTTGATATTTACTTATATAGAATGTTATAATTAAATAATTCTCTAGTTAGAACCCCTATACCTTGTCTCTCTTATATACCTATTAATATAACTCTTTCTCTAAGACTTTAGAAGTATAGCACTAGTATTACTAAAAAGTAGCTATATATTAGAGATATTAATCCCTAGGAAGATAATATTAAAGATTAGTAACTAAATAATTAAATTACTAAGTATATAAGTTACTATAATAATAAATAATAGAGAGACCTTTAGTTATAGGAGAACTTCTAAGATAATTTTAGGAATTAAAATAAAGAAAGCCTTGACTAAGTTAACTAAAACCTTATATAAGACCTCTAAGATTATCTATAAGAAAATAGCGTTTATAGTGTTAGAGATTATAATAAATATATTATAACTACTCTTCTAGAAATACTTTATAAGAAAACACTAACTTCTTAGACTCTAGAAGAGATTAACTAATAGATATCTCTTAGCAAATTCAATTTATATTAGAATAAGTTATATCTCTTACACTAATTAACTCTTTATCTAAGAATGTTAAGCCTAAGACTAATAAGCCCTTCTCTACTACTTTAAACCTCTTACTTAAAGCTAGAAAATACTCTAGAACTACTATATTATAAACTAAGTCCTATAACCTTATAAACTTTAATATTATATAATAATTAAATAGTTAAGAAAATAGCTAATTTTATAAAGCTATATAAAGATACTAATAGATTTACTAGAAAGCTATATAATTTCTTTCTACTAAAATTAAATCTATTTTAAGATAAATATAATAGAATTAACTTATATAAAGACTTCTATTATAAGGCTCTACCTATTATACTTGTTAGTAATACTAAATAGTATTATCTTAATTATATATCTAGAAAGAATCTTATATATAATTAAATAATATCTAAAATTTACTAGAGATATAAGATAGAAAGTAACCTATAGTTTTATTACTAAGAATAGAATACTACCTCTATAAAAAGCATTATTAAAAAGAACTCTAAAAAGATAAAGCTCTAGTGCCTTGAAATCTTGCTTAAGACCCTTAAATAGATACATTAAGAACTATTTCTAGCTTTAATAGTAGACTAAGAGCTATACTAATAGACTCTAACTATAATTATAGGTATCTCTAAATGTAAGTAGGCTGCCTATAGTTACTTATCTAGCTTTAAAGGACTAGCTAGAGACCTCTATAAGTCTATAAGTTTATATAAAGCTAGAAAAGAGACTACTAGCTAATATTATATAAGTAAAATAATATATATAGACTACTACTATAACTATAATTCTTATACTAAAAGCTTAAGAAAATAAGAATTATAAAGAAGATATAGCAAATATTACATTTATAATAAACTAGAATACTAGTTAATAAACTATTCTAATAAGGAAAGACAATAATTAAAGGACTATTAGTAGAAGAATAAGAAATGTATTTAACTACCTAATAAAAGGAAATTCTAAGTATTTCTTACTATATATAAAGGCAAGAATAGTAATAATAATAATAATTATACTATAGAAGCATAGAAAGCTTCTAAAACCTATCTTTAAGACAACAATGCTACTAATAATAATAATAGTAATAATAGTACCTATAATAAGAAGACTAATACTATTACTAACTTCTTTATAATTAGTCTTTAACCTAATAATCAAATAGTTTATAACATTTTAAATAATAAAGCTATTAAATATACCTACCTATAATATAATTTATATAGACAAGAAGCTATAGAAAACGTAATATACGTATTATAAGAGAGATATTTCAACAAGGCATTTAAAGGTATCCTACCTAATATAGGTGCCTTAGAATGCTTAATAGCAGGTATATAATAAGTTAAAGCTCTAATAAAGCTTATACTCTTGCTAAAGATTAAACCTATAAAAGAAGCCTAGATTACATTTAGCGTAGAATCTATTTAATTAAATAGTATTATTTATATGCCTATAGTACTAGGCCTAATAACGTTCTATATTTTAGATATAAGTACCCTCTTTCTTCTATCTATAATAGATATAGACTAACTAAATATTAAGATAGATAACCTTAATAATATACTTATATAAGAAAGCTTAAGAATACCAATTATCTATAAATAGGGACATCCTTAGTAGACTTTAGAAGCCAAAGAAATAGTAGCTTTCTACCTATTAGAAAAAGACCTCTATTAGCTATATTAATAATTTAGATATCTCTTAATTTAACGCCTAGCTAAAGTGCTATAAAGAGCTAGTAAAGAATTTAAGAATAACGCTATTAAGAAGCTTACTAAAGCTTGCTACTACTACTAGATATATAGTAAAAGCTCTAGTTATTTTAAATTTAATCTCTAAGATAACTATAAGTTTAACTATAAAATTATAGTTAATATAATATAACTAGAAGATAGACCTATTATATATATTGTTAATATAGCTATCTTATTCTAAGTAGCTAGATTCCTTAAACCCTAAAAGTAGAAAGCTAAGGATATCTAGAATGTATTATATAAATGCTAGATAGATACCTATCTAGGTCTCTTAGACTAGATAGTTTATAATACTAGAAAGAACTTTACTTTAGCTAAATTCTACAATTATATAAGACTACTTACTATTAATACTAATAAAGTACCTATAGAAGCCTATAATAGTATTAGTAAAGTTAAAAGATATTATAGACCCCTTCGCTAAGCCTATAAGATTATTATAGAATCTATAGGACATTAACTATTACTAGAGCAATGCCTTTAAATAGTTATAAAAGCTATTAATAAGACTACTAGTTCTAATAGACTTATACTAACCCTACTTATCTTTAGAGCCTATTCGCAAATAACTAATAATTCCCTGCCTAGCTTGCTAGCTATTTAAAGAGCTAAAGCTATTTGTAAAGCTACTAATAAAGTTAGAAGACTTCTAGCTAAGAGGCAAGTATATAATACTCTAGCTATAAGAAATAGTTCTAAGATAATACTAATATATAGGTTATCTCTCTAATTAAATGTATGTATTTAGAGAGAAAAAGGAGGATAGTATAGCCCTTATAAGCTAATTGCTAATAATAAAGAAGCCTATATATTAGAGTTACCCTATAGACTAATAAAATTTAGGACTACTATTATAAAGCCCTATTTTAATAATCTATAGAATAGAGAAGACCTCCCTATAGAACGACTAATTAAACCTAATATTAATAAAACCTCTCCTTCTATTAAGGAAACTATAGAAAGAAATGCTAAACCTATTAAAAGATAAAGAGAAAGACTAAGGAAGACCTTTGCCTTATAATATTATATAGACTTAATAATAGAGAATCCCCCTAATAAACATATAAAATAGTAGAATAGCACTTTTTATATAAATAAAGACTAAGAGAATGCTTTAATTAAAAGAATTAAATAGTTTAATATATTATTATATATATTTCTAATAGTAAAAGAGAAGAATAACTAGTAACTTACGCTTGACCTTTATAAGTAAGGCAAGATAACTACCCTAGGCAAACTCTTTAAACACTTTAATTAATTAGAACTTAATAACTTTTAAGCTTATAATATATTTTATTTTATACCTTTTAATTAAATAAAATATAGTAATTAAAGACTATTTAACTTACGTATAGTATAAGAAATTAAGAGCAAAGGCACCCCTATACTATATAAAAAGTCTAGACTAGTTATTTAAGAATATAGCAATAGAGGAAAGGAGCTAATTCTAATATAATCTCTAATAATTTAATAAGTAAGTTAACGCCTAATTATAGTATTAGCACTTTTATTAAAGTCCTAAGGAATTAAGCTCTAGATTAGAGACATTACGCAAGCTTACGTTCAATTATTAATATAGCTAAATTAATCAATTATTACAAAGATACTATAGCAAATAGCACACTTATATTCTACTAGTATAATTATAGAAGTAGTAAAGCCTCTATATAGAATTGCAGAAGCTAGTACCTATTGGTAGGCAACCTACTTCTACTATTACCGCAATAATCTTTAGATAATAACCTCTATATATAACCTCTACTTGCTAATATTAGCGCTAGAAAATAAGAATTTTAGAATTACTAGAATGTAGACTAATAATATACTAGGTCTAAGCAATAAGGACTTCTCTAACTAAAAAGAAATTAAACTCTAGAGAGTAAAGTTTACTACTAAACTAAAATAGAAGCTTGCTATTAATATATCCCTAATCTTTAATAGATATACAATTATTTAAGATAAAAATAGTATAATAGAACTTTAATAGAAAGGTTAAAGTAGAAAGCTTTATTTAATTAATATAAAATTTACTAATACTAAATAAGATTACATTAAACAAAGAGCCTAAGAAGCTTATATTATAAGTATCTATTAGCCTAAAGCCTTATATAATTTATCTATTATAGCTTAATATTAAAAGCTTAAACTAGAGAATATAGCTTATTTAAATAAATGCCTTAAGTAGTAGATTAAAAACTAAGAGTGTAGATTATATATAATTTCTTTTAACCTTAAAACCTTAAAGCTATATATATTTATAGATAGCTTACTAGCTAATAATAAAGATTTAAGTTCCTAGATTAGATATATTATTATTATTGCTAATAAAGAGATAAGAGAAATTAAATTTTTTGTAAAAAGTAATATTATTATATATAGCTTGACTAAAAGCAAATATATAACCTAAAGTACTCTAGTATTTAAATTATATAGTATAGTATAAGGAGTAAATATAGCCTATATAATTATAATAACTCTAAATCTTATCTTTAAAAGACTTAGAATACTATAGATACCTATAATTCTCTATATAGACTTTCTATTACTATATAAATGCCTTATTAAACTTGGTATAATAAAGGAGAAAAGGTTAATAATTAATATTATAGCTTTAAGATAGTTATATAAGCGCTATAAGATACATGAAATTAGATAGATTAATAGAAATAATAACCTAGCTAATACTATAACAAAGATATTATTAAACTAAGCGCTTAAGACTCTTAGTAATAAAAATAAGATAATAATACAAGTGGAAGGATAGGTAAAGAGAACTAAGATAGCTTTATAAAAAAGCTAGTGCGATTAGCACTATATAAAATAGATTAACGCTGCCTCTTTACAAGATTTCCTTTCCCTTATTATTATAACTATTTGATTATAATAATTACCTATTATTTCTTTTATTTAAAAGACTACTAGTATTAGTATTATTACCTTTGTTAATATTACTAATATTGTTAATATTATTAATATTAACAATCTTGTGGGTTACGCCAAGTGGCTAGAGACCTATAGTAGCCTGTCTTCTATTATTCTAATTGGCCTATTATATAGGCATAGCACGCTATAATACAATTAGATACACGTTATAAAAGTGGGGTATTAAATAGGGGAAGTGGGTCTAGCCTTAACGCTACAAAAAGCTAGCTTGATATTGTAGTCTCTAATAGAAGAAGGCAAGACTTAAATATAACCCTTTTGAATACCCTTTGTTACGCTTTACAATCTAATTGTAATGTTGCATCACCCTTAGTAATGCCTACAAGATTAATAGAAATAATAATCTAGCTAATATTATAATAAAAATATTATTAAACTAAGTGCTTAAGACTTTTATTAATAAGAATAAGATAATAATATAAGTAAAAGAATAAGTAAAGAAAACTAAAATAGCTTTATAAGAAAGCTAGTATAATTAGTACTATATAAAATAGATTAATACTATCTTTCTATAAGATTTTCTTTCTCTTATTATTATAACTATTTAATTATAATAATTACTTATTATTTCTTTTATTTAAAAGACTACTAGTATTAGTATTATTACTTTTATTAATACTATTAATATTACTAATATTATTAATATTATTAATATTAACAACCTTATAGGTTACGCCAAGTAGCTAGAGACCTATAGTAGCCTATCTTCTATTATTCTAATTAGCCTATTATATAGGTATAGTATACTATAATATAATTAAATATATATTATAAAAGTAAAGTATTAAATAGAAAAAGTAAGTCTAGCTTTAACACTATAAAAAGCTAGCTTGATATTATAGTCTCTAATAGAAGAAAGCAAGACTTAAATATAACTCTTTTAAATACCCTTTATTATACTTTATAATCTAATTGTAATATTATATCACCCTTAGTAATGCCTACACTAATATTCTATAAATTAGATAACCTTATACCTATAAAAACTTAACTAGAAATTTAACTACTAGCTTATATTAATAATAAGGAAGATTACTAGGACTTTACGATACTTAAAGAACCTATACTAGATAATATTAATAATAATATATCTAATAATTCTATATCTAAAGATTCTATAGAAGAACTAAAAGATAACAAAGAAAACTACAAATATTTAAGTTTTAAATTAATAAATCTAGTAGCTAAGGGGCTATCTAAGCAAGCTTATATAAGCAGCTTCTTCCTAGGTTCTAAGGAATCCCTTTATTAATGAAATTTACCTTCTAAACTAACTAAATAGTTAAATCTAGAAAAACATTAATTTAAAAGAGAATTTAAGAAAGTAGTAAACCTAGAATTCTAAATAAACTAGAATAAAGGTATCTTTTATTCTATCTAGTAGATTCTAGTAAAATATAAAGCTCTAGATACTACTTAAGTCTTTAAATATAAGCTAGATAAGTATAAATATCTTATAAAATTTAAAGCTAGATTATATATATAGGCATTACTAAGGGTAATGCAATATTACAATTAGATTATAAAGTGTAACAAAGGGTATTTAAAAGAGTTATATTTAAGTCTTACCTTCTTCTATTAGAGACTATAATATTAAGCTAGCCTTTTATAGTATTAAAGCTAGACTTACTTTCTCTATTTAATACCCTACTTTTATAATATATATTTAATTGTATTATAGCATGCTATACCTATATAATAGGCTAATTAGAATAATAGAAGACAGGCTACTATAGGTCTCTAGCTACTTGGCGTAACCTATAAGATTGTTAATATTAATAATATTAATAATATTAGTAATATTAATAGAAGTAATAATACTAATACTAGTAGTCTTTTAAATAAAAGAAATAATAGGTAATTATTATAATTAAATAGTTATAATAATAAGAGAAAGGAAATCTTATAAAGAAATAGTATTAATTTATTTTATATAGTACTAAGTATACTAGCTTTCTTATAAAGCTATTTTAGTTTTCTTTATCTATTCTTTTACTTATATTATTATTTTATTTTTATTAATAAAAGTCTTAAGCGCTTAGTTTAGTAATATCTTTATTATAGTATTAGCTAGATTATTATTTCTATTAATCTATTTAATTTTATATATCTTATAGCGCTTATATAACTATTTTAAAGCTATAATATTAATTATTAACCTCTTTTCCTTTATTATACTAAGTTTAATAAAGTATTTATATAGTAATAAAGAGTCTATATAGAGAATTATAGGTATTTATAGTATTCTAAGTCTTTTAAAGATAAAATTTAAGGTTATTATAATTATATAGGCTATATTTACTTCTTATATTATATTATATAATTTAAAGACTAGAGTACTTTAAGTTATATATTTACTTTTAGTTAAGCTATATATAATAATATTACCTTTTATAGAAAAGTTAGTCTCTTTTATCTTTTTATTAGTAATAATAATAATATATTTAATCTAAAAACTTAAATCTTTATTATTAGCTAATAAGCTATCTATAAATATATATAGCTTTAAGATTTTAAGGTTAAAAGAAATTATATATAATTTATACTCTTAGTTTTTAATTTACTACTTAAGGTATTTATTTAAATAAGCTATATTCTCTAGTTTAAGCTTTTAATATTAAGCTATAATAGATAAATTATATAAGGCTTTTAGCTAATAGATACTTATAATATAAGCTTCTTAGGCTTTTTATTTAATATAATTTTATTTAATATTAGTAAATTTTATATTAATTAAATAAAGCTTTCTACTTTAATCTTTCTATTAAAGTTCTATTATACTATTTTTATCTTAAATAAGTATATATTTATTAAAGATTAAAGGTATATTAATAGTAAGCTTCTATTTTAGTTTAATAGTAAACTTTACTTTCTAGAGTTTAATTTCTTTTTAGTTAGAAAAGTCTTTATTACTTAGACCTAGTATATTATTAGTTTATATTCTAGTAATTCTAAAATTCTTATTTTCTAGCGCTAATATTAGTAAGTAGAAGTTATATATAGAGGTTATTATTTAAAGGTTATTATAATAATAGTAGAAGTAGATTGCCTACTAATAGATACTAGCTTTTATAATTCTATATAAAGGCTTTACTACTTCTATAATTATACTAGTAGAATATAAGTATACTATTTACTATAATATTTTTGTAATAATTAATTAATTTAGCTATATTAATAATTAAATATAGGCTTATATAATATCTTTAATCTAGAGCTTAATTTCTTAGAACTTTAATAAAAGTACTAATACTATAATTAAGTATTAACTTACTTATTAAATTATTAGAAATTATATTAAAATTAGCTTCTTTTCTCTATTACTATATCTTTAAATAACTAGTCTAGACTTTTTATATAGTATAAAGGTGCCTTTACCTTTAATTTCTTATACTATATATAAGTTAAATAATTTTTAGTTATTATACTTTATTTAATTAAAAGGTATAAAATAAAATATATTATAAGCTTAAAGGTTATTAAGTTTTAATTAATTAAAGTATTTAAAGAGTTTACTTAAAGTAGTTATTTTACTTTACTAGTAAAGGTTAAGTATAAGTTACTAGTTATCTTTCTCTTTTACTATTAGAAATATATATAATAATATATTAAATTATTTAATTCTTTTAATTAAAGTATTCTTTTAGTCTTTATTTATATAAAAAGTACTATTCTACTATTTTATATATTTATTAGAGAGATTTTCTATTATTAGGTCTATATAATATTATAAAGTAAAGGTCTTTTTTAGTCTTTCTCTTTGTCTTTTAATAGATTTAATATCTCTTTTTATAGTTTTCTTAATAGAAAAAGAGGTTTTATTAATATTAGGTTTAATTAGTTATTCTATAGAAAGGTCTTCTTTATTCTATAGATTATTAAAATAGAGTTTTATAATAGTAGTCTTAAATTTTATTAGTCTATAGGGTAACTTTAATATATAGATTTCTTTATTATTAGTAATTAGCTAATAAAAGCTATATTATTCTTCTTTTTCTCTTTAAATATATATATTTAATTAAAGAAATAACTTATATATTAATATTATCTTAAAACTATTTCTTATAGCTAGAGTATTATATACTTGCCTTTTAGCTAGAAGTCTTTTAACTTTATTAATAGCCTTATAAATAGCTTTAGCTCTTTAAATAGCTAGTAAGCTAGGCAGAAAATTATTAGTTATTTATAAATAGGCTTTAAAGATAAGTAAAGTTAGTATAAGTCTATTAGAACTAATAGTATTATTAATAGCTTTTATAGCTATTTAAAGGTATTACTCTAGTAATAGTTAATATTCTATAGATTCTATAATAATCTTATAGGCTTAGTAAAGAGGTCTATAATATCTTTTAACTTTACTAATACTATTATAGACTTCTATAGGTACTTTATTAGTATTAATAGTAAGTAATCTTATATAATTATAGAATTTAGCTAAAGTAAAGTTCTTTCTAGTATTATAAACTATTTAATCTAGGAAACTTAAATAGGTATCTATCTAGTATTTATATAATATATTCTAGATATTTTTAGCTTTTTACTTTTAGAGTTTAAGGAATTTAATTACTTAGAATAAGGTAGCTATATTAATAATATATATAATAGGTTTATTTTCTAGTTATATTATATTAACTATAATTTTATAGTTAAACTTATAGTTATTTTAAAGATTAAATTTAAAATAACTAGGGCTTTTACTATATATCTAGTAGTAGTAATAAGCTTTAATAAGCTTTTTAATAGTATTATTTTTAAATTCTTTACTAGCTCTTTATAGTACTTTAGCTAGATATTAAATTAAAGAATATTTAAATTATTAATATAGCTAATAGAGGTCTTTTTCTAATAGATAGAAAGCTACTATTTCTTTAGCTTCTAAAGTTTACTAAAAATATCTCTATTTATAGATAATTAGTATTCTTAAGCTTTCTTATATAAGTATATTATTAAAGTTATTTATTTTAATATTTAATTAGTCTATATCTATGAAAAATAGAAGAAAGAAAGTGCTTATATTTAAAATATAAAATATTATTAGGCCTAGTACTATAGGTATATAAATAATACTATTTAATTAAGTAAATTTTATACTAAATATAATTTAAGCTTTTTCTATAGGTTTAATCTTTAGTAAGAGTATAAGCTTTATTAGAGCTTTAACTTATTATATACCTACTATTAAGTATTTTAAGGCACTTATATTAAGTAAAATACCTTTAAATACCTTATTAGAATATCTCTCTTATAATATATATATTACATTTTTTATAGCTTCTTGTCTATATAAATTATATTATAAATAGGTATATTTAATAGCTTTATTATTTAAGATATTATAAACTATTTAATTATTAGATTAAAGACTAATTATAAAGAAATTAGTAATAGTATTAGTCTTTTTATTATAGGTACTATTATTACTATTATTATTATTAGTAGTATTATTATCTTAAAGGTAAGTTTTAGAAGCTTTTTATACTTCTATAGTATAATTATTATTATTATTACTATTCTTGCCTTTATATATAGTAAGAAATACTTAGAATTTTCTTTTATTAAATAGTTAAATATATCTTTTATTCTTTTACTAATAGTTCTTTAATTATTATCTTTTTTTCTTAAAATAGTTTATTAACTAGTATTCTAGTTTATTATAAATATAATATTTACTATATTTTCTTTATAATTCTTATTTTCTTAAGCTTTTAGTATAAGAATTATAGTTATAGTAGTAGTCTATATATATTATTTTACTTATATAATATTAACTAGTAGTCTCTTTTCTAGCTTTATATAAACTTATAAACTTATAGAGGTCTCTAGCTAGTTCTTTAAAGCTAGATAAGTAACTATAGGTAGCTTGCCTATATTTAAAGATACTTATAATTATAATTAAAGTCTATTAGTATAGCTTTTAGTCTACTATTAAAGCTAGAAATAGTCTTTAATATACTTATTTAAGAGTCTTAAGTAAGATTTTAAGGTACTAGAGCTTTATCTTTTTAGAGTTCTTTTTAATAATACTTTTTATAGAAGTAGTATTCTATTTTTAGAAGTAAAACTATAGGTTACTTTCTATTTTATATCTTTAGTAAATTTTAAATATTATTTAATTATATATAAGGTTTTTTCTAAATATATAATTAAAATAATACTATTTAATATTACTAGCAAGTATAATAGGTAGAGCCTTATAATAGAAGTTCTTATATAAGTTAATTCTATTATACTTATCTTAAATAAATTTAATTTTAGTAAAAAGAAATTATATAACTTTCTAGTAAATCTATTAGTATTTTTATATAGCTTTATAAGATTAGCTATTTTTTTAACTATTTAATTATTATATAATATTAAAGTTTATAAAGTTATAAAACTTAGTTTATAATATAATAGTTTTAGGGTATTTTCTAGCTTTAAATAAAATATTTAAAGTAGTAAGAAAGAGCTTATTAGTCTTAAGCTTAATATTCTTAGATAAAAAGTTAATTAATATAAAGAATATAACTTATTCTAATATAAATTAAATTTACTAAGAGATATCTATTAGTTAATCTCTTTTAAAGTCTAAGACGTTAGTATTTTCTTATAGAGTATTTCTAGAAAAGTAGTTATAATATACTTATTATAGTCTTTAATACTATAAATACTATTTTCTTATAGATAATCTTAGAGGTTTTATATAAGGTTTTAGTTAACTTAGTTAAAGCTTTCTTTATTTTAATTTCTAAAATTATCTTAGAAGTTCTCTTATAACTAAAGGTCTTTCTATTATCTATTATAATAGTAAATAATATACTTAGTAATTTAATTATTTAATTACTAATCTTTAATATTATCTTTTTTAAGATTAATATTTCTAATATATAGCTACTTTTTAGTAATACTAGTACTATACTTTTAAAGTCTTAGAGAAAAAGTTATATTAATAAGTATATAAAAGAAATAAGATATAAGAGTTTTAACTAAAGAATTATTTAATTATAATATTCTATATAAGTAAATATTAAGAAATTATTATTATTAATAAAAATTAAAGAGTTAAAGTATTTAAATAGCTAGTTTAAGCTTATTAACTTTCTAGTATAAGGTAAAGTATTTAAATACCTATATAAGTTTAAGTTTATTATAATATATATAATATAGAAATAATAACTAGTTAATAGTCTCTTAGTTTAATATATTATTTATTATATTCTTAAAAGTCTTTTAAGTAGCTTTAAATAGTTATCTCTCTTTAGTATAATTCTAGTCTTATAATAGAAATTTATCTCTTTTAATAAGTAAGCCTTACTAATCTATAGTTTTAACTAAGTAATAGTTTTTACTACTAATTAGTATAAGTATTACTAAGAGTAATATAATATTATAATTAAATTATAAAGTATAATAAAGGGTATTTAAAAGAGTTATATTTAAGTCTTACCTTCTTCTATTAGAGACTATAATATCAAGCTAGCCTTTTATAGCGTTAAGGCTAGACCTACTTTCTCTATTTAATACCTTACTTTTATAATATATATCTAATTATATTATAGCATACTATACCTATATAATAAGCTAATTAGAATAATAGAAGACAGGCTACTATAGGTCTCTAGCCACTTGGCGTAACCCACAAGATCGTCGATATTAACGATATCGACGATATTAGTAATATTAACAGAGGTGATAATACCAACAATATATTTAAGGAGACTAATAACTATATTTAGATAAGAATACCTATACTATAACTTTAGCTACTAGGTCCTTTAGGCTTATTATAGCTATTCTAGCTAAATTCGACCTAGAAGCTAGGCAGCTAGACGCTATAAATACTTTTACAAATAGCTCTCTAGACAAAATAGTTTATATTAAATATTCTAAGAGTTTTAATAAGCCTAGATAGGTATTATAGCTTAAAAAAGCCTTATATAGGCTAAAAAGGTTACTATTATTATAATAACTAGACCTAATAAAAACTCTATTAAAACTAGAGCTTATATAACTAAAAGAAGATTCTTATATCTTTATAAAGTTATAAATAACTATATTTATCTATTTTAATAATATAGTATTCGTTTACTCTAAATTCTTAGAAGAAAAGGCACTATTTATTATAAAAGGCCTAAAGAAAACCTATAAAATAAAGAATCTATATACTAAGACTCTTATATTAATAAAATTACAGCTAAATTCCTTAATTTAAAAGCTAAACTAAACTATAAGCTAGTTAAAAGCCTTATATAAAAGCAAACCCTAGAGCTATATAAAGGCCTAGCTAGCCTAAAGGATATATATTAATATTAAAGTCTTATTAAGTCTATTAACTACCCTTTAGTTAACACTTAACTTAATATAGCTTATATAAGCTTAAAATTATTAGAGCACCTTTTTAATCTAAGCTTAAATTACATTAAAATAGCTATTAAAGTTATTTAGTATTTATATTATACTAAAAACCTAGCTATTAAATTTAATAGTACTAAAGACTTACTTAAACTAGCTATATTATTAGATATAGCTTTTACAAATAATAAAGCTACTAGAAAATCTAGTTAAGGCTTACTAATTTAACTATTTAAAGCCTCTATTATATAGTTAGCTACTAAATAAGCTACTATAACTATATTATTAACTAAAGCTAAATTACTAGCTTTATTATCTATTAGAAAAGAGACTATAGCTTTTTATAGGCTTATTAGTTAACTAGGTTTAAAGCTAGATACTAAAAAACCTACTATCCTTTGTAATAACCTTTAAACTATAAGGCTAGCTACCCTAGACCTTCTATAAGTTAAAATAGCTTTTAAATATATAGATATATATAATACCTAGATTTAGCAAGCCTATTAAAATAACAAATTTAATATTAAATATATTAAAACCTTAAAAATACTAGTAGACAGCCTTATAAAGCCTCTAATAGAATAGAAGTTTTAGAAATTTAAGTCTCTATTAAGCCTAGTTAATATTAAAAGCCTTATAAAAACTCAATCTACAATAACTAACTAAGATTCCATTAAATTATAGCTATAACTAGCTTATAATTAGCTTTCTATAGCTAAGGGAGTATGTTAAACGAAATCTAGGTTATCTAGGTTAACTAGAGATACTAGAAGGCAATACACAAACTAATTAACTAATAGAACTCTTACTAACTTAGCTTTTAACAAGCCTAACTTAACTTCTAATAACTTATAACTAGTATAACTAGAATATCCTAGTATAACTAGTATAAAAGGTATAAAACTAGTCATTCTAGCGTATAAAGACAAGAGTTTAATTTATATTAGATAAAAGTAGAGACTTAAAAAAGGGGAATTTAACCTACTATAAATAGTAGTAAAATTCCCGCCTAGATTAAAAGAACAAGCTTAATAATACACATACAGTTATTACTGCCTTCTTCCTTCTTCTATATCTTTAATATCCCACTGTGCCTCCTTTATTAAGCCTTTTTATCCTTGATAACTAGGCTCGATAGTTGTTAGGGCAAAATCTTCATCTTAGGTATTTAGTTTAGATATACCCGTTAGCAACTAAGTGGGAACCACTTAGTTAGCTAGAAAATTCTAGGGTAGCTATAAAATTCTAGGATAGCTTGTACTTACGTTTATTCTTTTTACTACTAATTTACCTATAAAATAAGATTAATAACTAGTATAAAGGTACTATAACCTGCTTATTTTATTATAGCTACTTAATTTACTATTAGTACTAGAGCTAGCTTTTTACCTCTAGTAATTAAAGCTATTAATCTAGTAATATAGATACAAGCGCTTAAATAGCCTTACTATATAGTAAAAATACTATAATAATAATACTAAATATCTATATAAAAAGCTATTAATACTTTAATATTAGTAAATTAATTATTTAATAAGCTATTATAGCTCTTTTTAGAACTTTTAAGCTATTAATTTACTAGCTATAAGTAGTAAATAATAATAAAGATAAAGCTCTTATTATATATATATTATTTAGATATTAAAAAGCAGCTTTCTAGTGTGTTACTTTTTATTTTACTCTCGTACTAGCAGGAAGCTTCGCAGTCAACTCAGCTAGCTGCAGGAAGCAGGGCATGTGCCTATCACGTGCCTATCGCGTGAACTAGCTAGCCACATGACCTAGTTAGAAAAGGGGTATAAGAGCTCGCAGCAGCAACCTCTCTAGATAATTCAATCTAAGCCTTTATATCTAAGTGCTTCTTCAGCTACTTGCGGCTATCCCTATAGCTACTTGCGGTAGCTACCTATATATAGTATAGTTATAGTTAGTTACTAGACTATAGTATTATTAATATATTAACTCTTTTTCTCTTTACTTATAGAAGGCTTTCCCCCTACAAAAATAGTAGTTTCGCCTAGGCTAGCTATCTATTAGGCTAGAAGACTTACGACCTTGATAACTCTAGCCCTATTGAGATAATCCCACATGACCTAGCTAGTCACATGACCTAGCTAGAAAAGGGGTATAAGAGCTCGCAGCAGCAACCTCTCTAGATAATTCAATCCAAGCCTTTACATCCAAGTGCTTCCGCAGCCACCTGCAGCAGCCACTTGCGGTATAGCTCTAGTCAGTTACTAGGCTGCAAGATTCTTGTGATATCTTTGACTATTATTTTCTCTTTGCTTGTGGGAGGCTTTCCCCCTACAAAATAGTATTAATAGAGTTAGTAATACTAATAGAAATAGTATATAATATATTTTCTAGCTTTTAGGCTTTAAAAGCTATAAATATAATATGATATAGATAATTATATTGCAAGAAATAATAGGTTAAAAATATAGCATTTTTGTAGTATTGTGGGATGTAGGTTAGGGGGCGCAGACTTTTGGCACCTGACTGTAGCTAGCAACCTAGCTTGGTATTTCCCGAGTATAACGAAGATGTAACTACTAGTAATATAAACATAGCCATACTGTCCGTGAGGTCAACGCTAGCATCCAAGCCGTACTCTATCTATCCCACAATGGGTCCCAAATGTCCGTCGAGGATCCAGCCAGCCAGATCCCGTAACTTACTCCGTACGGAGTACCTCGCTCGGAAAGGCAACAGAAAATCAGCCATCACTCACTCCCCCGTCTCCTCAGCACCAGCACCAGCCTCCGTCTTCGTCTTGGTCGTCGCGGCTGCTGTCGTCGCCAACGCATCACCATTCCACGGCTCAGGAATCTCGCCTGGCACCGCCGCCATCGTCTCCTTGGCCTTGAACTCGACCGGGCCTACGAAATTGCCTGAGCCGCCACCACCACACTGCTTCTCCAGCTCCTTGCAGTACGCCTGCCACAGCTTGCAGTTGACGTCACCGGTGGGAGGCGCGGAATCCCAACACGCCTGGCTCTGGCTGTAGCACCTCTTCACCGACGCCCAGCAACCTGCCTCGGTCGAGTAGGCCGGCACCGCCTTTGCGCACCAGTTTGCGTTCTTGATGAGACAGTCCTTGGGAACGCTGCCCCGGACGTGACCAACCTGGTTCGTGGCCAAGGGTCTGGCCGGCGGCATGTACACTCTTGGCCCCGGGATCGGGTACTTGACAGGCGGCGCCTTGCCGTAGAGATTGAACTTGAGCCCGGGCGTATCTGCAGACACGTGTCCCGGTATCGAGACGCCGAGCCCGTCCGGTATGCGCAGAGCGCCCTCGGGTCCCTGCAGCACGTAGATCTGCGCGCAGCCAGTGTAAAACTGCGGGTCCCCACTGGCAGCGTTGTGCAGCGCCAGAATCTCGGGGCGAGCCAGGTAATAGCCCGCCGGCAGTCCCGCCGGCAGATGCACCGACAAGAGACCCTTCCTGTCGATGAGCCTGTCGACGCACCACGTGCCCGAGGCGGCGCTGTACCCGTCCTCCCAGATCTTGAACCAGCCGTGCCCCGCGGCGCCATTGTCCGCCGACGACGAATACATGTCGTCGACCCTCTTCAGGTACACCGAGCAGGGACCTTTGTGTTCCGGCGCAATCACGCCGGGACGACTTGCGTCAGGGAACATCCGGAACTCAAAGGTCAGCGTGGCATTGTGCGGCACGGGACACGTAAACGCAACGGCTTTGTGGCCATCCCGCCCTGTCCATCCCATCCATGGATTCCATGTGCGCGTCAGCCAGGGGGTCCCCGTTCCAGGAAGCTATGTAGTCACTACTAAGCTTTGAGAGAGAAGGAGAGAAACGAAACTCACCACAGGCCATGTCGTCCCCCGTAATGGGATACACCGGTCCAGTAGCCGTCGAGCTGTCGTGCGGCATCCGCACGCAGGTCCCGTCGCCCTGGTTCTTCCCGTCCACGAAGAGCGTGGTGAAGAGTGTGTGAGCACTCGCCGCAGAAGCGAGCGCCAGGATTCCCACCTTCTTCATCATCTCGAAAAAAAAAAATGCGTCGTTGTCGTTGAAGCTGCACTCACACACACATGCAAAAAGGCACACACCAAAAAAAAAAAGAGAGAGAAAAAAAAAACATTGCCGAGCCACAAGCCCCGAATTCGTGACGAACAACGACCAGTTTTATATACAACTTTGCGTCTTCACTACGGGGCCCCCCAGGTCTGGCTTGCGGGGCTTTCTTGCGGGGAGGAACGCCGGGACAAAGCCTCCATCGCGAGACAAAGGGGATAATCAAAAAATGCGAACGAAATAGCCGCCGTGGAATCCACGCCGTCGCTAACCAATGATATGTCGACGCGCCCTCTTTACTTGGCAATTGCAAACGACCGCGAGATTTTCCCATCCAAGGATGAACAAGGTAGTAGTTATGTACCTACCTGTTAGTTGACTCCGTACTACGTATCGAGCAACGTACGGTGTTACATGCCATGTTGTGTCGCAACCAACCATTTCTCACTGCGAGAAGCACTCTGGAACGAGGGCCATTGCCGGCCGGCACATTGCATCTAACTGCTAACTACCTAGTAACATTAGTAAACTGGCAAGCTGGGCCTTGACGTATCCCACCGAAACCCCCTGTAACGCGTTTCACAAAGCTCTGTAGGATTTGATCACAGGATTCGTAGGGGCGGTCGGCAGGCCCTATCGTGGACCTTTCTCCTTGAAGTTATCCTTATCAACAGCTAACCCCTTACAGCTCCGCGGCGAGCCTATCTGGAAGGCCTACACACCACAGGGTTATCAGCGGCAGCAGCTAGTTGACGAGCTTTGTACTCCGTAAGGCTTACGCAAAGACGGGGCGGCTCCAGACAACGACGAAATTTTACGTCTGTATCACAGCATAAATTTTGTCAAAAGAGGGAAAAAGTCACGTTGCTTTAACTTGTCAGGGTTATCGCTTCGGAGAGATTCGCTCAAAAAAAAAAAAGAACAAGCGCTCAAACGCCTCTTAGGCCTCTGTCTCGCGATGCCCCAATCGCCCGCCGGGCGGCTCGTCAATCGCGTTGGGGCTGCGAGACCTTGCGATGTAGCCCTTTGTAACTCAAAGGAGTATTGGTACTCCTATTATAGTGTAAATCCCTAGAAAATATATGTACCCTTTAAATATAGGCTTTTAATTGGCTATGACCCCTGTCCTGTGACCTCGTTGGAGCGTTAACTGCTCTGAGGGGATTCCCAGCCTTCAATATTGCCTTTGCTTCGGGCCAACCAACCAACAGTGGACGCCCACAGTAAAGGAAACTGCACGCACACACACGCTGCCAAATCGCTGCTTTGTTTCAGAACCTGCGGTCGTTCCGGCCAAAATAAAGAACAGCACTTGTTTTTCACGTATTCAAAACATGCAAGTAATACAAGGCCATGAGTGGAGATTAGATGCGAGTCCTTCCAAGACCATAGACATCCCCCGTCCGTCGGTCCCCCCTTTCCCACCATTGCACATACACAGACAATTCTACCTCACATATCTTCGCCCCAGATCTGTCCCATCTCCGTAGCCTATGCAAAGAATCTGCCATTCCATCCCCACTTGACGACCGTCTTTATTCCGTATGATACAGCCTATGGTACAGTCGTGTTATTCGTCGGCGGGTATAGTGCGTCTACTCGTTGATCTTGGCCAGGATACTGTGCCCGTGCAAAGCGCATTAGTCACCGCAAAGAGCACATACACCATACACCACATCACACCAGAGAGGGAGAAAAATGCAAGGCCAAACTTACTCGCTGTCACGGAACAGCTGGTACTCCTCTTCGCCAGCCTTGACAGGCGAACCGCCAAACTGAATCCCTGTTAGTCCTCCGGGCTCATCGACACGACAGGTCGTCCACTTGTAAACCTACAGAGGGGATCAAAACACGGTCACCGACTGCAACACCCATAGGCAGACGGTTCCCCTTCTTGTCCAGAGACCCAGGCCCAACGGCCAGGACCTTGGCCTCGTTTAGCTTCTCGACGCTCGACTCGGGGAGAAAGATGCCGCTGGCGGTCTTGGTCTCGGCCTTGATGCGCTGGACCAGAACACGGTCCAGGAGAGGCTTGAGGGCTCGGATGGAACGAATTGAGGTAGCCTAGGTGCATGAAAAAGTAATCAGTGCTTGAGTCCAGCTTTGTTGGTGACGACCCGTTGGGAGATCGCCCCAGCTGTTGCCGAGACAGATGCAGCTGTATCAACAGCCTGAATCGTCGTTGCGAAGGTGCTCCGACACTAGTTGGGCCATCTCAGGTACGACATACCATTGTGATTAAACAAACTGAGGTCTGCAAAGTACGCCGAGCTTATGAGAGAAGGAATCGTTGATGATGAAAAGGGGAGGATTCTGGAGTTGGCGGTCGCGGCGAAAAGTCAAGTGGAGCTCCGTTCCAACAGCTTCGAGAAAGTAAAGCAATTTTTTTCTGACCTGGCAGATTGGCCCCGGCTCCTGATTTCCCCGGTTCCGGCGACCCGCGACATACTCAACCTGCAACCATTGCTTACCTAGCCAAGCACCACGGCTGCTCATATATTTCGGCTACAGCGAGAGCAATTGTATCTAACTATGCATTTATTCTATCTCTCAACTACACGTCTATTGCTCCTTTATCGTTCTTGACTTATACATGCACCATGCCTTGGGGCACACCTATGAGTCCCCCATGCTCCTGTTTTATCACCATCCCTCACATGCTCCCCCATTGTTTATTCTTGTAAGTGTGCAAAATCGATGTTCCAGCGGTCTTGTCAGAGATCCAGTCCCCTGTACAACAGAATTAATAACGCCGTATGTAAAAAAAAAGTATTATCCAACGACACCTGGCTAATAAATAGAAGTGATCCTCCGGATAGATTTCCTATCATGTCTTGGATTGTTGCTGTTGGGAGGCCGGTGGCTCCAGCACGTGGGTATGGTCCTCAGCCGGGATAACTTCGCCATTCTCTAGCTGCTGGCATATGATAGTATCTGCAACCCACGACTCGCTCAGAATCTCATCCATCTTGGCGCGAGTCCTGGGGTTAAGGTCGAGCATGCGATGAACGACGTGTCGACTCTCTCGTGGCAACAAGCGAAGAATTCTCCACGGCCCGCGAATGATTTCCTTGCGCTCCCCTGCAGCACCTTGGTTCTGAGACTGCTGGCTCTGCGGGTCTGGCGCTGACGAGCCTTCCGAGCCTTCCTTACCATGGGTGTCGCCATTACTCCGCGGTTGTGAATGGTGAGAGTGATCACGATGGTGACCTTTTTCTTTGAGATCATCGTCTGTCAAAAATTCCCTAGGCACCGTACTGGATAAGTTTCCAGTTGATTTTGAATGTGCAATTAGTCTCGTAGGGTCATGTCCGGGAGTGGGCTCGGCCGCAAAAAGTTTGAAAGAGTTGTCCGTCATTCTGGGAATCTTCCAGGGGAAACGTCGCAAATTCATACAGCAAAATATGATGGCTAGCGACCATATGTCTACAGCAGCGGCATCATACTCTTTCGAGTCATAGACCTCTGGTGCCAGATATGGGTCGGAGCCAACAATACCTGAAAGAAAGAAGAGTCAGTGAATAAAGCTGGGAAGGAGCCCGTTGCCAATGCAAACTTACCTTTTGCGGGAACAGTGCCGTTCTCAAAGGGATATTTGAAGACATGGGCACTACCAAAATCGATTATCTTCATGATTCCCTTTTCACTTACGACAACGTTGTCCAATTTCAGATCTCGGTGTGCCAGTCCCACGCCGTGCAGGTACGTAACGCCATTTAAGATTTGTAAGAAACAACACCGTACTTCCTCTCGACTCATTCTGCCGGTCATGACAATTGCAAATAGATCAAAGGGAGCATATTCCATGACCTCGAACCATCGGCCCTTCTCCTGAAGAATGTCAAGTGTCTCAATGATATTGCCATGGTGAAGCGTTGAACCAACACAAAACTCGGCGGTGACCTTTTTGTTATACTCCTTCTCTGTCTCGTAGGTGTGTCTTGCCCTAAATTCTTTGACTGCGAAAACAGTGTTGTCCTCCTTGCGCCGCATTAATCTGACTGATCCTCCGGCACCGGCACCGAGAACCTTGCCAAGCCTGCCGTACTTTGAAGATAGACCATGTTCATCGCCGAACGGAAGTTGCTGGTTCGCAGAACGAGATGTAGGGGGCGTTCTGGTACCTGGTGCGGGAGATTGCTCCCTCTTCTTGTGGTGATGGTTGTTTTGGTTATGTCCAGACATTCTAAAGAACCGCTTCAAATCTGCCATAGAACCTTGTGGAGCGTGACCAAGACCCGTGCCTGCACCCTCAACAGTAAGATGTTCTTCACTTTTACCAAAAGCCCCTGAACCACGCTTATCGACTAGGCTCGTCTTCGAGCTGCTTGGGGATCCATGCTTCTTCTTCCTGGAAAACACAAAACGAGGATCAATTGTGTGCCGTGAGGGGTGTGACTGCTGAGGGGGTCGCTTCCCTTTGGCATAGGGATCATTGGCGTCACCGCCAGGTGTCATGGGCTTTGAATAAAAGTTGGATGCGGAGCTTCGAGAGGGGCTTGACTCTCTGGAGACGGGTACAGAGCCAGGGCCGACACCAAACATGCCCCTTCGGTGAGACTTGTGGTCTTCAGCCGAGGACGACCGTCTCAAGACATGATCGGATGAAGCGGGTCGATGAGTGAGTCGCTTGCGTTCTTCGATCACAGTGGAGGACTTGTCGTGTGAAGATGAGGCCTGAGGGGTGATAATCTGGGGGTCGCTAGAGCTAGGGCGTTTGTCCTCTGGTCCCCTGGAAATTCTCCTCTCAGATACTGTAGAGGGGCCCGAACCGGCGGGTGTAAGAGGCGGAGATGCCAGAGCAGAGAGCCTTGGGCTGCCATGGGGAGAATGGAAAGTGGAAGAGCTGGGTGTTGGCAGTCTGGTTGAATCGGTCGACTCGTCCTCCCGGGAGGGAACCTTGTTGGTCAACTGTCAGCTTTGTATCGCGCGGAAACCCAAAAGCGGCGGTGGTATGTAGCAATGGACTTACTCTGGATGGAGGGAGAGAAAAGGCTTCAAAGTGGAAAGTATTCATGCGTCTCTCCTGGAGAGGGCGGCCTTGAAGAGATTTGGTAAATGATTTTAGCTGGTCGGCGGCAACCTCGGAGAAGCTGTAGTCTTGAGCTTGACTATCATGGCTTGGGGCGGTAGCTGTAGCGGATGGCGATATTTCCTCTATAGAAGAGGCAAAGCGAACGGCCGGAGCATCATGTTTGGGATTCGCGGTAACGCCTGAAGCATCCGCAGAAGTCTGCGATGGGCCTTGAGTTGATGTTAGCAGAATGTCACATGCGTGAATGCGGTGCAAAGCGGCGCATTGGGCAGAAGAGTGCAGTGGTGTCGTGAATTTCAAGCGGCGAAGAGGTGTCGATTGAATCAACCAATGCTGCACCTGCAAATGCAACAGCGGGGGAGGGAGCGCAAGAGATCAATTAAGGCCGAGGCGCTTGCGCAGAGGGGTCAATGGCACTACTAAATCGGAAGAGTCGGGTCATGGAGAGGTAATGGAACGTACCGGCGGTGTCTTGATGCTGATGATGCTCCCGTTTAGGAGAATGGGAATCCATGAGACAGTAGCGAGCGAAGCCCCAAGGTGACAGCTAGAGCCGGTCCGAGGCGTGCCTGGTCGTTGCAGATGTCTATGAGAGATTGAAGGAAATAAAGTAAGAGGGAGGAGGGCGAGTCAATGTGAAGTTGTCGGGTCTCTGCTCTGGGAACTGACGGCGATACTTTGGCTAGCGCGAGTGGAAAGAAGCTGGTGGTGGGGCGGAACGCTGAGTTGCCCCATTCTAAGGTTCTAGGGTTGCGCCGAACATTGAACACGGACCAGGCAATTCGTTCGCTGTTCACTCGTGTCTGGCGTCAATGCTCCTGATAGCCTGGCCTGGTGGCTGCAGGAAGGTGCGACACAGGGCACAACACCAGTAGTTACAAGTTACCTAATCAAGTAGGGACCTAGCATTTGATCGATATTGAAAGCCAAGGCATGGACATTCAGAAGGAACATGGGAGGCGCCTGACTGGTTGGCCTCGTTATTCTTGCAGCTTGCACGCCCACTGCGCACTTGCACAAGTCTGGAGTATAACTGCCAACCTTAAGTTGTACCTACCTACCTAGGTACCTAGCCTACAGGCACTTACTACCTAGGTTAGGTTACTAAAGTACCTTAGTAGGGAGGCTTCCGGTCAATTAGTTATGTCTGGTAACGTTACGGAGTACTCCGTTCTCCGTACTCCGTACTCGAATAGGTACCTAGGTAAGTACCCACATGCAGCGCTCGACGTTCCCAATCGCAGCGGGCAGCTTTTCACTTTTAACCAACACGAAGCAAGCCACCCGATGCGGGCATGTGCTTTGCCCTCTGGGATGGCTTTCATCATTCATAATTCATCATTCATCATTCATCCATCCAGTTCTTCGCTTGGCCGCTTACATCATGGTGGTACCTGCCAAGATACACTTGCTTGACCTACAATCATTACCGTTATAGTTACCACTCGACCCGCCGCCGTCCGATGGAACGAGCCTTTTCTACATCAGGCCTGGTTGCCTCTCGAACGCAATTAGGAACATCCACCGTGACAACCCCTCGATGTTCGCTGACACCGTCACCGCCACCGCCCGCTGCTAGAGTCCACCTACCGGCCGTATCGTCCCGATGGCGCCGCTTGAATTTTCTTTTCACTTCTATTATGTTTCGCCTCATGTTTTTCAGGATTCCTATCCGCGTCCATGAGCTAAATAAAACACCTGACATTTGACCCGCTAGGTACTCCGTCGTCGTTCTCGTCCCATGAACCATGTTTCTACGTAGGCACTGCAAGCCGTTGACGTACGAATGATATGATGTGCCCTTACAAGAGACTAACTTGACCCCGTCCTGATCCGCAAACACCCAATGTTGGCTTGTTCCGCCTGTCATAGAACGAACGCCTTAATACTCCGTACACAGGTCCGTTGGTTACCTGGGCCGTCACCTGGACCGCAGGGTTCCTGACTCTCGAGCTTGAGGCGCCCAGCCACATCCCACCCAACAGTAGTGTCGCATTTGTATTGTATGACGTGCCGGACGGAGTACAGCATAGTAGGTTTCTCGTGGAACAGTGCGATGTGGGTGGTGGCTGTAGCGCGCAGACGATATGGAATTTCTCATTCCGTTATCGGATGGCTCGTTCAAGTAGTTATTCTGTCCGATGCGATATGGAAGAGTGTACGAGCCAATGCTGCTTGAAGCCTCAAAACCTCAACATCTCAGTCCTCCAATGCTGCAACCGAGCCAGCAAGCAAAGCACTGACTCCCACGCTCCGACGCAGCGCCCAGTACGAGAATCCGTTGCATCGCGATTCTAATGTCTGTCACATGTGGCTGAGTGCCCGTCGATGGTTCGGCCCCGATCGAACAGCCGCTGGGTGAGACGCGCAGAATCGATCCACAGTGGATTTTCGCTGGAGCTTTTCGACCTGGAAGCGTTGTGGAAACAAGGAAGCAAGGTTGGCTGGTCTGGACTTGAAGTTGACATGCGGTCTGCCGAGTGAGTTTCTCTAGGGCCTCGCCAAGTCACGGGAGTCTGGTTCGCAAGCATGCTTGTGATCGTTTGTAATACAAAGTCGGGCAGTCACAGCACCCTCTTGGAGGACGGTGACTGTATTCGGTTGCTGTTCAAAGTTGCTTTATCTTGCCAGACTCCAAAAGAACGTGTTGGACATTCCGCTGTGGAGCTGTGCGCCGTGACTGATATTCCCGCACATGTCAAACTCGTGCTCCATTGATCAATAACTACAGTCTCTGGGAATATATACTTAGACCTGCCAAGCACTTTCAAAATTTCATCACACACCCAAATACGCAGGACGCAAATATATTGGCATGCGTCAACACCCTCTTACTCTTCATGGCAAACAAATTTCTGATTTGATGATTAAATGGTAGTTCTAGATTTTTCCATCTCGGACATTATTGCATCGGTATTGTACAATCGGCTCGATTCTTCCTTGTCTTTAGTATACACTGATCCTCGCCTGTCGTCTGAAACAGTTGACACTATTCGGGTATCATGCTCGTCTTCTGTCATCCATGCTCTCCACGACTACGCCTACGCTACAACATTGATGCCGATTGACCTTGCTTGGTAGATAATAGCTCGGCATAAGCCCTCTAAAGAAAGACCAGAAAGCCGTAATTCTGATTGTTTGATTTTGGCAATTTCGTAGACGTGTTTCAAACTAATGGTTCCGATCGTCTCGTGGCCCGGCTTGCTGGCACCCTTCCGGTTTCCCTTCTTGTTTCGCGGTGCCTCGACAGCATTCAAAAGAAGCCATGATGTTTGTGGTGTCCTTAGGTCAAAGTGGAAGGATCTGTCCGGTCGAACAGTAACTCGGCAAGGCATCGGTGTCCCGAGATTGATGTGGGCGGTTCGGGCATTGAATTCCTGGAGGTTCGACGACACTTTCAGTAAGTAGATTGAAAAAATTTGCCAATGAATTATGATCCGCGGCATGGCGGTGCCTCTGCCCTTTATCATACCTTGCAGAAGTCCATCGACTTGACACCCTTACTACCCAGTGCAGGACCAACAGGCGGGCTGGGACTCGCCTGGCCTGCTCCAACTATCAATTTGACCACCTGGTCCGCGATGCCTGTTGCTCCCTTTGCTTTTGACATCCTGATGCGACTGACGCCCTGGTGCGGTCGTGATTGAGGGCCGGAGGTGGTTGCCCGAACATCTGGAAGTTGTCCACTGGAAAGATTTCACTCACCTTATCAGTGGTGGCCTTGGGCAGCCTTATGCTCCACAAACGGTGGGGGTGTGTGTGGATTTTTTTTTTGAGTCAGCCCCACTACCTTGAATATCGAAGTCCAAATTTTTTGGGACAGCAGGCAAGCATCGCGTTGGAAATAAGATATTGTTATAAGCAATTCCGATTCGTCGTGCAAGCGTCGATATTTCAGCAACGAGATTTTTCCCTTGCAGTTAGTCAAGCGATATTGAAGACTCTGCCAAATTTCAATCGACAATGCCTTCCACACACGAAAGGGAAAAGCCGTGGGATACGGACGACATCGATAAATGGAAGATCGACGCATTCGCCTCCAAAGATAATGCCGGCGGCACATTTGCGGAGGAATCATCCTTTATGACTCTATTTCCCAAATACCGAGAAGTCTACTTGAAGGAAGCTTGGCCGCTCGTTACCAAGTCTCTTGAGAAGCACGGCATTGCCTGCACCTTGGATTTGGTTGAAGGTTCGATGACCGTCAAGACGACTCGAAAAACTTTTGACCCGGCGGCGATTCTAAACGCCCGTGACCTCATCAAACTCCTGGCTCGGAGTGTTCCCGCCCCTCAGGCAGTCAAGATTCTCGAGGACGGCATGGCATGCGATGTCATCAAGATTCGAAACCTTGTCGGCAGCAAGGACAGATTTGTCAAGCGACGGCAAAGAATATTGGGACCCAATGGCTCAACCCTCAAGGCACTCGAGCTCCTTACCGAGACCTATATTCTCGTCCATGGAAACACTGTCTGCGCCATGGGCGGCTACAAGGGACTCAAAGAAATTCGAAGAATCATCGAGGACTGCATGGCCAACATCCATCCCATTTATCACATCAAGGAACTCATGATTAAGCGTGAACTCAGCAAGGATCCCGAGCTCGCCAACGAAAGCTGGGACCGATTCCTTCCCAATTTTAAGAGGAAGACACTCAGCCATCGCCGTGTTCCTCTTAAAGTTACAGACAAGACCAAGAAGGTGTACACACCATTCCCACCTGCACCCGAGAAGAGCAAGGTTGACAAGCAAATTGAGAGTGGTGAATACTTTCTTGGAAAGGAGGCGAAGGATAGAGCCGCCAAGGAGGAACGCAAGGAGAAGCAGAGGCTGCGGAAGGATGAGAAGACAAAGGAGCGAGAGGCTGAATTCGTGCCTCCGGAAGAGGATAGGCCGAAGAAGAAGCGGAAGAAGTCGTCTGACTAGCTGGAGGGACTGGACGAGAAATTGGATCGGACGTCTTCTACATCCACTAATGCGATCGCTGTTGTTACTTATTAGTTCGAACTAGGGACATGTCTTGTATTGGCGGCATTTAAGGCGTTTTGATTTCCTGAAAACTTCAAGATTCTACCTTGCCAAAGAAGTTAAAAGGTTTACCAAACCCATCACCAGTCGTGTGGGTCCTGTTCAAGTCTGGTTCTTTCGATTTCGGCATTTCCTCTCCTGCTCCGTCTGCCTCATCTTACAACTTGGATGACGGATGGTCATTGATCTCAATGACTAATTTACCAAACTGCGTCCCGGCATCCATATCCTGAAACAAGCCCTCAATGCCATCCAGATTCGCCAACCCCTTCACCGTCTTACTAACAATCGGTCGAATCTTGTTATCTTGCACAAAGGCAACCATGTCTTTGAACTCCTTCTTCGAGCCCATGGTCGATCCCCTGAGCTCGATATTCATCAACACAGCGGGCATAGTCCACTCCATCTTGGGGGCAACCGTCATGCCATACTGGGAAATGATGCCGCCTGACTTGAGAAACTTGGTAGCCTTGGAGACAATGTTACCACCCGCGCCGTCAACAACAGCATCAATGTACGGTCTACTCTCGGGGAGCGAACTCTTCAGTTCGCGCTCCCAGCCGTCCCTTTTGTAGATGACGCCACCCTTGGCGCCCATCGTCTTGGCCTTGTCGATCTTGGCCTGGTCGCCAGAGGTGACATACACATTGATGCCCATGGCGACTGCAAATTGAAGCACCTGGAGAGCCACGCCGCCTCCGATTCCGGTAATGAGGATGTTTCTGCCTGCTTCGGCGTTGCCGCTCTTGGTGACGAGCGCTCGCCAGCCAGTTAGGCCTGCAAGGGGGAGAGCCGCGCCCTCGGCGGGATTGAGATGGGTCGGGGCAGCAACGACATCATCCTCGTGAAGTAAGGCGTAGTCTTGGGCGCAACCCGTGTCGGTCATGGACGATGCGCCGGTGATGAGCACGACGCCTTTTTCCGGTCCTACGGGGTCGGCCTCCCACAGGAGCATGGGATTGAGAAGAACGGGCTTGCTCAGAAGGTGCCTCTGTTTGACATCGGACCCAACCTCAACGACGGTGCCATAACCATCGGCTAGCAGGGGGTTCTCAAAGGAAATGGCTGGGTAGAGATGTCTGCGGATGAACAGGTCCTTGTGGTTGAGGGCTGCGGCCTCCATGCGAACCAAGAGCTGGTTGGGGCCGACCTTGGGCAATGGCACATGGCTAATTTTGATTCTGCCATTCGGGAAGAATTAGCTTCCACTACGGACTTTACTTGGTGATTGTTGTTGTTGTTGGGGTTTTGGTTTTGTTGTTGATGCTGCTTACGGGTAGTAGACTTTGCCGGGCTTGCCGTCAATCTTTTGCACATGCAGAACTCGGGGCATTGCGAGATTTTTATGTATTCCGTTCAGCAAGATTGCCTTGTATGAGAGAATATGCAGTCGATTAGAAAAAGGGACATAACAAGTAGTTACGTATTGCTCTGAGAGAGGAGTCGTTGGCCAATGCGTGACGTCGTGACGTTCAGGTCGTCCACGCAAACCACCAGAGATACGTACCGACAACATTCATGGTCCATGGATGCAAGGACGAATCGCAGACGGCGCGGGAGCCCATCTCACAGCCGAACAACTCTGTCCTCCTCCGCCTCCGTCGCCCCGTCTGCGATTTGTCCCTCCGCAATCCGTCAGTCACCATGGTCCACGGCTGGCGGCTGGACCTCGGCTGGCGGGGATCTGGAACTTAGGCAGGCGGATGCAGGTACCGAGACGAGACACTTTGACCACGGGCCATCAATCAAGTGAGAAGAGTGCAACTTTTCGGAACCCAGAATTGAGAGTCGGTCCCTCGTGCTGATGGCGACGGCGCTAGAAGCTGGGTCGTCTCGATTGACGTGCAGGAACAGCCCGGCCATGGATTGCTTGACTCTGACGGAAATGTCGTCAAGTCACAACATCGCAACTTGCTCGCGCGCCCTGGCTGCAACAAGAATGCCACTTTGAGCCACAAAAAGACAAAGGACGGAAATACGGATAGAGAGAAGAAAGCCCCACGGTAGATGCCACTCTCAACTGCCGGGCCTTCTCTCTCTTTGTCACAACACACACACACACACACACACACAGCAGCAGCACGCCATTTAATGGTCCCCGAGAATTGCCAAAGCCACACTCATCACCAACCAATTCGACACTAGCAGTCCCCATCCTACAATCCCACATTCTCACACCCCCTTTCTTCGCCGACCACAGACGCTTCCACTCAGCGCCCGACATGAGAAATTCCATCGAGCCTGGCAGCATGGATCCAGCGCCGCCGATACCCTCTTACGCGCCAGTGCTCTGCGGTCTAGATCCCCGAACAATGGCGACTTCTGCCACTGATGAGTAATGGCCCTCCGGCAAACTCGCAGCAAATTGCCGACTCATGAAAGGAAGGGGAAGAGAACTTATAAATAACACGGCGAAGAGGGTCCTGGCTGCCCACAACATCTCTCCTAAAGACCAAGCTACCCTCTTCACCTTGCAGCCAGCCAAATCTACATCATGGCTGCTACTGCGATATCGGGCGCTGTGTTCGGCGCTGCCATGATGGCCGGTGGCTTCCATCAACCCTCGCTGGTGATCTCGCAGCTGAAGTTTGAGAATTGGCACATGTTTCAGACCTTTTTGGCTGCTACTGCCACCAGTGCGTAAGTTTGACTTTGTCTCACCACTCATTCTTAACGAGTCCTCGTTATTAACAAGTCCTTGACCAGTGTGATATATGCCATCGCAGAACGTCGAGGCTATGCAAAGATCTCGTCCCGTAACTCATCTCCCTTGGGTTTCTTCTCCAGCTATGACGGCAACGTGATAGGTGGCAGCCTCCTCGGCGCAGGCATGGCTCTGTCGGGCTCATGTCCCGGCACGCTCTACGCACAACTGGCTGCCGGTGCTCAAACAGGCTTCTACGCACTCGGCGGCGCCATTATCGGCGGTATTTTGTGGTCAGGACCGGTGAGCAAGCTGGTCAAGAGGCGGCGGGAAAACAAAGGCCTGAAGCCCGAGCCAGGTCTTGTGAGTGAGCAGCTAGGTCTGTCCCGGGGCGCCACGCTCTTGTTGCTTGAAGCAGCCAGCATTGCCGTCATTGCCGTCACAACAATGTACAGGCCTCCCAGTCCCACGGCCAAGATACCCGGTGCCGTGGGCGGTCTTCTCATCGGCGCTGCTCAGTTCGTTTCCATCCTCACGAGGAAGAGCATGGTGGGCATTTCAGGCTCGTATGAAGAGATGGGAAACTACTTCTGGTGGCTCATCAGCGGAGCCGATGCCAATGCCAAACCCGCCTCGTACCAGAACCTCTTGTTTGCCTCTGGGGTCGCATCGGGCGCATGGGGGCTTTTGAGGCTCATTCCGGGCTTGGCGTCTGGTCCTGTGGACGAGGTGTCGCCAATGTTAGCCATGTCGGGTGGCGTTTTGGTGGCCGTTGGGTCGAGAATAGCAGGGGGGTGTACTTCCGGCCACGGCATCAGTGGTATCTCGCTCTTGTCCACGTCGAGTGTTATCACCATCACGAGCGCATTTGCTGTGGGAAGTGTGGTTGCGCCATTGGTTCACTAATGTCATCCAATTTTTTCCATGCCCACATGCTTGACCTGCTTTGACAAACGAATGGAGGTCCTCATTCCTTGGTTGCACATCCCTTTTTGGCGGTCACCTCAATCTCAATCTTCATCTCCTGCCTCATCAGCGCAGACTGGACCATCATGGCAGCGGGTTTGACGTCTCCGAACCACTTCTTCAGCACTGGCCAAGTCTTGGGGAAATCGTCACGATCCGGCAAGACATACTGGACACGAACGACATCTGCCATGCAGGAGCCAGCTTCCCTTAGTGCGTTATCGACGTTAAGTAAGGTTTGTTCCGCTTGCGCTGCCACGTCGCTTGGAATTTCGCCGGTCTGGTAATTGTACCTGATGGGGAAATCAGCTCTAAACGAGGATTGGTCTCTGCCGCATCTGCAGACTCACCCCGTGGTTCCGGATACCATTACCCAATCATCTACGACGACAGCGCGAGAGTATCCAATCTCGGCCTCAAAGACCGAGCCGGAGCTTATGTTTGTTCGAATCATGTTGTGAACTTGTGTAACTGGATATATGGATTAAGTGCAGGGTAGCTTTTGATATGAAAATACCCCGTGAGCGGGGATGACGAATGCAGAAGGACTGTAAGATTATATCAGTGTATTATTGGTGAATATGTCGCCACGATATCTCGATCGTAGAAGGTGTGTCCAGTGAATCCCGATGACTGCGCACCTCCAATCTTTACTCGTGAAGATCCCGTTTCAAGCCCATGACCGCGGAAGTTGGACAAATGCTGTGGCAGTTGGCGGGGTCAATCAAGATTGTTAACTTGTGGGGCCGGACAGCAGAGCGAGTTAATTGCTCCATGTAATCAAGTCTAGTGACAGTTTCGCCGAGAAAAATCCACGACAAAAAGGTAAATTGACCGGTCACCCTTGTTCACGAATGCAGCCACCATGCTCGGAAGCAGCATGATCTGCACGACATGCCTGTTTATCGCCGAACTTCACAACGTCCCCGTACACGTTTTTTTCCCCGAGGGCGGCATAAGTTGACACGGAGAGTGAGACGCGTTGGTACTAACTACTTGTCGCAGAGAGCTATCGTACACTGATGATACACACAAAAAACCTGCACGCGCCGTATCTACCGAGCCAGCTCCTTGACCATGCTCGCAACAGCCTTCTTGTCCACGTCTTTGCCCTCCAAAGCCCCGGCCAGGCGTTTCATCACGTCGCCCATGAGCGCCTTCGTGGCCGTCCCAGCGTGCCTGGAGGCGTCAACTGCTTCTTGTATCAAGGCTCTCAGCTCGACTTCTCCTAGAGTCTGAACACCACTGCCGGCCAGGTATTCGTCCAGGATGCGGATCTGCAGCGTCTCCTTCTCGACGAGGTCGTCGCGTCCTGCGACCTCGGCGTCCGCTGCGGCGTCCTGCGCATTCTTCTGGATGCGTCGTATAAGGGCAACGAGTTGCACGTCGGTGCGAACCGGGCTGGAGGTCTTGGAGGCATTGAGGTTGGCGGCCATGATGGACCGGAGTACGGATAGCCGCGGTGCGTCCTTGGCCCGCATGGCAGACTTGAGGTCCCCCTTGAGCTTCTGCAGTAAGGGGGGAGGAGTATCATCGGCGGTGGTCGAGTATGCTTGGCGAGCGCGCTGCATTATGGCTGGAGGAGCTGTCTGAATACGTGGCCCGCGGGCCGGCTGTGCCCGCCGCACAATGGAGAGCAGAGACATTGCTCGGTTGGGTGCCATTGTCGTGGGATCAATTGACGCCGTGCTTCGGGCTGGTTGCGCTGCTGGTGAAGCTCAGGGCGAACGGCGACAGTTGCGGAAACGAAGCTTTCGACGATAAATGCCCGAGAGTCTGTCTGTCTGTCTGTCTGGGTGGGTCTGCAGTCTGCAGACCTGAGAGGTGGAAGGCATGGACGAAAGAAACATCTAATTGGCTGGCTGCAGGTGAGCAACGACTTGCTCCATAACTACAATAGGAGGTAGGCCGCCCTCGACTTGTCAAGTTACGCCGTGTCGAGAGCACTCTACATTGGATTACGCCTGCTGTATATTCTGCGACGTGTCGTATCTATAACTAGTGTCTTGATCTACGTTTCGTATTGCCGTAGTACATGCCAGGTGGATCACGGCCCCTTCTTCTTGCAGGTTCCATCGTGATGCCATCAGAACTGTGGCCGTTTCTCATGCTACTGCCATCCACTGCCATGTACGGAGTAGAGATTGTAACTTCTCGCAATTAGTTGCAGAGATTCCTTGAGCATCGTTTTGTTGCGACCCTTCCATAGCATTTCGACGACCCGCAATGGCTTGATGATCGCCCCCGCGCAGCCATATCCTGACTGGCCTGAGAGCCGCAACCCGAACGAGCTCCAGGTTGTATTAGTTCATAGCCGGGCGAGAAGAGACATCTGGAGGCTAATTCTGGTGTATTTCCCTCGAGGCGTTGTCGGTGAAAACCATGCTTCACTTACTCACTTGGGAACTGGCCGTACGATGCAGATAAATTCTTCCACTCGGAGGCTCTACTAGGCTGCTATGCTGTGGTCGTCGTGCTTTAATATCAAAGATGTATAGATAGACCTACGAAAGCGTAGTGCGAAATGGGCTTACACTGCAGTGATTCGGATCGACTACTGAGTTCATGGGATAAGAGCATGATGAGCACGGAGAAGGTCCGACCATACATGTCAAAGTTACATGGTCGCCGGCGAAGCTTGATTGATGAGTGGCACATCTGCAAAGCATAAACAACGTGGAGAGGAAGGATTGGCCACCATCTATGGACGCTGCTTCCGGTAATGCAAAAAGATGGCAACCAGTCTGTTGTTTTGTTGCAACCACTGGGTTCCGGTCTGTCGGCAACTGGTGCGCCCACCCCGAAGGAACGCGTAAATTTAGCCATAAATGTTGAGCGCACCTGCTGCGTTATTGTTTGAGTGGCTAATTTCTCTACACCGTCTTGACTCCGACAACCCATGCGGTAGAAAGCTCCGGGACATGGTGACGAGATCCAGTGCTGCTGGTGTCAACCTTGAATCCCTTGGTGCTATGACACAGACGCCTGTCAACTTTGGGACGTTTTTCTTTTCGACGACAACGTCAACCGCGACCCTCTCCCCCCAATGCCACGTCTCGGAAGCCCTTCGCGCTCATTCCTGGGCCGTTCAAAGGACATCGGATGTTGAATGAAGTGTTGGGGCCCCTCGTGCTGGTAGCCCCTGCCCGCAACGCTGAATCAAGACCTTGCCAACTCGGAAGGCGCGACCACGAACAACAACCAGGCTCTTAAACCCCCGAGCACCAGTCTCACGTGTTAAAGCCCTGTTTTCCACCAACGGGCCCTCGTCCAGTTTGGGGTGCCGGCTTTTTCTCTCAATGTTTCGCACATTATCCGCTCAGGTATTGCGTTGCCTGTCCATTGCCGTCTTACTCCTCGCCGTCGTCAGAATTTCGTGTCAAATAGTATCGAAAACACCAGCATGGGGTACGAGATGGGTGACAAGGCTCAACTTTCGCCTAGAATCGTACCTTGAGCTTACATTCTTGAGCTGGGAGCTCAAGTAGCCAGGTATCTTGCAAACGCCCGCGGCCATGGCGGCTTATGCTACAGGCTTGCGACCCGTCGTAATGTATCTGAGTAACAGTGTTAACAAATTCGCCTCCGTAATTGGCACCAACAGAAGCTGAGCCTGGATATGCACACTTTGAACCATACTTACAGTGGAAAATAGGCCTGTTATGGGGTTTGCGTTAGTATTTGCCAGACATCAGTTGGCACTCCTCGACTTCATACCTTGTACGAGGTATCAGCTGCCTCTCCTCTAGCTGCGTCCACCAATTGTTCAAACATGTTCGTCGGGATACTTGGAGATATTGGTCAGTGCCAGACGTCCTGTCACGATAGGTCTACTTACCCGCTCAGTTTTGTGAATGGATACAAGGCCAAAGAGTGCAGCAATTGGGCGATATTTTCCGAGTTCACATATCCTACATCACAATTTCTTTCTCCTATTTCAGGCTGCGTCAGGTTTTGAGCCTTGTTTCCATAGAATCGGAGCTTGACATACCGATTTGCCAAGGGGACATTGGCAAGTATATAATGCGTCTTTCAACTTGCGTGAAACCTGTGCTCTTCATCCACTCATTGAGTTTGAGACCTGCTCGGGGATCTTTGTAAGGATCTAATGAAGCAAGGTACCGCTCCGACCATAAAGATAGGGCGTGTACTGTCTCATCGGCTGTGTTAGCACCGGGCGCAACTTAGGAGACGTGGTATGACTCGCCTCTTGACAAGTTTCCGTTGTATGATTGGGCATTGAAATAAATTTCCAACATCTGGCACCAACCCCCAGGGCGAAGAACGTGAAAGATGTCTTCAATATAAGTCGGCCAACGGTCTGCGTCAATACCACCGGACATCATTTGGCTGTGAACCAAGTCGAACTGTCCTGGACTGAAGGTAAACCTATGTAACCCAAGATACTCAGTCACGGATGGCATGTTCTTGGGAAGGGATACACTGACCTCGCATTCAGATCGTCAATTTGGAAATCTACATTCTCGGGTCGGTCTTCGGGTATCATATTTGGACAGATATCAACACCAATCACCTAAAGATACGCGGTCAACTAAACAGTACAGATGCTGGAGAATTGCTCGCGACGGCCTGGAGTCGTGGAACAGACAAGCTGCACGCATTCTCGGCCGAAGACGTCATGTTTCGCAACGGACGTGTGGTGGTTGTCGTACATCACAATCTGGGAATGTTCTTGCTACATCGAGAGCCCAGTCACCAGCTCCAAAACCGCAATCGAGCACCCGCTTAGGCGGATCCATCGACGGTATGATGAGTTTGCCGTCGGAGACTTGACAGATGACAGAATGCATCAACTCGAGACGTGCGATTTCTTCCTTTACTGCGGCCTTAGCGCTCCATGATTTCCTAATCTTTCCGCCGTGGGTTAGACGGGAAGGACATACCTCGTCAACCGGGGAAAAGTATATTCCGTTCGTTATAGCGTGCTTTTGATAAGTTCGACCGTTGTACTGGAGAGTTTCCCTCAGCGTCTCGTCTAAAGGGACTGTCCCGTCTCTTTCCCAAGCAAGCCGTTAGTGTCCAGCTTGACCTCAAAAGTGGATGATATTCCTTACTCGGCTTCCATATCTTGGATTTGATGGATAGTGCTGTATGTTTGTTGGACGCAGAAATGAACAGATTATCAGATATAGAACTGGGCAAGGAGACGCAAGAGTTATTACTGGCAGTCCGGCGCGAAAGAGCCCGTCATGTGTGGTATGCGAAAGAACAATCCTGGTCCACCTACCAGGCTATCCAAAAGCAAGGCAGGTCTTCAGCGTCGTATGACTAGCCACACAGAAGCTCGCAAAACTAACGACCTGCAAATATCGATGGAGAAGGAAGGTAGGCCCGAGCATGTCTCTAGCAAGTCATTCGACAATGGAAAGTCCAACGGAGTGCTGAGACACCGGAAAAGACCTGCTTCACTGACTGCATGGCTCAAGTTTCCCTTCCATTTCCAGACTTGAACGCAGTCAGCTACTAGTTAGTTACTTGTGCCACCCGCCCACCAGCGTTCAGGGGTGGGCTCAGATGGAGGGCAGAGACAGAAACGCAAACCGAGCTTGTGTTCGTTATGACGCACGATGGATCCGCAGGGTTCTGGCTTCATTGAAGGAGCATGGAAGTTGATACTCTGAAGGCCTACCGCACCGTTGCGGAAGCCTAGTTACTTGGGGGACAAAGTGGCTTTCAACCACTTTTGTTCTCTCTCAACTTGGAATGAGAGTCTGCAAGGCTTCTGCTCCGGTGGACGTTGATGCCAGTGCAGTCACTTACTCAGTGCTGTGGAGTGTTCGCAATAAGGGCAAACCCTCCTATCGTGTGGTTTTCTCTGCAACTTGGCCCAAACCCTTCAACAACTTCCATCTACGCCGATAGGTCAAGGAATGAGGTCGTTACAGCATGTGGCAAACATATCGTGCCGGATCCGAACTAAGGGTCCAAGCAGTTCTGCCTAGCTCAAGTGTTAAGAATATAGTAGAGCCGGAATGGTTTTGGCATATTCTGTACTCCGTACAGGATGGCGTTGGCTGAATGCACGCGATACTGGGGCAATCATCAGGTATTTCAAGGACCGCCAGCGCTTCTGCGACGTGTCGAATAACTAACTACATGCCCTGTGGACTTGAATGCTGCTATGTCCTAGGCCCGAGGACAGGACTGGAGGCGCATCCAGCCTTCAGTGTAGTGACGTTACTTGCAGAAGGCGGGCTTTGGACGAAACAACAGGCGGCTTGAAATAGCCACGACAACTTTCCTGACGGCTGTGGAGGGTTACGATGCCGACGGCGTCCAACACTGGGTGTTTTTCGGCCACATTGCCAACGTGTCTCTATACAAGAGGCTGAAGGGTTGTCTATCCGGGAATAATGAGCAAGTGCCAAGATTGACTTGAGTTCTGTTACGAGGCTTCATCGCACCCACCCAGGTGAATCTCAAAGGCTTCTTACTTACGGAGTTACTTCGTCACTGAGTTCCGAGTATCAGAGCAAGGGGAGAGATCCCGGCAAGCTATCTGCTTGATCCCAGCGCCACCGAGCTTCTTCAAAGCTGGCATGGACCGGCCAGCCACATAAAGCGAACAAAGATAACTCTACGGAGTACTATCCTCACACGGCGATTGCTGTTCCGCGGCGAGCGAGAGAATTGTCTACAAATTGACAAGGCGTATTTACGGGGTCTGCTCCGCTAATCTCAAATTCAAGTCCGTAACCAAAAGAACTCATCAGCCTCTGTGCCGTTCGTGGCTGATCTAGAACAATGCAGAGACCCTGGATACACCGATAAAGACCACCTCGGAGAGACGACGACGGACATCGGCAAGGATGCAAGCAATATGAGGGAGGTGTGGACAACCCGGAACCCCCCTCGCGACTCCAAGGGCTCTTTCAAAGTGCAAAGAGAAGCTGAATAGCAATTCTTGAATGCGGATACCAGCACTTTCGCACCGAGGGGCCCTTGAGCGAGAGGGAGCAGCAGTGGCCACAAGTCTTGCGCTGCACCAGCGTTGAGCTTCCTTGTAACTTATATATATCACTATTCCAGGCGTCAAAAAGCCGTTGAAAGTCCCACATCAACCAGTGATACTAGGGTCAGATCAACCCCACTTGGTATATACTCCGTATCATACAGGCACATTCCAGTTCCAAATTTCGAATTCCAGGGACGGTTGAACATACTGCCTGAGCTCATTGGTGGAATACTCCATGACTTCAAATTCAACAGCCAAGTCAAGTATACGTCCACACGGGAGTGGCTCAATACCGATTGAATGTGCTTGATAGCCTCACGGCCGACCAAAGACAAGACAACGACCTAAGAAGCAGGTCCCTGTCACCGCACTTTGCCACCGGCCTTTATTTAATTTAGTTCTGCCATGGACACCGCGGCCTCCAGGACGGACCGGCGCGAGCCATGCTTCTTCACAGGGGGGGATCCTTGCGCAGCCCCCTTTGCCGAACCAAGCCCTCGGGTTTACCGTATCGCGTGCGGGACCGGCTTCTCGGGTTTCAATCAATCTATGAGAGAGATCGGACTCTAGAGTCCTTCTGCTATGGATTGCTTTGGGTCATGGAGAACTCCTGATCGAAGCTTGATATTGGGCAAGAATGCTACAGTGTGGAAAGCCCGAAGGCGTGTTCGCATGAACTCTCGAGATTGACGACGACCCATGTCTGCCACATTACTGACATAACTAATCTATAACCAAGTCTATGCTGTACAACAGGAGTGTTTGACCACCCCGTTTTTGAAGCCCCGTGCGTGTCACCCAAACAAAAGTCTAAAATAACTCGTACAGTCCCCTCTGCAATCTAAATTTGCAAACGCTGTGCCGAGTACGGAGTAGTGGCTGGAGAATGAGATGAAGGAAAGGGAGAGAAGAGATGACCAGTCACAAATCTGGCCGCAGCGACGGATCCAGGTCCAAGGGGAGCGATTGGCTGGCTGTTGAGCCAAATATCTATGGTAAAATGAAGAACAATCGCGCAGGTACCCTTGTTCCAGTAGCGAATTGAACTGGCCGGACTCTTGTCCACGTAACAAAACAGCCCACTCGACTGAGCCAAGACAGCGTCCCAGCAGCATCCGCTGTGACTGGCGAGCTGTCAAGCACGAGGACAGATTTTGCCACCTACATACGCCGTACAAGCGGATGTGACATAGACCACTTGAGCTCGAGCTCGACGAGCATGCAGCTGCCGAGAACGTACGAGTCTTGTCCTCCCCCCGGTCTCCCGAGTGCATGGCATGGCCTTTGCCTCGGTCAGCACCAAGTGAAGACCGGGTTTCTGCTCTTGACGGTCTCGAGTCGCTCCACGATGACTCTGCGCTGATTTCCCATTTGGCCTTCTGCTGCTGCATACCCCAAGTCTCCATCGAGGTCGTCGCCGTCGTACGAATCATGCGAGTCACCATACAGTTGCTGGGCTAAGCTGTTACTATTCCGCCTTGCAGCAGCCGGTGTAGCAAATGAGTATCTCCGCTGTTGGTAGGGTCCGTGGCGGGCTGGCTCGTAGACGTTTAGCGAGCGTGGTACTGCCTGGTTTCCGAACGGATTCCTGTCAGGTTCGTGTATGGATCGCCTTTCGTCGGATGAGCGAGCCCCATCATCGTTGGGGCTCGAAATCTCATCAAACCGGCCAGATCGCGGCATATCGACCGGATTAGTTTGTAGCCCAAGTAGTTCGGTTGACGCCCCTTTATTAACTGGCGCAGAACTAGCAATGTCGGCCTCGTCCATAGACTGGCGAATATTGGAGTTCCGACGCAGCTCAGAAGAAGTCACCCGCATGGGCACTGCAACTGGCACGTCGACCAGGTCGTCCCAGACGCATACTTTGGTTCGGCGAGTGAGCTCAAGGGGACCGTGGTCTGGCGTCTTTAGTGCCTCTACAACATTCCAGGCTTGCCCCTTCATGACCGCAATCTGCTTGGCAAACATGCGCTCCTGGAAATCTTGGTCAACTTGGAAGACTCTCTTGAGCGCCATCTGCGTTTGAGCCCACCAAGCTGTCGAAGTCAGGAGGGGAAGGAAGTGGTCTCTCGTTCTTTGTGAAAACGGCCGACCGATAAGGTCTACGGGAAGGAAAAGCCAGCCAAAGGGGAAACTACCAAAGCATGTTGTCAGTGACTGCGCGACATGAGATGAAAGATGAAAAACCCGAAAAGTAAAAAAAAAAATGACGTTTGTCAGGTGTAGACTTACCTCCGCCATGCGTCTGGATGTTTCCAAGGCCAGGAAAGCGAATTGTCAATTGCACCAACGTGCATGGCTGGATTCTTTGATGCCAATTTGCTGCTGGAAGCATTCATGGGCCGCTGGCTCCTGTAAGGGTACGATGCACTGGTGGCAGACTGTGGCATCTGCTCCAGATCAACAGGTCGAGCAGGGCTTTGCTCATCGTCTCGTGGCGTTTCCATGTTCATCTGTACGGGGTCAGAAACCAAAGACACCGTGCCCATCTCCCAGTCAACTTTGACCATCCAGTTGTCAAGTCCACGATCCGTGTTCCTCATAATATAGTCCAATATGACGAGTTTCTCAAGCTCCTCCCTAAAAGATTGTTTTATTTGTTCCGTCCACATGAAACGTGGTGGACCGGCAGGCTCGTCAGCAGTCTCCGGCAATTCCTCATCGCTAGAATCTGCATCTTTCGGTGATCCAGATGTAGACGGGCGACAACTTTCTGTCCATCTCTTCTTCCGATTTCTATGTGCATCATTGGCTCTGAAGCCATACAAGTATTGGTCCGGCCAGGGGTGCTCCCGCAGGAAGACATTTGCATCCTTGAAGCCCTTCAGAAACACTTGAAAACTGCCCGGTTTCGCAGGCAAGGGCTTCTTCTTTCGGTAAAAGCTGCGGCGGTCCCAGAAGGGATAGTGGAAAGACTTTGATGATAGCCAGACGACATCTGTGTATGGAACGAGGTGGGTGCGAAGTTGACGGTCGAGGACATAGGCCGCTGCCTCACTGACGTATGACAGGTTGGGAATCAAACTGTAAGCGACAGGGTTAGTGATTGAAGCATGGCATTTCATATGTGTAGTCTCGAGACGTACCAAGCTCGCCCAAAGCAGCAGGGAAAAAGATTTCGATGAATCCACTTGTTCCATTTCGGATTACCCGCCGCGTAGGGCTCCTCGTCCTTTGGTTTGAACACGCCGACAATCTTGCCATCTGGGTTCCTCGCAAAGTAACTACCGGAGCTTCCCTGGGATATCATACTGGGATGAACCTCTTGACGAATGGCAGCGCGCACACTTTCCACAATGGCCTCAAACTCTGCCTTCGTCATGAGACCAGGTTGATCCTCGGCTAGTCCCTCTGCCGTGACAGGCCGTACACCCTCTGGGGGCTGGAAGACGGAATGATGAATCTCGAGCCGTTCCTCCTCACCGGATATACTCTTGCTTCTACCTCGTTTGAAACGAGAAGCTATTTCGTCCGCCCATCGTTCCAGTCTTGCGTTGATAGCTTTTAGATCAACACCACCATGAGAATTGACTCGTTTTCGAAGCTTGGGCCGTTGATTGGCCTTGGGGCTTATCATACCGGAGCGATGGCGAGGTTGTGAGATGGGGGCGAACCGCGGCGCCGAGGCCGGCTGCAGGGAAGCAGAGGACGCGGCGAGGGGATCATCGTCCGAGTCGTCGCTGAATTGGTCGGCTTGAGCGAGGCGCTCGTAGCCTGTGGTGGGGGGTCTATTCCGAGGCATGGTTTAGGAGAATGTTGAAGTTGGGTTGGCGGCCATCACGATAAGGAGAAAGGGGGGGGGGGGGATGGTTCGACAAGCGTCTCCTAGACAATGGGCCTGGTCTCTGGAGGGATTTTATTTCGCTTTGGAATTCGAAATTGCTCGTAGGGTATCGAGGGCCAGGGAAGGACAAGATTCGACAGGCAAGTCACAGACGTTATGTTATGGTGATGCCACGTCGACGGGTGTTCGGTTTGAAAGCAAAGCTGAGCCCTCCAACTGTGGCAACAGAAGTGTCGGAAGCGAGGTGGCCGAGGAAAGAGATGGTGTGCGGTTAGTTGAGTGCAGCTTACTGAAGACAAATGTCGCGCATTTGCCCAAGCCTGCCGCGAGACCTGTCCGAGTAGATGCACAGGCTTCTGGTGTGCCAAGCGTGTATGAAAAGGGAACGAAGGGAACGAAGGGATGATGGGTGACGTTGGCCGTACGTACGTTGGATGTGTCAAAGTCCAAATGTCGCGCCGCGCCAGCTTGTGACGACCCTGGGATTCACGGCGCCATGCCCAAAGAGGCTTAGCCGCTTATGCCACCACGAGGGCTCCAGTCTGGCTGTGGCTCTTGCTTCAGCTTCGTCCACTTCAGCTTCAGTTGCAGATTCGGCAAAGGAGAGTCTAGTCTGATGTCTACCAGCGCCAGCAGAGCGACGAAAGTACTAAGCCCGCACCTGAAAGCAACTTCTCAACCCACGGGCGATCGCTGAACTCTTCTGTGGCCCCTGGAGTGGACAAGAGACCATGGAATCTCTCATGAGGCTTCTGAAAGACGCATCGGCCAATATATATTGTTTGGTAGGACTCTAACTGTAGTCTCGTCAGATATCGCAATCCTTGTGGCCAATTTTGACAACAACCCGAGGTAAGTATTCCACCGACATATAACATAGGAGACACATTTATAATGAGAGGACTTCTCTGACTGAGAGAAAGAGGACGAATCACATTCCTGCTGTCCGTCGTCGATACTGAATCATTTCACAATTGAGAACTTTCAAGGTCAACGTGACCTCGGAAGCCAAAATCAAGAGCTAGAGCCGAACCGACATCTCAATGTCTTCGACATCAACAACAGTCTACGTACGCGTCAAAGTGAAGATTTTCTGCTTTCAACTCTTCGCTAAACTAAAATCAAGGAATTCGTAAAGACAGATAATAATCCATACGGCGAGCATCCTCTACCAGTGACAGAAGCCTTACTACAAACAACCGGCGAGGCTGCTGGTTCGGAGGCCTAGTAGCCAGCCGCTCTGCTCACAACATTGTTTAATTTCTTTCCTCGACTCAGTCTCTCCAGGTTCAACTCCAATATATCCATGACCCTTTTACCGTAGGCTGCTGAAACACCACTTATGTGCGGTGTAATGATGACATTCTTGGACGTCCAGAGCGGATGCCCGTCCACCAGCGGCTCCGGGTCTGTGACGTCCAGCGCGGCACCCCCGATCACACCGTCGTTCAACGCCTGTACCAAGTCGTTGGTGTTCAATACGGAGCCTCGGGATATATTTGCGACAAAGGTCCTGCTCTTTTGTAACACGTTGAGCTCGGCCTGGGCGATGAGGCCACGAGTTGCGCATGTCAGCGGTATTGCTACCACTAACAAGTCCAGACCTGAGCCAAGGAAACGATGAAGATGTTCGGTTGAACGTCCAGAAAACCACTGACTTGGAAGCGTGCCTTCTGGATCTCCGAGTCCAGGAGGCACGTAGGAGTCGTCCCGACGCGATTCAGGAGTAGGGCGTGCGTGCAACGTATAAGCATAGACATCCATACCCAATGCTTTGGCAACGCGGGCTACCTGTCGGCCAATGCTGCCATAACCCAGGATTCCACTGCGAGATCCAGGTTGAATGAGTATGTATGCATATAGGAGGATATGTGCAACTTACACTCGCTTGTCCACGGAGTCATCAGATATCTCGTCGAGCCTGTTCCAGTTACCACGCCGCTGCAGCTGCAAGTACGTTGGAACTGGGAGCCAGACAGGAGTGAAACTATTAGTTTGACAGCGAAAAATAGGGAGCAGATATCGACAGTCACGACCTATGCACATACTCTTCTGTTGCCATGCGAGAAATGTAGTCATCACCCACTCAGCGACCGGAGGTCTGCGTCCATCAGTCTTGTCTGTAAGTTGGCCCCGTCTCTGCCTCAAGTGACTCACCCGTGTACCCCATTAGCAGTACAGAAGGTTATTCTCGTATCCTTAAACGCTGGCTTATTTACGACTTGCTCTGCCCCAGCAGTCCATAACTGTACATATTGTAGCCGAGGCGCTTGCGCCGCGTCCGGCAGCTCGCCCTGCGTAACGAGGATCGTCACATCCTTCCACAGCTTCTCTTGGTCTTCCTCTTGTCCACTGTCGACAAGTCTCGTCCAGAGCTTCTCACGAACTTCTATTACAAGCTTTGGAAAGCGTGCTTGTATGTGGGCGATCTGTGCAGGCGGAGGCGGGACACGCCAGGGGCCTGTTATGAGCAGTTTGTGGCCCTCCAACGACATGTCACGATCGACATGGTCAAGCATCGTTGACATTTGTGCTTCTTCACGGGGACGGTTATTTAGTCCGTCGTAGTCTCGGGATTTGAACACATTGATCGCTTATCGTACGTACAAAGCGGCTGGGTCCGGAAAAGGCAACGCGACGGCGAACATTCGACAAAGAGGACTGTTCGAGCACGGAGCGAGTACTGTCAGGCGCGATGACTTTCTTGAATTTGTTGATATCCTCAACTATTGATTGACGGTAGCGAATCTCGTTTATCGGCTCAACTCTTCGCATCTTTATCTGCGTACTTAGTTACATGGCGGCCAGCACTCGAGTTTGATCTCTGACAGGCCGGTAATTCGGTTTGACATCGTATCGTCATGGACGGGGAACTAACTTACCGAGTTTGTTTCGAGTATGGCCCCTCTGTGGCAGGTGTAGTCGCTATGCGAGTAACACCAAGCCATCCTCCTCCCGTGCTCCCATAATTGGTCGCAACAACCCGTGAAGGAGACCATGTCTATTAGTGTATCAACACCAAAGTAGAGCTAAAATGCAAGGGGAGCTGCAACCTTTCTCCAAATCGACAACGACGGAAATGCAGGCACTTTCGCTGCAGTTCACGCACATTTGAAACTTGTTCCCATTGTTGGTATTATTACTTCCGTTAATACCGTTAATATTACTAACATTATCGATATCGTTAATATCGACGATCTTGTAGGTTACGCCAAGTGGCCGGAGACCTATAGTAGCCTGTCTTCTATTATTCTAATTGGCCTATTATATAGGCATAGCACGCTATAATATAATTAGATACACGTTATAAAAGTAGAGTATTAAATAGGGAAAGTAGGTCTAGCTTTAATACTATAAAAAGCTAGCTTAATATTATAGTCTCTAATAGAAAAAAGTAAGACTTAAATATAACTCTTTTAAATACCCTTTATTATACTTTATAATTTAATTATAATATTATATTACTCTTAGTAATACCTATACTAATTAGTAGTAAAAACTATTACTTAGTTAAAACTATAGATTAGTAAGTATTAGTATTATTACTTTTGTTAATACTATTAATATCACTAACATTATTAATATTGTTAATATCGACGATCTTGTAGGTTACGCCAAGTGGCTAGAGACCTATAGTAGCCTGTCTTCTATTATTTTAATTAGCTTATTATATAAGTATAGTATACTATAATATAATTAAATATATATTATAAAAGTAAGGTATTAAATAAGAGAAGTAGGTCTAGCTTTAATACTATAAAAAGCTAGCTTAATATTATAGTCTCTAATAGAAGAAAGTAAGACTTAAATATAATCTCTTTTAAATACTCTTTATTATACTTTATAATTTAATTATAATATTATATTACCTTTAGTAATACCTATATTAATTAGTAGTAGAAACTATTACTTAGTTAAAACTATAGATTAATAAAGCTTACTTATTAAAAGAAATAAATTTCTATTATAAGACTAGAATTATACTAAAGAAAGATAACTATTTAAAGCTACTTAAAAGACTTTTAAGAATATAATAAATAATATATTAAACTAAAAGACTATTAACTAGTTATTATTTTTATATTATATATATTATAATAAACTTAAACTTATATAGGTATTTAAATACTTTACTTTATACTAGAAAGTTAATAAACTTAGACTAGTTATTTAAATACTTTAACTTTTTAATTTTTATTAATAATAACTATTTTTTAATATTTACTTATATAAAATATTATAATTAAATAATTCTCTAGTTAAAATTTCTATACTTTATCTCTTTTATATATCTATTAATATAACTCTTTCTTTAAAACTCTAGAAATATAGTACTAATATTACTAAAAAGTAGCTATATATTAGAGATATTAATCTTTAGAAAGATAATATTAAAGATTAGTAACTTAATAATTAAATTACTAAGTATATTATTTACTATAATAATAGATAATAGAGAGACCTTTAGTTATAGAAGAACTTTTAAGATAATTTTAGAAATTAAAATAAGAAAAGCTTTAACTAAGTTAATAGAAACTTTATATTGTGTTGCTTGTTATTTTACTCTCATACTAGCAGGAAGCTTCGCAGTAGGAAGCTTCGTAGTCAATCCAGCTAGCTGCAGGAAGCAGGGCAGGAAGCAGGGCCTGTGCCTATCACGTGACCTAGCTAGTCACATGACCTAGCTAGTCACATGACCTAGTTAGAAAAGGGGTATAAGAGCTCGCAGCAGCAACCCTCTCTAGATAATTCAATCCAAGCCTTCACATCCAAGTGCTTCCGCAGCCACCTGCGGCTGTCCCCGCGGCCACCCGCGGCAGCCACCTGCGGCATGACTCTAGTCAGTTACTAGGTCGCAGATTATTGATATATTGACTCTTTTCCTTGGCTTGTGGGAGCCTTTCTTCCTACAAAAATGGTGGTTTCGCCCGGGCCAGCTATCTATCAGGCTGGAAGACCCACGACCTCAAGACTGGCCCTGTCGAGATAACCCCCTTACGAATTATGACCAACTAGACCGAACCACCCGACCGATTGAACACGCAAGACACACACAAGCTAGCTATAGCTGCAGCTATTAGGCCTAGCAGCAGCTTCCAAAGCTACCAATCCTCTAGCTATCAATCTATCAAAGCCTCCAGCAGCAGGCTCGCAAGCTTCCAAGAGCTTCCAAGCCCGACTGGCTCGATAGATTGAAGCTTCCAATCCAGTCATACCAATTGATCAAGGTCATCTATCGAAGATGACTACAATCAATGATCGTTATCATTAGTTGGGGACGCCAGATATCCCTACAACCTATCGCAGCCTCTAGCAGCCGGCTTGCAAGCTTTGAAGCCCAAGCCTGACTGGCTCGATAGATTGAAGCTTCCAATCCAGTCATACCAATTGATCAAGGTCATCTATCAATGGTGACTTCAATCAATGATCCTTATCATCAATTGGAACAACAGATATCACTCCAACCTATCGGTGCCTCCAGCAGCCGGCTTGCAAGCTTTGAAGCCCAAGCCCGACTGGCCCGATAGATTGAAGCTTGGTCTTCCAGGTCAGACCAAGCCGTACCAATCGATCAAGGCCATCTATCAAAGATGACTATAGTCAACTATTATCATCAATTGGGGACGACAGTCAAGCTATCAAAGCCTCCAGCAGCCGGCTTGCAAGCTCCAAAGCCTAAGCCTGACTGGCATAATAGATTGAAGTCGCCCAACGATAGATATTCCTATAACCTATCGCAGCCTCCAGCAGCTGGCTCGCAAGCTTCCAAGAGCTTCCAAGCCCGACTGGCTCGATAGATTGAAGCTTCCAACCCAGTCATACCAATTGATCAAGGTCATCTATCGAAGGTGACTACAATCAATGATCACTATCATCATCAGTTGGGGACGACTGATATCCCTACAACCTATCGGTGCCTCCAGCAGCCGGCTTGCAAGCTCCAAAGCCCAAGCCCGACTAGCCCGATAGATTGAAGCTTGGTCTTCCAGGTCAGACCAAGCCGTACCAATTAATCAAGGTCATCTATCGAAGATGACTATAGTCAACTATCATTATTAGTTGGGGACGACTGATATTCCTACAACCTATTGGTGCCTCTAGCAGCTAGCTTGCAAGCTTTGAAGCCCAAGCCCGACTGGCCCAATAGATCGAAGCTTCTAGGTTATACCAATTGATCAAGGTTATCTATCGAAGATAACTAGTTAACTATTATCAATTGGGGACGATAAATATCCTTATAATCTATTAATGCCTCTAGTAGCTTATAAGCCTAGGCTTTTAAGCTTAACTAGCTTGACTAACTTATAGATTAAAGCTATTTTATATATTCTATAAAGGAGCTTAGAAATATAAAATAGTAATAATCTATAAGTAGTCTAAGGTTACCTAGCTTTTTTTAAGCTTAACTAAGCTTATAGATTAAAGCTATCTTATATATATCCTATAAAGGAGCTTAGGTATATAAAGATAGTAATAATCTATAAGTAGTTAAAAGTTACCTAGGTTTTTAAGCTTTACTAGCTTAATAGATTAAAGCTACTTGCTAAGACTAGTACTTACTAGTTATTAGCTAGCTAGAGGATCTTTTTCTTCTATTTCTAGTCGGCCTAAGACTAGTTATCTATAGCTATATTAGCCTTTTATTATAGGCTTTTATTAGTATCTTTTCTATCTAATACCTTCTATATAAGCTGCGCGCGGTATATACCTGCGACCTTATTAGAAGAGCTATTATAGAAACTACTATAAAAGACTTAGTATAAGAGCTTTTTAGCTTGATTTTCTACTAGCTTTATAAGCTAGAGCTTTTAGCTAGTTATCTAGCTAGCTTTTAAGCTAGCTATTTAGCTAGTTAGAGCGATTTTACGATTTTTTTTTTAACACGAAAATTAGGCTTCTTTTTTTTTTGGTAGCAACTTTAGCTTGTACCGCTAAAGTTGCTGGGGACGATTTGTGTTGCTTGTTATTTTACTCTCATACTAGCAGGAAGCTTCGCAGTAGGAAGCTTCGTAGTCAATCCAGCTAGCTGCAGGAAGCAGGGCAGGAAGCAGGGCCTGTGCCTATCACATGACCTAGCTAGTCACATGACCTAGCTAGTCACATGACCTAGCTAGTCACATGACCTAGCTAGTCACATGACCTAGCTAGTCACATGACCTAGCTAGTCACATGACCTAGTTAGAAAAGGGGTATAAGAGCTCGCAGCAGCAACCCTCTCTAGATAATTCAATCCAAGCCTTTACATCTCTCAAATTGAGCATGTGCCTTTGAAGTGTATCGAAGCTTCCGCAGCCACCTGCGGCTGTCCCCGCGGCCACCCGCGGCAGCCACCTGCGGCATGACTCTAGTCAGTTACTAGGTCGCAGATTATTGATATATTGACTCTTTTCCTCTTGGCTTGTGGGAGCCTTTCTTCCTACAAAATATATTATAATAAACTTAAACTTATATAGGTATTTAAATACTTTACTTTATACTAGAAAGTTAATAAACTTAAACTAGTTATTTAAATACTTTAACTCTTTAATTTTTATTAATAATAACTATCTTTTAATATTTACTTATATAAAATATTATAATTAAATAATTCTCTTTAAAACCTCTATATTTTATCTCTTTTATATATCTATTAATATAACACTTTCTCTAAGACTCTAGAAATATAGTACTAGTATTACTAAAAAGTAGTTATATATTAAAGATATTAATCTCTAGAAAAATAATATTAAAGATTAATAACTTAATAATTAAATTACTAAGTATATTCTTTACTATAATAATAAATAATAGAGAGACTTTTAGTTATAGAAAAACTTCTAAGATAATTTTAGAAATTAAAATAAAAAAAGCTTTAATTAAGTTAATAGAAATCTTATATAAGACTTTTAAGACTATTTATATAAAAATAGTATCTATAGTATTAGAAACTATAATAAGTATATTATAACTACTTTTCTAGAAATACTCTATAAAGAAATACTAATTTCTTAGACTTTAAAAGAAATTAACTAATAGATATCTTTTAGTAAATTTAATTTATATTAAAATAAGTTATATCTCTTATATTAATTAACTTTTTATATAAGAATATTAAGTTTAATAAACTCTTTTCTACTACTTTAAACCTTTTATTTAAAGCTAGAAAATACCTTAAAACTACTTTATTATAAATTAAGTTTTATAACTTTATAAACTTTAATATTATATAATAATTAAATAGTTAAAAAGATAGCTAATCTTATAAAGCTATATAAAAATACTAATAAACTTACTAGAAAGCTATATAATTTCTTTTTATTAAAATTAAATTTATTTTAAGATAAATATAATAGAATTAATTTATATAAAAACTTCTATTATAAGGCTCTACCTATTATACTTACTAGTAATACTAAATAATATTATTTTAATTATATATTTAAAAAAAACCTTATATATAATTAAATAATATCTAAAATCTACTAGAAATATAAAATAGAAAGTAATCTATAGTTTTACTACTAAGAATAAAATACTACTTCTATAAAAAGTATTATTAAAAAGAACTCTAAAAAAATAAAGCTTTAATACCTTAAAATCTTACTTAAAACTCTTAAATAAGTATATTAAAGACTATTTTTAGCTTTAATAGTAGACTAAAAGCTATACTAATAGACTTTAATTATAATTATAGGTTATTTCTAAATATAAGTAAGCTATCTATAGTTACTTATCTAGCTTTAAAGAACTAGCTAGAGACTTCTATAAGTCTATAAGTTTATATAAAACTAGAAGAGAGACTACTAGTTAATATTATATAAGTAAAATAATATATATAAACTACTATTATAACTATAATTCTTATACTAAAAGCTTAAGAAAATAAGAATTATAAAGAAAATATAGTAAATATTATATTTATAATAAACTAGAATATTAGTTAATAAACTATTTTAATAAGAAAAGATAATAATTAAAGGACTATTAGTAGAAGAATAAAAGATATATTTAACTACCTAATATATTACTTATTATTTTACTCTTACTAGTAGAAAGCTTTATAGTAGAAAGCTTTATAGTAAGAAGCTTTATAGTTAATCTAGCTAGCTATAGAAAGTAAGGCAAGAAGTAAGGCCTATGCCTATTATATAATCTAGCTAGTTATATAATCTAGCTAGTTATATAATCTAGCTAGTTATATAATCTAGTTAGAAAAGAGGTATAAAAGCTTGTAATAGCAACCCTTTCTAGATAATTTAATTTAAGCCTTTATATTTAAGTGCTTTTGCAGCTATCTATAGCTATTTCTACGGCTACTTGTAGTAGCTACTTATAGTATAACTCTAGTTAGTTACTAGATTATAGATTATTAATATATTAACTCTTTTTCTTAGCTTATAAAAGCCTTTCTTTCTATAAAAATAGTAGTTTTACTTAGGCTAGCTATCTATTAGGCTAGAAGACCTATAACCTTAAAGCCTAGCTCTATTAAGATAACCCCCTTTATAAATTATAACTAATTAAATTAAACTATATAAACTACTTAATTAAATATATAATATATAAGCTAGCTATAGCTATAGCTATTAGGCCTAGTAGTAGCTTTTAAAGCTACTAATCTTCTAGCTATATTAATCTATTAGTGCCTCTAGTAGCAAGCTTATAAGCCTCTAAAAGCTTTTAAGCTTAACTAGCTTGATAGATTAAAGCTTTTTATTTAGTTAATTAAAGTTATCTATTAAAGATAACTATAATTAACTATTAATTAAAATAATAAATATTACTATAATCTATTATAGCTTCTAGTAGCTAGCTTATAAGCTTTAAAGCCTAAGCCTAACTAGCCTAATAGATTAAAGCTTTTAATCTAGTTATATTAATTAATTAAGGTTATCTATTAAAGGTAACTATAATTAATAATTACTATTATTATTAGTTAGAGACGCTAGATATCTCTATAATCTATTGTAGCCTCTAGTAGCTAGCTTGTAAGCTTTAAAGCCTAAGCTTAACTAGCTTAATAGATTAAAGCTTCTATTAAATTATACTAATTAATTAAGGTTATCTATTAAAGATAACTATAGTTAATTATTATTATTAGTTAGAGATAACTAATATCTCTATAATCTATTAGTACCTCTAGTAACTAGCTTGCAAGCTCTAAAGCCTAAGCCTAACTAGCCTAATAGATTAAAGCTTCTAAATTATACTAATTAATTAAGGTTATTTATTAAAGATAACTATAATTAATAATTATTATTATTAGTTAGAGACACTAGATATCTCTATAGTCTATTATAGCCTCTAGTAGCTAGCTTGTAAGCTTTAAAGCCTAAGCCTAACTAGCTTAATAGATTAAAGCTTCTAATAAATTATACTAATTAATTAAAGTTATTTATTAAAGATAACTATAGTTAACTATTATTATTAGTTAGAGATAACTAATATTTCTATAACTTATCATAGCCTCTAGTAGCTAGCTTATAAGCTTTAAAGCCTAAGTCTAACTAGCTTAATAGATTAAAGCTTCTAATAGATTATACTAATTAATTAAAGTTATCTATTAAAGATAACTAGTTAACTATTATTAATTAAAGATAATAAATATCTCTATAATCTATTAATACCTCTAGTAGCTTATAAGCTTAGGCTTTTAAGCTTAACTAGCTTAACTAGCTTATTAAATTAAAGCTATCTTATATATTCTATAAAAGAGCTTAAAAATATAAAATAGTAATAATCTTTAAGTAGTCTAAGGTTATCTAGCTTTTTTAAGCTTAACTAAGCTTATAGATTAAAGCTATCTTATATATATTCTATAAAGAAGCTTAGGTATATAAAAATAGTAATAATCTATAAGTAGTTAAAGGTAACCTAGGTTTTTAAGCTTAACTAGCTTAATGGATTAAAGCTACTTACTAAAGACTAGTACTTACTAGTTATTTTAGCTAGCTAGAGAATCTTTTTCTTCTATTTCTAGTTAGCCTAAGACTAGTTATCTATAGCTACTAGCCTTTTGTTATAGGCTTTTATTAGTATCTTTTCTATCTAATACTTTCTATATAAGCTATATGTAGTATATACATATAACTTTATTAAAAGAGCTATTATAGAAGCTACTATAGAAGACTTAGTATAAGAGCTTTTAGCTTGATTTTCTACTAGCTTTATAAGCTAGAGCTTTTAGCTAGTTATCTAGCTAGCTTTTAAGCTAGCTATTTAGCTAGTTAGAGTAACTTTTACGATTTTTTTTTTTTAATATAAAAATTAAGCTTTCTTTTTTTAGTAGTAACTTTAGCTTATACTACTAAAGTTACTAGAGATAATTTATATTACTTATTATTTTACTTTTACTAGTAAAAAGCTTTATAGTAGGAAGCTTTATAGTAAAAAGCTTTATAGTTAATCTAGCTAGCTATAGAAAGTAGAGTAGAAAGTAAAGCCTATGTCTATTATATAATCTAGCTAGTTATATAATCTAGCTAGTTATATAATCTAGCTAGTTATATAATCTAGCTAGTTATATAATCTAGCTAGTTATATAATCTAGCTAGTTATATAATCTAGCTAGTTATATAATCTAGCTAGTTATATAATCTAGCTAGTTATATAATCTAGTTAAAAAAGAGGTATAAGAGCTTATAGTAGTAACTCTCTCTAGATAATTTAATTTAAGCCTTTATATCTAAGTGCTTCTATAGCTACCTATAGCTATTCCTATAGCTACTTATAGTAGCTACCTATAGTATAACTCTAGTTAGTTACTAGATTATAGATTATTAATATATTAACTCTTTTTTTTAGCTTATAAAAGCCTTTCTTTCTATAAATTAATAAGAGAAAATTCTAAGTATTTCTTACTATATATAAAGGCAAGAATAGTAATAATAATAATAATTATACTATAGAAGTATAAAAAGCTTCTAAAACTTACCTTTAAAATAATAATACTACTAATAATAATAATAGTAATAATAGTACTTATAATAAAAAAACTAATATTATTATTAACTTCTTTATAATTAGTCTTTAATCTAATAATTAAATAGTTTATAATATTTTAAATAATAAAGCTATTAAATATACTTATCTATAATATAATTTATATAGATAAAAAGCTATAAAAAATATAATATAAATATTATAAAATAAATATTCTAATAAAGTATTTAAAAGTATTTTACTTAATATAAGTACTTTAGAATACTTAATAGTAAGTATATAATAAGTTAAAGCTTTAATAAAGCTTATACTTTTATTAAAGATTAAACTTATAGAAGAAGTTTAAATTATATTTAGTATAAAATTTACTTAATTAAATAATATTATTTATATACTTATAGTATTAAGCCTAATAATATTCTATATTTTAAATATAAGTACTCTCTTTCTTCTATTTATAATAGATATAGACTAATTAAGTATTAAAATAGATAACTTTAATAATATACTTATATAAAAAAGCTTAAAAATACTAATTATTTATAAATAGAAATATCTTTAATAAACTTTAAAAGCTAAAGAAATAATAGCTTTCTATCTATTAGAAAAAGACTTCTATTAGCTATATTAATATTTTAAATATCTTTTAATTTAATATCTAGCTAAAGTACTATAAAAAGCTAGTAAAGAATTTAAAAATAATACTATTAGAAAGCTAATAAAAGCTTATTACTACTACTAGATATATAGTAAAAGCTCTAGTTATTTTAAATTTAATTTTTAAAATAACTATAAGTTTAACTATAAAATTATAGTTAATATAATATAACTAGAAAATAAATCTATTATATATATTATTAATATAGCTATTTTATTTTAAGTAGTTAAATTCCTTAAACTTTAAAAGTAAAAAGCTAAAAATATTTAAAATATATTATATAAATACTAGATAGATATTTATTTAAGTCTTTTAGACTAGATAGTTTATAATACTAGAGAGAACTTTACTTTAGCTAAATTTTATAATTATATAAAACTACTTACTATTAATACTAATAAAGTATCTATAGAAGTCTATAATAGTATTAGTAAAGTTAAAAGATATTATAAATCTCTTTACTAAGCTTATAAGATTATTATAAAATCTATAAAATATTAACTATTACTAGAGTAATACCTTTAAATAGCTATAAAAGCTATTAATAATACTACTAGTTCTAATAGACTTATACTAACTTTACTTATCTTTAAAGTCTATTTATAAATAACTAATAATTTTCTATTTAACTTACTAGCTATTTAAAAAGCTAAAGCTATTTATAAAACTACTAATAAAGTTAAAAGACTTCTAGCTAAAAGGTAAGTATATAATACTCTAGCTATAAGAAATAGTTTTAAAATAATACTAATATATAAATTACTTCTTTAATTAAATATATATATTTAAAGAGAAAAAGAAGAATAATATAGCTTTTATAGGCTAATTACTAATAATAAAGAAATCTATATATTAAAGTTACTTTATAAACTAATAAAATTTAAAACTACTATTATAAAGCTTTATTTTAATAATCTATAGAATAAAGAAAACCCTTCTATAAAATAACTAATTAAATCTAATATTAATAAAACCTTTTCTTCTATTAAAAAAACTATAAAAAGAGATATTAAATCTATTAAAAGATAAAAAAAAAGACTAAGAAAGACTTTTACCTTATAATATTATATAGACTTAATAATAGAAAATTCCTTTAATAAATATATAAAATAATAGAATAATACTTTTTATATAAATAAAAACTAAAAGATTACTTTAATTAAAAGAATTAAATAGTTTAATATATTATTATATATATTTCTAATAGTAAAAGAAAAGAATAACTAGTAACTTATACTTAACTTTTACTAGTAAAATAAAATAACTACTTTAAGTAAACTCTTTAAATATATTAATTAATTAAAACTTAATAATCTTTAAGCTTATAATATATTTTATTTTATATTTTTTAATTAAATAAAGTATAATAATTAAAGACTATTTAACTTATATATAATATAATAAATTAAAAGTAAAGATACTTTTATACTATATAAAAAGTCTAGACTAGTTATTTAAAAGTATAATAATAGAGAAAAAGAGCTAATTCTAATATAATTTCTAATAATTTAATAAGTAAGTTAATATTTAATTATAATACTAGTACTTTTATTAAAGTTTTAAGAAATTAAGCTTTAAATTAAAGATATTATATAAGCTTATATTTAATTATTAATATAGTTAAATTAATTAATTATTATAAAGATACTATAGTAAATAGTATACTTATATTCTACTAGTATAATTATAGAAGTAGTAAAGCTTTTATATAGAATTATAGAAGCTAGTATCTATTAGTAAGTAACTTACTTTTACTATTATTATAATAACTTTTAGATAATAACCTTTATATATAACTTTTACTTATTAATATTAGTACTAGAAAATAAAAATTTTAAAATTACTAGAATATAAACTAATAATATATTAGATTTAAGTAATAAAAACTTCTTTAATTAAAAAGAAATTAAACTTTAGAAAGTAAAGTTTACTATTAAACTAAAATAAAAGCTTACTATTAATATACCTTTAATCTTTAATAAATATATACTTATTTAAGATAAAAATAATATAATAGAACTTTAATAGAAAGGTTAAAGTAAAAAGCTTTATTTAATTAATATAAAATCTACTAATATTAAATAAAATTATATTAAATAAAGTATTTAAAAAGCTTATATTATAAGTATCTATTAGCTTAAAGCCTTATATAATTTATCTATTATAGCTTAATATTAAAAGTTTAAACTAGAAAATATAGCTTATTTAAATAAATACCTTAAGTAGTAAATTAAAAACTAAAAGTATAAATTATATATAATTTCTTTTAACCTTAAAATCTTAAAATTATATATATTTATAGATAGCTTATTAGTTAATAATAAAGATTTAAGTTTCTAGATTAAATATATTATTATTATTACTAATAAAGAAATAAAAGAGACTAAATTTTCTATAAAAGGTAATATTATTATATATAGCTTAACTAAAAGTAAATATATAACTTAAAGTACTCTAGTATTTAAATTATATAATATAATATTAGAAGTAAATATAGCTTATATAATTATAATAACTTTAAATCTTATCTTTAATAGACTTAAAATACTATAAATACTTATAATTCTTTATATAAACTTTCTATTATTATATAAATACTTTATTAAACTTAGTATAATAAAGGAAAAAAAGTTAATAATTAATATTATAGCTTTAAAATAGTTATATAAGTACTATAAAATATATAAAATTAAATAAATTAATAGAAATAATAATCTAGCTAATATTATAATAAAGATATTATTAAACTAAGTGCTTAAGACTTTTATTAATAAAAATAAAATAATAATATAAGTAAAAGAATAGATAAAGAGAACTAAAATAGCTTTATAAAAAAGCTAGTATAATTAGTACTATATAAAATAGATTAATACTACCTCTCTATAAAATTTCCTTTCTTTTATTATTATAACTATTTAATTATAATAATTACCTATTATTTCTTTTATTTAAAAGACTACTAGTATTAGTATTATTACTTCTATTAATACTATTAATATTACTAATATTATTAATATTATTAATATTAATAATCTTATAAGTTACACTAAGTAGCTAGAAATCTATAGTAGCTTATCTTCTATTATTTTAATTAGCCTATTATATAAGTATAGCACGCTATAATATAATTAAATACACATTATAAAAGTAGAGTATTAAATAGAGAAAGTAAGTCTAGCTTTAACGCTACAAAAAGCTAGCTTAATATTATACTCTTATATAGAAAAAGGTAAGACTTGAATATAACCCTTTTGAATACCCTTTGTTACGCTTTACAATCTAATTGTAATGTTACATTACCCTTAGTAATGCCTACACCTATAGTTATATTATAATCCACTCCATGTATAATATAGTTAATACGACTCTATAGAAGCTAGCTTGGCCCTTTGCTACGAATGTCCCGTATCTGAAAAAGTAATTATAGATAAATGACAACTACAAAGCTGGTTAACGATCTCCAACTTGATACTCGTACAAGCATAGTTATACCAACGTAGAATCTAGAAGTAAGAACGGCAAGTTTCAACTTCAACAAACATAAAGTGACTAACTTTTTCAAAATGAAATAATGCTCAACTCTTGACTAGATTCCAAATTTAGAACTATATTAACCCGATATGCAACTACAGAACCTGTCCTCGTGCAGCTTGCCACTGCACTTCGCGGCTCGTAACCGCCCAGAATCCATGCGAACCCACTTGACCGTCATTCCAGGAGGCAATTTCACCAACATGTGGAGATGGGATCTGAATATACATTCTTCCAGAGCGTTGCGCAGCTTGGGAGGAGGCGTGCCATACTTGAAAAGCGAATGAATGAGTCGGCATCGGGGCTTTCGCAAATCGTAAAGACTTTTTTGAGTAGCTTGAACGGGTGATTCATCTTATGGCGGAAAGGGACTGAAGACGTAACAAGTTGTTCTGCTTCCTCACCAAGTGTCGGACATGAAGTAGTATCCTTGTGGTGTTATGAGGAGAAACATATAATCCTTTGAACAGCTGCATTTAGAGACCTCGGCCTCTACGATACTTTGCTCCTGGCTTACATGGATCTATCTTCGTCACGTAAGCTAGTCATTGGAAAAGAGCGTCCTGTAGGAGCAGGAGTGCATCTCATACTCTGGGGCGTATAGTAAATATCAGTAGAACTACTCGAACCCCTTGGAGGGATTGTTCGTATCACATTTATTTCTGTGCAAGTCTTTGTTGAACATGTCTTTGTTGTATATGAACACAACAGCGTAGCCTTTTTTACCCGTCTATTAATGCGAAATGAACAAGCAAAACAGCAACCGTTAGCATGAGTTTGCACAATATTCCTAATTCGGCAGGCAAGAAGGCGCCGTCAGATTCAAGACGTCGCAGAAGCAGACCGGGGTCACGGAAAGACGTTTCATGTCGTTCATTACGTGTTTACACCTCACCCATATTGCATCCATTTTTCCAGAGGCAGCGGGTGGTCGATGCAGGGCCAGCATGCTACCATGTCTTGTATGATAAGTGCTTGCTGGAGGGCCTTGCGCAGATCTGAAAACGTAACTCATGCAGCATTGATGTAGGGAAAAGAAATATATTGAGGGGCTGACTCCGGGCAGCCCAAGAACAACCGCGAACCAATATTCAAAGCCAGAAGCCATCTCACCGCAATTGCGGACATAGTACAAAGGCCTTCCATTGGATTCTTCTGGTTCTCGTTCAAATGTTGTGATCACCAAGGCGATGACAGTCTTCGATGGACATATGGCAGACATCCAATCCAAGCAACTTCCAAGTTAAAGCAAAGACCGCTGTTGGTTCCGAGTCTGCAAGATGCATACGAAGACGTTACCCAACGACGAAGTTGTCGAAAGCTGTGCTGTTGCAAATGGCCTACACATGGGCAACAAGTCTGAGGACGAATCCATAGGCCACGCCACGCCCATCCCGGCTTGTCTGAGAAAGCCGGTTAGTTTTCCGCAAACTCATCCAGATCCACGACTCAAGAGCGAGGCACAAGGAAACTCGGTCACCAAAGATTTGCACCCATTTGCCGAGCAGAAGCTCCCGAAGACGGCAACCCCCTCCTCTGTGTCAAACGAGCTGGACTCGCACAAAGTGTGTATCATCGGTGCCGGTGTGGCGGGTCTTTACATCGCCATGATTCTGGACGACCTTGCCATTCCCAATCTCACGTATCAAATCGTCGAGGCCAGTCCGAGAATTGGTGGGCGGATATATACACACCACTTCAGCAACGACAAACATGACTACTACGATGTCGGGGCCGCAAGATTTCCCTACACCCAGCCCATGGCAAGAGTCTTCGACCTGTTCAAACGGACTGGGGTTCCATTGAAACCCTACTGTGTGAATGGAGGGGAAGCTTGCCCGAGGTATTTCAATGGCAGACTCTTTGATCGTGATGAAGCCGACCCGCATCATGTCAGCAAGTCTCACGGGGGTTCGGTGCCTGATGTTGTGGTAGCTCAGTGTCACGACCTTCTAGAGCAAGAGTATGCACCGTATAGACAGAAGCTGAGCGAGGACTTCAGGCGAGGCTTCCAGCAGCTTCTGAGAGCCGATGATTTCAGTATCCGGGACCATCTCCATCGTGGCGGCCCGGACGGCACTCGACCGAGATTCGACTTCCCCAGTATCCAGTGGATGGAATCGCAGATTTCAAACACTGGATTCTTCGACCGCGCTTTCTCAAGAGGTGTTTTGAAGTCGCACTTCGGGACAGGCATTTCCTGGTGGTGTGTCGACGGAGGCTCCGCGCTGCTCACCGACGCTATGCAGAAGATGACCAAACGTAAGGTTGAGACGAAGAAACGTGTGACATGCGTCGCTATTGATCAAAGGGACACCAAACCGAACAATATGTCAGTCCACATACAGGGCGAAAACGAGCCGCGTACAGGGATCAGCACTGTTTTCAATACTGCCACTCTCCCTTCAATGGCACTCATGGATCTCTCCAGCTTGAACTTGCATCCTTCACAACGGGAGGCAATCAGTTCCATACATTACCGAGACTCGGCCAAGGTCGCTATCAAGTTCAACTATCCATGGTGGTATGTTCACTGCGGGATCACCGGCGGCACCGCCACGACTGACTTGCCTCTACGAGTATGCGTGTATCCAGAGCACAGCGCCGTCGACAAGTCTGACAAGCCTTCGGTGCTTCTCGCATCCTATACCCAAGGCCAGGACGCGAGCCGCATTTCCACCCTTATAAACGCTTCTGGTACTGACGGGGGGCCATTGATAGATATCATGTTGAGGGATTTGGCCAAACTGCACGCCAAGCATATGACGTATGAAATGATCAGGGATGCATACTCCGGCGAGTATCACGCTTACTCATGGGCACTTGACCCTTACGCCTTTGGCGGGTATGCATCATTCGGGCCCTCGCATGTACGGAACCTCTATCCCTTTTTGACTCGGCCCGCGGCACAGGGTAAATTCCATATAGTCGGTGAAGCAGTCAGCACCTGGCAGGGCTGGGTTGTGGGGGCTTTAGATAGTGCTCATGCTGCTTTGTATAAGTTTCTTCGTAGGTACGATATGAAAGACGCAATAGAGAAGCTAGAAGAGCGTTGGGGTCATAGCAACGAGCTCCAGGCTATGCTGCAGGTAACCGAAAGCATCGACATTGAGTGGCCAGTGTTAAAAGGGAGGTAGTCAATGGCGTACACGAAGCCAGGAGAAAGGAGAAGAGAGATGGAACTAGCTTCTCCGTGTTGTTGACTTGACACGAGTTCTGTACCAGGCATGACACGCAGAAGGGTTGCGGCCCTCGTGGCACAGAGCGTGCCCTGGGTATTTGTGCGTATTAAGATTTGTTAACCAGGTTGAGTAAAAGTCAGTTTCATCGCAACAGATCTTGTTGTTGATGAGTAGTCTATGATTAGCGTTGGATTCTGGGCTCCTCTGGATGAGTACTACCGTGAAACAGAGACTATCAAATTGAGTAAAGGCGTGTTAATAAGTTTCGATCAAAGCTTCTCATCAGAGAAGTAGCAGATGATATGTCCAGAATATTACAAGGGTTGAATGATGGCGCAAGTGAGTGAGCGTATTTGCAACTTCTAGAATATTTTATTAATCATTGTATTTTGAGGTAAATAACGTCGAAAGTACACATGTATGAAGAATTTCTTACAGATAGAGGCATTCTATTAACGGGTTCGAGGTGGCGATAGTGCGGCCGATCAGCGGGAAATCTGTGATGTTGAATACCTCGTGTTGAACTCTCCGAGTCAGATCATCGCACAGAAGAGACCAACACGGCTCTCGCCGGTTAGTGGCAGGAAATGGCAAATATATAATGTGTGTATAATGTGTGTATAATGTGAAGTTGTTGGACGAGGAGGCGGGTTACGATAAAACCATCAAAGTCTTCAGGGTATGTTTGTGCCTCTTTGAAATCCTGCCGGCGGCCCGTTGAACGCGGGGACAGTAAATTTTTGTGTGTCGTCCATGGAATGCCTCAATGACCTTGCTTGCGCACGGTCACGCCCGTGTTTGTTCAAGAATGACGTCCTGGAGCTCCCATCGTGGCCATTATCTGTACCAACAGCTGCGAACCCTAAGGATGCTGCGAATATCATGCCCCGAAATTGCCAGCATGAACGTGCTAAAGCAAAGGATGAGTTCGGGGTTCATGGCGGCATTGTTGCGAGCCTTGACGGCAAGAGAAGAAAATGAAGTGAAAGCATGATGAAGTGGGATTGGCAATACATTAGTTATAACCCCAGGGTGAATAACCTTGGACCAGCATAGGATGCCTAGGAAGGTCCGACCGGGGTCGAAAATTGTCGCAGAAATTTACCGTGGCCGTGACCAAGTCACTTTTCTTGTGACAAAAACTCCATCTCGCCTCGACATGACGAACAAGGACGTTTTCTCGCCAGCTACGGAGTACATGTTACTTACACTCTTACCCCTTCTTATTGGTTTCAGAAACCCGCCGGCCTGAACGTCTGCCACAAGAGGCAATATTTGCGCGGCTACACGGCATTATAACTCTTGGACTCCAAAATCTGGACTACATCGGACTACATCCAAGAGTTTGGGTCACCGAGTCAACATGCGCGGCCGATCATAACCAGACATGGCCATTTCCATGCGCCCCTACGGACCAATACACTCTTACCCTTGGCTTGGAGCGGCAACCTGGTTGGAGTCTGGACTCTGAAGCGGCTGACGACAATGGTATCGCTACGCAAGTTGTCAATCTTCTTTGCCTCCACAGAAGCATCTCGAGCTGGCCGCAGACAACAACGACAACAACAACGACAACCAAGGCGGAGGGCAATCACTGTTGGGCAATGGAAGAGATTGGCTCCCGACAACGCGTTGGAGTTCAAGGTTGTTAATGCCAAGGCAGGTCCTTTGCCCCAAAGGCTACAGATGGCAATACACTAAGCCAATTCTTACCTGACAGGGCGAGCTGGTCACGGAAGGTCCTCGAGTTGGCAGGAGGCTTCGGGTTTCTCGACGAGACACGCAAAGAGGCTATAGAAAGGGCCATTGCTCCCATGGTCGCAGAAGTCAGCAAGTATGCTGAGATGCCGAAAGACTCATCTCTGAAAGAATCCATCCCCTCGAAGATTGTAGGTCAGGAGCAACCAAACTGATAACGGTGAAACCATAGGCGGATGGCTGCGGTTTCCGGTTTCGATCCCCTTTCCAGCATCACTCAGGAAAGAGAAGCTGCGACGCGTATACCTAGGCAGCAGGGCTAGAGAATGGCCTACGGTCTCCGTGGAAGTACGTACGCAACCTCTCTTTCCGTCGGCCAGAGAGTCAGCAGCCCGCACGCCAAGCCGTGACTGTGCAGGCGAAGAACCCGCCATGAGTCAACCGGTCAAGATGAGCTGAAGCACATACATAGGGCCCTCCCTCCATGCGATGTGACATCCAGATCGGAAGCTTATAATCGGCCGCCAGTACTCCGTACATTTCCCGTCCAAGCCGGTAACAAGTCCCCGGTTTCGTCAGTGTTGATCACCCGGAGTCCAGAGCCATCCAATTCCGCTCGCGATCCGCTTCCTCCAGGCGTATACTACACAGCCATCGCCAACCAGCGCGCCGCCTAGACTCGCCGGTCGGCTCTTGCCCTCGTCCCAGTGCAGATCGGCATCACAAACCGCAGGCATGCCCGCCACGATAGGCTCCAGCTACAACGTAGACTACTCAACCACCGACGTAGTCAACGTCTGGCGCACCTCGCGGCTGAAATTCATTAAGATTGACAAAAACGACAACAACATCAAGGCTTTCATCCACCAAACCGAGCAAGACCCCGTGGTGCTATCTCTCGCTTCCGAGTACACGCTTGCACCCCAGAGCCAATCAGATCTCGACGAAGGCTTAGACGCCCTGAGCAAGTCTCTCCTCGGAGTAGCTATCTGCCTCCGCCCAGCAGAGGAGGAAGGAGAGTCGTCGAAAGAGCCGACCATTATCGGGACAATGTGTCTTGGCTGGGGGGGGATCAGCCCGCGCATCGCGCACCACCGCTCAGCGCACATGGGCATCGCGCTGAGCAGGACGCATCAGAACAAAGGATACGGAAGGGAGGCCATCAATTGGATGCTAGATTGGGCCTTCAAGCATGCGGGCTTGCACACGGTCTGCATGATTGCCACGAGCTACAACCAACGGGGCATTCATTTGTATCAGGACATCGGCTTTAGGCTGGAGGGACGCAGGAAGGAGGTGTGTTATTTCAACAGAGCTTGGCACGACGAGCTGGATTTTGGCATGACGGAGGAAGAGTGGGAGAGGCTGCGGGGGCTTTCTTCCGGATAATGTGGAAAAGAGCAGAAGAGCTCGCGCCCATGATATCAGACATGGCACTCTTGAGATAGAAAGACATCCTACGTAGTGGTGTGGGAAGCATTATAAGCGAACTACCGCTCCGCATGGAGATCAAGTGGGATCTCCCATCCATCTTGGTTTATGCTGAGCGAGCTGCAGCTTGATACGATGACCCGGTGCTTCTGGGATGCAGGACTTGATGAAACATGTCTTCTGGTTTTGTTGATATGGCCGAAGTCGCCACATGTCTTCTTCACTAGGATGGAAATATCTCTACACTAGTATTGTTAGACAGATAAAGGTTCTATATAGAGTAGTCGGCATTCAAACTCTCAAATCATTCATTATACTACTGGAAAGAGGACTTTTCCAAGCTGTGGTAGGGACCGATAGTCCCATAAGCCATAACTTATGTATTTTACGTATCTTTTTATGAGGGGCGAAGAGAAAGCTTGGTACGAAGCTACACTACCAGCGCGGTGATACCCATCTATCCTTTCGAATGTCTGCTGCAAAGCGTCGTTTTTTTAGGGGAGGGAGGGGGGGCGGCATGATTGTTCACCATGTTTGAGGGTGCTTCCTATGCAAACGCAGTGTTCCTATCTTCATAACCAGGAACCGAAGGGCTAGACCCCATGTTCAAGAGCTCAAGTGGCACATATCAGACGAAGTCTTGGCATGGAGGGCGGCACAGGCTGGCTGGTTGTGGTTCCCTAACGCTGGATTAAATTGAAGGGAGGCAAATCATTACTGCTGAGGGTAAAGCATCTGACGTAGCTCAAGGCAGTCAAAGCTGATGGTAGAAACTATTCATTACTGGTCTGATGCGGTGCCACATCGTGGTCCGAAAGGCATTGTAAGGTCAACCTCGGAATACGTGAAGCGATGCTGATCCGGTCGAGAGACAACGAAGGTGACGTAACAACAGAAGAGTAGCCAATGAACTCATTTGTCCATCTGCGTTGTGTGACAGAAAGTGAAAACTCGTTGCGACTTGTTATGACAACGCGACATGGCTTGCTTAGACTTGTGCGAGTACATGACGCAAGACCATCACATTCCACGAAGTTGAATATGGGAGAGGGCTGGATGAGGCATGACCAGCAGTGACTCATTTTCTGACATCTCATGCTGCGTGAGAGTGTTTGGGCTCCCGAGTGAGCTCGGCCCTTGATCCCCAACCTGAGGAACGGGGGAGCCATGGCAAAAGCGACGACATGGCTGTGTAACCTATATGCCGGCAGAGCGTGGCGTTTGTGCACGGGATTCCTGCCAGGTCCACGACCATATGTACAATGTGAAGCTTGGCCATGTACTCCGTACTCCGTATAGCATGTCGTATCGGTTGGGTGTGCTCGGTAGCTACTCCGCAGTCACTCATCATTCATTCCGTCGTGTGACAAGACGTGCTCTTCGCAGGCCACAACGAAGGTCTCAACCCACCATGGAGGCCTAAGCCAAGATCTGGGGTTGATGATGTCTTGAAGAGAGCAGACAGGCCGCCATCAATGAGTACAGATTGTCAATGAAGGGAAGGGGTTTTGAACGTCACCAAGACAAAAGACCGAGGGTGAGGGCAGAAGAGATACAGTAGCTTGCATGGCGACCATGTCAAGCAGTCAGTCGTGCTGGACTGGGCCGGGTCCGTCGCTCACATCTCTTTGTTCAGCAATGGCCATGTTTGACGGAATCCCGTTTTTTTTTTCTGGCAGGTGGTAATGTAAAGTACGTAGTAGTAGTATAGAACTCCGTAGTATTGACTGTGATGGATGTACGCACATGCTCCGTACTTTGCAATGTGGCGGATGGTGGGACGGTGCCTCTTGCTCGGGTCACCATCAGCGACGAGGTGACTGAATGGGCTGGACAAGGACGAAAAAGAGGAAGCCAAATCTGGTTCAAGGTTCAATGTTCAATGTTCAATGTTGGGTGCGCACCGACAAGGCTCCAAGTGGCCGTCCCTTTTGATGCATTGCATGGCCAAGGCAGGGATTGCGTGGGAACATTGAATGGCTGGGTGCGTGCATTGGGCTTGATGGGCGGATTGGCTAACTGGCGCGAGTATGGACATCCAAGGGCAGGAAGGAGCATTGGAGCATTCGACGTCCATGTTGAACGAGCAATACTCCGTACTGTGAAGCATGGAGGGCCAAATCATGCATAGCGCAGAATAATTGGAGACATGAGAGCTGCGACTGCCGTCTGGCTGTGACGCATCACCAACCAGACGTCGTGATGCCGTGGTTCTGATGTTCGTGTTGCCCGACAGCAAACAGGTTTCAAGTTGTTGTTGTCGTCGCTTTCTCCCTCCAGCCTCTCTTCTCTGCCTTCACCATTGAATGTTGTGTGGCATTGATCCTAGCGCCATCCAGCGAACCATGTACTACTCCGTGTGGTCTGATCTACCAAATGCTTATGGTGGGCTTCACATCGAATCGGGTGCCGACCAGACAGCAAGGTTTAGTGGCTTTTCGCCCTAACCTTGTACAGTTGCGGGGAGGTCTCAGGTGACCTCGAGTGCTCGCCGACGAGGTCCGGCTGGCACGATTGTATCTAGCGCCATCAAGGGTAGGTACCTACAGGTACTTTACTCAAGACACCAGAACATACTACCTAGCCCACCCAACAGGTAGGTTACTGACCCAATGTACGTGCCTCTAGGTACCTGTTAGCTGCTCAGAGAACCAGGAGGCAGTAACTAGTGGATGGATCTATTGGTATTTGGTATCGACATTGAATGCCAGTGCAGTTCTGGCACATTAACATGAAGCCAATGCTAACAAGCCACTGCCAATGCCAGTTCATAGCAGGACGCTGTCCAGGCCAGGAACTTCCCTTCCGCCAATCCAAGCAGTGCTCAATTGACAATCACCTTTCAAGTGACGGTACTGCTCAGATTGCACGGCTCACCCCTCCCAGTTTATATCTTCCTGTTTCTCGTTTGTACTTCAATATTTGTTTTGTTTCCCCCATGCTCATTAATTTTTTCCCTTTGGTGCACTCCGTTTCTCACAGAAACTCGCGCTTCTTCCTCCTTTGGCTACTCTCTTCATACCACTGATCGACTTCTAGCCCCCGTGCCCGATGCATGCAGTATCAGTGGTGCCAGTCTCGCTGAAGTCACGGATAACAAAGGCGTGCGCTCGACTGTGCTACGAACTTTCTGACTACTGAGGCCTTCGATTCAATTCTACTACTTTTCTTCTCCTCTTTCATCTTTGCCACGACGACACACAGCGACAAAAATGTCTCTCCTGTCTGACGCTGCCGATATTCTCCGAAGTGCCGCTCTCCTCATTGCAGACCAGGAAGTGCCCAGAGGCCGCAAGAGATCTCGAAGCTCGTCCAGAACTGCGGGCTCCAAGTCCCTTCGGCCCGACGAGTCCAGCACGCTTCGAGGAAGGTCACCACGTCGTGCCACGTCTCCTTTCCCACTACCTTCGCGCAACACCTCACCTTCTGTCCTGAGGTCGCCTACAAGCCAGATCTGGTTTTACAACCAGCTACGACGGGCTCGCCGGGAGCACTGCCCATCTCGCACTTCCTCCCGTAGCGACCGAAGCTTCAGACGGCGGACAAGAAGTCGAAGCCGAGGCTCTCGTCAAGAACACGAACCTGTTCGTTCTTCTGATGTCCTCTCTAGCTTGAGGAATGAAGTTTTATACGAACATTACGACATGAGTAGCAACAAAAACAAATCGTGACCCACACAGAAATAAAGAAACAAGGAACAAGGAAAACCAAGAAAACCTACATCAAACATGTCAATCATCGCGACTATTCTTGACAAAATTGTATCGTCTTGTACAATACCTGTGACACGCGTTGTACCAAGCATCGAAAACTGGGAGATTCATTGTTTGGATTAAAAGGAAGCAGGCTGCTCTATATCTTCGTCTTTCCTTTTCTTATGTACTTTTGACATACACGCAGCGGGGTGATGGTCGGAAAACGGTATTCTATCGGAAGCACGCAGCAAGGGATGATTGGGATTACTGGCGTTTAAGAAGCAATGACAACAGTGTTCTTTGAAACACCGACCTATGTAGTAAAACTACAAAAACAATTCAACACAAATCTTCAATAGTCTATCAGCACGCGTCCCAATCTCCAATCGATAGCTGATGATGGTCCGAGAACCGGGACCCAAGACACTGTCTATTTCAGACAAACTTGATATGGTTTAGTCCAGTCCAGAGTTGGGAGTAAGAAGTACAGTCAAGTGATTACCCAGGCAGGTCCTTTGGTAAGAGTACCTAAGGTAGTAAGTACCTTGGTAGTTATGGATGTACAACTACCTGTTATTCCGAGCTCACCTGGAAGTACCGGCAGGGTGCCAAGGCCCCTGTATGGTCGCTCGCTGGAGCCAATGACATCTTCGAACGTGGGCGGGTACGTAGAGTGGAGCCCCATCAGGAGCTTTGTTCATGCCTTGCCGACAACTTTTTTGATCTTGACGATTCCTGATGTCCAAAATTTGCCGTGTTTCCGCATCAATCTTACCCAGCATCGCGGCAGCTTGCATATCCGGGGTTCTATATCGCCACGTGCATCTTCGCCCATGAAGAGACATACTGCCAAATAGTACGATCCTCTCGTTCGTCGACGATTACAGTTGCCCAACGACGACCGTTTACGTCCGCCACACGATATATCAACACAGCGACCCGAAATCCCCGCGACTTCTGAACCCCGATAGCCTCTCACCGCACGTATGCCGGTCATACTTCTTTCGGCTTGGGCGTAGGTGTTGGCAACTCATGCAGTGAGTTGCACACACGGGGCCTGATGCTAGAAAGAACGGCCGCGAGCCTGGAATCATGCCATCTCCAGCGCGTCCTTTCTAAGCCGGCCCGATCCTCGAAACGATGCAGGCGGCTCCATACGGGCTTCTGGCAGCATGGTGCTTCTGCAATTGAGCTGTCTAGTGTCTGGCCCTCTTCTATCAGAGGCGCTCAAGGGGAACAAGAGACTGTTGATCTATCTGCTCAACAGCCTCTGCAGGCCGGCCTCTTGAATTCAACATTCCTTCTAGACTTTTTATATCCAAGTGGGACATATGCGTATCTAAGACGCCTATATCCATCACTTTTGCGTCCCCGGGAAGAGTATAATTCTGTTGGAGCATTAAGGAGAAGAACCTTTACTTCCCTGGTTGCGGCAGAGGTGGATACAAGTCCTGCATTATTTCGTTGCAGCGACAATGCCAGTCAGAAGACTGATCGTACCGGAAAAACTGTTTCTCGGGGGTATCCAGGCGACTTCAGTGGCCAGACATCAGATTTTTCTTCAAAGATGACATCTGTCGCAAAAGACTCTCCACAAGGTTCTTTCAGAGCAATCGACTACTCACGATCCGGCTGCAAGGCGTACCTCGAAGTTCTCACAGATCTACTTAGTAGACCAGAAGAGAAGAGCTATCACGATGTGTGGGACATGTATTGTCGACTGGATGAAAGTGAGAGGCAGTATCTGCGTGGTCTTGTCGTCATCTATCTCTCAGCGTCCAACGGTGCTATCGATATAGGCCGAGCCATCTCACTTCTTCAACAAATGCCCACAGAACAGCTGGATGACAGACTCCAGGCTGCAGGTGTGCTACTACATCTGCGTGCTGGCGACTGGACAGCCGCGATTGACTTGTTCAATAAAGGGCTTGCGACCAAGTCCTGCGGAGCGGGATTCAATTACATCTTGGAAACTGCCATTATCAACAAAGAATGGCCGATAGCGCTGAAAGTGTGGCTGGAATATAACTCGCACATCCTGGAGAGCGGTACGACTGCCTCATCTGTGTACGCCGATCTACCCTCCTTGATTTCGGTCCCCGATCTGGCGAAACTATACTTTTCATTCGAACATTATCTAGAAGTTGAAGCAGCTGGCCCTGTTAAAGCCATTAACTTGTACCAGGATACGCGTCAAGGGCTACTGTCGCTGCGTCGTTGGCTAGCACAAAAAGTTTTACGACAGCCATGTTCGCCCAGGCAGGCCAAGACGGTCTTGCAAATATGGAACGACGAGAAGCTATATAAATCTTATCTCTTATGTATGCTCAAGCGGTGGAAGGATGGCCTCGAAACCAGAGCCAGTCTTGCAATGCTCTCCGAGATTTACCAGCAATATCACACAATGGACAATGCAAAACCGCCTCGGTTACTACTGCGGCAAATGTTTAATTTTTATTATCCGACGGATGCGGCTGGCGTGGTACGAGTATACTCTGACTGGCATAAATTCTGGGGGGAACTTGATGAATGGGGATTTGAGAAGTTTCTGAAATTCTATTCCACTGCAGGGGATGTTCAAGCCGTCAAATATCTGTGGGCAAGGTACACAATGCTCTTTCCAGAAGCCCTCAAAACACCCCAAGCTTTTCGAGGTACGATGAACGTGTATGCGCAGCTCGGCGATGTCGCAGGAGCCGAACACGAGCTTCAAACTATGACCGACCAGTATGAAGTCAAGCCTGATGTCGATACGTGGAATATACTCCTCAAATGCTACTCAAGAGCAGATGACCACGCTCGCGTCCTCCGTTGCTTCGAGAAGATCAAACAAGTGTCCCAACCAGACTCCTTCACTTATGCACAGGTCATGGCGACGGCTGCCAAGAAGGGAGATCTGGCTACCACGTTGGACTTTTACAACCAGTCTCAGCAAGCCGGCGTGCAGATTTCGAAGGAGATGGCAATGTCTCTGGTCTTGGTCTACTGCCACAATGACCGCTTGGTAGATGCCCAGAAAATCTGCACCGAATTTGCCGAACGCAATCTGACCAGCACGGCTGTTTGGAACCAACTGGTATACTTTAATGGCATGCAAGGCAAACTGAAAACATGCTACGGCATTTTGCAAGCTATGACAAAGTATGGGCTGGAGTGGGATCACCAAACTCATGAATATCTTCTTCAGGGTCTGGTCCAAGTCAACCAAGTCCAACAGGCATATCGACTTCTTCAGAGCGCCCGCAACAATGACATATTTCCGCTTGGTTCAGAACATTTCGCAGTGGTCATGGCTGGCGCCGTTCGTACAGGTCAATTGGGCCTTGTTGAGACAATCTTGTCGCACATGGAGTCTGCTGGCTTCGCCGTACCTCTCAAGGCGCATGTGTCCCTTCTCGAGGCTGCAATTCGCCATAATCCGGCAGCGCAGAAGACGAGAGCGTTGGCCAAAAGTCTTGTGAGCCACCTACTCTCGATGCTGCAGCCCACCAAGACTCAGTTACCGACTACAAGCCCGGATGTTCCTGCCTGGGGCGTACCGACTGGGCTTGTTGAGTTGAAAAGGCAAACCAAGGAAGTCGGCCGAGCCATCATGCTGCTCATAGAATTGCGGGACTTCGTGGCCGTTGAGCAGCTTGTGACGGCATACCTCGATGCGTTGCCTGAATTCAAGCAAAAGAACTGCTTTCCTCCCGACATTGCCTCGGCGTTGATGCTGGGGTACTTGAAGGAAGGGAAGCACAACGAGGTTCACAGCATGTGGCAGCGTACCTTGGACGCCGTACTAGCCAGCGGCAAGACTCCCGAAGGCGCCATCTATCCCGCTCTCCAATACGATCTCGCACGACCCCTCAACGTTGTGGCCGAGGCATACAGGGAAGTCAACGACGGCCCCGGTCTCCTCAACACAGTCGAGCAACTGACCAGTGCCGGCTTCAGGCTTACAAGGACAAACTGGAACCTCTGCATCCGGTACCTCGCCGAGATGGGCCTCTGGGAACGCGCGATGGACTGGTGTGAGGATTGGCTCATGGCCCGCTGGCGCGGATGGACGCCGCCTGGTAGATCTCCCCAGGAGCGACGCGACTTGAAGAACACGCGTGTGCTCGCGGCTTCCAAGGGCACCGTCTTCAGCCTTCAAAAGGAGTGGCTGAAGCTCCGCAAGCTCGCCGCCTGGTCCGGCGCCATATCCTCCAAGCTCAAAGAAATCGAGCGTCGTCACCCCATGCTCCACCACGCCTTCATCACCACAGACTACGAACACCTCGCCGCGACGTGGGTCCTCCCCAGGAGGAAGAGCATGACAAAGGCCATCAAGGAGATGCTGAGTCCCATGTCCCCCGATGAACTGAAGGCCATGAGGAAGGCCCTCGAGAAGCAGCTGCGGCTGGTGAATAGGCGGAAAACTCGCAAGGCGGCGCATCGCCCCGTCTCACATCGCTGCAGGGCCGTCAAGGAAACAGGTAGGCGTTTCGACGAAGGCCCCCCCCATGAAGGGTGATGTGGAAATTATGGATGCCGCTCTGAAGAGGGGACCTGTTTCTACGGGACAAGATACGTATCCGTCTGTTTGATTAGCCGTAGGTGGTGTGGTGGCCATGTTGGATATTATATCGTTTATAAAAAGTAGATCGAGTCAACTGTACATTAGCATAATCAACCGCATTACAGGGCACGTATGAGCACAGTATTCAAATCTGAATGGTCATCAGATCACTCGACGCACGGAACACCGCTGTCGATTGAGAAGTCTTCACAAATTATAACTGTTGCGCTAGCCTTTGATGCCAGTGTTGGACTTTTATTAGTTACCTAGCATGTGTACTAGATGCATCGTCTTATCAAGACGCGCTGTAGCCGGACTATGAGTTCGACATGTTATTTCGCTAAGCCCGTGCCTGCTCGCATGAAGCGCGAGGGGTGCTGATGAGTAAGTGTGCCCAAAAATGGTCCCTTGCCTGCCTTTCCACAATAGACATAGTTGCTTCCTCCCATGGTCCTGTTCTATATTCATATACAAAGTTTGACGACTCATCCCATGCATGCATGCGTGCATCACGCCAAGTCCTCCGCCGATGCCGGCGGCGGAGGCCTATTGACGCCCAGCGAACGAAGTCGTTGCGATAGTAGACCTTCGGTTCCGCCGGGGAAACCGCTGCCAGAAAAGCTGCCGAATGGAATGCCTCCGTAGCCTGAATCGCCCCTCCTGAGCTTCTCGTATTGCGAGCTGTTGTCGTCACCGCCCCAGGTATCCAGCCCTGCAGAATCTTTTGTAGATGGTCGGCTCGCTTGAGAAGAGTCTGGGGAGCGGATTCCGGCCGCCGGATTGCTTGTTGAGTTGCTGATGTCGCTATTTCCTCGTTCTCGAGGGGGCAGGCAAAAGGGGATGGGTTCGATGGGCAGGGTGTTTCCGCCACCAGCTGTATCTAGGCCGTCGACCCTATTGAAGGCTCGAGACGAGGCTCCGCCGAAAGTGATTCCCAGGCTTCTTCGTCGAAAGGCCTTCTCTGCCACCAGCATGGCACCTGGTCCCGAGGGTATGGTGAGTGGAGGGTGCATGACCCTGATTGGTTTATATTGAGTAAACCGAGGCTCAGGCCAGGTAGTTTCATTCCGGAGCTTCTCTTTACCTTCGGGTACCCTGTTGGCGAATACAACGCGAATACTCTTGTACAAATAGAAGCGACTCTTAGAAGTGCAGCAAATATGCAAATGAACGAGATACCTCAGCATGGGACGACTTTGCGCATCACTTTTGCTCAGGTTGGGAACGTGGTCTATGACAGATGCGGTACAGTAGCTACGCTGTCGTATAAAGGTCTTAGTGCCAGGTTCCATGCCTGTCAGATCATAAGGCACCAAGAATAACTTGACGGCAGTCTTGTTTTGGTTTTTGATTATGATTTGAATCTGCCCCTTTTCTGGGATGCGGTAACTGCCGCCAGGAGGAGCCTTTGGAGAGCTCGTGCGACGTCTCGATCGAGATGTTTTTGGTCGCTCATGGTCAGGGTCGGAATCAGGCATGACAACATCATCAGGGTTGTTGTTGGTAGGCTGTCGATCCAGATAGCGACCATGTGCTTTTCTTCTAGACCTCGACTCCGCTTCGAGATTCGACAGCCCGTTTTCCAAATCTATCTGGCCAACATACGGGCTTGGGCCATCATCGGAGCGAGATCTGCCGTGGGCGGTGTTACTGTAGTTGTAGTACACGGCAGCGAAAGGAAGCGAAACGTGAGCCGGACATCGGAGACTGGACTTGCAGTTGCCCTTGCCGAGAACTCCAATCTGAGCGGTGAAGTCGAATGGTTTGGACGGGGTTGTAGACATCCGGCCGCGCAGAATACTTTCTTCGTATGAGCCAACCATGGATGCATGCTGAATTGGCGAGGAGTCTGATCCAAACGAGGGCCGTCTAGCGCGGAACATGGCCGATGTCTGGGGGGGCGTTCCATGCAAGGCAAAAGTAGGGGTCGAGGTCAAGGATCTCCGAGGCTGATGGGCCTGCCAGGGCAGTGAGCCGTCTCGTCGAGTAAAGGATAATCTTGAGCCAGCCAAAGACGGCCGTGGGGAAGGCGAGGCGAAGGGTGAGGAACCAGTCGAGCTGAGGGCAGAAAGCCTCCGATTCAACTCCCTGCATGGGACGTCTAGGCTGCTGTGGGCCATGGGAAAATCAAAGTCATCATTACTCTCTGACTGCACAAGAGGGCTTGTAGGTGGGTGGTAGGCGAAGCTTGACGACAACGATGCTGACAGGGGTGACGCAGTTACAGACCTCAAACTGCCGGAATCGCCCTGCAACGTACTCCTCCGCTCAAAGTTGAAGGGCGTGAAATCTCGAGGCGGTGAAGTTGGAATCCATGATGATTCCGATACCATCCGGTCGTTCAGTCGCTCTCGGTTTCGAATACTTAATCGTCTGTCCTGTTCCACCGGGTCGTGTGTGAAGTCTCCGCTGTGCAGGGCCGACCTTGGTCTCTCAATGCTCAGACCATCTTGCCGCCTGTCATCTACAGCATTCTGGGCCTCATTGTCGGTCTTTTCGAGGGTGATCTGAACGGGAGGCAGCAGTTTCGGAGACTCGGGCGTGGTTCGTAGGCTAACAGGGCTATCACGACGTTGGAGGATAGACTCGAGCTATTGCAGACAGGCACACGGTCAGTTCGGCCGGGGATTCGAGGCCCAAACACCAGCGTGGTATGTCCCAGCAACTTACACGGCGGTTAGGAATCCAAGCCGGGCTCTCTCCTCTCTTAAGCCTTTCGATCAACTCGGCTCGGCTAGTGATGGCTGTCTCATCGTCTATCCTCGGCGTCGAAGGTCGTCTAGGGCTGTTGGGGACCGGGCCCTCATACAGCTCCGTAGGTAAGCTCTCTTCAGAGAGCCGCCTCAAAGCCGGAGACACTGGCTCTGGTTGCAGCGTGGTTGGCTGACTAGGATGAAGGTCGCGATCGGGCTCGAGGTCGTCCTGAAAGATGGGCATTTTGAATTCGAAGTGGAAGAACCACAGCTCAGGACTGGGCTGTGGTCCTTCAATATGCAGCTGAACAAAACGAAAAGTTGTGATATGCACCAACGCCCACCATTTCCAAGTCGTTACAGGGAAGCCTAGTGTTGCGGAAGCAAGTAGATTATGGTACTGGCATCAAGAATGACTGCCACTATGCCCATGTACGTACGAACCGGAGCGGTGCAGCGTAGCCACCAGGGTTAAATGAAACGGGCACGTCTTGGTCTTTGTCGTCCAGAGCACACGACCCGACACAACAAAATAGTCTCAGTTGCTGGCAAGACGGTGGAAGCGAGTCTTCAGTAGGATCGTGGGCCGGATGATGGGTAACGTGTACGACAGACCCAGCGGTTGCGAGCACCCAAACTGACACGGGATCGATGAAAATGACGGCACGTAGTGAATCATGGCCAGACCGAGGCGGTGGGCCAGACAGGCAAGGCAGGGCAAGGCAAGGCAAGAAGATGGAGGCCAAATCAAGGCCATGCGTCAAGCGTCGTCAAACTCCGGGGCGGTAAGCATCGGGAGCCCAAGAGGACAAAATCGGGTGGACATGGAAAAAGGGTCGTCATGCGGCGACAATGCGAAGTGGCTGACGAGACCATTCAATGTTTGACCAACGAGGTCCTCGCCCACTAGCCTTGGCTGTGGACTTGGACTGGAACCAACTTTGAAGCAGACTGGGCACTGGAATCGAGCACTGGAACCAAGCACTGGAACCAAGCACTGGACCAGACATCAATGCCTGGCGCTGCAAAGCCGTCAATGCCAATGTCACCCAGCCGTCACTGTCACCGTCACTGTCACTGCAGTGCATGTGGTCAACTGGTGCTTGGTGGCCGCCCCACCTGCATGACCGATTGACTGATGGCAACATTGACGGAATCTACATGATGAATCCGCACTGCAGCCCGTCATCACGACTCGAATACGGCCCATGGCCAAAGCCAAGACCGGGAATGAAGATTGGCCAGAATGGAGAGCTCGACAACATGCAATATGCAACATGCACAGCTGTTGCAGATCGTGTCTGGTCTCGACGTGCGATCCTGCTCCGCTGCTGTTGTTGGGCAGGGACGAACCAAACTGCCTGCCTGCCTGCCTGCCTGGACTGGCTGGCTAGTGGCTGCCAATGGTTCCCAGTGGCTGAACAGGTGTCCAGTGTCCAGTGTCCAGTGTCTGGCTTTTCGATTCTGATAGCTGTGCCGCGACCAGACGTGTGCCAGGCGCCTGCACCATCCAGGTGCTCGCGTTGGGCGAGTTGTCACAGCATTGCACATCGAATCAACTGATGTATTCGGCAATTCGGCAGTCTTGGGCACCCTGTGTGGCCCTGCACTCGGCAATACTCTCGTCATGCTATGCGAAATGTACTCCGTGCTCCCGACGAAATGCCTTCCCGGAGATAACCCCGTTTCAATGGCACCCTTATGCCGGGCGTGGAAGTAACCGTCGTAACTTGCTGCGTATCCGGAGCGGTGAGAGACATGCTCCTGCCCCCGCCGTTGCATTGTGAACCCCGGTCTAGTTAAGTGCCTGCATAACTTGGTCCAATGCGGTCCCTGCATTCAGCTTCCGCGTCTCCACTTCGGTCGCTGCCGCCACCGACTTCAAAACTTCACAACTCGATGAAGCCAAGCCCATTGTTGGCGGGCTCACATAGAAAACCGCAGATCGTGAGAGAAGCGCATAACACCCCAGTCGTGAAATCGTCCTTTTCACATACCACAATGGCCCCCAAGAGACCTCTCGAATCAGGGGAGCCCTCGTCGACGGCCAAAAAACCCAAGCGTGGCTTTAGAGTAGGACCTGATAACCTGCCCGACGGGCCATGGCGAAGAAAAGGTACTGACGGGCGAACATCTAATCTCACTTCAGCGTGCCGATACAAACCCCGCCACCGCATCGTGATGTCCCAAGAAGCACAAGTGCCTGCTAACCCGGACTCGCAGTAACAAAGATAAAGAAGGATCTCATCCAGAAAGCCAAAGTCAAGAAGGAGTACGCCAAAATCAAAGCCCGCGAGCAGCAAACATGCCAAACTCGTCACGGCAAAGATCATGACGAGGTCGGTGGTGGTGCGGACTCGCAAGGCGAAGCCGACAGGCTGCAGGAGGAAGCAGAGGAGAAAATGCACCCAACACGGGAGCTCATGCTCAAGGACGAGGATAAGGCCCAAGCTGGCGTCGATGCCGCCACGGACTCTACCAGCGATGGGATGAGACGCCGCACCAGACGGCCAGGATACTACGACAAGCAGTTGCAGAAGGCACAGGAGCGCCAGGAGGCATATGAAGAGAAGACTCGGGAGAGGGAGCGGAGGACAGAGGAGAGGGAGCGAAAGATGGCTGAGAGGCAGCGGTTCAAGAAGGCCATGGCGAAGACGGTCGGCAAGGATGGGAAGAAGAAGTTGGGGAGGGAAAGCACCCTACTCTTGGACAAGGTGAAGAGGATGATGGAGAAGTGATACGGCTGAGCGACTGTGCGCATTTTTGAAATGTTGATGGACGCCAAGAAGTGCGTGGGAAGTGAGTGTGTGTGTACATTCAAAGGTTTTCCCACGGGCGTGATTCGAATTGGCCGGCCGTGTGCTTTGCCATGTCGCTTCCTATGGGTCTTATTGGGAAAAGTCAGGATGCACTGGTTGTCCACTACTGGCGTCCTGTCAAGTAGGAAGTAATATAGTTATTACTTTCTCGCTCTTGGATTCCACCGAGTATAACCTGCTTTGTCATGTTCCGGAGACATAACTACTTCTTCTGTGGGCTAACCAACGCCCCTCTCTCGCTTGGTTTACTTTATTATTTATATCCCCTTGATACGACACATTCAAAGCGTTCTCAGCTCATCCTGATACCCATCAGGAGGAGCAAATGAGTTTGATTGGGAGCTTGAACTCATCGATATGCGAAGAACAACCATGGTTCCTCTAAAAGCTATATCGTCGTGAGGATCACAGTCACCAAAGATCAAATTGTCGTGGCATTTTCAGTGGAACGCGACCTCACACCTTTTCATTGCGGTAGAACGCAAATTATCCGGCTGGGCCCAAGTCTAGTCCTCCGAAAACTTTCAATACAGCATTTTACACACAGGAGATCATCTGTCCTACGGCTCGTCCAAACGTCAGCTTCTACAATGAAATGCCCACACCATAGCTTGTGACAGGACCTTGGAGAGGGTCGAGGTAGTTAGAGGCGGCTTGAGCATCTTGGACTATGATGTGGCCTGCCATCAAAATGACGACACCGAATTCAACCCGTCGGTAGTGCTGCAATGCGGAAAGAAAGTTTAGGGTAACCGCCTCGATGAGCAATTCCGATCAGCCCCTGGAGGACAGGCATCCAAACACGTCCTCAAAGCCCCCCCTGTCACTATCGAAGGCTTCATGAAACAGCTGGACGGTCATGGGGCAAACTAATATAGCTTACTTGCGGCGGATAATGTGCTCCATTTAGCGGGGGGTTGTGGCCGAAGCCTTCGCCGTCTGTGTTCAAGTGCCGAGGTGCAAAGAGCCATGTTTCCAATACAGGCGTCTTTCCCTCGTTTGGAGAAAAGGGAATCGAATTGTCGCAGTGCTTCGGGAGAACGGGCGTCTTAGCCAAGAATGCTGTACAACATGATAGATCATGAGATGATGGCCGTCTGACTCGTTACAAGTGCCCATGTTCCTTGCTTGTAAGGGTTTTTCCACGCACACGGGTAGCTGCGTCGCAGGAAACTGGGATCAAGAGGAGCACATCATCTTACATGGCCGTCTGTGTGTAGGCGGATAGGACGGACTGGACCGCACCGATGGATTCATGTCTGTGCATGTATACATGCCTGAGGTGAAAGATAACTCATCACCAACAACAATAATAGTAGTAACAGCAAGGCGCAAGCGTCTGATCTTGGCTTGCGTGACCAAAATGTGATGAGGGTACTATGTTATGGTCTCAGCTTTTCTCATGAGGATCAACTGGCCTTTCATCCGTGTTAGGTGTTGGTCCAACCGTCGTTGTTGGACAAGAACCCCAAACCTACCGGTGATCCCTCGTGTATGCAGTAGAAGTCGTCCAGCTCTTCCGATCCGAGGCTGATTCTGGGGTTGAAAGACGGGCATGTGACCCAAAAGCACGTCTTTCAGTCGAGTAAAGCCCGGTCATGGGACACGAGCGTGGCGGACAATCCTGTATAGTCGTTACATGGCTGCTGTGTCAGGGGGGCATGCCGGAGAATTTCGCAAGACGACATAGACAACGAATAAGTTAGGTAGGGTATGGATTTCTTGGGATCTGGTTGGTTGACCACATCTCGAACATGTTGGTTTCATTGTTCGATTGTCCGTATCAAATGGAGTTCAATTCATGACGACAGAGTCTTGCATCTGCGAAAGCGTGCTTTACTGACCTGCTCGATTGAATCCCTAAGCGGGCTGCTGCAGGACATATCTTGATATGTATGTGCCTGGTGCCTCCGTGTGGTGTTTGCAATACATTGCATGTACGCCTCATTCGAGTTGGGGACGAAGTCGGGCTGATCAAACGAAGAATGTCAATCTCATCAGTCCTCCATCTCACAAGCAGAGCATGCAGATCCCAAAGACGAATGATATACTCCGTACTCGGCACATACGTGGTCGCGATATTGAGATAGTCACGGTCTTTGGTCCGCCAGTAGCACACGGGGCGAAGACGATGCGGGCTAGATCGGCAGCCTGGATGCTGGTATCACGTACTCTGGTATCGTGGGGTGAAACAAGTAGTAGTAGCTTATTCAGGGGCGGAATCGAATTGTCGATTATCAAAAGCGGCAGACTTGACTTTGTTGGTCGATGGCTGAGGAGCCGAGAACATCTGCCAGAAACTAGACGACAGGGTTGCAGGTAACCAGCCCGTACAATAGAGGTTGGGATAAGGTGCGAATAGAACGGAGTGCAACATGGGGGCTTGGCCCCATGTTCAAGCGTGGGCGGCATTGCAAGTTGAGGAGAGGCGAGGCGAGTTGTTGCTAAAGCTACTCCGTACCGACACTGTGACAGTGCGTGCTGCCAAACTGCGTACTCCGTACAGAGTACCTACAACATACGGTGTACAGTAACGTGCAAGATGGTGGGGCGACAAAGGCGACAGTGGCAATGGGCCAGGAAAGCTGGAGCGTAAAAGGGCAACCATCCGATCCCCCTTTTGTTTCGTGTCTGCGGGCCCGTGAAGATGAAACACAAGCCACAGGTGGAGCAGCAGATGCAGAACCATGTCAACGCTGTTGCTGGTGGGCGTCGGGCGGGTTTTATGACAACATGTACTCCGTGCAGAGTACGAGGTATGTACGGCCTGTTTGCTGCCTGTGTTGCGGTGCACATGTGTGTCTCTTTATTCAGGACTTGGGTCTTGACAAATGCTCAGATTGTTGAGTGTTTTTTCCGTATGTACTGTGTACTCCGTACGTTGTTGCTCCCTTGGCCCAGTGCCTCCATCCTCCTGCAGCGTGCCACCATACGTACGGCCCCTTGACTCTTGACCCCTGACTCTTGGCGTTGGGGTTTAGAATTGGGGGTTGGGCTCTTGGATGGTGTTTTGCATGGTTTTCCGCTGGGTGCCCGGCAAACAAGAAAAAACGTCAACTTCATCAAAGTTGCTGCTCTGCTCCTCCGTGCTCCATATTGTACGGGGTAGCACTCCGTTACTCCGTATAGTTAACTAGTAGCAAGTTACTACTCCGTACTTCGTGCTCCGTACGGAGTAGTTGGTATGAGAACCTGGTCTTCGCCGCGTCATTGCACCGCGGCATGTCACTGTTGTTGGTCTCCGGTTCCTTTTCCTGTTCCTGTGCCCACGCGCGCGCCAAGCTCGGAAGTTGGGCCAAGCCAATACTCCGTATTACCATCTGGTACGGTGTACTTTATCAACATCCAATGTTTGTCCTTGGACGGGGACTCCGAGGAGTATGTTGGCATGCGACTGACGACTGAGGCGAGCAACGAAGAAGGCTTCTGGCATTTGTCGCCGAGCAGGGACTTGTTGGCGTTTCTACGGTTCATGCGCATGTATAGAACTTGTAGTCTATTATACTCCGTACATGGGATGGCAATGCATGTTTGCACATCAACAAATGCACGGGGTATATTGAACACTTGGTACGGAGTAACGGAGCATGCCGCCAAGGAATCGACGTCATATCACATCATTGATACCCTGTGATGGCCAGGTTCCTGAGCAGGCTCCAATCGAGCCGCATTGTACTCCGTATCACGTATGTATGATATTACGAGACCATGATAGACACCAAGTAAGTCATAAGTCGTAAGTCGTATCGATCTTATTCATTGCCCAGCCTGCGCGTAAACCCTGCGCACCGGCAAGGTCTAGGTCTGGCAATACCGGTCACCGCGAGGCACATGGAATCATCATTGGAACCATAGGGACAAGGCATTTGGAACGACTCAAAGGCGGCAACTTGGGAGACCGTCGTCTACTCCCTCGCCTGCACTTCGTCCAATGTAAACTTATGCAAGGGAGGTGTCGGTGACTGGGTAGTGGTCAGTGGTGAACGAGCAGGCCTGCGTGCGTGTGTGGTTTCTTCCTTTACTACTCGAAACGACGATGACAAAAAAAGCATCCTGTCGAGAACTGAGGTCATCCGTAGTTTACTTTGTGATCTCATCCGCGTCTTTGGCTAGCCAGGTTTTACTCGGTATCAACTCAAAAGCGTACGTCCATGTCCACTTCCAGTTCCCGCCATGAGACGTTTTCTCGAACAATGAAACATCTAGTTACTACACTGCCCAGACACTTCATCAGGGACCAGTCACCGTCACTTCTCCCGTCTCCGACTTTCTGTAGATCCCTTAGTTCCCCTTTCACCTCCCACTCGGTGGACAGTTTGACGGCCGCACTACCGCCCCTTAACTATTTAGGCGTCAGCAAGTCATCAACTCGGCTTGGTGATTTATAGTTATGGCACGGAGCACAGGGCAAGTGGTGTCAGGACACAACTTTTCAACTCCTTAGCCGCCTCCACAAGCCACGCCACTTTCGTTCCACCCCTGGCGGCGATAAATACCAGCCATGGAACAGGGTTGTGGGATGAGTTGAAAGGCCCCGGCACGGGGCTGACTGTGAACCGAGTGGCATTACTCACAGTTAGTCAGCCCCATGCACTTGTCCTGTATATACATTAGCTGTTTCATTGTTTCCGAGCACACGGCCACCTGGTGCAGGTGGGTGTGTTGCCCTTGAACAAACATGTCTACACCGTTTCGAGTTGGCAAAGGGGCACGGAGCAGCCAGCAGACTTTGACTCGTCATGGCTTGAGCATTCCAACAGACACGGATTCTTCAGGGCCTATGAGCCAGTGGGTTGATGGTTGATGGTTGATGGGCAGGCAGTGAGGCGTTGACCGTTCTCCAAGTGTTCCTATCACGAAAACATAGTTATCGAGTCGGTACATCTGTTCCATTCCTTGGAACCTTGACTTGTCGACGGGTTGTTTTTTCAATCTGTGCCGATCAGAGGTTTTAGGAAGTAGCATTGTAGAGAAACCCGCGCAAAGTAGACAATGAACGAGATGGAAGTTGGAGTGATTTGTTTTCTCACCAAGTAACGTACGGAGTACGGAGTACAAAGGAAAACATGTGGCAACTGCTTCAGCCTCAAGGCCCGACATCATGCGCGTAAACTGCACGATTCAAGGCCAACACATGCAGCACTGTAGACAGACACTGCAGGCCTGGTCTTTTCGAAGCGTCGGCGGATATATTAGTCGCTCGTCGGCAGTGGCATCCCTCGCAGTGACGGCCAGATAGCGGCGAGCTCGTTCGTCTTGTCTATCACGGGCTCAAAGTGCAGTTGACAAAAACAGCTCGTCTCTCAAAACCTCGGACTAAGGCCGAGGGCATAAGCAGGCAGTAAGGGGCGCATGGGTCGGGGGGTCGTGGGTCAGGTACGTACCAACCAGACCAAGGCCAGGACGATTTGATGAATTTGCCCGGCTCACGCACGCAACATCCACTCGGCGTGCTTTGTTGGCCGACGCCGAGAGCGACAACTTGTTCAACATCCTGTTTTGTCCAGGCTCACAAAGAGCTTCAAGGTCGACATCTCAGCTGTTGCAGTGGTAATAAATTGGTGGCAATAGAGAGAGCAGATCCCAGTGCGTTCATTTCAACCCACCAGCTAATGCAACTGCCTTGAAGCTGGCGGGTCCAACATCAGCTACAAAGTACGTAAATTACTCCGTACGGAATACGGAGTACTCCGTACTGGTTGGGCTGAAGTGGCAGCTCTGGAACGAACCCATCGATGAATCGCCTACTGCAGACCCAGGGAGCAAGCACGGACGCTTTGATGCAGCTGCACTTACTTGCTTGAGCTTGCTACGTATGGCCCGTTGTACTCCGTACCGTGACAAGACAAGACCGTGAAGAACAACTCCGGATGTCGAGAAAAATTCACCTGGCGACTTGGCATGCAGTTACCCGCAGGTACGGAGTACCTACGCGCGCGGCCCCTGTTTCTGGCGATTGTCCTCATACTCATCAGCGATGACAAGACAGCCCTATCAGGCTCAGTATTAGCATTTGATGATTTTTTTACCTGTCTTGTCGTGGTTTTGATGTCACCAGAAGCAGGGGCCGCGCGTAGATACCTGCCTAGGTACGGAACTCTTTTCCAGGCCTGAACTCAAGAATCATCTGCCCGGGCACCTGCCTTATCAGCGGCCTCGAGTCGCCCAGACCTTATGTCTGGTGCTTCGATGCTAGGTACTACGGTACGGAGCAACTCTGTAGGCGACTCCGTACTCCGTACGTATCTTGCTATTGGTTAGTGTCCTGCCCCGATCAATTGATTCCAGTCTGGCCCACATACAGCAAGTCCCTTGCTGACGGCCCTTCAATGTTCCAAATTAACTTGCATGTACGGAGTACTCCGTACCAGACTTGACTTTCAGACGTTGATAGAAGTCAGTCTGGCATCTTCGATCTCACCTTGGCTTCACAGCTTTAAACTCATATGGAGTTGATCCTTCGTCTACGGGGAGTCTTGTCCCCCATCTGCAATCTTTGTTCTCGCCTCCTTTGGTCTTCAGAGCAGAAACTCTTCGTTGAGCAGAGAGTAGACATAACAATATATAATAACGTAGACTAGGATGAGATCGTTGCGACTTGACAACGATGGACAAATAGGTACCTAACGAGTTCACAAACAGTGCTACTTACTGGATTGATTGCCCTTGGTCCGAAAGGAAGTACCTAGCTACTACTCCAATACCTACCAAGTACCAAGGTACCTACGTAAGTCTAGGTACTTTCGAGGCACCTGATCCCGGGTGCCGAGGAGGTACCTAAGGAACCTAGGTATCTAATAGGTTGCCGAGTACTCCGTACTAGGCCAGGCACCTGGGCAGTCTTTTGGCTGTTCCTACTTTGCTCAACGCTAAAGAGTGGCCTCGTAAGCAACTTAAGCTAGGTACCTAGTCACCTGCTGAGCCACCTACTTCCCCAATGCCCAGTTACGACTTGTGGTCAAACCCCTGGCAACTAGACGCCACACTTCTCATTCTGAACATTGGAACCCTCTTCTTACCCCCCCCCCCCCCCCCAACGCCCTTCCAAGTGTGCTGGTGCTCCGTTCTTGTGCTTGTGCTTTGTGCTTGTGCTTGTGCCTGTGCCTGTGCCTATGCTTGCGCGAGCGAGGCCTGTGGTAATATCGAAGACTTTTGGCGGGCGCCGGATCCCTGCACCATCGCCAGCGACTCTTTCTTCCTGCTCCCCTCTTCAATCGTCGTCCCTCCTGGACTTGTCATCCTTTGCCTTCACTATCTTCATTGCTGTCCACCTCTCGACCATCGATTGGCCGTCACTACTTCGTAGAGGCGATCCTCTCTGCCGTGTAATTCATGACAGCCGAGTAGTTATAATCGTCTCAACGAACCTGTTCCCCAAGCCCGCCGCTTGCCGATCACTCCTAGACTTCGACGCATACTGTCCTTTTTTTGGGGGGTGCAGACCGGCCGCTTGTGCCGCCGCATCCTTTCGCCATGGCTGCCGTCGTGGACGAGTATCTCGACAGACCTATGGACAATGACGATGTGTTCCCTTGCAAGGGCTGCGGAGAGGTATGTGCCCTGACGCTTAGTTTAAACCCCCATTACTCTCGTACAGTCCACCACTGTCAACAGTCAAATACTGACATGGCATCTGTCTCACTTAGATTCTTGAGGAAGGCAAGGCATTTGAGCTAGGTACGTCTGCGCTGCACACAAGTGCTTGAGAATATGACCAGGTCCTGAATACGCTTGGTTCTTTCTCGGTTACCTTCGCCCCTTTCTCCGAGCATCATATCTGCTTCTTGTGGGCTACGATGGGGCTGCTACTAACCGCTGTTCGACCTCTAGCTGGAAACCGATGGCACCTCGACTGTTTTCGCTGCCATATCTGCGGCACTCTGCTCGACTCAGACGCCAACCTGCTCCTCCTCGGCGACGGCTCGCTCATATGCAATAACTGTACCTACAGTTGTAACGCCTGCGGTAGTAAGATCGAGGACCTTGCGATTCTAACAGGGGAGCAAGCGTTTTGCGCCACATGCTTCCGATGCCGGAACTGTAAGAGGAAAATCGAAAATTTGCGTTACGCAAGGACATCACAAGGTATTTTCTGCATGGGCTGTCATGAGACTTTGATGGCTAGGCGGAGGAAGAAATCAAAGACAGCCTCTGCTGTCAAGACCAGAGACAAAGAAAACTCCCCCAGCGTCATCGAAAAGTCCCTTCCCGCCCTTCCACCCAGCGCGATTCCTCCAAATGCCTTCTCGCATGACCGTGTCGATGCCGATTCCGACACACCCACCGAACTCTCCCCACGTCCTCGAGGTCACCATCGACATAACGAATCGTCGTCAAGAGGTAGCTCAAGAGCTGCTCGCTCACCGGAGACATCAGACCCCACTAGCAAGACCGACGGACTGAGCCTACCGGCTACGACATACCGGAAAAATCGCAATTCAGCCATTTACCAGAGTCCTAATTCTGGCACCGAAGATAGGCCAGAAAGCTTTTTCATACCCGTTGCTCTGGATCCCAGCCCGATCCCAAGCGGTACAGCAAAGTCTATATCCGATAATGCCACTGAAGGTGGCGGCAGACGAAAAGAAAGGGACTACTTCAGTATTCCGAAAAGATCGGGCTCTCATAGGCGAAATGAGTCGCAGTCATCCACACCCCACATCGCATTCCAAGAGAAAGGACGACAGCCATCCTCGGATGTCGATGTTGCGCGTCTCAAGTCGGGCAAATTTGCCAGGAACTCTGAACAAGACCAACGAAAAGCCTCTGTATCTGGAGATGAGTTCAAGCTTCAGGATGCTCCGGTAACGAGGCAGGGGCTGTCGACCCGCAGCAACAGTTCACGTTCGTCTGTGCCCCCAGAAGGCATGTCCGGAAAGGCGTCAAATGGCGTTGTGCGAAAAGATGGTCACTCGAGTCTGTCCGAAGCCAAAAAAACCAACGAATCTCGCACATCGGAAGATACTGATGGTGGCGCAAAGAGCGGCCCTCGTCCAGAGAAGAGCGGCAAAGCCATTACACGAAAGGAACTTCCCGCATCAGCGAGTAGCAATTGTACGTACTATCATATGTAATGGCTCCCTATTGGAATCAACTAACATGATATGTTTCGTCAGCCAATACTTCCCGATCCGGTCAATCAGACCAAACCAACTTAAGCGACTCTTACACACAACCGCGAACCGCGCCGCCGCCGCCTCCTGTTGACCAAGTTCAAACGACGACGAAAGATTCAGGCAGCGGAACGGAGGCGCCTGAACCAAAGGAGTCCCCGAAGCTGCCTAGGTGGAGTAACGCAGGAGACTTTAGCATGGACGAAGACATGGCTAGGATCCTTGGTACTGATGAAGGGTCTTCCTCCATTCTGCGACGAGTCTCCAACGTCGTACGCCATGGTCGCACTGGCAGTGTGGAGAACGGTCACCCCAATACTGGCAGAATTGGTCACGCTCGAAGTATCAGCGAAACAACTAGAGCTACCGTGTCGCCCAGATGGCCCAAGACCCCTATGGGCGATGACCATCCTGGCATGTCGCACGACATCAGCAGCCCCGTTCCCCTGACCTCTCCTGACAGTGCTGCCATGCTGAAGCGACAACTTAGGAATTCGGAACAGCGCGTAGCTGAACTAGAGAGGCAATTCAACACTGAGAAAGATCTCAAGAGTCTGAATAAAAAGCTAGTTGAAAAGCGGAAAACGGTATCCGTCCTCGATACGCAGACTGAGCTTATGATTCGCCAGTTGGAGGTTCTCGCTGGGTATGTCGAACGCGCCAAGGAGACCAAGACGCCGATTGATCCCCGAGAGCTGGAGGATTCGGCCATCAAGGATTTTGTGAACAAGCTAGATGGCGTCAAAAGGGCCATGTCGGAGTCCATAGAGAGGCTTCATCAGGAAAGAGATTTGCTGGTCGAAGAGAAGAATCAGGCCGTGGCAGACCGAGACCGGGCCCTCATGGAATTCGAGCAGCTATCATCCAAGAATGCTCAGTTGGCAGACATGAACAATGATCTCACACATCAAATCCAGGGACGATTCAAGTCTCAAATTGGAGACTTCAAGTCACCCAATGGACTGGGCATTTACGGTCCCAGCAAATCTGTTGCTGGGTCGTCGATTAACCTGGATGCTTCTAGCATGAATACGGCAGCCACACTAGTCGGCGACGAAGAACCAATTGTCGAAAATGGGCCCACGGTTGTGCAAGTCAGAAAAGGTCAGGTCAAGAAGTTCAACTGGAAAAAGGGCTCCAAGACAATGGCGCAGAACGTCGCGAAAGGTGTGAACAGGGCTGTAGTTGCTTTCCAGCAGAACGACCGCGAGAGGATGCCACATCAGGGACTAGTTGGAGACAACATTGGCTTGCCCTACAACATGACTGTTACGCAGATAGAGTCTATGCCCTCCAGCGGACTCAATGGTCAGAATAGGCAGCAGCAGCAGCAGCAGCAGCAGCAGCAGCATCCTATGGACCCTGGTAGGCAAGGTTTCGGTTTCTTCGGCAAGAAAAACACAATGCCGAAGTCAGTCTCGGCTAGCACCATGGCAACGGTAGCGGCTGCCGAGCCGGCATCAACCCTCTTTGGATCAGACTTGGTCGAGCGAACCGAGTATGAACGCCGACAAATTCCCTCTGTGGTTACTCGCTGCATTGAAGAAGTTGAACTCCGAGGCATGGATCAGGAAGGCATCTACCGCAAGACCGGGGGTAATTCCCAGGTCAACATGATCAAAGATGGCTTCGACAAGAATGAAAACTTCGACATATCTGATCCAGACTTGGACATCACAGCTGTCACCAGCGTCCTGAAGCAATACTTTCGAAAGCTGCCCACTCCGCTGCTGACATTCGATGTCTACGAGAGAGTTTTGGAGTCTAATGGTAAGCCAACTGATAAAAGACAGTTGTCCGATGCTATGTGGCGCTAATCACGAACGAAACAGCAATTTCCGATGAGACGGAGAGGTGCGGTCATCTAAGGAGAACATTTGCTTCAATGCCTGAAAGGCACAGCGACTGCTTAGAATTCCTCATGTTCCACCTTAACCGAGTCGCCCTGCGCGAACCTGAGAATCTAGTATGTGTATGTTCTCAATAGTACATTCATGAGGTTTCTAACCGTGCGGTAGATGTCACCAAAGAACCTGGCCGTCGTTTTTGCACCGACGATTATGCGGGACCTGAGCATTGAACGCGAAATGACGGATATGCACGCCAAGAATATTGCAGTTCAGTTCGTGATTGAGAACACCAATAGAATCTTTGACGATTCATGATGAACACCACCCGCCAAGATGAAGAAAGGGATGGCGAAACTCAGTTACTTTTTCTGCTTTTGGCCGATACTACTCACCAGGGCTTCTCAATATTTCCACAGCACATTTTTAGTTCAACATGACATGCGAGCGGGTTATCGTTAGTTTCCTATTCTCACAGCTTGGCGTTTGACAACTTCTCACTTCTGATGATATCCGCTTCCTATTTCAACTACCTTTTCAATATTCGACTTGGGAGCTGCATTGGCCCGGTTCTTGACGGGCACTTACTTTATCGCGACGTTTACGGCCCTGTTCTTGATGTGACTCTTCGTATTGGTATTATATATCAAATTGAAGCCAACATGAAGTGAGCAGACCACGCCCGGAACATAGGATGGATGGGCTTCCCGTTTGGTGTTCATGGGAAGCCATCGTCTGCGTGCGCTTTCGGCTTGGTCTTGAACGCACCCTGCGTGCCTACGTTGTGTGCATCGTTATGCATGTCTACAACGTTGGATTTTCCCTCCAGCTCTGAATCTGACACTCTAGAGCTCATATAGATGGAGGTATATGACCGACCAACTTATCTTTATTCTCAACAAAACTTCTTCACCCTTTAATCCCGCGGCCTTTTTCATCGTCTTCACGTTTTGTGGTCTTTGTGTGGTCTTTGTTGCTCTTCACATCTGCTGCCCCCTTGGGTTGGGAGAAAGCTTCTTCCGCTGGTCGGCGGAAGATACTTGCTTGTATTTTGTTTTTGCGTGTTGCGAAAGATTCGGTGTACGAGGTGAGCAAGGGAGGCTGTCAAACACGGTTACGAGAAGAAAATAGACAGTTGACAGTATTTTGTCCCCAAGATATACAAAGACTACAGATAAAGAATGACTCTGTTACTTATTGTTTGAGCCTTGACCCTCGTGCGAGACGGTTGCCTTGAAATTGTCAGCTTCGACGAGAGGACGCCATAGCACGTATCAAAACCTGTCAGACACAATGGGTTCAAACATTTCGAAGCCCATTCCATCCGTAGTTACCGACTGCAATTCGAGTTCATAGCCGGATTCTGTCCCTGGTATCTCTACATCCAGCATAGCCCCGTTGGCTCAGTGGTAAAGCGTGTCACTAGTACTCGACGTCATGACAAGATCACTGGTTCGATTCCAGTACGGGGCAGTCTGGCCTTCATATCTTTTTGTTTTTTTGCCAGTATGTATGTATGTGTGTGTGTGCCTTTTCGACTGGATATGCCCAACCGGAAAGGTGAAGCCGACTCGTTCGTTGGCTGGCTGGCCTTGTTGAAATGATGGACCGAAGATTAAAGAGAAAGATATCTAGATACATGGTCAGACTCGTCCAACCTGTTATTATATATAGCCACACCACTCACTCACTACAGTCTACATATCAGCCGGTCAAAGCCATCTGAGCCAACTCCCATCGCGGAAACAAGACGGCACGTCTGAATACACTGGCCACCGTCACATGTACAGCAGACGACGGCCATTCATTCCACAGGCTGACTGATCGTGACAACTTTGTATACACTATAATGTAAAGAAATCAACCAACAGAATAAATACTGCCGATGACGCCCAGCCTCCTCCAACCTCCCACAACGCCAAACAGAAAGACCTTTCTACTATTACCAATACAATACACTGTCTCCTGAAAATACATTAGGCGACAGAACCCTGCTCGCGCTGCTTCTTAACAATATAATACGTAATTAGACTCTTCGGATCCTCCTTGATATCTTGAAATGCGTCCCAGAACCCATCCTCGCCAACGCGATCGTGCAATGACACGCAAAACTTAACAGCGTCCATACGGACTCCAGAGTCAGCAGACTCTAGACAACGAAGTGACAAGCCGGTCAACTGCACCAATTCACTCTGCGTAGGTACAAACTCGGTCCGCTTGTCAAGCATCTCCTTGAGGACGTGAAGCCCCATGCTTAGAGTTCGGCATCCTTCTGTCGTGGCATCAGTACATGTCTGGAGTCGCTTGCTGAGGACGACGACAATCTCAGAACCGTCTCCAATGGTGACGAGCTCGTCTGCCAAAAGCTCTAAGCCACTGACCACATGAGCGCGTGTATCGTAAGCCCCGCGCGTCTCAAGTAGAGATTCCAAGCCCTTGGAAACGTGCGGTTGGAAGTTGTCCCGCTCCTTCTTAAGCAACAGCTTAATCGTGGACAGGATCTGGGCCTTCACATCTTGAGCTTTCTCCGTGTGAAGAACGGGCAGCGGGTCTTCCAGGTACTGGAAAAGTCCCAATAATAAAGCCTCAAACTTCTCATCCGTAAAGACGGTCTTGCTGTCACGGATAAGAGATTGCAGCTTTCTAAAGCCGTGAACTTCGAGATTCTTGTTCTTGATTTTCGTGATTCCACTGTCCAATAGTCTGGAGTTCCGTCGAGTCTTCTCTGGGGAGTCCAAGATATCCGGCATCGGCGACTGGCCATTTGGCTTCGGCAAGCTACCTGCATCTTCATTCACAGGTTTGTCTTCCAGGACTGGAACGCTGAAACTTGGCTTCGTCGCGGACGGCGCGCTATCTGTAAACGGGTCTTCATAAACCTTTAGTGTACGCGATGGCGTGTGGTCTTGCGAGCCCAAATCACTATCCTTGGGCATCTCTGCGACGTGTGATGGCGTCGCTATACCCGGGGACTCCTGAAGCTTGGTCACTTCCTCTGACGCAGAGACATGCTGGCTGGCGAAGTTTGGCAATGGAGTCAAATCGCACTCACTCTGCGCCGCGACCTCTCTACTGGTCGGAGCAGGCGATATCTGTGAGTGCTTGATCAGGGCAGGGCTACCTCGCGGGGAGACAATGCGCTTGTGTGCTGACGGAAAAGTTGGCGAGGGGATGCTAGACTCGCTGGCATGAGACGCATGACCCGGACGAGTTTTGGGAAGTGCCTTCTTCGGCGTGACAACCTTGGGGGCCTTAGACGCCTTGGGAGTGCCGCGCTTGGATTTGATACTCTCCGGGCTGTCGGCTTCCAGACCCGACCGATCGCGAACCGAATAAGGGCCAGCAGTCGCTGGTCGAGCCGCCATTTCTGGTCGTCGACGTGTAGGGCGCATGGGAGCCACGGACATACCTCCGGCATTTACGGACAGGGTCGATTCGGGGCGAGTCCTGGTAGCGGTTGATTTGGTAGACGCCGTCGATTGAGTGGAAACGTTCGACGCCGTGCGAACAGGCGATGAGATGTGAGCCATGGCGGAGCCGGGTCTTGCTGGCAGATTCTTGCCAGCCAAAGCCTTCTTCTGCGCCATCATCGCTTCTCGGAGACTGGGCTTACTTGAGGTCATCGTACTCCTAGATAATCCCAGACCAGATCGAGGTGGAGGGTCCGTCTTTTTGGGAGAGTTGGGGTTGTTTGGATCCTTATTCAGCAGCTTCTGGGCCGTGGAATCGAGATCGGCCATGATGCTACAAGTCTCTCGTTAGCGGCTTCGTTTGAGATCACCAAGGAAAAGGAGAACAGGACATACGCATCAGCACGCGCAGGGAAAACACGCCAGAATGCCCAGAATGCCGATCTCGTCTTTTCTCGCACACCTGGATTTGCATCTCCCAACCCTTTGCGAAGACACTTTTCCATCAGGTCTACACCACCGGTGTGCTCAATGTGGTTCTTGTGGCCAGCTTCTTTCCTCAAGACCGTCTTTAGCCAGCCTGTCGCATAGGTCCTGGGCTGAATGTTCTTGTCTTGGCTGGCACCCCAGATATGCTGCATTAGCCGCGGGTTGTAGGTGACGCGGCTGATGATGGTATCAACTGTCACGTTAGCCATCTGCGAGCTGATCTTCTTTGTGCCCGCAGAAAGTTTGACCAGCGTCTGCATCAACAACTCCACCATGGGGTCCATGGCTGGACCCAGCGAGACAGCAATTTCCTGTACAAGACCACATCCCTCTTTGGACAAGCTCGTTCGCAAGGAGGTCATGGTCTTTATAATACCATCCAGCATGGCGCGGAGCCCACCCACAAAGACATCTTGGAACTCAGTGGCTGCATTGCCGGCGTTCAGTCGCCGCAGAGTATTGATAGATTGTTCACGCTTCAGCCAATTCTGTTCTGTCTCCTTGCCCTCAAAGAACCAGGCCATGTCTTTGAATATGTCGTCCAGCTCGCGGTTGGTATTAACATACTGCGGCTCGACTGCATCTGCCGCGTCTGGCATCGGAGTGGTGGGTCGTTCGCTTCCAAGAGACGATACACTGGCAGCGAGAGCTGGCCGACTGGGTTGTGATTGCTGTGTCGGAGCGGAATCGGCCGGCGTTTCTGGACGGCCACCCGAGGGGGCAAGGGCCTTCACGATGGCTTGCTCAATAGCAGGACGAACCTTGAAGTTCTTCAACTGGCGCTTGAGATCCGACTTTGCTGTGTTCGGGGCGGTTCTGAATGGTGATGTTAGAGATTTGATGTACTCGGACGCGCAAGACGGTGGTGATGGGCCGGGGTTCACCTGAAAAGGTCGATAACTGTGGCCTTGGCAGCATCTCGAACCATGCCGTCGGCATCTTCAAGGAGCTCCATGAGTACGGGGACGTAGGCTCGAAAGGGCAGACCATGTTCCTGATGGGCCTATCAAAGCCAAGAACGATGTTAATTAACAAGATACATCGGGGAAACATGGCTACTGGTGGGAAGGAAAGGGATCTTATCATTCACCTGCAAGAGCCATTGCATGCCGCCCTCCTTCGCCCTTGGGTTCTTGCCACCGAGGGCCGAAGTGCGCACAAAGCGCTCGACATCGGCAGGCGCTGCGACATAGAGGGTATTGAGGGATTGGGCAGCCAGGCTCCGGTACTTATCCTTCTGATCGCCCAGCTTTTCGATAACCAATGGCAGTGTGCGAGCAGCTTCGCGAGCGAGCAGCTTGGGATCCTGACGAGACAAACGGGTCAAGAGGTGGTTGAGTGCAGTGAAGCCAGCATTGACGAGTGCGGCATGCTGGGATGAGGAGGCGGTGCGAAGACCATCGAAGAGCTGAGCAAGGCAGCTCTCGGGGACGTTGTGTTGCTTGATGCCAGATTTGATGCCAGTGACGGACTGGACCTTGGTGTCGAGAGATGAGTCGCTTCGCAAGACGGTCAGCAGATCTGCGACTTGCGCGTCCGTCAGTTTGTCGGCCATCGGAGGCACCTGGTTGTCAGGAACAGGAACACGAGATGAGAAGGAAGCTCCGAGAACGAGAAAAGGCCTGGCAGAGACGAATTGTTAGAGTCGAGCGGGTACCTCGTGGCCGGCCGTTACATTGAAGGCGAGCACAAGCAAGCAGTAGCGTGTGGACTAAGGAGGCTGAGAGAGCGTGAGCGATGCGATGCGTCGTGAACACGGAACGAGAACGGGAATGGAATTGAGATTGGGACTGAAAGGGGATACGGGGGAGGGGGGGTCAAAGGTCAGGTAAAACATAAAATTGGATTCAGGACGATGTGAGGTCATTCCGGCCACAATCTGGTGGGCGCCGAGAAGCTGAGTGGTCCAGTGCCTGCCAAGAGTCCAAGGCCAGCATTTGAAAGTGGGCTTTGGCATTTGTGGCGCCGACCAAACAGTCCGTAGTTACTCCGTGTTTGAGCAGACAAAAGAATACTCGAGCATAGCCGAGTATTTTCTGCTTGCCTTGACGAGGCTGGATATTCGCCAGAGACCGGGTGACAGAGGGGCAGCTAATTTAATGGCCGGCCCAATGGAAGCAGTCAATTCAATCGTGTCTCTGAACAATCATGATTTATGATGGCCGAGAGGGAAAGACGGAAAAGGACATGCATACACGTACCGTAGCGAAGACCGGGTAGTAAGTACCTAGGTACCGAGTACCGGGGTACCTGGGCACCTAACAGTTAGATCCAGACCAAGATACGGGGTAGGGTCAAAAGGCTTGAGTTCTCAGGTACCTTCTGAGGTACCTTCTGAGGTACCTGCCTTGTTATAGGCACCTAAGTAGGTACTTAAGGCAACACGCGGATAGAGAAATCACATCAAGCACGATACCAAATTGCTGCGCGCTGGCCTGGCCGATCTCAGAGGCGTGCGAAAGATAAACGTGGATTGCGTCGCAGAGGTGAGGAGGAAGAGGGAATTTGTATCTGCATCTGCATCTGCATCTGCATCTGCACGTGGGTGAGTCTTGATCGTCGAAGGTGGGCCCCTAACAACGAATGGGGTGAAAGCAGGCCGCAAGAAGAAGCAGAAGTAAAGAAATGAAAATACTATGGTCGTAACCTTCAGGCTTTTTCAATGTTGTGGTGCGGACCTTGAGCGCAGCGCAGTGCAGTCTGCTGCAATGTTTATGTTTGGAGTCGTCTGTTGTTGGCTTGGGCCCTTGACATCCGGCCTTTACCGTTTGTTGCCAGGGTGTGGAGGGGCGCTCCCAGTGGTGCCTCCTTCTCCGACCTTCTCTCCTCCCTACCTGGGTAACCTGGGTAAGTTAGTACTCCGTATCTATTATCATCGACTGCGACGTTCAGCTCCCAGCACCCCTCACCAGACCCAAAAGGTCACCCGCGCCATCGGCGTGAGCTATGCCCATCTACACCAGACCGCAGCTAACGTGACAGGACGCAAAAGCAGGTCCCCTGACTGAATAGACCGGATATAAAAATGTCTAGAACGCCATTTCCCCAACCAGTCCGTCTCGTCGCACAACCACCACGCCAGCCTCCTACACAACACATCACGACATCTCTCACCACCACCATCACCTACAACCCCCACACAACATTGGACCGGAAATGCCTCCCCATCCCGAAACAACTCCCGTCCCGTCCTCCTTCCCAGCCATGTCCCCCTCCAGAAACCCCAAGACGAGCCCGGCCCCCCCATCCCAAGACTTCACCCTCCCCAAGCTCCGCCTCGAGATTCGAGACGTCACCCACGCCGGCGCTCACCTCGTCTTCACCACCGTCAACGCCTCCGAAACCATCACCACCGCCGCCCGCAATGTGCTCCGCCACCTCTACGCCTCTCCTTCCTGCCCAACCACCACCGCGCCGCCCACACGCTCCGTCACCTTGATCCTCCGCTCCATGCCGGGCGTGGCCTACACAACGGGCATCGAACTCGACAATGACCACAAGGAGGTCCACTTGTCGCTCGACCACGTCGCCAACACGAGCAGGGAGCGCACCGGCCCCGAAATCACCGGCGTCATCACCCATGAGCTCGTTCACTGTCTGCAGTGGAACGGATTCGGCACCTGCCCCGGCGGGCTCGTTGAGGGCGTCGCGGACTGGGTGAGGTTGCAATGTCACCTGGCGCCGCCGCATTGGAAGAAGGAGGCCGCAGAGAAGTGGGATGCTGGCTATCAGCATACGGCCTACTTTCTGGACCACCTGGAGGCCAAAGTCGGTCACGGCTTTGTGAGGAGATTGAATGAGAAGCTGAGAATCGAGCGGTATGAGGAGGAGACGTTCTGGGTAGAGTTGACCGGCCGAACTGTCGGCGATTTATTTGCCGACTACGTCGAGAGCCTCCAGGCCGGACAGTAGAGTCTGCTGCGCTTGGGCATGTTCCTTGCATGCTCCTCATGGTAGCGGGTTCCAGTGCTGCAGTGCATATAGAGTATATAGAGTATTCACGTAGATTAGAAATTCCCCATTGTATACGAACGTATGTATAGATTCAATTGCGTTACTTTGCTTGCTCTTGTCCAATATACCAGCAGAAGGTGTAAAAGATAGGGCGCAGACGCTTAAGCTAGCCCTGCCAAAAAAAAAAAAAAAAGAAAAGGGGGGGAAGAAAGGACTGGTACGGGTTTCTCTCAGATCCCCCCAAACGCCATGCCGTTGCTGTTTCCAATTATCATCCCCGCAGAACGCCGAATCTCTAGAAGATTCTTGTTTAATCAGGTTTCTTCTTGGTAGTTGTGTCTTATCCGTGAAGAGACGTGTTCTGGCCAACATAACCATGCCCTTCCGTCTCGCTGACAACACTCCCCACCTCGGACCAGCTGGCCGGCGTCAACATGCCTTCGCTTTCACTCATGACATCGAATGATTGCCCCGTTCTGGAATCGTTGCCCACATCCTCCCCTGAGCCAATGATCGATACAGAGTCCGTAGGCGTCAGCTGCCCGTCGCTGACAACCTCGGGTTCAGAGACCGGAGCGACAGGCGTTTCCGGTAGAGGCGAGTAGAAGTTTCGGCTGGAGTCGTAAGCCCAAGCTTGGATAGAGGCGTAGACGTCCTCTCTATCCTCTTGGCCGGCAGACATGTATTCATTATCGGCTAATTGACGCTCGAGGGTTGGCGGCGGCAAGAAAGGCTGCTGTGGCGCTAGAAATTCGGGGGCTGACAAGTCAATCAATGCAGGAGAGCCGTCTAGTGTGCGGGATAGGATGTCGTCATTCTCGCGCGTTGTTGCGCTGTATATGTCGGACATGTGCTCTTCTCTTTTGGGGAGGGCGTAGGTTGCAGAGAGATCCTCGACTTCGTCATTGGAAATGAAGTTCTCGTCGGCGAATGGGTTTGCATAGAGCGATGGTGCTGCCGCGGGTGCGACGATTGGTGCCCGGTGGCGAAGTCCATCGTGCGCATCTCTCATATCAGCACCAGTGTTGAAGACGTACGCGCCCTGGTCGGCATTCTCATCCGGCCGAAGGAAGTCATCAAACGAAGAGCCGCGGGTTCCTGTGCGAATTCGAGATGATTCCTGGGGAGGCAGAGCAGTCGGCGTTTGCATGACGGGTTCCTCTTCCTTCTTCTTTAGCCGGACCGAATTCCAATAGAGCAATTCATCGCGCTGTCGTCGACGAGTGGCCTCGTCAGCATCAACTCCTGGCTCAGCACCCTCGCCGCGGCACGACTGCAAGAAACCCTCGGCATCCTCGGGCCTGTTGAACCGGGGGGGCCGCTCAGGCGGGTTGATGCCATCGCCTAGCGAGTGAAGCGCGAAGGCAATGCGGCGTCGAACATCGTCTGCATATCGTCGCAACTCTGGGTTCTCGTACATGGCCATAGCTGTGGCGACGGCGACGGACACGGCGACCACGGCGCCCGAGGCGAGTACAACATGGCTGACGGGCATCTTTGTACTCCAGGTTGAGCACAAGGACGTTTGATGCCAGGCTTCGAGTACTTCAGCTGCGGGGTGGAGGTCACAAAGGGTTCATGCAGAGGTGCAACGCTTCGGCAAAGCAAACGGCGCAAAAGCTGGACGTGTCCTGCTGAAATGTAGGGAAAGCAGGAGATTGACGCAGCCAGAGGTAGGTACTGGTAGATGTTTCAAGGGGATAGCGCTCGACTGTTGAGTCGGTAAAAAAAGGCCACGACTGCTTGCGTAGTCCTTGTCGAGCGCCTCGCCACCTTGCCTCAAGACGGTTCGTCTGATTTCCTGATTGGGAGGTCTGAGCTGAGGAGACAAAACGAAATGAGAGTCAGTCGGGTCACATGACCAGTTTCACCAGTTAGAGTCTAACAATGCTAAACTCGGCCGGCCTATTCGAAAAGCATCGCGATGAACATAGTTGATTGAAATCTCAGGGCTTTCTGACTCGCTCTTCGCTTTGATGGGATTCACTGAGGAGGTTCATTCGGCGTGTGGGGGAAGGCGGGAAAGCAAGGTGATGACATAATAGCATACGCATCAATGGAGCTGCTGCACGACTTGGCTGCAGGACTTGCATGTGCGCCAGAAGTGCGTAGCATGCTGGGCTAATGAGGATACAGGGCTGAGTGCTGGGGGTTGTTTGGCAGCAATGCCTCCAGTCTGTCTGTCCAGTGCCTGGTACAGTCCTCGCGCATTTCTCGGAACTAAACTTGATGAGGGAAAGCGAGCAGCACCAGTCAGCAACTCGGCAGCAAGTTGTAGCCTAATAACAATGCACAAGTTCTCCACGTTGCTTCTCCACGTTGCCTTGTCTCACGTCGACGCATACAAACATGCTTATCAGTCGTCAAAAAGTCAATGGAATGCTCCGTGCCAGGTGGATGTAGTAGATGTATTAGTGGGTGCAGTAAGTGCGCATGCTTGTATCAAAAGGAATTCAAATATACGGATCGGGATGAAATAGAGCCGTTCAAGATGATCAATTCCAGATCTAGGTTAATTGGATCCCCTAATCTGATCCTCGAACCGTGTTCCTATTCTCTCGCTCAATCGCTAACTGAAAGACTTCATAGACGCCAAAATCCTGCATGTCAACCGGCGCCACCCGGATTGGGGTACCTAGGTACTTGGGCCCCGACTTTGGGGGCAACACCGGCTTGCTTCTTGTGCTTGCTGCCCCCCCCCTCCTCCCAACAGGTCAAGTAGCGATCCGCCGTTGCTGATCCGAAAACGCCACATGCAGCTAACGCCAGAATCTCTACTCCCAAGCCTTATTTTTTTACGCCGTGCCTCTAATCCCTATCCGTTTCCTGAAGACATGGCATTGACTGCACATGGATCGAAGCCTGCCCGCCACCGTCTTCCGCTCGGTATTGTTCAATGTTCAGTGGGAGGTAGTAGATGAAGCGCCGGACTCGACAGAGTCGGTAGAGCCGGCACGACTAGTCTTGATGCGCTCACTGCAGAGGGCCATGTCAGCAAAGTGGTAAAACAATCCGCGGCGCTTTGTATTATTATTTTCCTTCTCTCATGGAAAAAATGCGCAGACTGTTGGATAAACGTACTAGGACGAGCGATCCTGTAGCGTGCAGGCCCAGCGGTTGTTGCCAGCCTTGATTTGGAACTTGATGCCCTTGTTATCGCCCAAAGAAGCGGGAGCAGCTGTGGCAGCAGCGGGAGAAGCGGAAGCAGCAGATTCAGGCATTATGAGCGGTATGAGACTAATGGAAGCTTTTTGCAGCGAGCACTAAGAGCGATACCAGGAAGACAGCAAGTTTGACAGGGCTGGTGGGGGAAGAAGAACTGGTCGAGGTAAAAGGAAAGTTGTGTCAGACCGGATAAGAGGCTGGGCCTCTTTATACAATTCACGATACACACATGCTCCGAATCATCAATCCATCATGCGGCTCTACACCTCCTGATAAACCATACCCCCCCATACGGGTACGAAGAAAAACCTGAGACAGCGATGGGCAAAAAGCCCGACGCCAACTGGGTCGGAATCTGAGCCCACACTTCCAAACTACATTCGATTGCTGCAAGCTAAAACGCGTCAGTCAAGACGAGAGATAAGGTGAGTTATTTTCTTGCTCCCAGGACAGGTTGCTCTTGTCTATGTACACGCCTATTTCAGCCTAGGCCACATGGAGTAGTAGTAATCTCTTGCCCCACGATCCGTGTTGATAATTGGGAAAGGATAGCTGCAGGAGGGGCTCCTGGGTTTCCGGCGCCATGCGAGGAATCCCCATGTGTGGCTTTTCATGTGTCGCCACCACATTCTCGACGAGGGTGCATGAGCGAGAAAATGGACGCTCTCGGGGTCGGGTGCTATCATAAGAGAGATAGGAGCCTGCAACTGAAGATTGTGCCAAGGAATGTAAAGTTTCGACAAGCTCGGCAGATGGCTCGGAGTCGGGAAACGCCATAACCTTGTCGCCTCTGTCAATGACCAAGTCGGCACCGAGCGTCGCTCTCATGGCCCACGGGTCCGGAAATTGCTTGGGAATGGAGATTGGGCGCCCCGTGCCGGTAAACCGGCGAGCATCCGCGGCTCCTGTGTGAATAGCATGCATGACAACTTGCGAACTCGTACGGAGTACAGAGTAGTTACTCGGTCGGCAAATATAGAATCAACAAGTGGAGGGCATTGCTCCTTGACGACGGAAGGGCTCGGTCTACAGATGCGCGGATAGGAATGACGAAATTGTCATCTTGCCACAACCAGTTAGCTCGGACAACTAGAGCCATATAAGTTCAATGCTACTGCGGATGACGACTCTACGGAGTACAACTGACTTGTGGTGTTGCAGTACCTACCAGCAAGGAGGTACGGGTATCCTGCAATAGGTAACTGGCAGCGGCATTGTCGAAATGCCGAATGCTCTGGCTGACAAGGTAAGCCCCAGAAAATTTTGTGGACAAGCCTGGGCTGCGATTCAGCGGCGGTTTCATGGCCCATTCGTTGGTGGTTGGCTGCGGAGAAGGCGAAGAGGAGGCAACAGGACTTCATGTCGGGTGGGCCGCGCAAGATCAACGGAAGATGTTCTAGAAGAAACGCCCATGAACATGATTGGCTTGGCGAGTCTCCTGCAGGTTGGGAGGGCAGGGGGGGTGCACAATCGATAAGCGGCAACGTTTCTGCTCCTGCCTTGCTTACAGGTTCCACGGCTGCCGCGTGCAATGATGGCCAAGATCAATGTTTCTCCACGGATCGATATTTTGTCCGCGGAGTTATTTGGTCGCGAGGTCCGACGCCATGTGAGTGAATGAGCCATGCCTCGCGTTCTTCATCGTAGTCCGTTGCAAGTGTCACTTCCTGAGGATCAGGCTGGAGTCGGCAACAAGGGGGTCCTAGAAAGGCAAAGATGGACAGACGACCAGCCTCCTCCGGCTAACCCGCTCGCCCGATATTTTAGGCACTTCACTCCTGCAGTCATGATGTGCTCGACCGCCGTTGGTCCGCTGCAGCCGTCTTCGGGGCTGTAGTGCAGCTGGGTTAGTCTCTGGACATGTTCAAGGTAGCGAGGGAGAGTGCGAGGCCGAGTCCTGATGGATGGATGATGGCGTTTCAGGGGCAGGCTCCTGATTCAACGTTGGTTGCTACCTTTCAGGCCCGTCCTGTAACGGATCGTTGGCGTCCTCGGTGAAAGTAAGTCGCGCGTGAGTGCTTGTCCCAGGTGAATCAAACACCATCTGCTACTCCGTACGGAGTACAGTGTTGCGGCTTCGATGCCTCGATTCTGACGTGCCGTTATACCCCCCCAAAACGCATGTGTATGGTGTATACGTCTGGCGCTAAGCTAAGGCCAGGGATTCTTGCGGTTGCGAGCAGCAGACTAACTAAGTTATGTCGGCTGTGATTGTAGATATAGTACTCGCATCGGGCTCCCTATCCAGTTGTTCTGACCATCGGGTAATCAAGTTACCTACCTGGTTCTTAAGGCACCTGTTAAAGGCGGGGGGCAAAGACTTCATTGTTCCTTCCGTCACTTTAGATTCAGACCGTTAATCACATGCCGAATCCCAATGCATCAAAGGCACGGTGAAATCCTGCTCCATTGCGATGCTTTCACTTCATCTCAATCTGCGCTCTTTTACCCAGACGACGATTGACGAGCGGGACACGGCGGTTGAGCTTCAGCTGATCAGCCAGCCGCATACACTTCATGCTTTCGCCGTTGCTGCTGCCGGAGACCTCGCGTACAAATGGAATATCGTTAACGCGAGCACATCTCTCAAAACTAAAGGCACATCGCATGGATCATACGATATGCATAACAACGGGACCATCGTGCCACAGATGGCAAGGGAGCCAGGCCATTGGACGCGGCGGCCGTCTTTACGTACATTGTTCCCATGATTATGGCTTTTCGGATAGATTCCGTGTGATTTCCCCAGATACAGCCGCAAGCTAATCGGATATGTTCGCGTGCGGGGATGAAGATCCGCATTGCAGATAACCAAGTTAACCAAGGCACCACACAACTGGCCCCCCTCCCCTGACGTCGTCAATCAGAGACTCCTCATTTCAAAACACCTCTTACGTTGCCCGATGATTTCCTGTCATCTCGTTGGCCCGGTCTAAGATGTATGAGCGCCAGAGAGTTTGGCGTGCCTGCCAGGCCTGCCGTAGAAAGAAGATCAAATGTGATGGAGAGCAGCCCTGTAGGAGCTGTAGTAAGAGCCGGGCAGATTGTACGTATGCTGAGCCGTTCAGCAACATGCGGATGGCTGATCCTCAGTAAGACCGGGCTCCGCGTGATAGCATTGGGCGTTGATCAAGTAACTCTGCTGACTTGACCCCAAAGGTATGTTATGAAACTCGAAACCCGATTGATGGCAATGGAGAAGAAACTCCAAGAACACGATTCGACTAGCCGACAAGCAAACAGAGAAACAGCTGTGGCTGAAGGTGTCTCGAGAACCAGAGGGCAATCATTCTCCGACAATTTCCTGGAAGAATTCGTCATCGACTCACCGTATGCGTTAGTTGGTGATAGCACAACGACTGAGGCGGACCACGAAGTCTCTCACAACAAAGATACAGATCAGCTCAAGTTCCTAGTTTCAGTTCCACGCGGAAAGACACAGCTAGCTGGTTTTAATGATCTAGACCTAGACCAAATGCTCTATCATTGTACCGATGATTTGGTGCCAGAGGAGCCATCGGGCCTAAAAAACAACCCCGAAGACGTTTCTAGCTTGCCGCGGGTTTTGGTTGAAGTATTGGTCAGCCAATTTTATCGTGAAACCTACTCAATATTTCCCATCATTCGAGAACCAGAATTTCGACAGCAACTCGACCAATGGGCATCCAATGGAGAAGACAGAAGCGGCTTTGTGCCCGTTCTATACGCTCTTCTAGCCGTCTCTGCATTCATCCTGCCCAGCGACCACGCTGTCTTCGAATTGTCCGAGGTGAAGAGATATAAATCGCTGGACCTGGGTGATCTCATCTCGTCGCATGCGAGCTCGCAGTTGTCTTTCAAATCATACAAGGCTGACAAACTCGCCCGTGTCAACTCAGTCGTTGCCCATGGACTTTTGAGCCTGTACTTGGCAGAGGCCGGCCAAGTGACTGAAGCGTGGGTCACGACCGGTCATGCTGTACGACTATATCAAGGGTTAGACCTATATGGTAAAACAAGGCCAGATTTGGAGTCATTCGATGCCCCGAGTGGGCACGGAGCCGTCTGGTGGTGTCTATATATACTTGACAGGTCCCTCTCGACGGTCCTGCTCAAACCTCTTGCAATTGATGACGTGGAGTGCGATGTGAGCTCTAATGATGACGGAGAGAGCCACGTCTATGTAACAGAGGATGCGATTGATCCATGGTTTTCCGTCATAACAGACTTTCATATCACGATGGGCAAGATTTATAAGTCGGTTCGCTCGATCCGAAGATTTCAGAATTCTGGCCACTGCAACTCCAACGAAATTCTACGTTCTCGCCTCAAAAATCATGACATTGAATTGGAGCAGTATTTCCAAAAGCAGGTCCTCCCCAATATGAGAAACACACCGGATGAACCACGACGAATGGGCCTGCAGACCATTGCTGTGTCTTCATATTTCATATGTGTGGTACTTCTCTACCGCCAATTTATTGAGGCCTTTCGCCTCGAAGATTCCCGGATATACCTCCGCTGTGCGGAGGCTGCATCCAACTGCATTCGGCTCACGCCAAAGGTGTTGGACACAGTTCCCGCGAGCCATTTCATGATTCAGCATAGCCGGTCAATATATATAAGCTCCAAAGTGTTGCTGCACTGCATGCGCGTGGCGCGAAATGAAGATTTCAGTACCAAGGCATGGGATGATGTCGAGATGGGACTGGACATGCTGCAGAAGATCAAGATACAGTGGCCTGAGATCAAAAGGTACCAGAAGCTGACGGAAGAAGATATGCGGCAAACGCGAATTGAGTTGGACAGACATGAAGCTTTTCGCAGAACGTTTGACAACTTTGCATCTGTGTCTGGAGATGAGATCTATACTCGCCTCTCTAGCTGTGATCAAGCCTCAATCCATGCGAGTCGCAATCCAGTCACCGAAAATAGCGGTAAAAGAGGCTTTACAGACATTAACGAAGACGCCGCTTGTGATACGCAGTTTACATCTAGAAGAGAAAATCCATCGGCTCAGCGTGACTCGGCAAATCCTGATCTATTGAGCCTTTTCCAAACTGGCGGAGGCGAGATGGAAAACGACGGTTTTACAATGTCATTCATGTTAGACGTGGCAGCGCTTTCACCAGCAACAGCATTGGCACCAACGAGCTTATGTGGAAATGCGGACAGCTGAGTTGCAGGATAACAAACAAGATGAATAATTGTTACAATACCCCCCAACTCATTTCCCTTCTCTTCAAGTCCTGCTTTCGTCAATATGGCGGTGCTGTTTCGCCGCATTCTTTACACCTGCGAGTCTCCTCGTTGCTCATCCAATCGTCGATTACGAGCTTCAGCTGTGTCTCAATATCTGCGCAATAGAATTCTTCACGACGAATGATGACGGGTTCTTCACCATGTGCCTCTTTATTGGGACAATACCATTGCAACTGGTCGATGCTTTCTTTCGGTCGGTTCCTTTCCATGACAATTCCAACAGTGTCTTTGTATCGAATGGGCGAATGAGGAATGTTTCCTTTCAGAAACAAATGGTGCAATTTAGCGGCCTCGGAATGCCTTATGAAACTCTCCTAAGCAACTTACCGGGAAGCAGGAACATTTCGCCTTCACGAATATGAACGTTTCGGAACTGACTGCCGTTTTCAACGATCCTTAACAGCATGTCGCCCTTGAGCTGGTAGAACCATTCCTGCCTGTGCTTTAGCTATAGTCTTCTGGGATAGCTTCGGTCCTAATACTTCTGTTTGGTTGACTGTTGAAAGTTCTGTTAGCGATGCGTCTCTAGTTACTGAGCAAATGAACGCACCATGATAATCGCTTCTCGTGTTGGGGCCTCCAACGGCCATTAGAATGAAGTCTTTCCCCGTGTATAAACATTGATTGTTCACCGGAGGCTTCAAATTGGCAGCATTGGCCGATATCCAAGCTGACAGGAGGAGTGGTTCTGGAGGAGATGGTTCACCTCCTACGGTAGCCATGTTCAAACTCGTCAGGGCTGGCGTGTCTTTCCGAATCTGGCCGTCTATCCCATATAGAATCGACTTTCAATCAGATCAAAAGCCAAGTTGTCAAGCTTCATATGCTTCGACACTCCGCCAATCTATAGTAATTGCAGTATTTCAGCGGACGGTAGCCGGACCGTCATCCGCCGGATGTGGTATCGGATACATCCGTGTATATGCAACGTATTACTACTTTGGCGAGCCTGCAGGCGAGCTAATAGAAGAAGTGACTACATAAGCCCCTTCGGATCAATCGAATAACTTTGGTGTTTGGCCTCGGAATTCTGGAGATGAGAGCTTGATCGGTTCGCATCTCTCTTCCAGCATCAGGTTGCCCAACATGCAGTTGCAGGAGCCATTGATGAAGCTCACAGCGTGCCCTTGCATGTCTGGACATACTGATAAACCATCTACTTCATACTTCGAGAGAGCTGCTCCGTCCGGGAAGGGCTTCCGGATTGATATGCACACGCACATAATGCCCCCTTCGCTTCCAGACATGTCACAGTTTGACGACTCGTCGGATGACAACGAATGGATAAACTTGAGACCCCATGAGCTATACTCATCCTCCAAGTCGAATAAAGAGTCCAAGAAGGTGGACATGTATATTGGGAAGCGTCTGTTCCGAACCGTCGAGGCCAACTGCTTTGACCCCGAAACGCGCATCAAAGAGATGAATGCAAGCGGCGTGTCTGTGCAGGTTCTCAGCACGATACCCGTTTTATTCTCATATGACAAACCGACCAAGCCTGCTTCTATCCTTGCTCGGCTATTAAACGACCACATTTCCTCTGTGTGCCGAGATCATCCCAATCGATTCGTTGGCCTTGCTACGGTGCCGCTGCAGGATGTCCCTGCGGCAGTGGAGGAACTGAAGCGAGCAAAGGGTTTGGGACTCCGAGGCGTAGAGATCGGCACCGAGGTCAACGGGAGGGAACTGGATGATTCGGACATGGACCCGTTCTGGGCAGCTTGCGAGGAGTTGGACATGGCCGTGTTTGTGCATCCGTTGGGATATGAGCTCGCCAAGGAGAACAAGAGATGGAGCAGATATTGGTCCGCTTGGCTGATTGGGATGTAAGGCTGTCCCTGTCCACATACACGGCATTGCTTGAGACTAGAACGATCGGTACTGACATGCTGTCCAGGCCAAGCGAGACCGCCCTCGCCCTGCACGCAATCATCTCGTCGGCCGTGTTGGTGCGCCATCCCAAGCTGCGGTTCTGCTTCGCCCACGCCGGCGGCGCCTATCTCCCTCTGCTTGGGCGTATACAGCATGGCTACGACTGCCGGCCGGACCTAGTCGCTTACAAGTCTGAAGGCGTGTCTCCGACGCAGCAGGTGGCCCTGGCACAGAGGAATATCTGGATAGATAGCCTGGTGCACGACCCGGACCTGTTGGCTTACATATGTAAGAAGATAGGGCCGGAACGGGTCCTCATGGGCAGCGACTATCCGTTCCCCCTGGGAGAAGTACCTCTTCCGGGACAGATGATATCTACAGATGAGCGGGTGAGAGAGTTTCTGTCGGAGGAGAAGAGGGAAGGGATGCTCTGGGGCAACACGGTTGAGTTTCTGGGCCTGCATGATATGGTGAGTGGGTGGGAGCAGTTGACGCAGGTATGAGGAGAGGTATGAGGAGAGGTAGAGTGAATTCCAGTTTCCAGTGTTTGAGTGGACAGGCTAGACCATGCGGCCATGGTTCCGCATATAAGCTTGTGAATGTTTGTCGTGGTGAATACAAAGTAACTAATCGCTCCGGCCCCTTGTCAACCCCTTCCGTTCCGCGCATCCGGTCGAGTCGGATTGGCATCCGAACCCGTCCATTGTGTACCGCAGTCTTGTGCCCGTCATGGATGGCCACGGATCTCATAAAGCGGCATGGAATCCCCCCCCCCCCTGCCCCCTCGTCGTAAAGCCAACCTTCCATTCGTCAGGTTCATCAACAATAAGCCTAAACTAAACGATGGACACCATCGCCGTACTCTGGAGCGCTAACACTGTACAGGCGGCCGAGGCGGTCATCAAGACGGCCTCGAACAAGCCCCTCTGCCTGCAAAACTTTGTGAACAACCAGTTCCGTCAAGTCTGCTCCCCGGCCGGCTCAGTCGAGTGCTTCGATCCTCGAACCGGCAGGCTGATGGCTCACGTACCGTCCAGCTCTCCAGCAGATGTAGAACAGGCCGTGGATGCAGCGGCCGTGGCCTTCCCTTCCTGGTCCCGGACGCCGAGGCACGAAAGGGCCCGGCTGCTACAAAGAATGGCAGACCTGATCCACGAGAACAAGGATGTGTTTGCCGTGTGGGAGAGCATAGATCAGGGCAAGACGTTGGCCCGGGCCGCAGCCGAGGTCGATAGGGCGGTGACAAACTTTACGTACGTATGTATCATGATTGGGCCTCTGTACTTTTGTTTGCTTGCTTCTAGACGGCCCGGGCTGACTTTTTTCTTTTTTTTTTTTGTTGGTGACAGGTATTTCTCTCGGTTCATCCTCCACGAGGAGGGCGTGGTGCGCTATGTAGACGGCGAGTCCCCCGTCATGGCCTACGAGCACCGGTCGCCCGTGGGCGTGTTTGGCCTCATCACGCCGTGGAACATGCCGCTGTACCTTTTGACGTGGAAACTCGCTCCGTGCCTCGCGTTCGGGTGTACTGCCGTCGCGAAACCCAGCGAGGTGACGAGCGTGACTGCATTCTGTAAGTCGACGGCGCCGGCCTTTCCCTTCCCTTTTCCCCTTGACCCCAAGTCTAACTCTCTCTAACACTGGGCCCCCTCTTCCCCAAAGTGCTCTGCGAGATAGTCCGTCGAGCCGGAGTGCCCCCCGGCGTCGTCAACATGGTATTCGGAAAGGGCGCCGTCGCCGGCTCGGCGCTGGTCAACTCCCCCCGGGTGCGCGGCGTCTCCTTCACCGGCGGCCTGGCCACGGGGATACGCATCCGGCAGGACACGGCTGCTGATGTCGGCAAGCACATGTCCCTGGAGCTCGGGGGCAAGAATCCCACCCTCGTCTTTGGGGACGTCGACATGGGCAAGGCGGTGCCGCTGGCTGCGAGGGCGGCGTTTGAGAACAGCGGCCAGATCTGCCTCTGCGGATCGAGAATATACGTCCACCGCTCGCGGTACGAGGAGTTCCTTGCCGACTTTGTTGGCTACGTCGAGAAACACTACCGGTGCGGAGAGACGCTGGGACCTGTTGTCTCGAGGGAACACTACTCCAAGATACGGGCCTACTTGAGCCTGGCGGAGAGCGAGTCGGCGACGTTCAGCCTGGGCTCTGTTCCCGAGCGGGACCCCCGAGGAGGATATTGGATCCCCCCCGTGGTACTGACGGGGCTCACGCAGGAGAGCGCGGTCGTTCAGGAAGAGATGTTTGGTCCCGTGGTGACGGTGTCTGCGTTCGACACGGAAGAGGAGGCTGTTGCCCTGGCCAACGACAACGCCAACGGCCTGGCGGCGGTGGTCATGACCAACGACGTTTCCAGGATGAGGCGTGTTGGAGAGCAGATCGACGCAGGACTGGTCTGGGCGAACTGCTGGCTGGTGAGGGAGCTGGGCACATCTTTCGGGGGCATGAAGGCAAGCGGCGTCGGGAGAGAGGGCGGACTGCAGAGCAGGGACGTGTTTACAAACCTGAGGACCGTTCATGTGCCTTTGAGCTGGTAGTGAACTTGTGTGAGGTAACTAACTTGGGTTGTTGTCAACGAACGAGCGAACGTCAAGTTCCTCGCTCCCGTTGTAACTCAAGTCAAGTTCTCGGATGCATCCGGGGCCGAGACGGAATCGCCGGGCTCGTCCTTGTCATGGCAGGGAGAGCTAGCTAGCTACTCCGTGAATATATAATAACTATAGTTATCCCCTTCTAGCTCGGTGATGCTTCAAATTCAACAATCTTCCCACACACACACACACACACACACACACACACACACACACACAAGTATCACATGAAAATTCCACTTACTTGATGACACAACCCCGCGTACAAACAACAAAAGAAAAACCCCCCCTTTGAAACAAGCAAGATGATGCCGCTCTCTCCCAACGGAACTCCCTACTTCCGGCCCTCCACCCACGCACAAGGCCTGGCAAACTACCCTCACGCACGCATCGTGTCCTCGGGCAACGTCCGCACCATGTACGTCTCGGGAACGTCGTCCCGCCGCGGCGACGGGACCTTTGTCGGCGCAGAGCGCAGCAAGGATGAGACGGGTCGTACTTCCTTGCACCTGGATGTTCGGCTTCAAACCGAAGCCGTCTTGTCCAACATTGGCGACATCATCCGAGGCGCCACCGACGGCAAGGCGGGGATGGAGAATGTAGTAGAGACCACTGTCTTCTTGGTCAACATGGAAAGAGATTACGAGGGTATGAACGACGAGTGGAATCGGGTCTGGCCGGATGCCGCGCTGGCGCCGGCGAGGACGACGGTGGAAGTGAGAGCCCTGCCTAGGCCCGAGATCTTGGTGGAAATCAAATGTGTAGCTCTTCTGCCTTGAGTTTCTCACTTGAAAAAAGCTCAGCCAGCTCCAGTTGCCCTCCTTGTCGTTCAGGAGCTGTATGATCTGATCCCGCGAAGCCGTGCCGATGACCATTCGGGTCCATGGGTCCATTCAGTCATTCAAGCCCAGGGATCAGTCGTACCCTCTCAGCCTCCTCTTCATCGTAAACAAAGCAGGTGGTTTTGTTCTCCATGTAGTAATCTATCCTCGACCTTTTACTTCTAACCAGGCCCACGACCAGATCTACAAGAGCAGCATCAGAACCTTCAAGCTGTCTTTCCACCCAAGCTTCATCAAGGTCCATGCCATCAACGAGCTGCTCGACCGCTATCATGGCTACATCATCCCTCTCGTCCAAAAATCTCCTTGCCAGACCCTTGAGAAGAGGCGCTAGCCGAGGTAAATGCAAATCGGCAATATCCTCCCGATTCAGCTGGATCTCTTTGCTGATATGAATATTCCGCTGACTAATTGGCGGTATAAGGACGTCCTCGATAGAATCAAAGCCGAAGAAAGCGGTGGTGAATATGACAATGGTCTGCGGCGGGCACCAGGACGTGGTCCGTATCCGCGGGACATGACGTTTATACTCTGTATAATTGTTGAAGTCACCGTCCGGTTCACAAGAATCGAAGAGCCCCGTGGAGCATAGGAAGCTGACCGCTGTCAAAGCGGTCGACTTGGGGACACATATCTCCAGATCCTGCTCATGATCAGCCATAACGGGAACGTGTCGAACAAAACGGGGCGACGAACATGACAGACACGGGGAACGTTGTAATAATTTAGTGCCAGCTCACCCACAATGCACACTTCAACGCCGTGATGTTTAAGAATCGTAAAGGCGACTTTTATCGGCGTCAAATCCATCGTAACAAAGTTGTGATGCGGATGCTTGGTGCATTTCAACTACCTACCCAGGTAAGTTACTCCGGAGTTAAGTTACATACCTAGTAGCTACCCCACTCACCAGAAAGGCCTCTCGCCAATAACTAGCCTGTCACCCGCCACTGACCTCAGGCGACGGGCTAAGTTATAAGTTACGGGCCGCATCCCGACCCTCTCCTTCTTTGCGTCCCTGATCATACGATGCAAGCATTTTTGAGCACTCTCCTCAGACGCCAGCGCCGCTTATCACGTCCTCGAGTCCAAGTTCTCTCGGACTTGCATCTCGAGGTCGGTCAACAGTATTTGTCCTTTACATTCCCTGCGACCGCCCCGTTTCTGCTCTTGGGTGGAGATATCGGACGACTCATTGACTACAATGGATACCTAACGTTTCTCGAGGCGCAGGTGTCCCGGTATGAAAAGGTCTTTTTGGTGTTGGGGAACCACGAGTTCTATGGTCTAGACTACCATTCAGGGCTCGACAAAGCGCGGCATCTTGTGGCGGAACCGTCGCTTGCCGGTACCCTCATTCTCCTAGACAAAACCAGATGGGACGACTTGAACTCGGCATTGACAATTATCGGCTGTACGCTTTGGTCCGCAATCCCAGAGCAAGCATCTAGTATCATTGAGTCCAAGATCAATGACTTCAAAAAGATAGACGGGTGGACTGCTCAGAAACACAACGAAATTCACGCCATCGAGGTCGCGTGGCTCCGCGGGCAAGTAGCTCAAGCACTCAAGGAGCAGAGCACTAAAAGGCGGCTTCTAGTTGCGACGCATCATGCGCCTTGCATAGAAGGCACCTCTCGGCCCGAAGACTCCAACAACCCTTGGACGCCCGCGTTCGCGACCGATCTCCTCGATCAACAAGGCTGGGCTGGCATCAATATCTGGACGTTTGGCCATACACATTACTCCACGGATTTGGTACGGAATGGTGTGAGAATGGTGGCTAATCAGCGGGGATACGTCCTGCCGGGCGGCGCGACGCAAAAGCGAGAGAACCAGAAACTGTCCAGGAACCCCCACGACTTTGATCCTGGAATGATTGTTGCATTATAATAGCGTTTGGATACAAGTCAAGTGAAAATCCGCACTACCTCGATGGTACTCGCGGCACCAACCATGAGCTCTGGTTTCACAACTCGTCGAGAAGAGCACTCGAGGCAGCGTTTGGTTTTTGATGGTAGATATTGCTTTGCCACCCTCCCTTCCTTTTGTCCGGAGTTCCATCACCGGAGGTCACGCCGCCGTTGCCGTCTGGCGCTTGCGGTCTGGGAAGCCCGAACTAGACGCAACCGGACCTGTATTGTGCGAAGCATCACCAGGGTGTGATTGAAGCTTTAGATATCTTACGAGTGTCTCAAGTCTATACGGTGTAGGTGCGTCTTTCGAATGGTTGGTTGTAATGCCAAGTGTATTATAGAAAGCTATAGAGCATCGGACAAAAGGGGGCAAAGGCATAGGCATGCTCTCGTTTTGGTTCTTATCTTATTGGTCTTGTGTTGTGCTGTTATGCCGTTGTCACGGCAGGGCTCTTATCTCGTTGGTCTTGTTATCGGGGTGATGGAGGTTCACAATGCGATTCAACGCCGCGCCTCAAAGCCGCTCGTGTTTTCAAGGGGTAAAGAAAAATAACCCAGTCACCCCAAGCCCGGACGAGGGAAACCAACAGGTGTTCAACCCATGTTGACCTATGGGGATCTTCTCCGCATCTCTTTATGCCTCGAAACAACCTGGGTTCGAGAACGATGTTCTCTGTTGATCACTACTTTCAAAAACTCGCGACCGTACTCGCCGTATGTTGATGCTTTATTTTGTGTCCGGGGATCGCATCGAGTGCCACAGTTAGGCTTGAAGTTATTTCTCCCTCGTCGGCTTGACAAAAGAAAGTGTAAGACCGTTCGAAGGCTGTAGGCTGCACTTTTGTGGTCCATCAGATGCCGTCAAGGCCGGCCGGTTGTGGTTGAATCGTTTCTCAGTTTCTGTAATGCCAGATACGACATCACGAGAGACGTCGATTGGCGTCATATCTTCATCGTGTGTCCATCATGTTCATAATCTCGTCCTCCTCATCTAGCTTTCCACCACCGTTTCTAGCTTGCAATCCCCTCTTCTTCATCTCCCCTTCAATCGACTTCCTGGTCGGCATGCCGTTGAATATATCGGGTGTCTCCTCTTTTCTTTGTCGAAACCACCCTTCAACACTCCTCATACCCACCACTAGGAAGCCCAATTCCTCTCTATCCACATCAAATACCTCCCACCATTCACAACTCGGCATCTTAGCCCCTATATCCCTTGCAGCATTGTATATTGCCGCTGTGGCAAGCGCATTTGGCTGGTGGGTCAGATACAGCATCTGAGGGCTTAAAAGAGCCGTGTTAAGATGCTGAATGGTCCTTCGTGTCATGCTGGATTTCGACTGAGATAAGAAGTCCATTGTTTGGAGGTATGTTATAGCCAAGGCGTGTGGGAGCGCGACATGGGTATTAAAGGTCAACGCACAGAGGATGCGGGACTCAAGTACGAGCAGCCGGTTCTGAAATGAGTAGTAATCGGCTTCGGATTGGTAATACGTCTTTGGGTCCTCTTTTGGCACGTCTCCCGTTTTGAAAAGTGTAGAGCTTGAGGAAAGGAGGTATGCGTACACGTTAGACACGTCGCGCAGGGATCGGGGAATGGGGCCGACTTTTGCGACGAGATAAATTGCTGCCGCCGAGGCATCCTGATGAAGTGTTAGCTAGTATCAGAGTCGGATAGATTTTCGGAACTGAGTAATGAATAACATACGCTGAATTCATGCGACATGGGCGAATCTACAAGCCAATACCTCGCGAGAATGACGTTTGCTTGCGCCGTGACAGACTGGGGCAGGTCGAGAAGCTGCCCGGCGGCTTGTGTGAGGCATTGCGTGACAATGAAGATCGATTCCTGGAGATCCTGGGGCAGCGATGACAGAGAGGCGCGCTGGTATAATTGTGCCGTGGTCGCAAGGGGGTTGGTCAGATGTGCCATGATTGCGCGATGGGAGGCGATGGGAGGCGATGGGAGGCGACGTGGTGATGCTGATTTCGAGGTCAGCGAAGCTTTAAAAGAGACGCATGCTCATTGGTGGATCATCTTGATGTAGTGCGGCGGGCCGACTTCCGACGCAGAAGGGGCCTGTGCCTGTCGGCTGGCTCTTTCCTCCTCAGTCAATTTGGAAGAAGAAAGGGAAACACCACGTCGACTGGCCAGCAAAGTGTTTGTCCCATCTTCGGACGTGCCGGCTGCTTCTCTTAGCTCGAAGGAGAGATGACCTCCCGATCACAGACTGTGTAGCCATTCATCCCGCCGCGAAAGTAATCTGGCTCCGAGTCTCCGCGCTGACATGCACTCACATCTACGGAGTACGGAGTATAGTTATGCGTCTAGGCCCAGGAAAGATGTGGACCAGGCTGGAACTTTCTTCCGCCGCTCACAACTCACGCTTCGTTTACAACGAGGTTCACGACTAAGGCGCTAGCGTCGGCTCTTGATCATTGCTGGATACAAACTTGAACCCTTGCCAAGTCTTCGCGCGTGCTTATTTAAGCCTCCTCGGCCAATCCCAGAGACATACATTACGTCTGTGCCGGATGCTTTCCTAGACTCCTCCAGGTCCCTTGGAAATGGGACCGTGAAGGTAATGAATCGTGGCAACGGTCAAGAATTGCCTCGGATAACCTTGTGCCCCTAGTGGTCCAGCGAAATCTATCAAGTCTTGATAACAATTCAACCCAACGACATCAACCGTCATCATGGCATCTACTACAGCTACCGTGGCAGGGCCTTTGACCAAACGGCGCATAAGGGCAGGTAAACCAAAGGTCAAGACTGGCTGTATCACATGGTACGTGTTCTCTCCTAAACTTTCACCTGAAGCATGAATCAAGGCTAACTCATGATAGCAAGTGAGTCTGGCTACGAGGGGTCAGCACTGCCACCATCTAATACGAATCACAGAATTCGCCGGATCAAATGCGATGAAGCGAAGCCGGCCTGTTTACGCTGCACATCGACGGGCCGTAAATGCGATGGCTACGACATCAATGCGAATCCCAGGTCTCGCAAAAATGATGCCACTGTAAATGCGCTATCTCATCGGTATCAAATTGCCACACCACCTGCCGCCTCCTTGGAATTCTCTATACCAAGACCACTGCTCGCGGACATAATGGGCACTGATATGGAACGCTTCTACTTTCATTGTTTCAGGGCTGTTGCAGGCGAAGCAGTTGGCATTCGCCACAAGTACAATTCCATGTTTTGGAAAGAAACGGTTCCCCAGTATTGTTACGAGGTGGAATCCATCAAGCATGCCTTTATTGCATTTGGAGCTGCATACCACAACTTCCAAACTACTGGGGAAAGAGCTGATCCTACGGCCCCGCCAAGCCGAACTGAACGCTTTATCATCCAGCAATATAGTTTAGCCATGAGAGGATTGGCACAAGATACACAACAGGTCAGCGTTCGCAGAAGATATGGAATGACACTCATAAGTTGCATCGCATTCTTCTGCATAGAGATGCTTCGGAATGATTGGCGAGCAGCCCTAACCCACTTATCCAACGGACTTCACCTCATGGCGAACTTACCGGAAGAGGTATCTGACATTTTAAACAACCCTGAAAAATGGAGTCGAGGGCCAAAGAATCAACACGCGAGAGTGTTATATATGCTTCGACTGTTGTCCAGGTGGGAGGTGGCCATGAGGCTAGTCACGGGCGACTTCCAGCCACGGCTAACACTACGGATATACGAGTCTCGAAAGCTTGATGCCTCAGCTGGCACGAAATTCGCCTCCGTGGAGGACATTTACGAAGCTGTAGACAGCTATTGCCAAGATGCCAGCGCATTTACCTGGCTGACGAGAGATCACCACGGTGATACTCAATTCTGGGCGCAGCATCGTCCCAAGCTTCAACGCTCTGTTTTGATGGAGCGCTCTCGCCTGATTAGCAACAACATCTGCATATATCAGAACAACTTTGATATGGAGCACCTCGAATTCCAGGACGTTGTCTTCTTCAATGCCAGCAGACTGCGCCACAAAGGAGCCACCCTGATATTGGAAATGCTTCCGCTACCTGAAAAGGCTAACGAGCCGCTTGAACTCGACGAGCTAAGACAATTCGAAGATTTTATCCGAACAGCCATTCAACTGCGAGACATTATAACCAGCTCGGCGACAAGAAGGCCTGTTGGCGACAATGCAAATGTCGACCTTGCTGTTGTGCCGACTCTATACGTGACAGGGTCCAACTGCCGGGAAGAAGGACTGAGGAAGAAGATACTAGGGCTGGCCATGGAGTGGCCGAGGCGAGAGAATCTGTGGGACGGACCTGCGCTGAGGCATATGCTCGATATCGATGGGATTAGGTCAAGCAAAGTGAGAGAGCTCATGATGGAACCGAAGAGTGAGACGATGCAGTGGAATGGTGGCCTACCGAGCATGTGGTTTTGACGGTTGCGAGTCTGAGATTGTTTCCAAAATTCACTAAACTGTGATGCAGCAGCAAGACAGCTGCCTATAGATGGCGTTTTTTGAATACTGGTTGTGCTTCAGGTTGCAACTTACATGAGAGCTCGTTCGTCACTCCTAGAGACTTTGTGGGAATTGTTACAAGTTTCATCGTGAACGTGTTGGCTGGAGTATCGGATCGTATCTAGCTGGACTATTGTCATAACTCTATCGAAGACACTATCAAGCATGACTGTACATGGAGACGAGATTAACTTGGCATCTCAAACAAGTTGGTTAGCTCAGCTCAAGACGAAGCCGAGTGGAGCCAAACAAAACAGTGAGTTAGCGCAGTGGATACGCCCAGACAGCTCCAAATGTTTCGACATGGACGTTGACATATCAAGCTGGAACCCTCATCACATTCCATCCACCCGGCACCCGAGCATCGACAAAACCACGATACCCGGCTCGCACCACGTCCCCCTCCATCCACGGCGCATTGCACACCCTCACAACCTTCCGTAGCCAGTCGCATCACATACAAGGCTTCTGACTGCTTCTCTTCGCATTCCCGGCCACCGCAATGGCTGCCTCGGGCCCTCCATCCCCCATCTCGGAGAAGCAAGCGTTCGACCTGAACCTCCATCACGGCCACAAGGACCTCGTCCAAGCAATCGCATTCAACACCTACGGCGACCGCTGCGCCACCGGCTCGGTGGATGGAAAGATCCGCGTCTTCAACAGACATAAAGATGGCACCTGGCGGTTATGCGACACATGGACCGCCCACGGTGGTGAAGTCTTGGAAGTAACTACGTTCTGCCCCCTTCCTCCCTCCATCCCGAACCACTCTCCCAGATCCCACGACCTCTGCTGACTCTCGGGGTTTCCGCTACATAACAAACAGCTCCAATGGCTCCCCGCAACCATATACCCCAACCTCGTCGCCTCCCTGGGCATAGAGGGCTGGTTCCGACTCTGGGCCGAAGACCCGTCGGCCGCGCCAGGACGCCGCTTCTGCGCAGGCCGCTCCGCCGGCGGGCGCCCAGCCTTTGATACACGATCCACACGCGCGCCCTACCGCTCCTTCAGCATGAAGCACAACGAGGACACGCGGCACACGTACCTCGCCCTCCTGGCCACTGACGGCCGCCTCACCGTCTACGAGAACGACCAGCCCGAGAACCTGTCAGAATACACGTCCATCGACGAGTTTAGTATATGTAACAAGCCGAGCCGGGGCGAGGAGGTCTCCTTCAAGGTCCGCTTCGATCCGAACCCCGAGCCGTGCTACACGGCGCTGCGCGCTGGTGTGAGCGCGGACTCGCTGGGCATCGTGGTCGCGGGCATGGACTCGGTCAAGCTCTACAGGTCGAGAGACATCCTCACGGCCTCTTATGGGGTCGCCCAGACGCAGAAGGAGTTCTACCTCGCCGCCGAGATACACGGGCACCGCGGCCTCGTGAGGGACGTGGCCTGGGCGCCGGGCAACATAAGGGGGTATGACATGGTTGCCACGGCCTGCCAGGACGGGTACGCGCGCGTCTTCCGCATCGACACGCCCTTCTCCCACGACGACGGGAAGTCGTGGTCGGCGGCCGACTTGCTCAAGTCCAAGGGACACGCATCCTCCAAGGACTCGCCGACCAAGGACGAGGCCGCCGAGAAACACACCCATCCGTCATCTCTAAGCGCGAGTCTTGCCAAGTCGGGCAGTTCGGGAGACAGGCAGTGGTCCGGACAGCCGGGCCAGGTGCACCACACGCTGAGGGAGATCTCGAGGCTGGACAGTCACAGGACGCCCGTGTGGCGGGTGGGCTTTGACGATGATGGCCAGATATTCGGCAGTACAGGGGATGATGGGCGGCTATTGTTCTACAGACAGACGCCGGATGGAGTGTGGGCGAAGAGCTCGGAGTTGGTCATGGTCAAGGCGACGATGGCTACGCCTTAGCGACGACATGTGTGTGAGACGGAGCATTCATTCTACAACGGATGGATCAACAACTTATGACTTGGAACCATATCATGGACAAAAAAGCCATTGTGTTTCACATGGTGTAAAGACACACAGTATTTGATCACCAAGGGCGCCTTGGGGACTACGACGCCCAGGCCAACGAGTGCCACTGAGCGCATCGACTGCACATGAGGCTCTATCCGGAGCTCCATGTTGAAATAGTGTACCTATATTAAGCCACCAACGAAGAACAACATCACCAACGAGGAACGATTTTGATATTACGCAATAATATATAATTCTGGAGTTATTAGTGCAAGGGCAGCGAACCACAATACACTGCGAAGGATATCTATTGGCAAGGGCCTCACATCAACGACAGCATTGCTTTTCAGTCTCTGGTAGCCATGGAGCTTCAAACCCCCAGGCACAAATCCACTTTGACACATAATTCAAACTCCCCGGTAACGCCGTTTTCATGATTTGGAGATTCCCGTTTGCTAGTAATTTCATCTCAATGCATAATTCTTCCATTTTAATTTCCGTGTTGGAGATCACGCCAGAATTTCAAAGACTCCGAGTCATCAAAGAATATAATTCGAGTTTCCTTGTGATCTGTTTCTTTATGCAGCATCGGCGCTGGCAACAGGCTGGGAAACCTTGGTGACCTGGGTGCCAGCACGGTGAATTCGCTGGCCAGCTGAGTCGTTCATGTAAGTAACATCCTTGTTCTCAAACTGAGCGCGCTTCCAGATTTCGACTTCGCATCCGCCACGTAGAACACCAATGCGCATGGTGGACAGAAGGTTGTGCGCGGCGTTGGAGTGGTTGTAGACACCACCATTGAAAATAGAGGTGGCGTCCTTACCAATGGCGGACGAGATGAGGGCCTTGCCACCAGGGTGATCCTTGATGAAGTCGGTCACATCGTGAATAACACCGGCAACAGCGACGAGAGCCTTGCCGTTCTTCGACTCGTCGACGAAATCATCCCAGCTGATCACAGGAAGCTGCTCGAGAGGGGTGCCCCAATCGAGGGTAGCACGCTTCTGGTCGAGCTTCTTTTGCAGCTGTTGAACACGGCCTTTTTCAATTTCGTTGGCACGGAACTGCTTGAGATCGGAGGCGAGACCCAGCATCTTCCAGGCATATATGGACCATTTAGTAGGGTCGTACTGCCACCACTCAATAGCGTTTCGGTAGTCGGAGGGGAATTCGTGATGGAAGTTATGATAACCCTCACCAAGGGTGACGAGAGCAGTAATGAAGTGATCACGGGGAGAGTTGCGGTCATCGAAAGGTTGGTCGCCGAGCCAATGAGCCATAGAGTTAACGCAAAAAGTAGCCTGCTGAACGAAGCAGATACGCAAAATGCCTGCGTACACAAAGCCGCCCAACCAGTCATTGAACAAAATACCACAGAAGCAAGTAGGGAAGACGAGACCCATGAAGATAACACACTTGAGGTAGTTCTGGTGCTGCCAGACAACAACGGGGTCCTCGTTGAGATCAGTGATATCGGTTCGTCCCGCACGCTTGGGATTCTGCTTGAAGACCATCCATCCCAAGTGGGAGTAGAGAAGACCTTTGCGAACCGAATAGGGGTCCTTCTCAGTATCGGTATATCGGTGATGAGCTCGGTGGCCGCGAGACCACCAACGGATAGAGCCCTCGACAGCACCAGCGCCGACGGCAGCAAGGTAGATCTTGAGTAGTGTGCTAGCTCTGTACGAGGTGTGAGACCAGAGACGGTGATAACCTGCATTACGTATTAGTTCTTGACGATACTGAATCAATTGGTGTTTTGTTGAGGGCCTAGTGAGCATACCAGCTGTGATACCAAGACCGGTGTTGAAGTAGTAGATAACGGCGAAGATGGCAGTGTAAAGTTGGAGAGGAACCCAGTAGGCAGAGACAAAACCAGCAAGAGGGATTATAACAATAAATATGGTGTTGAGCCAATTGATGTGCTTATGCCAATTTGACCAGGTTATGGGCGTATCAGAGATATGGACTTTGCTGGCGTCTACCTTCTTGTTTCGCAGGGGCACGTAGTCGGTGGTGCCATCGGGAAAGGCCGTGGCCTCGACAGCCGAAGATGAGGACGACATTGTTGATAAGTGTCGTTGTTTATCCTCTCTTCGGAGCCTTGTTCTGAGGTTTTGCTGCTCAATTTATGGATGAATAATGGTCTCGCGACGGACACTGAATTCTGATACGTAGTGTGTAAGCTCAACAGAAACCCGGCCGTGAAGCAGACCCACAGGCGACGAGGTGACGAAGAACTAAGACGAGATCAATGAGAATTCAGAGTCAAGGGAATAGCGCATGGCAGGATGGCAGGATGGAAGAAGGATGAAGGTAGGAATGGCCGCAATTAAAAGGAAGGGAAAAAAAGATATGGGGTTTAATACAGACGGGCGTGAAGCGAAGGCGAGGGGCGTGCGATTGGGGAGTACATGCTGCATGTACCTCAGCGTACCGAAAGTGCTGGGGATGGTTGGGGCGGAGGCGGGTGAAAAAAAAAGAGGACAAAGTTCTGAGTCGCAATCCACAAACCAATAGGATTCAGAGAAAAGGAAGATGTACGGAGTACATGTTAATCGGCTTGCTCTGCTCAAGAAGGTTCCTGGTCTTTCTTGAGCCAATCTGCCAGTTACAACGTTTCCTATTCGCTGATTCACCGAGTACCTAATATGAGTGCCGGGCAGAGAGCAAAACTTGCCTACGGAGTACTAGTACTTATGCGCGCGGCTTCTGTTTCAGTAACAAGTCTAAGTACGGGAGTACGGAGTGGTTGATACTTTTTGTAGGTCTTGTTATAGTTCTACTATGACTAGAAACAGAGGCTACGCGCATAGGTACATCACAATACATTCGACAGAGCACAGTAGTAGTAGGTATTCTCGAGTTTCAACAAAACCACTTAATCGGGCACGCCGCAGTGTTCGTATGCATCTACACAGGACCTCGCTCTCAGCCCTCCCAGCTACTGCTAGTGCACAGCTGCTCACAAGTTGCCGAGGCGTGTTTGCTCAGCGTGGTGGGTGGTGATTGACCATGTGCGGCGCACTCGTGAAGTCGTCGATGCGGCGGTATGAACTTTCTAGTACAAGTTCGCAGCACATGGTTCGACGTAGCACCAAGTACTACCGACTACCGACCCAACCCTTTTCCCCAACAACTTTTTCCCTGGCCGTGTTTGGCAGGAGATGGATCCACAGCTGACAGAAGCGGCGTTGCTACTGGCGGAGTCATGGCCAGGTTCGCCTGGCGCCTGCACGCCGAGCCATCAAGCTGGGGATGGGGCCTGCAAATCTAGCATCAAATGAGTTGGGCAACAGGGGTAAGAGGGGCAAGAGGTGTGTCTGGGGCTCCACCCGTCCGGTGCTCCGGGACTACGGAACGTGGACAGAGGAAGACTCCAGGCTGCTGAGCCATTGATGAAGGAAAAATCAATCAGAAAGTTCATCAATTGCTGACGGTCAACGGAATAGGACTCAGGCACTCTGACTGCTCCCCAGTCGAACTGTCGTGAGTAACTGGTGTGGCGAGAACAGATGTTCCATGGCTGTCTGCAAGCCTTCCTCTGACGGGAGAAGTGAGAGTTGTTTGTTTGTTTGGATGTATCTGCATGTACCCTTTACCTGGAGCCTATCTCCGACCAAGTAAAAGTAACGAACGCTCCTTCTATTGTATCAGACACTTTTGGAAAAGGTAGCTGGCTGGTGGAAACGATTCGGTATTAATACCTACAGTTCAGCAAAAGCTCTCCGGCACAGCTAGTAGCGGAGTACCTTGTCACTCTACTCCGTACGGAGTACGGAATAACAGGCAACGTTAAAAGTCTGTGGTCAGATCTGGCGTTGCCAAGTTCCCCACCGCCACCGCCAACAACCTCAACAACCCACTTGCCACAAAGTCTTAGACTTTTCTCTCCCTCTTGCCTTTCCCGCCGAACAGGCTGCTCGGTTGGCAACCCGCACGCCCCTTCCCTTCCGATGTTGACGCCATGGCCGACGCCAGCATTAAACATCAAAAATAAACCGCCCACACCCCCGCAGCACCAGCTCTCACTCACTCACTCACTCACTCTGCCTTGCCGCGTAAGACTAGTTATCCCGGATTGCGTCGCCGCAGACCTCGGCCGCAACATACGATCCAACCATGCTATCTCATGTGCTCAGCAGATAGTTACCAGAGCCACTCACATCTGCCCATTTTTCATCATTTGCTATTGATTCGGTTGTTGATTCCTCACCATCTGCCTGTGACCGATGCCGACGCTCATGCTGTTTGAAACCTTGCACTTCCCCAACAGAAACAGCGAATAGCTCGTTGCAACCGTCAGAGAGCCCAGCCCGTCACAACTTGACAACGAGCCACTCGATTTGGCCGTGAGGAGAACAATATCACGCGGATGGAAATGTTGTCTCAAGGCATTTCACAAATGAGCATTCATTATCTAACACCATTGTACTCTTTAGACTAGACAAGTCATCCAACTGTCCTCTTGTCCAGTGACTCCATCATTTGACGATAGAGTATATCATTCCTGTCTTTTACGTTTCGGTCCATGCATGTATTTCATGTCCTGTGGTCCTATTCAAATTCCAGCATTACCAGCACATCTCCTCGTGGGCATTCCTCCTCGTGGGCATTCCTCCTCGTGGGCATTCCTCCTCGTGGGCATTCCTCCTCGTGGGCATTCTTGTAGGGTCTTCGTCTGGTCAGGCTTTGTAGGGCACTTCCAAGAAAAGTGTCAGTGTTTTCGCCTTTGGTTTCCATTCCGTCCCGTTGCTTGTCCACCCGTCATAAAAGAATCGGATAACTTGGTGTGCCATATGAGAATCCGTTGCGCTGCTTGGCCCATAATCCGGAAAAGGTCACATGCGAGACCTTGAATGAGGAGGCGTTTTGAGGTCGACCAAATGCCTACAAAGGCTGACATCGACTTTTTGGACACATGCATCGTTGAAATATCATTAGTTGACCTTTTTGAAATCACCATGACTGCTGAGAAGATCTGACGCTTAGTGTAGCAGAGATGCGAACCATGTACGGAGTACTGTGAATCAGCCATGTCTTTTAACCGGGTTAGTTGCCAACAACAATTCTACGTCTGGATTTAACCATTCTAGCAAGAGACAGCATAAGCGAGCTTTTATCGAGGACAACAAGGTTTCCATTGGTCATTGTTGCTCGTCAGTTGCGTAATTCATATCAACACTATGCACAATGGTAACACATCGGAGATCACCGCCCCAAGTGCGAGTCATGTCTTCATTTACTTCATGAACACTTGCTTTCAAATAGACGTGCTAAATTTCTACACACTGCTGACTCGAGGGAGCTATATGCAACGGCACCTCTTCAAGCGTTCAAAACAAAACCCAGTAGAGCGTAGATTGCGTCCAAGGTTCCATCCATGCTAATACAAATAAATGCTGTTCGTCATTTCATAAGATTTGGGAAATTTGTTCCACCAGTCCATCGTGTTTCAACATCAAGCATTTTTATGCAATATGGCACCAGCCTGCTTGCTTCTCTAACATATATGTGATGACGGGGAAAAAACCGAATCCCATACGTCTGATGCTGGAGTTGCCGATATGCTGTTCTTTGTTCTTGCTGATCTTCAGTCTGATGTGTGTTAATCTGTCGGGACCATTAAGGCTTGCGCACGATGGCAGGTCGTGCCAACGCGTTGTTCTAATCGTCAGCGCTGGCTGTATCTCTCCGCCTAATCGCGACGTGATCGAAGGGTAGGCTCGCGCCATTACCAGGCAATACAATGGGGTGAGATCTCGAACGCTGCTGTGGTTGGGATTCCAATTCAACTCTCATTTTCACAGTCATCTGACACCCAGCTTTCGCCAGACGTTTCTCCCCCTTCCGTTGTCTTAGACGTGGCCAGGTTCGCGCCACTCTGCATGACAACAGCCGGAGCAAGAATAGCGGTATCCTGTCTGGACAGCTTCGAGGTCATTATCGCCTGCAGACCATCGCCTAGGAATGGTCTTCGAGCTCGTTTCGGGCTAATACCTTCTGCCTTTATGTTTGTGAGGGGGTAAGCGGCAACGTCGGTGTTGTGCTTACCTGATGAGAGGGAGACATCAGATCTTACCCTGATATCGACAACGTTTCCCTTTTGTGTAGCATCGACTTCGTCTATGTCGCTGTACGAAGGCCGAACACTTCTGTTGGCTGCCCAAGAAGTGCTGCTGTAGACTTTCCCTGGCTGATCGCACCCAGCGCGGTCGCCAACTGGTGATCTTGGGGGCGAACGGCCGCGTTTCGGATATCGTGATTCATCCATGTCTGGACTTGTGTCGACATATGTCTTACTAGAATATTGCCAGCCACTTGAAGGCGCCACCGTTTGAATGTATTGCTGCGTACTAGACGAATAATCGATGCTGTAATCATCCGAAGGACGAGTCTCGTCTCCAAGAATTGTTGGTCCCTTGCATTCTTCGGGGAACATGTTCAATAGAGACGACGACGCGACTCTTTTTCTTGGGTCGGTGCTGAGGCATATCTCGGTCATTTGGCGGTACCAATCTGGAATATTAATCTCCGGCCCTAGCATCAGTGGTCTGCCATGCATCTCAGGCTCGTCTTCAAGCATGGCCAACGCCCATAGCACCATCCCCAGTTGGAACAGATCGGACTTGACACCAATATACAGTGAAACTCGTTGATGGGCTTCGATAAAGGCCTCCAGTTCTGGCGGTTCCCATCCCGCCGGACACCCTCTCCTGTTGATGTCGATTATAATTGCATCACCGGCGGCGTCGACAACAATGTTGCCCAGCGTTAAGTCACCGTGCACAAACCCCGACTCGTGTATGTCCGTTAGGCCTTGTACAATTTGTCTCGCCCATCGCTGTCTCGTTGGCCAGGGAATTGTTGTGCCTTGTTCTTTACAGCTGCTGTACATCACCTCCATTAAAGGACCTTGTTCGGCGTTACTGATAAGAAGGCCCGTAATATGTTTATCGTCGTCGTCAACAACCACCCCGTGGAGTGCAATGATGCTCTTACAGTGCTGCAAAGTACCGAGGACGTTGACTTCGTACATGAACTGGTCAACCGTTCCAGGTGAGGGAATATCCTTCTTGACCAAGAGCTGCTCATGGACATACACTTTATAGACAAAGCCTGATAGGTGCGAATCAAAAACGATGTCTCGCTCCCGAATATGTCTACAGTTCAGGTGCTGGACCTGATCGACGGTAGGATACTCGATAGTGCTCTATAATGCTTCGGTTAGATATCCCTCATTTGCTATTTATAGTATGAGGCGCTCATCGATGGAAGTAGATGCTTTTCACTCACGTCCTGATCTTCGAGAACATGGATGTGCAGCTGGCCGTTCGAGGTTGAAAGTTCCAAAATCGTGGTAGTAGCAAGGAACCGGATATCTGACAGACTACCGCGAAGAGCTTCATATATCTTGAAACTTCTCTCGCTTTGTCGCTTGATGTTCGATAAGACCCACTCTAGAGAGTCAGGAGGGGCGTTGCGATAATCGAGAAGAATTGTGACTCGTCTGTAGAGATGGTCGTCCTCCCGGTATGTGACATAGAACTTTTCACGTACTGCATCCTCTCCATAGGTGACACTCTGATTCAAGATCCATTTATGTTTCAGTTCTTCGAATATGATAGCTTCATCCATATATTCGACATCTGATGATGGCGCAGCGTTGCAGCGACTTTCCGGGTTGAGTTGTCCGTCCATGACGCTGTTAGATAGCTCGTAGTTGTCATGAATGCTCAGGAAGTGAGGGGCATATTCTGAGCCATGGCCATCTAGCGATGTAGAAGAGCTATTTATCTCAGAAACACTCCAAAGAGGATCACAGTACGGCAGAATGTGCTCCCCATTATTGAGTTCTGTACATCGCCTGTCCTCTGAAAAAGCTCTTCGTTCGACCGATTTGGCAGGCGCCTGTTTCAAATTCATCCTCTCTTCAGACCACGGCCTCTTCATGTTTTGAGAATGTGGCAGTCCGGTGACAACTTTGTCCGAGTCCTGTTGGCTAAGAGATTCCACAGTCTCGGGCCTCTCTTTTTCCGCCTCTTCGTGGTACATTGGACAAGGCTCCAATGACATGGGTATCAATTCGTTTGCCGCTAGGCCAACATGCTTAAGAAGGAAATCCAAACTTCCGGCTGTTGACGGCGGCTCGGCCTCGAAGCCGCCTAGATCAGCCATGTCAAGCAATCTATGGCTCAACCTTTATAGCTTACACAGCAATTCCCGGAAAGCAGGTATCTCTTAGTGACGGTCAGAAATAGAACTGAAGACGATAACCGCAAAAGAGTATTTTTATCCCGAAAAAGCGGAATCGGCCTAGCCTAATCAGCACAGCGTAAGTTACAAGTCGAGAACGTGGCTTCGGGTGGGTCTTGATGAGCTGTGTCGTTGATGTCGTCAAGAGTCTGGTATAAGCGTAAATGCAGGCAGCCGCACGCATGACATATCGGACGAACAATTGGTAAGCAGACAAGAAACACAAGAGGTACAGTCAATAAAGAGGGCTGACGCAAGACTGAAACGAATTGCTAGGCCGGTGTAAAGGCAGAGACGAATGATATGAAAACAAGGCGGAAATGATGAGCTGGCAAATCACACAGCTCGTACGGGGCAGCGAAAATGGCTGGGGGTAGTCGTGATCTGGTCGTCGACTCGTCCTCCTCCTCTTCGTCGACCGGCCCTGGTGTCTTTCTCTGTCCTGAACAGTACAATGAAGCAAAGGGGTTGCAATGGTCGACACGAGTGGTGTTGGTGGTTAGTTCTGGGCGACCCTTTGCCGGTCTACTTGCCTAGAACCCATCCCATGCCTAAGTGTAATGAAACAGACAAAGCGCAGATGACGCTCAAGTGCTTCAGTTCTCAAGGTGAGGTGGACAGGCTGTGCGGAATAAGACAGGCTTTGTCATTTGTCGCAACCGTGTGAAAAGCACAGTTTTTGATGGTGATTCGTACAATGGCGCCGAAGAGCGGAGGATGGAATGGCGGGAGGAAATCGGAGAGGGGCAGCGAGGATGTTGGGCTCGTCGTTGGACAGCGACGGATCAAAGAGTCAGAGTTCTTAGTGGGAGCCCGAAAAGTGACGAGGATCTGAGCGAGGATCGTGAGAGGTTGAGATGCAGAATGACAAGAGTGGCCAAGGGTCAATCGCGTGGAACTGGAGGGCCGACATGAGGTGCGGCTCGGGAAGAGGTCAGCGGCTCGGGTGCTCGTACTCAGTACAAGGTACAAAGCCATAAGGCCCGGCAAGTGCTACGATGGTGCACTTATAGCCAGGTACCTGGGCCGGCTGCAGGTGCGTGAAATGATGAAGTGGTGGGTGGCCCAGCGTTCAGATGTCAACTTTCAGTGTTCAATGTTCACCAGACTGTGTGCGACAGGTTGCTGCAAGCTCCATGTCCATGTCATTGAAGCTTTAAAGTGCTCCGTACATCAGGCTAGTACCTAAAGATACATTAGAGACTAGGTATCTTTGGTAAGTACTTTGGTACCTAGGTACCTAAGGTAGGTGTACATGCGGCAGGCTGTAAGCTTGCCTTCCTTCCCTTGCCTTCAATGTTTCCTTCCTCCTCTCACAGCCATGCACATGCCCTTGTCACTTCTTCAATAGTTTCCCTCTTCTTGTAATGATTTTTGCACTTGCTGAATCCCTACTGACCCTTTTCAAGCCCAGTAGTCGCTCGTCAACTATGAGGTACTCATCGAGAGACAGAGCCAGTCTGGCACAGAACCACTCCAGGAACATGGCCTTACCCTGTCATCTCTTGGCATCAAGCGGGCCGCAAGGAGGGGGCGGCGCGCAGATGCATTATTGGTCCTCAACAACTCAATGACCCAAGTTCTTCGCCAGCCAGTGCTCGTCTTGGTCGGAGAACAGTGACTGGTGGTGATGGAAGCAGCCTACCTGGACGAAACGGCGCGCTCTTCTCCTCGGCCTCGGATTCTCTTTAAAACCAAGGGCATCGAGCACATGGGCCCTGTTGGTGCTTCAAGTTACTTGCATTCGAGATGGTGCTTTCCGGATCCTCTGCTTCTCTGCTCCTTGATCATTCGTCCTTGCCCTGCTGGCAAATGCGATGTACGGTGAAAGTGTAGCAAGGCACTGGGACAACGTCACAAAGTCCTGACAGCGTCGACAACAATGGCGTGAACTCTATCGATGACCCTGGACGAAATCCCATAATTGGATATCAAGCAGGTGATAAACGCATGTTAATGCCAGAGACACCTCTACTTGTCCGTACTTTGTCGATTGTCACTGATCATTTCGAAACGACGCAATCTTGTCTGAACGCCTCCCACTTGGTTTTTTCTAGAGAAATTGAAACAAAGCGCCAACTTCCTTTCAACGGTGCAAAAAGGACACTCCTGTGCGGCTGTTTTGTTGGCCCCGGCCGATCGGTCCACCTCACATGCTGACGTTTTTCAGCCGACTTTCATCCTTATTCAAAGACCGCACAAGCGCTTGGAGCACGGCTGAATGCGAAAAGGTGGTCAAGCGTGCAAAGAGGAAGGATTAAGAGTGATGTTGCATCTTCCCAATGTATACCGGAAGTGAAGTAGTTACAGACTGCTCAGGCGTTCCATTGCCGTCACATATCATGAATTATAGTTAACTATGCTGTCACATCGAGCAGCGGACCTCATCCCAACCTCCAGCTCGTTACTCCGTACCTCGTTGCCTTCCTTCCTCGGTTCCTCCGGGGTCAAGACGCACACCATGTCACCTTGCGCCTTACGCCGTACTCATGGTGCTCGAGAGCTCGCAAGGCCCAGGTCCAGGCTCGTTCCAATCCGCTGATAACTTAGTCATCCGGCTCAAGTACTCAGACATACAAACTTCAGGTCATTTGTCTGGAAACAGCAAGGGCACTAGCAAACGGGTAGAAACCGTAACTCCCTGCCTTGCTATCTGGCATTTTGTCCTTCTCTTCTTCCCTTATCGCGTTCCGAACTGGGACCCAGGTTCGGATTGCGGAAAGATTGCTTCCAACAGCCCTGCTTCGGCGCCAACGGGACTCACCACGTCAGACAGACATCTCGCATGCGCACCAACATCCACCTTCAAAGGTCCATCATTACAACGCTTCGCCCTCTCATGATTAGGCACAGCTGCAGGACTAGCTAAGGGGGCGCAGGAGCCGATCCTGACAGGCCCAGATGATGTAAGAGGAAATCTTTTGTCTGTGGCACGGATTGACCTGCACCGTTCGCGATGGTGTCCATGCTGCGCAAGGGTGGTGCACGTCACCTGGATGTCGCCCTGCCCCAGGACTTGGGATGGGAAGCGATTCGATGCGGGCGGTTAGGTATCACGACATGAACCCAAGCTCAGCTTAACATGGCAGATCTTTTTCGGGGCTTAAGAGAGCAGGGCTTTCCCCGAGTTCGTGACCATGTTCAACGAATGTTACTTTGGCGGCTTTGAGAAATGCAATACAGAGGCCTTCAACCTCGAAACACGTCATGAGATGGGTGGAGAAGACGTCAAGCTTATCGCTTTACTTTACTTCGTACCCTCTGGGCATCAAATAGCCAAGCTAGCGTTGATCTAGGCAAGGCTCGTCCCGCGTCCCAACATTGAACTCTGCCAACTCCACTAGCGTGATCAGCGGGAACGGGTGGACGATCGGCCCTTCGAACAATTCAACCAGGCCCTCCTCCCCTCGGCTGCTGACGGTCAACTGTGTGTACACATGCGAATAATATCCAATGTCGCATGTGTAACAGAGTAAGTTAGCAAACGTTTTTTATCATGGGACATAATATCCATGCATCATTGCGACCAAAATCTACCACCCGCAGTTCCTCGGTCTAAGCTTTCTAGAATTACAAAATAAGTCGTCGGATCAATGTACAAAAGAGTAGGAGTATCGCATGCACCAGCTTCTATTAAGAAGCCCTGCATACAGTAAAATAAACGATGAGATAAATCATAACGCCCCAACCGTATGCTTCCGTTCTCAGCGGTCCACGTAACTACACTAGCGTCCACCTTTGGGAATTCGACCGTGTACACTGATGCAGAATGTCGCTTTCAGGCATGTGTTGGTTTCTTGCGCTGTTGTTTCTAATCATCCACTTCTGTGTTTTCCGCGTCCTTCTTGAGGTCCTGGACCTTGCTCTTGTTCGCTTGTTCGCGGTCGAGACCTTGGAAAACAAGATCGAATACTTCGTTGTACCATCCTACCGCATGGCCTTCAATACCTTCCTTGATATTCTGGGTTTCTGTTAGTATATTCGCATTCTCATGAGTTGGGGGGGGCGATGGTGAGCTTCAGAATGCAAAAAAACGTACCTGAGGCAGCTCCAGCCAGTCCGACATGTTGTCCTTCGGGAAGATGATGGTTTTGCAGCCAGCTCGACGAGCCGCCACTGTCTTTTCGCGCAGTCCGCCTATGCGCAATACCTTGCCTGTGAGGGTGAGCTCGCCGGTCATGGCGACGGTCGGATCGACGGGGGTATCCAGTGCCAGGGAAAGGAGCGATGTGGCCATTGTGATGCCGGCAGAGGGTCCGTCTTTGGGTACGGCGCCGTCGGGGACGTGGAGATGCATCTTGGCCTTGTCGAAGAAGTTGTTGCTGGGAAACTGCCTGACCATGAAGGCCTTGGCGAACGAGTAGGCAATGGTTGTTGACTCCTTCATGACGGACTTGAGGTTGCCCGTGATCTCCATGCTCGGTCTGGTGCTGGGTCGCAGGGGGGCCTGGAGAATAGATTCAATGTACATGGCTGCACCGCCCATCTGCGTCCAGGCCAGTCCCATTGACACTCCGGCAGGGCTTACATCGTACAGGCGATCTGATGTAAACACGGGGGGGCCAATGTAGTCCACGAGGTTGTCCTTTCCGATCTGAACGTCCACCGAGTCTGGGACCTGCAGTGCTTCCCTTGGCTTCTCCGCCGTCTCGGCTTCGGTGGCTTCGGTAGCAGCCCGCGCTTCTTCTGGCTTTGCACCATCAGTCGCAGCCGCTTTCTCCTCGGCCTTCGTTTGGCCTTCCTCCAATGCAGCCTTGCCTTCATCAGTCAGGGCCTCCTTCTCGGGCAGGACATCCTCTCCCAGCTCCTGAACAATCTTCAGGGCGGACTTTCTGTACACCTTCTCGATCTGCTTCTTAAGGTTACGGACTCCGGATTCACGGCAGTATGACTTGATGAGCTCTTCGATCGCCTCGTCCGTGAGGTTTACGTTGGCATTTTTCAGGCCGGCGGCGTCCTTGGCCGCTGGTGCCAGGTACGTGTTCGCAATGGCCTTTTTCTCGTCCGCAACGTAGCCCGACAGCGTAATCAACTCCATACGATCGAGTAGTGGCCGTGGAATCGTGTCCGTCATGTTGGCTGTGCAAACAAAGAGAACCTTGGACAGATCAACGGGAACGTCCATGTAATGGTCCAAGAAAGAGTTGTTCTGTTCAGGATCGAGTAATTCGAGAAGAGCGGAGGATGGATCGCCCTGATACCCTCGTCCGATCTTGTCAACCTCATCAATCAAGATGAGCGGATTCTCCGTCTGGCACTTCTTCAGGGCTTGGATGATACGGCCGGGAAGAGCGCCGACATATGTACGTCGGTGTCCCTTAATCTCGGCAACGTCTGTCAGACCGCCGACACTAAATCGGTAATATTCCCGGTTGAGGGCTCGAGCAATCGATTTTCCAATACTCGTCTTTCCGACACCTGGGGGGCCGACAAAGCAGAGAATCTTGCCTTCCACCGTACCCCGCAACTTCCCTACAGCAATGAACTCTAAAATTCGATCCTTGACGTCCTGCAGGCCATAGTGATCCTCGTCCAAGACCTTCTTGGCATTGGGAATGCCAAAATTCTCGGAGCTTCTGCGTCCCCAGGGAATCTGCGTAAGCCAATCGAGGTAGTTTCGTGTAACGTTGAACTCTGATGCAGCGGTCTCCAGGTGAGCGAGTTTGTTAATTTCCTCATCGAAAACCTTGCGAACAGGGTCGGGCATAGCCAGCTTGGCAGCCTTCTCCTTGAACTTCTCAACCAACTTGTCTTTGCCATCGGATTCCAAGCCCAACTCGCGACGAATGCCCTTCATCTGCTCCATAAGCCAATACTCTCGCTGGCGTTTGCTGATTTTGCTTTCAACATCCTTGGTGATTTTAGACTGGAGCTGAGCATTCATGAGTTCCTTCTTGAGCACAATGAGAGCCTTCTGCATTCGTTCCTCAACATTCATGCAAGAAAGTACGTCTTGTAGCTCATTCTGCTCACCGGATGATACAGCAGCAGCGAAGTCGGCCAGTTTGCCGGGTTCTGAGGTGACGTTTCCAGTAGATTGACTCATTGAAAAGGTTGAGATTTGGTCACGGAAGAGATTGTTCATGGTTGCAACCTCTTTGAATACATTCACAATTTCATTGGTCACCGCGCGAATAACGGGACTCTTGGGATCAAAAGGCTCGTCAGCAAGGTTATCGACATTAACAAGGCTGACAGGCCATCGTTTCAGCCACGACGTTGGCTCGTATCTCTCGGCGACCTGGTCTGGTTTCTTCTCAACAGCACCTTCCTCAAAACTGGCCACAACATCGCCTTTTTTCTCGTGTAATGGTTCCTCTCCTGTAGGAGTTTGTTGAGGAATAACTTCTGGAGGTTCAGGTTCCTGTTTGCCCTCGACCTTGTCGGCCGTGCTAGGGGGGACCAGACTAGAGAGCTTGATTCGGCGGTGAGGGTAGAGAATTGCCGTTAGGGCGCCCTCTTGTCCGTGGATGGGGAATGCACTGGTGATTTGAGCGAACACACCAACGTCGTGAACGTCCTCAGTGTTTCGTATAATGTCTTCGTCTTCGTTTTCGTTCTTGAACAGAAAAGCACCAACATAAGGCTGCCCGCGCTTTATAGACTCCGTGATGGCAGAGGCTACGTTAGGGTCCTTGATCGTAATAGCTTTGTAGAATCCTGGAAATAGCGGCCGTCGTGCGATAGGTATCGCAAGGACCTGCGGATACACTTCTGGAATAACAGGTTTCTGCAGCGCCTTTTCTGAAGACTTTCTTCCCTTCTTGCCGCCATCACCCCCAGAATTGTCGCCTCCTGAGCTCGACCCAGCCGCCGCCGAGCTTCCTGCAGTATTACTGTTCTTTCCATCCTGTGGCTTACTGCCAGCTTCAGTTTTCACTGAAGAGGAGTCTGACTTGGCTTCTGATGCAGCTTTTTGCGCGTCCTGGTGCTTATTCTCCAAGTTCGCCTTGACCTCTTCTTCCGACAGCGGTTCAGTAAGGCTTTCGGCTGTAGAGTCAAAAAAATTGTCACTTTTTCTCTTGTCGTCCTTTTTCCTTAATCTGGCGGTTGTGGAAAAGGCGGCACCAACTAAACCGGGTCGAATAACGGGCAGATCGGATCGGCAGATGTGGCGACCGTGGAACGCGGGTAACAAAGCCCATCTTCGCGGTATCGACGGATTACATGTTCGAGATGCGTGCGCCGCAGATCGCTCGAGGAAGAGCCGTCCGGACAGGCGAGAGCGTGGAATCATGGTTGGAGATTATGAGCTCCTTTCTTTTCCAGCTATCTTGACCGCCAAACTCGGGTGACGAGGTGCAATGCCGAGGGACGGACGGGAAGAGGATTTGGCCAGATGCGGGGTGCTAAGGAGCGAATTGACGAGTAAACGACCGGATAAAGGCTCTATCGCAGCCGACGTACGCTTGTTGTAGTGGTTGACGCTGCGTTGCACATTGCCGCTGAAGACGAGATGGACGAATGTGAAGTTGTTGCCTTGACAGTGACGGTCCGTGGCCGCACGCCAGCACCCAAAAATTCATGGTTGCTGAGGAGCTTCCATCGGCAGATCCTCGGCAACGAGCGAAGTCGCGCGACCAAGTCCGAGTTCCCGGTCACTGGTTCCCTAGATAACTTAGTTATCGGTTTAGTTCATGCATAACTATCTGGGGTAGGTGCACCTTTGGATAGACAGGACACATACCCTGGAGCGCAAATAGTCGGGGTGGTAGCATTATGGAATTACCATTATCGAGTAGACTCTTGTTTTCATGAGCAAAGCCAAGCTGCAGTAGCTACTTAATTCTATGCCGAAAACTCTCCAGTATGGGGACAATGGGTATTAGTTGCAACTTGCAAGTCTTCGTAGTTCCCGGTCAAAGCGGCTCTCCAGGTGGGGGTCATGTTGGTTACTAGTCGAGCACCTTCCTTGAGGCATTCAATATTTTTCGCTCCCAGCTCAACCACAAGTCGATACACTGTTTTGGACATATACTTACACGGGGAGAATTCACGACTGCTCCCTGCCATCTTTCATGCTCGGCTTATCCCCGTCAACATGTCTTCCACGTCCGGCAGGAAAGCCAAGGTGACCGAGTCTCTATCAAACCTGACGCTGAACACATCCAAAGCCAGCAGCAAAACTTCCAAGTCAAAGCCGAAAAGTGCAGTCGCAGATTCATGGGACGACGATGACGAATCATCCGGACCCGAAAGCGAGTTCAAGCCCTCGGTAGCGAGCCCAACTTTCCCATCTGCACCACCACCAACTCCGTTTGCTGCAAGCTACGGGTCTATCCCGGGATGGGACGATACTAGAGCCTCGGAAAGCACGTCGTCCCGCGGGGATGATCCTTACCAAAGACCTGAGAAGACGGACGCAGTGGCCCGGCGCATGATCGCTGCCGGCCTGGGACTGAAGGCTCCCAAGCAGACAGATGAGCAGAAGGCCTATCAGAAGTCCATCAGGGAACAGGAGAAGAAGAGAAGGGAACAGCAACGGGAGGAGGAAAGGCGTAAGGGTGAGGAGACAGAGAAGGCCAAGGCTGCAGTTTGGGATGATTGAAAGGGTCATGCAAAGAATTGGAAGCGTTCAAGCCAAGGTACATGCGGATAAGCATATCAATTTTTTATCGTCTCCTCAAGACAAGTATCAAATTACACCTGTCATTGATAGTCCAAGTATAGCACCACGTCCACATTCGGCCGGATTGTTTCTCAGCCGCCACATCCGTTTACTGACATACATTATCCCATTATCAGGTGTACGGCATCTCAACAGCAGGACGAGCAGCTAGACGACTGTGCCACGGGGAGAAGCTGCGATACCTCTTCCATTTGATGTCAAAATCGGGTCACTTCTCCTCCACGAAAGGTACCATCCTACCATTGCACATCATCACCAGCTCGTCCCTGCCCTCCCCACGCCTCACAGAAACCGCATACCCGTCAAGACCCAGCTCCTCTGCGCACCGGTTCCAGATCATCTGCGACACGATACCCTCCTTGGAGCAGCACATGTACACCATGGGCCACTTACTCCTTCCCACCGAGTCCCGAACCCCCTTTGTCGCGGCACGCTCCCCGGCGAGCAAGCCCAAGACCCCGGCGCCTCTCCATCCAACCGGCGCGCCGACAAAGGCGCCCTCCAGCTCACGAACATTCTGTGGTCCGACGCGCTGAGTGCCGGCTTTGCACTGCACGAGGACTCTGAATGGCGGCGCGGGCGGAGATGACGGAAGCGTCCACGTTCCTACGAGATCCGTGCCGTAGTCTGATGAACCGCCTATGCGTTTCAAGAAGAAGCCGTACTTGGAGAGGGCACGGGCGACTCTGTACTCGTAGTGGGTGCCGACGTAGACTGTGGACTTTTCGTCAAGCCCAGTTCGACGAGCGTAGGAGATGAAGGAGTCGAGATCTGCGTGGTTCGCGGTCGGAGGATCGGGATAGTGTAGTTTTGGAGTCGATGAGCTCTCACTGAACCATCGTGACGACTCGTCTGATATGCGAAGAGCACTCGAAAACCGGAAAGCTCGCTGTTGCGGCCGCACGACGGCGCGTATTATGGCGAACATTTCCCGTTCCCGACATGACACATCAACCCTGTATTCATGTCCGCGCTCGCGCCATCTCGATGGCAAGCAGGAGAGCTACAAACATCTCGAAAAGCATGCAAGTACGGAGTAACAAGTCAAAAGGGTTCATGCATATACCGGGGACCCACATCTGTCTGCCCCCGCGGGCGATGCCCCACCAAAACTTACAGACAACGACGTAACTACTACTCGCCGTGCAGATAACTTACAAAACCATCCATCCCACTTGCAAACACGACCATCCAGAAACATCTCCTCCCACCCAACACTCCCGCCGACGTCGCCCGCAGCCAGCCGCCGCAATGGGAACCATTCTCCTCCCCCACCTCATCACAGGCTGGCATGTCGACCAAGCCATCCTCAGCGAGGACAACCGCCTAGTCGTCATTCGCTTCGGCGACCCAACCAACAACCCCGACCTCGACATCATGGACGAGGTCCTCTCCAAAGTCGCCCCCATGGTCCAGAAATGGGCCGTCATCTACGTCTGTGACATCGCAAAAGTCCCCGACTTCAACCACATGTACGGTACGTTCCGTCGTCCCATTTTTCCTCCTTGCAATGCAAGTTGCTTTCTTCCCCCCTTGTCCGGGCTGACAACCCTCAGAACTCAACACCAACGAGGAGCCATTCGCCGTCATGTTCTTCTTCAGGAACAAACACATCATGTGCGACTTCGGCACAGGCAACAACAACAAGATGAACTTTGTGGAGCGCAACAGACAAGACGTGATTAATATTCTCGAGGCCGTTTACCGCGGGGCCACCAAGGGAAAAGGCCAGGTGAACAGTCCCAAGGGTAAGTCGATGTCTACTACTCACTTTAATTTCGCTTAGACATATACGCAGGTTCTAACGACCTGTTGCAGATTATTCCACGCGCCATCGGTACTAACGACCATGCAATATACGTGTTTGAGGCGAAAAATCAGTGTTCTGCACAGGCTGTTCGTTACTCTTTATACCACCATGCCATGTACGTTGCTTTCGGGAACTCGGGGCCAGGAGTCACAAGGGTTGGTCTCCTTATAGACGTCTACATCTTCATTATGCTAATTCACGATAAAAACAAGATGTGATTGCATTGTGCTGCATCAGATCAAGGTACGCCCCTACGATTTATCCATCTCTTGTTTATGAGTGCCTATCCAACCGCATCTCTTATTTATCGCAAGCATTATGATTGTAGTAGAAATCGCCATTAGATATTTCTCACCCGGACCACCTGTAATTTCGCCCCCATCACGGCGTGCGTATGTTTCATGACATTATTCAATATATATATACATCAAACTCTTCTCTATCAACGGCCCTCAAAGAGTGTCCCCCGGGCTTGTCATGTTTGACTGGAATGTCTTGTTTGGAATTCTTGGTGTTATTTGTGGAAGTATGGGCTCGCGTAGGGTTTCGTCACCTGATCTTTTACCGACTCGCCTCATCGTGGGTCGCAGGCCAGGATTGGGCGATCTGACGCGGCCTCTCACATCGGGCCTTTCGTCGTCGGCGTCTGAAAACCCTCCAGAAAGATACTCGTCATCTGAACCAATTTCGCCAGTAATGTGTGGTTGGTATGAGGCTGGAGCAGACGGCGATGTGATGGATCTAGAATGAAGTGTTGGTCTTGATGACATACCCGCAGTAAATGCCCCCGGGTTCATAGTGTTTGCTGCTAGATCCCTCGTAATACCCATAGGGCGATCTACGAATCCATTTTGAAAAGCTGTTGTGCTGGATGCCTCGTGAAGAATAGGTAAGATCTGCTCGTCGTAGAGCTCAGTACCAGATTCAAAGGATTCCGGGGAAAACTCGGTGACGGTGCGGGACGATCTCCCATCATCGTCTGTGGTGGGACTGGAGGGCTCGTCGAAGAAATCATCCAGACTGTCCAACTTCGTGACCAAGTCTCCAGCGGGAACTTCGACACGACCGTCATCCGAGAGCATTGTCTCTGTTCGCTCTGCAGAGTCGAAGTAGTCATATGGGAAATCATCCTCGTGAAACTCTACTTCTGCAGTTGGAGTGGCCTCGGTCGACGAGCCCTCAGTGCTCTGACACATATAAAACGCAGCATGGATATTCGCTCGTGTTGCTTCCGTCTTACTTGCCGGCACCGGCACAGCCCAACCAGTTGACTCAGGGATGCCAAACAGGCTTTGAGTGCGCTCGTATTCTTTTCGAACCGCCTTCGATGTCGATCGAGTCATACTCATTCTTAGATGATGCTTGTCCATGTGACTGCCCGACATGGTCATGATGTTGTCCAAGACCTCCAATGCACCCATGCAAAATTCCGTTTGGAGCAGTCGCAGCAGCGGAGAGATGAGGTCAGAACCGTGTCCGGCGAGTTCTGGATTGCGCATATCAACCTCTGGGATGGCAACACAAAGGATTCTCATAGTTTGCACCTTGACCCAGGAAAGCGAGTTTGTCAGTAGTCCGATCAGGAATTTGATCATCTTGAACTCTTGCTGTGGTAGAAAATGCTCTCTCAAGGCCATGAAAAGCTGAGTCAAGTACTCCCCACTGTCCAGTTGTCTGCCAGAGATATAGTCATCGAGGGCCAAAGCAATAGATTCGACACCTAGTCTATCAGCCTCGACTAGAAGGAGTTTTGCTGTCTTGATGGTTTCCTCTGTCGGTTTGGCATTTTCGAGCTCGTTCAGGAAGCGGGGGAAGTTTGCTAGCAAAGCAAAGAACAGTCGGCTGTCATCACCGATCAGTGGATCTCCAGGAAGTTCGACCAGTTTATCGATCATGTCCAGAGTGGGTTGCAGACACAAAGACGAGCGCAGGCCTTTGTACAGTAACGGCTGGATGCCTTCAAACTGACCATCCCAGCGGTCAGGCTGTCCGTCCGCTATAATTCTTCGGACATTTGGTGACCCGAAGTCAAGCTTGCTGACCAGCTCATTCAGCATCTCAACCGCTTCCAGGAATTCGCGTTCATTGATAGATTCCAGGCAAGCGCATGTCGTCCAAAACAGCTGCGGGAACGTCAAAAGCTTGTCACAATCTAGCTTCATCAGCAGGGTCTTCAATGTTGTCAATATCTCCATGGAGAAGGACTGAATCTCGGGGTCCTCATCGGCGACAGTATTTGATAGCCGAGCAAGCATATCACCAAGCATGTACTGATCGATAGACGTCAGGACGCATCGAAAGACCTGGAAAGACCGACAGGCCAAGTGCCGCACAGGACAAGATGTAGCCCATGTGAGGGATAGTCGACCCCACTGCTCTTTAATTGCCGGAAAGGTGATCTGAAACGTCTTGACAACTTCTGTCGTGAGATATTCCATACTTGGAGGGACCTTGGTGTCATGGTCATCCACCTTCCCGTTGCTGTCCTCGTATCCCCAAACAACAGAACGGTCATGTCGACGGATTGCGTCGACTAGGTCTTCAATAGGCTCCTTTGCTACATCAACTGAGACATCGTCCATGCGTGAAATGACAAGTTCATGAATCAGATGAACCAACATCTCCCTAGCCTGCTCCTGCACAAGTGGAGTATAGTGATCCCATAGTACAGTGACGACTTGGAGCAGAAGGGGAACATTGTCAGGCGTAAGGTGGACAGGAGATACCATCAGGTCCACCAACAAGATGAGCGACAGTTGGCCGAGCGAGAAGCCAGCTTGTTTTGTCCCGACCGGCAATGCTTCATTGAGGTCCGCACAATAGGGGAAGCCGTTGACATCGGGAGGTGGTGGCATTGATTCTCGTTTCTCGTTTGGCACCATGGCCTTGGGGTTGATCTGCATAAGTAGGAATTCAATCACTTTGATGCCAGGTGTGCTGTTTGTTGTTGATAGGAACACCACGATCTGCTTAACGTACTCCACAAAGTTTTGTTCTCTTCGCTCCAGGCAGAGATGCATGATGAAGTCCAGAATGAGGCGCACGTTTCCTGGATGTGGTCCGGTGGCGAGAGCCTGCCATAGAGCTTGAACTTCATTGTGTAACGCTCCACCAGACTTGATAGTAAGCTCCAGGAGGTTTGCCAGTAGGACATAAGACTGCGCAGTAGGGCCGCCGTTGGGATCAAGTTTCAACTCCATGGTCTGAATCCATGGCAGGGTCACGGCAATGACATTTCTTTGTGCTGCAGGTTGAAGATCTTTGAAATAATAAGTGAATTCGGAGAGCATGTGGAAGGCAAGTTCGGTATATTGCTTCGAGAGTCGTTTGGATATCTCGAACTGTGCTAGTTTATAGACAGCCTGTGTTTTATCAGAAATGCTTATGTCAAAATCTTGAATCTTGGAGTTTCGTTGCTGGCGTGCTTCGAGGGAGCGAAGTACTGTTGAAGACTTGGAACGTATCTCACTCTGATCGTTTCCGAGTGTGAGCAGGCAAAGACCAAGGAGCTTGTAGAAAGGGCAAGGGTAGCTGATATGCTGCTGCAATACTTCGATGGTGACTGAAAAATAGCTCTCGAGCACCTTTGGCACGTCAGTCAAGTAGCAGCGTGCAATACAATGTTCCAGGAGATAGGGGTATTCTTGATTGTGGATGACGAGATTCTTCAAGGCCCGTTGACCCGTGGCGTTCATTTTATCGCTCCCAGAATTGAAGATTGCTTCTATCCAAGCCAGCATACGACGCATGTCGAACTGCAAAGTAACACCACTCTCTGTAGTGATGCTGATAGGGCCACCGCAAAGAGACGCCATGGCACTCAGAGCAGCGGTACGGAGGTTTCTCTTTTCTATCTCCATGGCGGCTGTGACGGTCCCTCGTTCACCCAACGACTGTTGGTCAATCAGGGACTGCCTCATTGTGTCTTCTCTGGCTCGTATCTGATTTTGATTCGGAGAGAAGCCGCACCAGTCCTCCATCAACGAAAACGCCGACTTCCTGGATTCGAAAGTCATCCAGCGGGAAGGGTCCTCAGTTTTGTTGATGCCTTCAAACAAAGCCTCCATGAGACCACAATAGTGACGTCTTAGCTTCTGAAACTCCCAGTCCATTTGAACTTCACCGTCCATTAGAAATAGTTTCAGGTCCTTGGCATATGATGTCAGATTATTCAGGAAAAACTCGGACTGGTACACCTGAGGATCCTTCAAGAAGTGGGAAGTGAGCTTGAAAACATGAGTGATCTCGGTGCGCAATAGGTCCATTTTCCGATTGCGTCGAGGGCTGCTATTCGTGCGTTGATGAATCCTTGCTCTAGCCTCATCATTACAGCGAGAGACTTGGCCCTGGAGCTCTTCCAATAACGTCCGGTAGATGTGAATATTGATTGAGCCCATAGCAACCACAACCGCATCCCGTACAGATGCTGAGGAAACGGATAAGAGTGGGATCAGATACTTGAACAAAGTACGAGCAGTCACTATCCTGTCAGTTGATGAAGGTTTCGAAGTTTTGCGTGTATGCTGCGCAGATGGATCTGGCGGTGTTTGGCTTGTGGGAAGACTCCCAGGGTCTGCCAGTGTTGCACATGCAAATATCAGATACAGCTTCCATTGCTCAATCATGACCTCAGGTTGTGCTGCAGGAGATCTGTTGCCCATTCGGCCTGCTGCATCGGGGCCATAGTACAAGCCACGAGTGGGCTCAGAGAGATAGACGATCGGCTTGTACATCTGCAGGATTCGATTGCAGATCAAGTCTCGACAGATGGTCACTGCGAAGGGGCATTTGTCGAATGCAATCCGAATTAGATTGGGGAAGATTTTGAACCAGAGAGTTGCATCGTACGAAACGTCGCTCGTACATAACTCTACCACAGCACCTTTACTATTCGCATTTTGTAGCCCTCGCTGTAGCCTGCTACGCTCGGCAACAGAAAGATGCTCGTCATTGAAATTCATTATTTGATTGGAGTCGTTTTCCAAGATGTTGATCAATCGCAAAGTCTCTTTCTCTTCAGAGGCATCTTTTTCCAAGGCTTTATCAAACTCAGTGATCAAGCGCAACACAGTAACTGCGAAGTGTCGGACCCGGCGAGATTGTGAACACAAGAAGAACAAGCCATGCGCCTCAGCCTGATCAACTTCCGCCCATATACTTGACAAGTCAAGTTTCATGGCCCTTTTTTCGGACGCGTTTGCATCGGCTTGATCTGAGGCGGCTTCTTGTGACTTGCGTCGGATTTCTTCTATCCAAATCTGAAGTAGCTCAACGTAGAGTCTCAACGTGCTTTCAATGTGTCCCGGACCAAGCATACCCCCGTCAGACATTGTGGCGTAACGGTCGTCGAAATTGAAGATGAAACGGGCAAAGCCCATGGTTACTTGTTGTGCGTGAGATTGCCGGGCAATTGCTTTCAAGGAGTTCGAAGACGATTCAGCAATGTTGGACTGAACATGAGCGGTTCCAGTGCAAAGCAAATTGATCAAGGAGTTGAAAGGAATGTCGACAGATAGACATCTTGGAAGCGCTTGAACAGCGACGTGAAGCAGCTCGTAGAATGCTTGCTTCTGATCCGATGCATTCGGTGGCTCATCTCGTCGAGAGAATGTGAAAGATTCCGAAATGGGGGTCTTTGGCCCAGGGCTGTTGAACTTTTCGTCTAATGCGGCTTGGCCTCCAAAGGTGTTGTCACAAATGAGGGTGATTTTGCCCAGAATCTGGCAGAACTCAAGGTAATATTCCCGCACTCCATCGCTAAGAACATGGGTCAGTACCGGTCTAGATATTATTTCTTCTTTTGGACCGGAACTGGGACTTGATAGAGGGCCATCTTGAGAAAATGACAGTGCTGGCGATGTAGGCAACCTGTCCGCAAAAGTTGGAGCATCATAAAATTGCGGGAAAGGAGGTTGACCTTGTTCGCCCTTCTCAAGGTCCGACATAATGCACAGGAATGCCCGAATACCAACAACTATTTTGTCAGGATCCAACTGTTCAACTCGGAGCTCCTTGTTGGCTGTGAAGAGCTCGGCATTGATAAGAGGAAACACAACAGTCCTGAAACAGTATTCGGGATATTTGAAACCGATAATTCTTACTATTTGGATCATTGGTTCAATGACGGCCGTGTCTGAAGAGACTATACTCCGCTTTGAAGCTGGCAAAACTAGTCTCATGACATCGTCAAGCTTTCGCACGGTAGTCTGAAAATTGTCGTTGGTGCGGTACAGGTACGTCCATATCAGCCTTGAGATGACCTGCAAGCAGAGAGGCTTTGTGAGTCGATCTTTGATTTTAGTCTGCAAAGACAGAACCATTTGTAACCACCCGGAGCCAAAGTTGTCAGGTGAGGATACGCAAAGGAGGGTCGCAGTCAAGGGAAACGCGACAGTCCAGTGGCGCGGTTTTGCGAAGAGCTGCGCAAGTCGAAAGCTGATGGACGACACGACCTCGGTCCATTTTGGATGCATAAGATGACTGTTGCTTGCTTTCGCTGCAATCGGCAACAGTAGCATGTCGATCACCCGGCAAAATGCTGTCTTCACCCTCGGCCCATGAGATTTGGCGAACAAACGACCGAGCGAAACCAGGAACTCGCATGATTTTTCCCAAGCAGACTCCGGAGAAATCTTAATGTTCAGATGCTTCATGCCACCTAATACCAGTTCCATCTTTCCCTCAAAATCTCGGCCCGTTGACAAGGTTGGGCTCTTCAACAGCTTCTCATGAAAGGAGGCGTCGAGGTCCTCTATAAATCTTCGCGAAACTCCGGGAAAGTTGATCCCACTCATATATCCGAGCAGTTGCGCAAACAGGTTCCAGTTGGCCAATTTCAGAGGCGAGAGCATGAGTTGTTCGGGGTCCGCGATTTTGAGTTGCCCGAATATAATGCTCTCCAGCTTGTCTTCCATTTCTGGAGTGATGGAAGCCAAATTGCTCTGGCATATAACCTCCAATAGCACTCGACATAGAATATAGATTGACACGGTCGATCGACGCTCCTGTTGGGCCACAAACTCCTGTCTTGCGGACAATGTTACGGTGGTGGGACTCGAAGGATCTGCAGGTCCAGCCCCCGGACCAGGCTGTAATGGCTCCGTGTTTCTACGAAGTAAGGGACCTCCAGTCTGACTGCCACGTAATTGCTGAAGCTGACTCCGGGCCTCGTTGGCAGCATCACTTTTGCTCTTCCTCCAGAGCATCATCGAGTCAATAAGTGCTTTAGGCTTCGGGCTGGCGATGTGTCCCAGAGCCACTATCAACTGATCAAAGGCTGGGTCGACGCCGGGCCCACAAACACGGTCGATGTTCGGTTCGGGGTCGAAAGGAACGGTGATGCACTCTGTGAGTTTCTCTTCTGCTTGTGCAATAAACTATGTTGATGTTAGCAGATGCAGATGCCACACGGCACACGGCCGCGACCGAGGATACAGGTGTCTGTTGCCTACCGATGTAAAAAGAACATGCAAAGCATACTCTCCGACGGTCTTCTGATCGTCCCTATGCGTTCGAGAGTGTGACTGGTGTGCAGGGTGGTCGCGCCTTGACTTGCTTTGCATCCGCTCTGGTTTTCTTGGTGCCAATCCAGGTGAGAATATGTCCATAGCAGAGGCAGATCTTTCCATTGGTATGCCTCCAGTAGGACTGTGAATTGGGCCAGCCAGAGAAGTTCCCGGCCGCGAAGGCATGTTGGCCTCCAATCGCGCCGTGACTGAGTGCATGTCTGATCTATCCAGTGCCACTCCTGCAGCCGCAATCATTTGAGGACTCAACGGGCTGGTAGACATGCTTGAGTGACTCCCATTCCTTGAGTGTTGGAAGCCATGAACAATGGAAGTCTGTCGGTGGTGTCCGTACACAGCAGCCTTGCTATGATCTACCGATCGTTCGATAGCTCCGCCGAGAACTTGTCGCTGGATATTTCCTCGGGGTGAAGTGACAGAGGACGGCGAGTGTATCGTCTTATCACCAGAGGACTCGCGGGAGTGGGGCGGATGTCGCGACGGGGTTGTGAAGGTTGAGGCTGTTGGTCGTATCGTCTGGTCCCAGAATGGGCCATGATCGGTTTCGTCCTCGAACCTCGCGCCAGGTCGTGTCGGCTGTTTCAACTGGTCTGGTGGATTATCGGGAAGAGCTTGCGACGGGGCTAGAGTGAGGGCAATCATGTTAGCGTGTACCCTGGTCTCTTGCACTTATGAGACGGCCGTGGACACGGCGAGGGTGTAACGGCGGATTGACGAACACCATGACGACGAGTGCATCTGTTGCATGTTGGATCATTGCAGCATAAGGCTACAGAACGCGTCTTGACAGCCAGGCTGGCGGTCGCATTGTATGTTTCCAGGGTTGTAGAAGAATGGAGGATGAAGGATAGTTACGGACTCACCCATCTCGAATCGGACCACGGCCCAATTCCAAAGGGTCTAGCACTGGGCATGCGTCTTGTGACTAAAGGGGGGCATGGCAGTCGAGAGGAGGACATTGGACATTCGAAGTCCAACAAGCAAGTGTTCGTGTGAGGGACAAAGGCTGCACCAGCCCAAGTGTCTCGGTAAACGTGGTTGAGCGCCGCGCATCGATGCCAAATGAGAATACCAGGCTGACTGGCTGCAGACTTGTTGGCTGTTGGCTGTTGGCTGGGGCATTGATGTCGAAGACTGATAGGATTAGTTGACCCCACATGCAAACTCGACTTGGGCATTTGGCGTGTGCTGCTGGTTCAACGGTGGCACACAATGCGTTTGGGGGGTGGCTCCTTCCCTGTCTGCTGCTCCCTCCAGCGTGCTGCCTCCAAGCTCCAATCAACGTCATTGATGTCCCTTGCTTCAATGTTCCCATCCGGCCTCGGCGGCTCCCACCATTCGCTGCAGATGCCTGCTCTCCCTTCAATGTTGGCTCTTGAAAAAGGTTGACGTGACGTGTGTCAGTTAGAGCAAGCGACAGATTTGATCTCCGACAACATGTGCATCACACATTGTTACCCAGTAACCAACTAACGTTAACTATATCCTTACTGTACAGGGAAATCCATTGCTAATTTAGTAACGATCTGGACTTATGACTTGCTGGTCTCTTCGCATGGCGTGCATCGAGTTTGTACTGGGTAACCCCTTCCCCAAGAATATCACTTCTCTTCGGATGGAGACTCTGTTTCAGCATGCTGGGGCTTGAAATCATCCGGATGAAAGCATAACTTGTGGCGTATGCTGAAGACGAACCAAAACATCTTAGACAATACATTAAAAACATGTTCTCTGGCCATTGAAGATATCGTCAAGAGACGGCGAAATGTGCGGCGTTAGCACACCTGATTTCGGTCAACGATGTCGGAGTTTACCTTTTTTCCCGTGCTCGCAGAGGACACAGTTTCTCAGATCCTTAACAAAGTATGTCGAAATGTAATTCTAACAGCATACTCTCCACTACCTGTAGATCTATGTTCTCGGAACGATGAGGATGCTGCAGAGCATGTGTGAAGTCCTGCTCGTCATGCTCATGTAAAACAACACTCCAGATATGTCAATCCTACAATTCTATTGGTGCTGCATCCTAAAGTAGCTTCCAACACAAGGCTTTGACGTGCGCCAATTGGCCTAGAACCTTTCAGAGCTGTCCGCCTGATTCTAGGACATTCCAAATAGGCCTTTTACGAACTGTATGTTGTGTCACGATGAGTGTTACTCCTAGGATTCAAGTGGTGCCTGCGGTTGAACAAGGCAACATTGAACGTACACCAATGCACAAGATTGCAAAAACAAGAAGCGATTCTGTTGTAGTATTGAGAGAACTCAGCCTGCGGTGCCATTGTTCCGCGGCTTTTCGGAACCAAAAGCCCCAATTCCGTCAGGAGTCTTCTTGTGGAGGTGGCGTTCTTCGGTTTCAAGCATGTCCAAGCATTGTTAGCTTTCTTCTTCATTTGTAGCGTGGCCATTTGATGGCTCGCGTCAAATCAAAGTTGCTGGTGCATTGGGTTGAGTTTTGTCGCCCTCGCAATCACATGCGTTTGGACCCTCCACAGCCTCCGTGGTTCAGAGAGGCCGAAACGGGGTCCGGGTTCGAGCTCACTCCGGGGAACCGGCGTGATATTGTGTGCGCCACGGCGTTGGAATCATCGGGACAACATCAAAGCAGCTCAGAGATGTACAAGAACGTCCTGAGTAAAGAAGGTGCCTGGACCGCCGGGTAACATGCCGTCGGAGGGTCATGGCAAGGCGCCATCGGTGTCACATCCCGTTGGTATCAAGGCCGTTATGTTGGAGTCGTTGCTATGCAGTGCTCTTTCATCACACATGGCATTAGGGGCAAAGGTCTAAAAAACGCAGATGACCGTACCAGATAGCTGCATATTGCGCTGCTCTACTCCGTACGTGTTTACCCATTGCTACTTCCGGGTGTGTATCTAGGTACTCAGCGACAGGCGGAGTGTATCTATTTCCCTGGAGATCGCCTCTGGCAATAAGCACGGTCTTCTCAAGCCATAGGGGCCTGAAAGTGAAACGCTGTTGATATTTGTGCTGTCTACGGAGAATAGCCCGAATACGAAGCGCCAAAACTGTCATCTCTGGTCAGATGAACGCCGAAGTTGCATACGAGCCCCAAAATGCACCAACCACAAGTTCCAAGATAACAAAGGCGGGACTACGGGGTGCTCAGATTTGATTCCTCGGCGGGTTGAAGTGGATGATGTGGCCAGTTCCATTTGAAGTGGCCGGCACGGGTAACTTACTAGTACAAAATAATATCAACCTGCATCGTCAAGAGAGCGAAGAGCAAGCGAGGTAGGGCAAGTACTCGAACACGCGAATAAGCAGTAACGTACCTCCTGCTCCATACCTACAGGTATATCAGGTACCTAGGTAGGTACCTAGGGTAGCAAGCCAGCCGCCAGCCACGGCACGAAATTGACAATTTGATTCCTTAGGTTCCTTATTACACCACACGGAGACCAGCAAGTCGTACGGTTGGTTCCATTTTTTTCCGGAATAACTCTGCACAAGTACTCCGTACTCCGTACAGGGCAGGCACCGGCTCACCACCTACATACGGAGTACTTCCATCAGGATCCGCTGCGTTCACGGCGCCCCTCCAAAATTCGCCAAAACTCGCTGGCAAGCCGTTCCATGTTCACTAGTCTCTACGTTACTCCGTGCGTATACATGTCTCTCCAGCCTACCTGCCTGGCTGCGTCTTTCCATTGCATTCTAAAAAGTCAAGACCACAACAACAACAACCCCCGCGTCTTGTCGCTTCAAAGAACGCTTCGTTCTGGCGACTTTATGAGCGGCAGTGGCCAGCTGTTCTTGTTTTAGACCTTGACTTTTTCTGTCGTCTGCTCTTCGCCTAACATGGCTGAACTCGATACTCTCGACATCATCGTCCTCGGGGTCATCCTCCTGGGAACCCTTGCCTACTTTACCAAGGGCTCGCTTTGGGGCATCACCAAGGACCCTTACGCCAATGCCTTTGCAAACGCCAATGGTGCAAAGGCTGGGCGCTCCCGCAACATTCTCGAGAAGATGGACGAGACTGGAAAGAATTGTGTTGTCTTCTACGGTTCTCAGACTGGAACCGCCGAGGACTATGCCTCCCGTCTCGCCAAGGAGGGCAAAAGTCGCTTCGGCTTGGAAACCATGGTAGCTGATTTAGAAGAGTATGACTTCGAGAATCTCGACGCTATGCCTAGCGACAAGATCGCCATGTTCATCTTGGCTACCTACGGCGAAGGCGAACCAACCGACAACGCCGTTGAGTTCTATGAGTTCCTCACCGGTGAGGATGTCAGTTTCTCCGAGGGTAGCGACCCGCCGCTGCAGAATCTCAACTATGTTGCCTTTGGTCTGGGAAACAACACCTACGAGCACTACAATTCCATGGTTCGCAACGTCGACAAGGCTCTCCAGAAACTCGGCGCCAACCGTATCGGCGAGGCCGGCGAGGGCGACGACGGTGCTGGCACCATGGAAGAAGACTTCTTGGCTTGGAAAGATCCCATGTGGGCTGCTCTCGCAGAGAAGATGGGTCTTGAAGAACGCGAGGCTGTCTATGAGCCCACGTTTGGCATCGTCGATCGGGAGAACCTGACTGCCGACTCTCCCGAGGTATACCTCGGCGAACCGAACAAGATGCATCTTGATGGTACTGCCAAGGGTCCCTTCAACTCCCACAACCCCTATATCGCGCCAATTGCAGATTCCCGAGAGTTGTTTTCCGCCAAGGACCGAAACTGCATTCACATGGATATCGACATTAGTGGCTCGAATCTATCCTACCAGACAGGCGACCACATTGCGATTTGGCCCACCAACTCCGGCGATGAAGTCGACCGGTTCCTGGACATAATTGACTTGAAGGAGAAAAGAAACAACGTCATCAGCGTCAAAGCACTGGAGCCCACAGCCAAGGTTCCTTTCCCAACTCCGACCACCTACGATGCCATTGTAAGATACCACTTGGAAATTTGTGCACCTGTCTCGCGACAATTTGTCTCGACCCTAGCTGCTTTTGCTCCCAACGATGAGGTCAAGTCTGAAATGGCCAGACTTGGAAGCGACAAGGACTACTTCCACACCAAGATCGGACCGCATTTCCACAATATTGCTCGGTTCCTTGACAGCGTAGGCAAAGGCGAGAAATGGTCCAAGATTCCCTTCTCCGCATTTGTCGAAGGCTTAAACAAGCTGCAGCCCAGATACTACTCCATTTCGTCATCCTCACTCGTTCAGCCAAAGAAGATTTCCATCACGGCCATCATCGAGTCGCAAATGATTCCCGGAAGAAGTGACCCGTTCCGCGGCGTCGCCACCAACTACCTATTTGCTCTGAAACAGAAGCAGAATGGTGATCCCGACCCGTCTCCTTTTGGCAAAACCTATGCGCTCAACGGCCCTCGCAATAAGTTTGACGGAATACACGTCCCTGTACATGTCCGCCACTCCAACTTCAAGCTACCTTCGGACCCCGGCAAGCCTGTAATGATGGTTGGGCCTGGAACTGGTGTTGCTCCTTTCCGCGGTTTTATCCAGGAACGCGCCAAGCAAGCCCAGAACGGAGCCACCGTCGGCCGTACGATATTGTTTTTCGGATGCCGAAAGCGTTCCGAGGATTTCTTGTACGAGCCTGAATGGGAGGTATGTCAACCCCACAGGAAGCATGGGTGGCTTCAACAACGGAACCGTTTAAATGCCTTACTCACAATCATTGTAGGAATACAAGAAGTCCCTTGGAGATAGACTCGAAATTGTCACCGCTTTTTCACGAGAATCTTCCAAAAAAGTCTATGTCCAGCATCGTCTCAAGGAGCGCTCCAAGGAGGTCGGCGAGCTTCTCTCACAAAAAGCTTACTTTTATGTCTGTGGAGATGCCGCTCACATGGCCCGTGAAGTGAACACTGTGTTGGCCCAAATCATTGCCGAGTCGCGCGGCGTGTCAGAAACCAAAGGCGAGGAGATTGTTAAGAATATGAGAGCAGCAAACCAATACCAGGTACGCAACCCTACTTCCGCTCTCTTTCCCTACATTATACTTCCGACGAACAATACTGATGTATGAATGACAGGAGGATGTTTGGTCTTGAACCAGTAAATGACTATATGAAAGAGGGGATATGCAATTTAGAATACACGGTCCATTGCCGTTACATGTAGTCAACGTGATGATGTATGCATAGCGGCGTTGATCTTACACGACATGAGTATTTAGTATCCCTTGTTCGCCAATAGATCTTTTTATTCTTTTTATTCTTTTTTTTTTTTGATCTGTTATACTTGTTTCAATTAACTTCACAGGTCACTGTCGCTTTGGTCGCGGGCAATGCCCGGCGTGTCCTGGAGATGTGTAGATGCACATTAACTTTAGGAGGGCAGAAACCTGTCGCTGCAACGGACGTTGCAATGCACGGCCCAGAATGTATACAAAAAGAAAAGAGGGTGGTGATCTACAGGAGTCAGAGATATTTGTACAAGACATTCAACATCTGGTAGGCATGTGACTACGTCCGAGTCGTTGTCATGCGAGACATGGGTCGAGGTCGTATCCAAATATGCCATCAAGCATCGTTTTGTGAAGAGTCGCTAGTTCGGATTTCACAGGGTCCTGCTTCTCATTGGCAAAGCGTGATCGGACAAGTTGCACTTTATAGCATAGGCTGGGCAAGATAATCCAATCTCCTCCCTCACCGCTTCCTACGGGCGGTCTCTTTGCGAATCATCTCGTGCTGGTATGAGTTCTAGGGTAACATGAGGTGAAATGCTTAGATGGCTCTTGGCAAAGTGGTTATCGGGCTATGGGTTCTGAGTGTCACCGCAACAAGGACTTCTGCATAGGATATCCGCGCATCCTCTGTAGACACTGTGGTGGTGCTGATTTAGATTTCAAGGCATTTCCGAAATCCAGTATTGGACTACAGACAAGCCTTATGGTCACCCAGCAGTATGTATGAGGCGTCACGATGTCCTACCAGTTGATCACCTCGACAATGCAATATGGCAAACCTGTGTGGTCCGTGAGTCAGCTAATTTGGGTGCTCGCGTAGGTGTTGTGTGACGCGGGCATACGATTCGTCCCAGCGTTGGAGTAACTACTTTTTGCTTTTGCAGTTGTCGAGCCAAGGTGTCTGTGCCTTGGTGTGGTAGGAAGGAGTTTGTGGGAAGTGAGGGTAACACAAATGGCGGGATGGCGCATTTAACCATTTTTGTGGGGTAGCCGAAAAGGAAGGCCGCCTTGCCTAGGGAGTCTTTACAAAGAAGAAAAGGCCCCATTAGACGCCATCTCCCTCACAACGATTCCACCTTGTCACAGCAGCCAGCAACAGCTGTAATTTTCTTTTTATCACGATTCCTCTCGAGAGCAGGGGTAGATATCTGTTGTTTTCGTATTAGCCCAGCCCGAACCCCAGATCCAGAGCCTGAGCCTGAGCCTGAGGCGTAGAAAATCGAACACCGCTCGCCTGCCTTGTTCTGCTAGAAGGGTAAGGATGTTCCAATTTAATACGGCCATGGCGTCTTCTTGTCTCTTACCGCTGGTCGCGCTCGGAACTCGTTTCTTTTTTGGCCCATAGTCAGGTCTTGCCATTGGGAGTCGCAACCTGTCTTCTCCCTTGCATCGGTCACCTCGACGAGACCTGATTCATCTCCCCAGAATCACGAAACTCTTGGGTTGGACGAAGGGCTGCCATTCGCCCCGAAATAGTTGTCACCATGTTCATCAAACTGTACATGGCCGACATGGTGCGGCGCACGGGATCAACTAGCGAGAAAATGTCTTATGAGCCGCGACGTCTTGTGCCCATATGTGACGGAAACGCAGCTCCAACAAAGAGATTTTTACTTGGAAGGAAAAGCAACCCATGACTAACGTATAGTGATGCAATTTTTGTATTTCCCAATCCAAAGATTGGGTAAGGAAACACGACCCTCGAGCCGTGAGACTAGAAGAACTGTTCTGTGCTTTCTGCTGGCCCTACCTAGGGGCAGACTCAAGTGTATAAGAGAGGTTGACTCCTCCTGAGTCTCCCTCAGCTTGGAGGGAAAAACTAAACAAGGCTAAGGCGACGTGTTGTTTTTGGGGCTGTTTTCGACTTTGCACACGCTATCCCGAACGGCCTGAAAACGACTAACCTTAACGGCTTCAATACGATTTATTGGCCCGCCACATGCTGCACGAATAGCTCACAGAAGTCTCGAGATGACCAAACAGTCATGGGCAGGTGAACCAGACTTGGTGGTGTCTGAGATGTTGGAGAAAAAGCAACCATGTGCTCCGTTATTGGCAGGGTAGCTTAGATGGTGGTGCTTAGGCTGGGATTAACACGACAAGTTCAAGTCGAACAGAAAGTCTTGCCATCTGCCTGGTTGGGTTGGATCGTCCCATTACTACCGTAGATGTGTTCTTCGATCTAGCGAAACAACCTTGTTGTGCTGTCAGAATGGACCAGTCTTAAGTTGGGAGGAGGTGCCTTTCGTTTGGGCTAACGACTCTTTGATTTTTGTTCTGTCTGTAACATCTTTTTGCCCGGGTATTCTTACTGCTGCTCTATTTTTTTACTGCTTTATGCGCAACCGGCCTCTCTATTGACAACGAAACAAGAGGAAAACAGATTGGACTGTGTGCAGGTGTTGAAGTAGAGGGTGCGCGTGTTCTGTTATCCTGGGTGTGGAGGTTTTGGCACGAGAACGACGAGCGGATATCAACTCCGAAGAGTTGAGGCGCATCCCATGAAGGTAATCAAGGGAACACAGGGATCTGATATTCATCAATTGGTTGTACGAACGAAACATACTGTCGTCTCCCAACAAACTATTCACCGGCCTACATCGTCAGTCGTGCTGTGGAGGGCTAGGGTTTACCCGTCTTGCCAGCTGTGAATATCGCCGGCGTCGTTTTACCAAACTGGCTGCCAGCTGGTACAAACATTGAAAGGAGGTAGGTACTAGGTATCGAGTATTTCTGCAGTCTACTTCATATTCTCCTTTCATTGCCCAAGTCATTGATCAGGTGGCAGCTGACATTAGCCAACTGGCAGGACATAGCAGCTCACCATCGACGCCAACGTCAAACCAGTCATCTTCGCCACTTTGCTTTCTTCAGTCACCCCTGATGATCCCCAGACCTCCTGTTCTTTTCGTATTGTCTCGCGCCATCATTCTTTCTTTCCCAGAACTGTGACCATCGGTACAGGCGGTCCAAGCATCATCGCTACCCTCTTGCTTGCATCTGGTATCTTCTAGCTTGCCTTCTTCATTTTAACCGACGTCTCTTTCGACTCCTTCCTCTATCTCCTAGAACAACCATCGCAATTACCTCGTCAGCAGATTATATGCATTCTTAGGTAAGTAGTGCCGCCGTGCATTCGCCTCTCGACCCTCGCTTCCGGCTTGTCACCTTCTCCCCCGCCATTCCATCACATAGGGCCTTTGCAATCTCTGTTTGCACTTGTTCCTTTGATCTTCAATCTGCTTCTCTTGTCTTCTTCTTTTCTCTTCTTCTCTTCATAGCATCAACACCGTTTCCAGCCCAGATCTTCCAGATCCCTTCAACGGCAAATCGATATCATTCGGTGCGCCCATTTTGCTCGATAGCTTGCTCTATCTTACTTACTCTCTTGCTTCATTTCCCAGTCTTGGTAGCAACATTTGCCTTTGGTAGCCTCTCGCCAGCTTTGCGCCATCACACAACCAGAAAGATAAAAAAGAAGATGTGAGTCTACGTCCTACTGTATCAAATTTCTTGTCAATCTTGTTTTACTTTGTTGATGTATCGAATAATTCTCTTTGTATGGAATTTTTCAAATGTATCTGGCCTCTTGTTGTAGTGGCTGTTCTCCTTTCTAAGCCGTCTTCTACACAGCCAGTCCTCAGATGTTAGTCTGCTGCACGATGGCGGGCACAAAAGCCAACACTGCCATGGGATTTCGTGACGGACTTACTGACTCATTTGTGATAGATCTTCCCGTTTGACTTGCGGATCACTCGCATCTCCAGCCATCAATCGAAGCTGACATCCTGCCTTGAGAGTAAGTCATCCTCTTCCGATGTCAAAGTTCATGAGATTCTTTGACTTAGCGACGAGTTTCTTGGTTGTCTTTCCCCGTATCACATTTAGAAATAGAGATGATCTCGATAAGAGCAAAACAGACATGATTCTGAAGTTAGGGCTTGCTGGACTTCCATCTCCCCTCCAATCGGCTGCTCACTATGTATTCCTCTACTCTGACTCGTTCATAAGCTAACTATGATTAATGTTCCTCCCTATTTAGTTCCACGTTTTAACAAGAATCAGTTCTCGCCGACTTGAATATGGACGCCGGAAACAGCGTCGGCGGGCCTTATCTCCCCAATCCCACGGGACGCAACGTCCACAGCCATGGTCCTGCACATTCGGCCGCTGATCCAAACGCGATGATCAACCAGTTCTCTGGACTCTCTTTGGGAGGAATGGGTATGCATAGCAACTCTGCTCCAATGACCATGGGCCCTGGCCCAACCTACATGGTTGGATCCGATGGCCAATATGTTCTGGCTCCCATGAATGCCCAGCCGATCGGTATGAACCACCACCACAATGAGAATCCATATCAAAGCTTCGGTATACCTGCTGGAGGATATGGATCTCCCTATCTTGGCCTCCCGATGCCCTTGGTCCCATTTACTCCCGGACGAGCTGCTATTGCTCAGCCTCGAATTGACCGTGGACACTCAGATGTACCTGGCCTAGAGAATCGTCGCGGATCATATTCCACGACTGAGTCCACCCCAGCCACCCCTTTCTACGGCACCGTTTCCCAGCGCGATGGTGGTCCACGAGTTGCCAGCCTTGATCGATCCGCTTATACGACTCCTTCTCCCCAGCAGATTGGCCTCCCCGCCATCCATGCTGACCCAAACAAACCTGCCATTGCTGTGGTACCGGAAAGGACTGTCGATGAATTACTTCAGCAGGAACCTGCTATTCCTCGAGCAGTGCCTGCCGTGTTCACACCTCCCAGCCAGATGAAGAGCCTCGAACAAAGCCTTGAGAATCGAATCCCAGGCAATCGCAATGTTTATATTCGTGGACTTCATCCTACCACGGATGATGAACTGCTTTTTAAGTTTGCCTCTCGCTTCGGACCGGTTGAGACTTCTAAAGCCATCATTGATACTGGCACTGGGGCATGCAAAGGGTAAGCACTGGAGGCTCGCCGTCGACCTGGCGCGTAACTGACGCCCTACAGATTTGGGTTTGCCAAATTTTACGATCCCCAGGACTCCGAAATGTGCATTCGCGGATTCCACCGGCTGGGCTACGAAGTTGGCTTCGCCCGGGTACGTGTCGGGGACTGTCCTAAGACCGTGACGGCCAGTATTAATATTTATGATAGGAATCCTTTAACTCTCGCCTCAAGGCAGAAGGCGACGAGGGCTCCACTAACCTGTACATCTCCAACCTTCCGAAGACCTTGACTGAAGTCGTGAGTTCGCGCCCTCAACTTGAATATCCGCAATGTGTTAATAGTAAAGCAGGAATTGGGAACCATATTCCTCGGTACCACGATTCTTTCGAGCAAGATTCTTCGGGATAGTATGGGAAACAGCCGTGGAGTTGGGTTTGCACGGTAAGACTATGCAACGCCAATGAGAAGCCAAGTTGGCATCTAACCATCGTCACAGCTTCGAAAGCCGAGATATTTGCGACGAGATTATCAAAAAGTACAACGGCGTTGGTATTGGAGAAGAAGGTCTTCTCATGAATATTCGATATGCCGATACTCCAGCTCAAAAGGAACTCAAAAGAGTCACTGCTGAGCGCCGCCAATTTCGCACAAACGAGTATAACATAGGAGCTTACGGCACTCCTCTTGTAGGAATGAGCCCTACGCTGTACAACCAGCAATCTCAATGGCGTAGAACATTGCCTGTTTCGCGAAGGTAAACATGTCCTTGTCGCTGATCGTCAGACTCGTACTGACAAGAAAGCAGTGGACTTTCTGCTTCGTCGAACGAAGAGGGAAATGTGATGAGACACTCGGGGACCCGACGCGGACTATCCGAGTATGCTCTTTCACATGGAATCCTTGCAAATTTCTAACCTTGAAACCAGGATAGTTCCGAACACGAACACGGATGTGGTTGCTGCAGCTGCCATATCGGACAGTGACGAAGGCGTAACGATCCACGCTGACTCAACTGCCGTTACTGGTGGCGCTGACGAGAACAAGTCGCCATCTATCAAAGGGACTCGGCGGGAGGAAAATAGTGATTAATGTCTTTTGGCCTTTTTTAGCCTCTGTTATGTTTTTTTTTTCGCTTGTTTTGCCGTTTATCTTGTGTCCAGACATGTGGCTACATTTTCTTGCTTGTCACTTCTTTTTGTTACATTCTCTTACGAATTTGCCAGTTGAGCTGTAAGCAGACATATTCTGTCAATGAGCATCTTATGGTCTCAAACATCTCCCAATGTCAAGGAGTGCTTTGTGGACGCATCTTGATCAGACTGTACTTTAGATTCTTAGAGATTGTGGGGCTTTTAGCAGAGCATTAAGGCCGAGTGGGCGAAATCGATGATTAATAGTGTATCACAAGTATGAAACCACTTCTACCAAGTATCGTAGGATGGCCTATGTGGTTTCTTTTGCTTTGGGTATCGCATGACACTATACTGTCAACTTGGTCATCTTATCATTGAGGGAACCCCGGGCGGCGATAGCAGACATTTCTCCACCGACCTCGGCATAGTCGCTCAACTCCCCCCCCTGACTCTGCAAACCTAAGATGCCACCGTCGTCTTTCTCTACACCATCAATCTCATCGGTATCAATCCCAGATTCGACTTCGTCTCCTTCGTCTTCTTCTTTCTCGCCATCGTCGTCGGAAAAGTCCCCCGAGGCTCCACCCTCGTCTTTCTTCGCGGCCTGGTCTTTGATTGCAGCCTCAAGGTCCTTTAACATCTTCTTGGTAAAGCCGGACGCTTCTACAGTTGCATCCAGTCTTGTAAAACCACCTTTTGCTAGCTTCTTTTTAGAGTCTTTGAAGAATGGCCCGGGCGTCGTGCTAGTGAAGTGGAATCTTCTCAAAAAGAACCTTTTAATGCATTCCACATCTCTGTCGAAGTACATTTCAGCGTTCTGATGCTCCATGGATACCATCTGAGGAAAATCGATGACAACTGGTTCAAGCCTCAGGGTCTCTTCCCCATCTTCTGTTACCGTTTTCCCCTCCTTGATAAGAATATTAAACTCGTTGAAATCTCCATGAATCAACCCATGACTTGCAAACCGGAGAATCAGTGCAATCAAATCGGCATAAAGAGATGCTGGGTCCGGAACATCGGAAATCTGTCGTAGGGGAAAGGCGTCTACTAGTGTCATGACAATCGTGTGCCGAGACTGTGCCAAGGGAACGGGAACGGGAAATTTTTCCTCATGTAAAGCCTTCATAAATGCGTATTCTTTCATGGCTGCTAGTCTTGAAAGATACATCCACGAACCAGAGGCTCGGTTCTTGAGATAGTCGCGATTGGATTTGACGGTTCGGAATGATATTCGCCCCAACCGATGGATTTTCAAGACACGCTGTGTGCCCGTCTGGTCCGCAACAACCATGATATCGCTTTCCTTTCCGACGCCAATTCGATTTCCAACGCTATAAAGGTCTTTTCGTGTGGCGTGGGTATGCAGGGCAAGATAATCAAGACCTCCGTAGGTTAATCGGTAGCCGTCGTATTTGGCTTCCTTGACTCTGGCGATGAGGCCGACTTTGGCGAGTGCTGAGATGCTCCTGTGTACGCCGCTAGCGCCGCCGCGCAATCGGGCAATCTTTTCTATCAACGGAGTAGGCACAACTTCGTGATTTTTGCTGCCCATCTCGACCTGTGGCCTCGTCAGCGTGGGCAGGACGGACGGAAATGTCCTCATGTTTGAGCTTACTGCGGTGAGTACTCGCCAGTCTTCTGAAGCCAGATGGCGCATGGCCCTGGTGTCCAACTTCATCTTGGCGGTCTACAGGGAGTCAAATGGCGGGTATTGCACAATGTGAAGTTATGAAGCACAGATGGGAACTCGACGTTCCTCCTTGACGTTCTTTGGCGTGGGGCTATCGCACGATCAACTGCAACAGCGGCGTAACTAACAATGGCTCTCGGTGGGGTGACTGAGAGAAATTTCGCCGATAAGGTTTAATCGATAAGTGCCTGCGCGCCAATCCGTAGGACGTTAATCTGCGGATTAGTCAATCCTTCTGGTCCCAGGGTGCCGCAGCACGTGATTGACTCGCGAGCAACCAGGCGACAGCGCCTCACGTAACCGGAGCTACAGCAGGACGTCCATCCGTCGTACTGACCGTTGGAGCTTCCGTCGCCATATCCATCCACCACTTTCCACCACTGCTGATGCAACCTTGCGGTTTCAGGAAACCTCGAAACCGGACCGCCTGCTTGCATCCCAAGTAGTTTAATTTCACCATAATCGACCTCCCATCATATTCGCACCTTCTCCCTCCCCCCAGCAAGCTTCACCCAGGGCGCTCATCATATCGACGTCAACATGGCTCAAGACACCGATGCGCCCAAGGCGGTTGATAAGGGCAAGGGAAAGGCCGTGGACGAGCCCAATGATGACAAGCCTGCTATTAACGGCAACAAGGAAGATAACAAGAAGGATGGTACGTATTTATTGTCGTGTGCATAGACCGAAACATGCTGATCCAGCACAGCTGCCGAGGAGCTCAGTGAAGAGGATCAGCAGCTCAAAAGCGAGCTGGATATGATGGTTGAGCGATTGACAGTAAGTTCTGTGGAGCCAAGAAAGACTGGCGCTTGTCAGTCGGCATTTGCTGACCAGTCTTGAATCAAGGAATCCAACGCGGAGCTATACAAAACGGCACTGGAGGCTATGAAGACGTCGATAAAAACATCAACATCATCAATGACAGCAGTACCGAAGCCTTTGAAGTTCCTACGACCACACTATGAGACGTTGACCAAACTGTACGAGGAATGGTCTGCTGGCAAGAATAAGACATCATTGGCTGATGTTCTATCCGTCATTGGCATGACCTTCTCTGACGAGGACAAACAAGACACACTTAAGTATCGACTCCTCGCTCCGACGTCCGACATCAGCTCTTGGGGACATGAATATGTGCGCCATTTGGCTTTGGAGATCGGCGAGGTCTATGGCAAACGAATCACCGCTGATGAATCTACTACGGATCTGATCGAGCTTGCTCTGATCTTGGTGCCGCTCTTCATCAAGAGCAACGCCGAGGCAGATGCCGTGGATCTCATGAGTGAACTTGAAATCATTGAGCAGATGCCGAAATTTGTCGATGAGAACACCTACGCGAGAGTCTGCCTGTATATGGTTAGCATGGTGAATCTACTCACTTATCCAGACAATGAGACCTTCCTTCGAACTGCACACAACGTTTATATGGAGTACAAGCAGTTCACTCAGGCAATTGTTCTCGCTATCCGACTGCACGATGTCGAACTCATCAAGGCCGATTTCGATAAGGCCGAGGACCCAACTCTGAAAAAGCAGTTGGCATTCCTTGTTGCGCGTCAAAGAATATTATTGGACCTGCCTGACAGCACCGAAAATGAGCAAGTCATTTTGGAATGTGCTTCTAATCTTAAGTTGTCAGATCACTTCAAGTCTCTTGGAAAGGAGTTGAATATCTTGGACCCCAAGACCACTGAGGATATTTACAAGAGTCATCTTGAAAGCAGTCGAGTAGCCGGCATGACCAATCTCGACTCAGCTAGGCATAACCTAGCTGCCGCTTTTGTCAACGCATTTGTCAATGCCGGGTTTGGCAATGACAAGATGATGTTAGTAGAGGGGGAGAAGGAGAGTTGGGTCTGGAAGACCAAGGCCGATGGCATGATGTCGACTGTGGCTTCCATGGGGACCCTGTTACTCTGGGACATCGAAAATGGGCTGGACAAGATTGACAAATATACATACTCCTCTGAACCTGAAATTTCAGCTGGAGCTATGTTGGCGATTGGTATCATGAATTCGGGTGTTCGTCTTGACTCGGAACCTGCACTGGCTCTGCTGGGGGATACCGAAAAGCTGCACCACTCGAATCCCTTGGTTCGGACTGCTTGTATCATGGGTCTGGGATTGTCATACGCCGGTTCAAACAAGGAGGATTTGCTCGAGCTTCTGCTACCCGTCATTAGCGACTCTTCACAAGACATGCAAATATCTGCCATGGCGGCCTTGTCGTGTGGTCTGATCTTTGTCGGTTCTTCCCACCCGGATGTTACGGAAGCTATCGTTACGACACTGATGGACGAAGAGCGAAAGAACCAGTTGACAGACAAGTGGACTCGCTTCTTAGCTCTCGGTTTGGGATTACTTTTCTTCGGTCGACAAGAGGAAGTTGACGTGATTTTGGAGACCCTTAAAGCTGTAGACCACCCCATGGCTAAACCGACTGCTGTTCTGGCAGAGATTTGCGCATGGGCAGGCACTGGAGCAGTACTGAAGATTCAAGAATTGCTGCATATTTGCAACGAGCACAAGGAAGAGTCAGACGACAAGAAGGGCGATGAGCTGCTGCAGGCATATGCCGTGATTGGCATTGCCCTGGTGGCCATGGGCGAGGATATTGGCCAGGAAATGGTCCTGAGACAGTTCGGTCATCTCATGCACTACGGCGAGGCGAACATTCGAAAGGCTGTGCCACTGGCCATGGGTCTCATCAGCCCGAGCAACCCGCAAATGAAAGTCTACGACACACTCTCGAGATACAGCCACGACAACGACCCAGAGGTTGCCATCAACGCAATCTTTGCCATGGGGATGCTCGGCGCGGGAACCAACAATGCCCGGTTGGCACAGCTACTTAGACAACTGGCAAGCTACTACCACCGTGACCAGGACGCCCTTTTCATGGTTCGAATCGCTCAGGGCTTGCTGCACATGGGCAAGGGCACCTTGTCGATTAACCCTTTCCACACTGACCGTCAGGTCCTTTCTCAAGTTTCTACCGCCGGGCTGCTCGCCACTATGATTGCTTTGATCGATCCTAAAGAATTCATCACAGGAAGCTCGCACTACCTGCTCTACTTCCTCGTCACTGCTATGCACCCTCGCTTCCTGGTCACACTCGATGAACAGCTTAAACCCCTCAAGGTAAATGTTCGTGTTGGTCAGGCAGTAGATGTTGTGGGACAAGCTGGCCGCCCCAAGACCATTACCGGATGGCAGACACAGAGCACGCCTGTCCTGCTGGGTCATGGAGAGCGAGCAGAGCTTGAGGACGAGGAGTATATTAGCTTGAACGGTACTCTGGAGGGCTTGGTTATCCTGCGAAAGGTAAGATGATCTTCATTTCGCCACTTCAAAAACTAGAATCTCGGATTGACTAATGCGTCTGCTAGAACCCAGAGTGGGAAGACGGACAATGAAAAGACCGGATAGGCTAGGAGTTTGATTTTGGGGGAGGACAACAGGCACAGGGTGGGCAGCTTGCTCAGGCTCTGCTAGTCCACTGTATAGTAATCTACTGTAAAGATGCGAGGAGATAGTCGTCAAGCAGAGCTGTCTGTGCCTTTATAGATGGCCTGAATTTTCAATGCTAGTCTGATGCATCATGTTCTATATCCTAGAAAGGAAGACGTGTCATTGTGCGAAGAGGGGTATGCCACCCAGTGATTTTGCTTACGCAAACAGCCTATCTGTCCAAAAAGCTACACGCAAAGATGCTGTGTACATGATGATGATGATGATGATGATGATGATGATGTCCCCCCCTTCTCTCTGAGATGCTAGGTGACGGTGGAATCACCAAGCGTCCGGCCCAAACGTCCGACCTTCCGGAACCGTTCTATAGCTACACGCTTGCCAGTCGCATCCCTGCTTATACACTTCTGTACCCCACCACTTGAAGTTCTTCATCCACCCGGGGTACATAAAACCGAAGAAGACGACGACAATGCCAAAGGCCAGTCCCGAGTCGAGGGCGGCGCTGAGCGTCATGGTGTACTTGCCCCACCATGCGTTCGCGCGCCGCTTGATCAGGTAGTTGAAGACGTAGCAGACCACGACCCAGACGGAGAAGTTGAGGCCGGTGGCGGGGGGGATCCACGACATTGCGCCGAAGACGACGGGGAGGTTGACCTTGCGGATGACGCTGCCGCGCCGGTTGCGCGCGTACAGCCACAGCGGGATGGGGAGGAGGGCGCCGAGCGGGAAACACCAGACCAGCGCTCGGTAGGTTGCGCCGGGGCCGAAGAACTCGCCCGGTCCGACGACGCCCCAGAGGATAGAGCCGTTGAAGTGGACGCGGGCGATGGGACATGTGAAGCCGTTGAGGGCGTCGGAGGTGCAGATGCCCTTGACGTTGGTGAACATCCAGTTCAAGACGCCGATCTGCGTGACGGACGAGATGAGGGTGGCGACGACTTGGACGAGGAACATGATGCGGGGGGGAATTTTCATGTAGTGCCCGAGTTTGAGGTCGGAGGCGAACTTGATGCCCTGCGCGGAGGATATGTAGCCGTACGTGACGAAGACCATGTTTGCGATGGGGCGGCCGGGGAACACGACGCCGCAGATGAGCTGGCAGATGAGGTAGATGCTGCTGTGTTGGTTGGTGACGGCCATGATGATGCCATTGGGGATGAAGAAGATGGCGCCGATGGCGAGGGACAGGAGAAGGCCGTACCAGGGGAGGTGGACGGGGTAGCTGCTCTGGTTAGGAACGGTGTGGTTTGATTCCGTGAGTGTATTCTGGAGAGATGGAAAGGGGGCCCGCTTACTACTCGACGATGAACATGCCAATGGCCGTCATGGAGACAAATGTGATGAGGTACCAGCTCAACGGGGCGTCTTTGTACCGGCTCATTAGACGGCAGTGTATGTCCTCACGGCTGATCAGGTTGTCGACGTTTGACGTCGAGGCCGACATGCGGCTGTAGTCCTCGCTGCCCAAGCTCCCTGTAGACGGAGAGATTGGCTGCGACTGCGAAGCTGAGACGGGCCGATACATGGGTTTGCCATTCTGGCGGGCTTCCTCCATGGACCTCTTCCAGGTTCGCCATATGTCCTTGCCATGCCAGCAGAGGGTGTGAGTGAGAAGCGCGGCGAGGCCGGCGAACTGCATGCCGTAGCTAAGCATGTACGTGACCGGCAGGAAGACCCTGCTGTACTTTTGATAGGCGTCCCTATCGAACAGGAATTCAGGGGTCAGGATCTTGCTGACTTGGTATATCTTGCCGGTGTTGTCGAAGACGCCCGTTGACAACATGGGCAGGTACGACGTGTAGAGGACGTTGGCGTAGTAGAAGATGGGCGCGATAATCCACATGACGACGGCGAGACCGCCGATGACGTTCATCGCGGCCCAAAACGGGACCAGAAGAGGCGAGCCGACGTATGTGATTTGCGCCCAGTCGAACGTCAGGGGGAACAGCCCCAGACCGGAGGCCACGCCGAATAGATTGGCGATGACGACGTTCTTGGGCGCAAACCAAGTGATGACACTGAAGTAGCTGAGCGCGGGCATCAGCAGACCGGGCAAAAAGTAGAATGCAAAGGCGCCGCTCCACACGATGTAGAAGAACTTCCACCTGCTGATAGTCCAGCCGTTGGCAGGTTTGTTGTCCTGCTTGTGCAGGGTGGAAAACATGGCAGCGGACATGAGAGTGCCCGGCCAGATCATGCCACTTGGGCGAACCAAGAACCTTCGAGCCATTCCGGCGAAGCCGTAGCCCAGGATTTGCGTCGATATCGTCAAGAGAAGCTGGTATCCAACAGACGCGGGCTGGTTGTAGAATTGGGTCTGCTCGACGATGACGTCCGTCGCAAATGCAAAGCCAAAGGCGACATTGCTGCTGACATATACACAAGTGTGCTCCTTTTCGTTCCACCTCCCCTGGGCCAACCATTGCCGCCACGAAAGTCGGCGCTTCGCTGGGCGAGCCTGGTCTGCGCCCTCATTCTCAGACTGGGCGCGCACTCCGTCGACAAATACTTGATCGGGGTCGTCGGGTCGCGTTAAGAGCATGTCCCACAAGTGTCCAAGTGGGTGAACAAGCAGTAGAGCAATGACAGGAGTGATGGCAACGCTTGGGTATCGTAACGAGAAGAATAAATTTGTCGAAGAACCGAGAATGGAGAAAATGGCGGACAAACACCACATGCGAGGAGTGTTTATTGATAGTGTCGTATCGTCGGTTGGGGGTACGGAAGCTCGAACAAGTTCGTGTGGCGAGTTCTCCTCTTGCTCGACGGTTGAGGCGGCGGCGGCGGAGGCGTCATCGAGCAGAGGGCCGTCTTCCGAGCTGTTTTCGTCGTTGTCTTTGTCGTGGTCCAGAATTTGGCTGGGGAAGGAGGAATCTGCCAGTCCGAAGCGACCCTCTAGCCCAGATATCAGAGCGGCCCCATCGAGATCTTCAGATCGCCACGAGGTCATGGACCGACGCGAGCTCAAACTCAGCTGGCTCCGGTTCTGGGAACCGAGACGATGAAGCCGATGGGCATTGTCTAGTTCGGAATCGCTGCTCACGGGGGAGCCATCTTGGCTGGCGGTGACGGAGCCGTAGGGAGAGGAGGCAGACCGAGAGCCGTCGAGGGCGCGAAGAATAGGCGTCTTCTTGGAGGCCATGTCGGCCTCGTCGAGCTGGGAATCAAGAAGGTCAAGAGGGCCGAGAGGTGGCTCTGCTATTGCCTCGGTGAGGCCCGGAGAGGCAGGGTCATGGCCAGATGCGGAAGTCGACGTCGGAGCTGACGGTGGTGAGCATGGACGGCGTGGACGGCGTGGACGGCGCGACAGAGGGGACGCAGAAGAGGTCGACTCCCTTGGACCGGCCGACGAGGATCTCCTCGTCCTGCTCGGCTGGGGCGGTAACGATGAGGTTGGCGAAGCAGTGGATCGAGCTGTGGAGGACGATGCAGCTGCCAGGGTCTGAAGAGGCACGCCCGGCTCATGGAATTGGGATTCATGCACCCTTGTGTCAGCCGGCGGCGAGAGGGACGAACTGGTGTTGAAGATGGACGGAGCGAGAGGAAGGGTGGTGGCGGACGCGGCCTTGGTTGTCTTGGAACTGATCAAGGTGGACGCGGACGAGGACTTGTTGGAGCGCCGGCCCATGGCGGGGCAGAAAAAGGACAAAAGACAAGGACGAAAGACAAGACGAGCAGACGGGCCGAGAGGCGAGAGGAATTCTAGGGATTCTGGACGAGGAGTCAACATCAACGACGATGGACCGATGACGCCGGGCGTCGACCCTTGCATGCGACCAGGGAAGGCTTGGGAAGACCAGTTCCCGTTGCTCACCCTTGGCGACAAGTTTTGGACGTCAGCCCGACCCCGTTTATTCCATCTCCTTCCTGATCCTTGTTGTCCTTGTCATTAGTTACTCCGTACGGAGTACGGAGTACGACTTGATTTTATCAACCTGCACACCACCGAGGAGCGTGCGGGCATGGCACAAGCAGTGCCACTCCTTTGACTTATTGCCTACATATGTACTCGGAGTACGGAGAACTATTTAGTTATTACCTTGTGACTACCCGTTCCTCGTTAACGCTGCGTCAAGATGACCATGAAGCCAAGATCGAGTCGGCGCCATAATGGGCCAAGCCGCTAGCGAAGCGTCAAAATCATCGTCATCGTCAGCTCTGCCTCCCACCGCCTTTGTGGCGGTTTCCGGTCGGCATGACTCGGAGGCTCGGAAAGAGTCAGAGAGAGTCAGAAAGAGTCAGAAAGAGAGTGAGTGAATGAGGGAAAGGGAGAGAGAAAGACTGCATGCATATGCATAACTCCATGCTTGTGGGAGAGAGAGAGATGACGGTTTAATGTTCGGCACTCTTCTCGCGGAGCCACCTGCTTTGCAGTGCTTTTTCATGCTGGTTTGCAATGCCGCGATACCGTCGTTGGTACTCCGTAAGTGAACTTAATCTGTAACCGTCATGCATGCCTCGAATCGCCACATGGGCACATGCATGCAGAAAGAACCCATGGAACCGTGAAGCTGCCGGATTGCCTGGTTGGGTCATTGCGGGGCCGCCCAACCCTCGTGTCCGTGTCAAGAAGTCATGTAACTACTAGGTAGTTACTCCGTGCAACACTACATTGCAGCCAGCATGCGAGGCAAAGAGACTATCCCATCTTGCCATGAACAAGCCGGTGTGTCTAGCCTGTTCAGTATTTATTACCACAACTGTTTGTTCAAAGTAATCAACTGCCTGGCAGAACAAAGTTGTAGTTACGTACTCCTGTGCCGGCGGAAGGGGCGACGGGTCAGCACATGCAACAAATACACTGGAGAGCTTTACCCGCCCCTTTGGCGCATCCGCCGACATCCGCCCTGCAAGGCGCCTTTGCCAGCCAATAGCCGATAGGCATGAGTCTGTTGAAGTTCAAGGCTCGCATCCTGGATGCAAACCAAAGAAAGAAAAAAAAAAAGACCTTGCCAACATCAACGTGCCACAGGCCATCGAAAGGATCACGGCAGGTTTAAAGACATATTGAGCGCCGTACCATGCAATGGCTTCACCCCTTTATGCAGCCAAGCAGCAGCTGCGAAGTCTGGTGAAGCAAAGACTCGCTGCCGTGCCTGCCGACTCTATTGCCATCCAGAGTAAGATTGTCTACATTTCACGCCATGTCATTTCCAACACCGACTTGCTCACATCATCCAGGTCGGAGGATATTCGAGTCATTGAAGGAGTTTCAGCCATATCTCGAGGCCCAGAGAATCAGCATTTATCTGTCCATGCCCTCGGGCGAGGTTCAAACCGATGCAATCGTACGGCATGCCCTTGACTCGGGAAAGCAAGTCTTCATACCCTATCTTCACAAGTCTCCGTTGGAGACGCTCGGTACGCCTACCCGGGTCATGGATATGGTCCATCTCAAGAACATCCAGGACTACGAGAACTTGCAACTTGATCGCTGGGGCATTCCCAGCGTAGATCCTTCCACTGTCAATGAGCGACAGCGCATACTGGGCAGCACGGATGTTCACAGATCAGACCAAGCTCCAGCGGCCTTGGACTTGATGTTGCTACCCGGCGTGGCATTCGACTTTGACGAGTCCGGTGCCATTCGGAGGCTCGGCCACGGCAAAGGCTTCTACGATTTCTTCATGAATAGATACTTGGCCAAGACAGTGTCCTCGCCAGATGAGGCAAACCCCGTTTTGTTTTACGGTTTGGCACTGACAGAGCAATTGCTCTCGGGCTCTTCGGAGGAGCAGATTCCTATGGGTCATTTTGATAGGCGCCTGCATGGCCTGGTGTTGGGGAATGGGCAGATAAAGAAGTCGTCACGGAGCGCGGACACCATCTTGAAGGCAACCAAGTAAGTTATTGTTTCGAAATGAAGAATTCGAATTGATAGTTCAGTGCTGTAGAGTATGGTGCCTGTAGAAGCATGCTCATAGTTGTTATACGATGCACAGCGAAGCAGGCAAATGTTAGAAACTTGCATCCCCGAGTTGCAAAAATGTCTTGCAGCCCAAGCACAAATGGAAGAGTGCGCAACAACTTGACGTTCGACCGTGCGAATCCGGTCGTAAGTGGCTGCACCCATCAATTGTTCGTTGTTGGCAGCTGCAATATGACGCTCCGGTGATCTTCCTTTCCGGTTTGCGGAGCGGAAAAACATTGTGGCGGGAACCATCCCGGCCGCTACCTCATCGCCCCGCCAAAGATTCGGTGCGAAAGCATCCCCCCCCCACCCCCCCATGTCCCGTCATAGTAATCTCAAGGACCACGCAGTGGCTTGATACTTCTTCTTTTCTGTGTTCCTTTTCACCTCTTACCTTTCCATGCATTCGAGCCAACCTCCCGAGTTTCACGCCTCTCATTATTGCCGCGCATGATATTATCCCCAATTGTACCGCATTTATTTCTTGGAACTGCTAATAACACGCACACGTGAACACCCAAGGCCCCATGAGATCGAGCTCTCTCCGCCAGGATTGAAATCTGGTTGCGACTCTTTCCATCATCGACCCTCTCCTCCGCAACATCCACTCGTAATACCCATCATGGCTTCGGATGGTACGCAAGAGACCTTCTCGCCGTCCGATGTATTGGCGGCGGTTCGGACGATGAGAACAGGGGAGAAGGAAACGAAAACGAAGGCCCATGAGTATCTGGAGAGGTTCCAGAAGTCGGTATGCACCAATAATACCCTTCTATACGCGTGAAAACATACTTCTGTGTACTAAGCTAACTGAAAACCTGTAGAAGGACTCATGGGGTACCTTGATGGGAATTCTCCGCTCCACTGCAGAGCCCGAGGCCACCCTCTTTGCTGCCATTACACTTCGTGGAAAGGTTCCTCTTTGCCCTTAGACCTAATATCCAAGTGCGCTTACCGCGGTTTTGCTAACATTTCAAGATTACGTACGATCTCACTACTCAAGTGCCACCCAGCGAGCTCCCAGCGCTAAGAAGCCAAATTCTGCTGTTGCTGAAGCATTTTGCTGCTGGTCCGAAGCCCATCCGCGTCCAGCTTTGCGTGTGCTTGGCTATCCTTGCGATACAAATGAAGGATTGGATTGACGTGCTTCCTTCTGTTGTTCGGTCCCTCGGCGACAGCCCCGAGAGCCATGCTTGCGTCCTAGACTTCTTACGAGTTTTACCTGAAGAAGTGACCGAAGGTCGAAAGATTACCCTGTCTGTACGTGGATCGCAAACCTTTCAGCTTAGAACCAAGTCTCTCACGACGACACACCCATCATCCGAGCGGAGTCAGCACAGCATGGGGATCATAGTCTAATTCATTGGAAAATAGGAAGAAGAACTTGCAGCACGGACGCAGGTCTTATTGGGAGACAACACAAACCAGGTCGTACAACTCCTGATGAGCTACGCACAATCAACACGTATGTTACCAGCAATCCCACTCGATACAAGTCAATAGACTCATGCTAATTGGTTTTTTTTTGGGGGGGGTACATTAAGCCTCTGCACCTCGTAACCCCCAACTCATGGAGTGCATTACCTCCTGGCTGAGAGAAGTTCCCGTTATGAATGTTATTAACTCGCCGCTCTTGGATCACATCTTCGCTGGTGTATCGAGTGACGAAAGCCGCGCGGAAGCCGCAGAGTGTCTTTGCACAATGCTCCGAGAAACACGAGACATTGATGAAAGCCAGGATGCCGTACACGCCCTGTACCCTCGCGTGGTAGCACTCAAGCCGCAGATCGAGGAGGCCGCCGCAGAGGAAGACATGGACCAGCTAAAGGCGCTAACGAAAATCTTCTCGACGGCTGCCGTTAGCTGGGTGGTGGGTATTGCCCGTGAACCTGCCCATTTTAGACCGCTTGTCCAGGCTGTGCTCGAATGCGCGGCTCGAGACAAGGAGCGCGATGTTATTGAGCACACCTTCGACTTCTGGTACGAGTTGAAGCAGTATCTGGTTCTGGAACGGTACATGCAGGGCAGACTAGAACTCGTCGATATCTTCTCCAAGCTCGTGGATATTTTACTCCACCATTTGGAGTATCCTCGACCTGACTCCGGAAACGAGAACGACCTCTTTGACGGCGATCGCGAGCAGGAAGAAAAGTTCCGAGAATTCCGTCATCGGATGGGAGACACCCTCAAGGACTCATGTGATGTAATGGGGGTGACTGATTGTCTCACCAAGGTTCTACATGCTATTCAGCTATGGACGCAAAAGTATGCTGGACAGGTCAACGGCTCCAACGTACCCCACTGGCAGGAGCTTGAGGCACCCCTTTTTGCAATGAGAGCCCTCGGCCGGATGGTTCACAAGGACGAGAGTATTGTGCTCCCCCAGCTCATGCCGTTACTCGTTCAGATCCCCAGACACGAAAAGCTTCGCTTCGCGACAATTATGGTCCTGGGGCGATATACCGAGTGGACTGCCGCGCACCCCGAGTACCTTGAACCGCAGTTCAACTACATCGTCGAGTCTTTCCAGACAGACTCTAGAGAAATCATGAGGGCCGCGGCGCTATCCCTAAAATTCTTCTGTGCTGACTGCAGAAACCTCCTCAGTGGTCAGGTGTTGCATCTTCAAACATTCTATGATCAAATCTTAGACAAGCTGCCCGATCTGAGTAAGGAGGAGCTTACTGAGGGCGTCGCCAACGTGGTCGCCGTTCAGCCTGTTTCTGACACCTACAGGCTGCTGAAAATCTACGGCAACCCTCTCGTACAAAGACTAATGACCAAGGCAAACAACGCTACCAACGAAGAAAGCAAACTGGCTTTGGCTGGTGAGTTTACTTACAGAACGGCATCCAGTGTGATATGACTAACCTTGTATGCTCTTAGATCACCTTCAGCTTATTACCATCTTCGTGCAGAATGTAGTTCCGAACGTGGCGCCCGGAGACGAAAATCCCGCAGTCAAGTATTGGCAGGAGATCTTCCCCATTCTGTCAACTGTTTTGGACAACTTTCTAGACTTTAGCCCCATCTGCGAACGCATTTGTCGGTGCTGGCGAAATATGGTTACCTCTTACCGAACTGCCATGACACCTCTACTACCCGTAATGGCCAACAAACTTGCCATCAGCTTCAACACCTCTCGAGAAGGCTGCTTTCTCTGGGTTACGTCTGCCATCTTGAGAGAGTTTTCAGAGGATCGAGTGCACTTAGACCAGGCCACCACAGAAAACATCTACACCTTCTTCGAGGCGCAAACAACAGCTTTCCTTAGAGTGATGGCTGATCTGCAGCCCAAGGACCTGCCAGATGTCATCGACGACTTCTTCCGCCTTTTAATCGATGCCCTTTTGTATTATCCTCAAAAGTTGATTCCCTCGCATCTGCTGGTGCCCATCTTCCAAGCTTCGGTCTATGCCTTGACTTTGGAGCAACGAGATCCTCTCTCATCGACTCTGCACTTCTTGCGCGACTTGCTGTCATATGGTGGTGACAATCCGGCGAGTAGTGAAGGTTTACCGGAGGCCTTGGCCGCTGATATCCGTGGAATCATCAAGAATTTACTGATGGCTCACGGTGCTGATCTCGTGAAACAAACCATGGCCGGTATGATGATCACTTTCCCTGGAGACTGCTTTGCGGACGGAAGTGGTGTTATTCTGGCACTGTTTGAGATCATGCCTACGCAGACTACTGAGTGGATTGCGCACACGATTGAGCTTCTTCCTCAGGGGACCGTTTCGGCGCCTGAAGCTCAACGATTTGTCACCAAAATTAAGGAGAAGCTGTCATCTGGGGATGTAAGCGGCCTCAGACATGTGCGCACCTTGTTGCAAGACTTTACCTCGAATTACCGGCGCCGCAATGTTGCTCCCAGAGACGGTCTTGGCCAGCTTGAAGCTGCCCGATTCCAGTTTTCTGGCTAAAAGTGCGGCAAATAGTGTCATAAAAACAAAGGCAAAGCGAACTGGAAATTCGAGGAGGCATGGGCGATGTGAGTAAGAAGAGAGAGATACCAGGTGAAATATGGGGCAAGATTGGACCCGTCATATTCGAATTCGGAGTGAAGCTTTATCAGCAAGGAGTAGTCAAGTCAAGTGGCCACTAAACTCCGTCGTACACACACACATGGTCACTTAGCTGGGACGTATCGGAACATGAGCCGTCAGCAGCGGCCCTGTGGTTCAATCGCACAGATGGAATAGAGTTATCGGGCTAGTAGCATGATTTTGCACGCATTGTCGGTGAATGGAAGGAAGGCAACATCTTTGGGAGTCATATTGGCGGCAAAAGGCGAGCGTGCTATTTTAGAGAACTGACGGAGGACTATAAAAGACGTAGATGAGAATGAGGTAGCATGTAAAAAGAGAGTAAAGAAGAAAGGGAAAAAAAGGGAAAACCTCCATTCTTGCCTTTGATTGCGCGCATTAGCCGCCGCTCAGCTTACGAGCCTAAGGCTGGTTGGTTGGTGGTGTTTTATCGCCTCGTTCTGTCAGTCTCAACGTGTAAGCGCCACCGTTTGATAGATTTTATTTAGTCTTTGTTGGCTCGAACCATGGAACTACGCATACAACAGCTCCGAGCGAAGAGCCACTCGACGAGCTACAAACGAAGCGCCATGGCCCCCCGATCCGTCACAGCCACACGCTATGTTTAGACCGGTGGCTTCTTAGCTCGCAATCAGGGTGCTGTTTCCGCGGCCGAAGCCGTTTTGCCCCTGTGATGCTGTGATGACAAACCCGCGCCTTTCTGCGAGGGCAAGGCAGCGTCTCCGTACAAAAGTACAGAACAGGCGCGAAAGAAACGACCACGGACCAGGCAGGGAGGGAGGCGGAGGGTTGATTCCGGGTCCAGAGACGAAGCTGTTGTTCCGGGTCGTAGTCTGTTGCCGACTCTACGGGTGGTTGTGGATGCTTGTTGGCGAGATGCCCAGGAAGAAGACGTGATGGAGTCATCCACTTGAGGCGGTATCCTCAAGGTAACGCTGCTTTTCCGTCCTTTGCTGACCGGGTGGGTGGGATGGAGACAAGCGTTCGACAGGAACGTGGTGTCGATACGGCTTCCGGAAGGGCAATGCCCTCGTTACTCCTGCGGGATCTTCGTCTTTATCGGCGGTTGGTGTCAACAAAGCTGTTCACAGCCTTGAACGACTTGTTTGCCACCGAACACGTATGGGTTCAAGGGGTGTGTGTCTCGTGGTGACTGCTTGGGTGAGCTGGACGCAGAGTCTGCGAAAGATAGGAGACCACTTGTCTTCCTCCCTGGTCTTTTTCCTTCTGCGTTTGTCTTGTAGCCTCTTCAAGAGTCACTGCTTGCCGTTGGGAGAGATGCTTCGAGGCGACTAGGGTCCTGTGGTTCGCTAGTTTGGGCAGCTTGTCGCCTCCTCGGGGCGTCTCAACTGCATCGTTGTTGCCCTCAACCGTTGTCGAGATGATCCAGGAGTTTGAACGTTTTTTATGGGCATCTACGACGACCATGGCTTGCCTTCCTCTGGACGTGGTCCGCGCCAACGAGGGAGTGGTGTCTGCGCCAGGAGTAAAAGGCCTTGAGCTGGATCGAAGCGGCATGCATGTAAACGACTTACGGCCACTACACTCCCCTTGCCTGGGTGTACCTCGATGTACTTGGCGTGAGTGGAGGGGGGTAAAAGAGTCGATGCGGGCTGCTCTGGCTGTGAGAATACGGTGAAAGCAATCTGGGTCCTGGAAGACTCTTCCGTTGTAGGAGGTGACTGGTGAAAGAAGAGGTGGAGAGAGGAGATAAGGATTCATTTGTTTTGTCCTTCATAGAGAAGCGGCGACAGACGGGCGAGGGCGTCTATATTTTGAGAACGTCAAGGGAGGAAGGGTTGAGAAGGCAAACTCTCGCTTAGTATTTCCATCGCCCGGTTGTTGTTCCTTTGGCAACAGAGAAAAGGACGAAATGCACAAGCCGCTCCTTGGACGAGTTACACCAACAGTCTGTAACAAGAACTACCGATTGTTCCGACAGGCCAAGCGGAAAGCTATGGTCTTGCAAGGCCGACCATGTTCTTCGCGTGTAGTTCTTTGTCGTGTTCAAGTCTTCTGCTGCCCCGTGTTGGTTTACTATATCCTGCCCTTTCACCTCAACGCGTGGGTATCTCGTCTGATATGTTTTTTCCCTTTTCCCGTCGCACAAAAAGTCGGCCCCTTACTTCTCTTTTTTTTGTTAGCACGGATCTAGATGCGGTTTCACATTGTCGTCTATCCCATGGAACCTTGTTCGAAGTGAACCCCTATCCTTTGCCACGTTCATTGCCAGTAAACATGCCAGCGTCAAAGAATCACTGACAGGGCGGGTGGGTGGCCCAGAGCTGAGAATCCGTGGATATAATTCGTCTTATTCGCTGCCGTAGGTCTTCAGCGAGGGCTTATCCAACGTCAAAAGACTTTTCACTCGTACCTCCCTGCTCGGTGTCCTGATTTTCACAAGCGGCGTTTGCTTTCCTCTGGTTAAAACTGGCTTTTGACCCTGGACTTCGATAGACGAACGAACGGGAGCAGACTCCGTGCTTGTGTAAAGTAGTTTTGTCCCACTCCTTTTCCCTATTGCTGTTTCTCTTCTTTTCCTGTGACGCTTTCCGAACGTAGGCCTTTTTTCCTCGCATCTTATGCCACACAAACTGGCATGAGACCTGCGATGAGGGAACCAGCTCGAGTTGGACAGGGACAAGCTCCTTCGAGACTGGGCCATAAGAGGCAACGCAGCAACTCTCCTGAACCTGGCCCGTCGAAACATGCCAGACTGACCAGTCATGTCAGCACCAGAGGCCGCGGCGGTGGTCCCGTCGCATCCAACAGAACCGAACGAGGATTAGAATGGGATGAGGAGGGGGGGGATAGCCGTGCCGTCAAGAAACGACGTACCAGGAACGACGATGACGACTACGAGGACAATAGGGGAGGACCAGAAGAAGGAAAGGATGCCGCTGATGAGGATGATGAGGAGGAGGGGGGTGAAGAAGGAGAGAAAGGGGGCAAGGAAGAAGACAAGTACGCCCTCAAGAATCAACGCGTGGCCGTCAACCTGGAGAACGAGGCCAGAAGCTTGACATGCGACTTTTGCAGCAAGCTCCCGGACGGAACCGGGATGTGTGACAGGCAGATTATAGATGGCTGGGTTATAGAATGCACCATGTGTGCCGACCACAGACTTCAATCGGGGGACCTGGATCACAAATGCTTCCGCAGTGGCCAGCACGAAGATGTCGAAGTTTTCAAACGCTACTCGAGGTACCACCGCGTCGAATTCCCCAAAAACATCACCTGCGAAGAATGTAAGATAAACGGCAAGTTGAAAGATAGCCGTTGTGATGCCGACCCTTGGCTGCAGCTACGGTGTACAGGATGCATGAAGACCAAGGACAGCGAGTCGAAGCTCTGCGTGCTCAAAGTAAGCACCGACGAAGAAGACCTGGGCTGGGGATTCGAAGTCGAAAGGCAGATGGGTCCCAAGCCGAACCTTCAAAGGGGAAGATCCAAGTGGTTTCGACGTGAGTGCGATATCTGCAAGAGCAAGCCGCAAAGAGACAAGGGGCCAGGATGCAGCTGGCTGAGCTCGCGAGAGACGGAAGAGCCTGGAGAACCTCGTCAGCCATGCCTCCAGTGCCAGGACGGCAAGATGTCCTGCTTCGACAGCGGCGTCCTCATCGGACATCCCTCGCAGCTGGAGCTGCCGACAGCATGGTCGACCAAGGGCGATCTGGACGGCGGCTGGGTAGAACTGAGAGGCGACAAGGACTTCGTGACGAGGCCGCAATGTAAACAGTGCCGTGCCCAGAAACGTCACTGCCGAGCGTCGGCCAAGTACGCCGAGTACGCGTGTAACTGGTGCTGGCAGACGGGCATGGTGTGCCAGGACATCAAGGACGAGAACAAGATCTACCCGCTGTTCGACCTCAGCCGAGTTGGCATTGGCAACTTCTGCCCCTTTGCCCGGTGCACGCGGTGCGAGGAAACAGGCAGAAACTGCGATCGTCAACGGCCCTGCGATTCCTGCTTCTTCAACGGCGAGGGGGATCAGTGCGACAAATGGCACCTAGGCAGTCTCGGTACGTTGAACTGCCTGGACCGCAGGATCAACGAGGGCGCGAGCAAGATGGAGAAGCCCGGGCCGTTGTATTACTTGAGTATGGGATACGGACCGACGGGCGTCGACGACGAGAAGGACGGCTCGCAAATCGAACACTACATCGGGCCGCCCTTTGCGCGCTACGCCTTCAATGCGACTGCCAACAGACGGGGCGCCGTTTCGAGGCAGAGCAAGCAGTCCATCGTGGCGGAGATACAGAAGATGAGGAAAGCATTAACAGCCAAGGGCGTGCCTCCAAACGGAGCTCCTGGTGGTGAGCTCTATGGTGTAAACGTGAACGAGGTCACGGTGGCCCAGCTCAGGCTATGGATGGCAAACCGGTGGCCACACTGGACGAGGCAGTGCGACAACCCGGAATATAAAAGGCACAGGGACTCTAGCATCATCTCCAAGTCCTGGGTGAGGCTGGCCAAGAAAGGGGTAGCCAAAACCAGAACAGAAACAGGAACAGGAACAGACACGCGCACGCCCGGGGAAGAGTCCGAAGTCGAAGAGATCCCGGATTCCATGTCATTTCCGCGGTGGGAGGCCGTCAACACCACAGAGAATGCCACTCAGTCCGGTGACGGCGCTCTTGTGCGAACCGCGGCTCCCATCGTCACCAGCAACAATGCTGCCCTGGCACATCTCCCGGGGTCGCATAAAGGGTGGTGGAACCAACATCCCGACCTCCCGGGCGTACCAAGCGGTCTTCTCTCAGGCGAGGCTCGGCTTCCCCTGACCTTGTTCGAGCCGAATAGCAGTGACATAAAGAAGCTATACCTCTGGAACGACCTGGTCAAAGAAAGCGAGCCACCCTCGGAAACAGCCCTATTGCGGGACTACTGTCAGAACCCGATAGGATCGACCAACTTCGGTTTGTTCAGCATCGTGAATGGTGCGATTGTCCGCCATTCCCCCATAAACCAGGTCCTGGAAGGCATTTCTTGGAGCTCGTCCAGCATGCAAATCGACGACATCCCCTGCATGGAACAAGCATCGGGTTGCCACACCTTCACCCAAATAGCTTGTCAGGACAAGAAACACATGAATCCTCACCAAGCGGTTTGCGGTCCTTGCGGAGTAGGGAACAAGAGCTATTTGCTCCATCACGCCGACAAAATCACAAAGCTCGACATCCTTGGCATGCGCGCCTACTTTTGCGACGCTTGCCACCATCGCCTGACGGGAGGGCCTAGATCCATCAGTGAACTGTACTTGCTCGGTGCAAAGAACATCTCGGGCTGTCAATTCCAGAACAACACCGTCCTTGACGGGAATCTCAACGTCAACGGCCGACAGATGGGATTCTCGAGTCTCGCCAGCCCCATCACCGGATGCACTTGTGGTGGAGGTATCTTCAGCACGCATATGTGCCTGGCTGACCGAGTGAAGTACGCCCGTTACTGCATGTACCAAGCTCAAAAAATGAGGAACTGGCGTGCCAGGTACGGAGAAAGTAACTTGTGCCCAGGATGTCTCATAAATAAGCCGAGAGACAGGGCCGCCAGGTCTCCGTCATATAAAGAAATTCTTTCTGCCGACATGACGTCAACTGCAGAAAGAGTGTCGTGGGCTTGTCTCGTGTGCGGCGAGCTGGTCCTTAACCAGCCAAAGGCGAACGTAATCATTGGTGGCTGGCTCGGTTGGTTTTCCGCAGGACCAATATCAGACTGGGGTCCTGATGCAAGCCTGATGTTTTGATGAGGAACAAGTGTCGTCGGGAGGTTGGTGCAGGTGAGCTGGCACTTGACTTTACTTCGGTCAGAGGCAAATAGCTACCGCAAGAAGAGCACGGAAGTCGGAGAAAAACAGTTAGGCATCATGGCCAAGCATCGCGTGCAGGTCGGTGAGCTGGCCAGGAACGGAGGTTGCATCCGAGAACACACCCCGGGGAGTCGTGATCTTTAAGTTTCGCTGCCAAGCCGCCCACCCAGTTGTCCCCGGAATCCGACGCAGGGGAGATGCAGGTAGGGGGAGCTAGATACGGGCATGCACGATGCTGTCCTGTTTGAGCAGAGCACTTTGGTTTCGTACACGACAAACGGGCGGCCCGAGCAGGCAGAAATCCGTTGAAGGTATTGGAACTCAACGAAATGAAAGCCAGGGGCAGACCAACGGGGAAAGAGAGAGGGGGAGAGAGAGCAAAGCCCCATCAATGGTAGTCGTACATGGGCAGCAGGGTAAAAGGGACAGGCAACTGGCACAAGTCAGCATAATTTAAATCTGCACGACATATACTCCGTAGTTGCATGTGCATGCACACGGGGTCATACATCCACAACAGCACAAGCTGCATGGCATAGCTAGCATAGCCATAACAAAGGAATAAAACAGGTTGGAAACATCAGTTTCGTCATTGATAGAGGCAGACCACCAGAGAATAAAAAGGCGGCTTGAGAATTTCTAGGCAGGAGAGATTGAAAGTGAATTACATGTTACTTGACAAATAGTATAGGAGAAGGGGTGAATATATTTGAAGCAATATAATCACGAGAACCCGTTATTTGTTGAAGGAAACCCCCGCGCGGGAAACGAACAGACGTAGAATTAGGTTATAGGGACAAGAACAGACAGCATCATGACATGAGATGCAAGAAGGGGGAATGGGGAAAAGGCAAGGAAAAATAAAATATAAACAAAGCTCAGCGAATTCATCCCTTATCCAGCAGCGCCGAAGAGGAAGTGATGAACAAACCTTCGCAACGCCTCTGCCGAGTCTGCTTGTGCCGTAACATTGTCCCTGGTTTTTGAGTGTGTGTGTAAATGTGTGTGTGCGCGCGCGCGTTTGTCTCAGTATCCTTTTCTCCCTAGGTTTCTCCGAACATGAACCAATTCGCCGCAACAGCTCGCTAACAGGATTCATGCAAACTCTCTCTCACAGTGTTTGCCAACTTCTATCTTATTTTACTTCCTTAGCACCATGCCGAATTTCCATCTGTCCTCTGGTTCCGCCCTTTCCGACCCTTTGAATCCAGCGGCTGGGAGTTGATCATTAATCAAAGACTTCCTGGACTTGCGCCGTCTCAATGAATTGAAATACGGTGCGTGGCCATAGGCAGTCGTGTTGCGCTTTGGGGAAAAAAAAATTATGCGGCACAGACCATAAGACTTCGTCGTTCTCGAATGGCATCGTGATTTTTGCACAAGCCCTCCGAGGTCCGTCAAAGAAAGCGTGCGCAGGCCTGCAACCAAGTCCGAACCAACTCCTCATCCCATGCAATGAAAATGTTTCTCATCCGTACCACAGTTCGCCACAATGGTATCACAGTCGTCGCTGTATCTTGTGGCCCAAAAGAGTTGTTCTGAAAAACAAGACGGACAGAGAGAAAAAGAGGTAGTAAAAGAAATTCCCTGTCCTCCACAGGTGTTGCTTTTTTGGATGTGTGGTCGCCCAATTGCTGTAGTAGACGTCGACCCAGCCAGCTGCAGTATATCAACAACCTCTCCTGTCCTTTTAGCACAACAACTCTCTCTTCTTGTTTTCACATAATGACACACTTGCCACAACATCCAGACTCTTTGTCGCCATCTTCCATGTCCATTGGCTTTGGGGGGCCGTTTACGCCGGAACCGCCGCCACTACCAGTCGAATAGCCTTGCATCTCGCGGTTATATCTCCGGATCTCTCGAACAATATCGTAAAATGCTTTGTCGACATTAATTCGGGACTTTGCTGATGTCTCAAGGAATTTACAGTTGAAAGATCGTGCCAGAACCTCGCCTTCTGTTTTTCAAAAAGAAAACGGTTAACTGCCAGGTCCCAGGCATGCTGAGAGAGTGAACTCAGCACGCAGAGCATAAGATACGTACCTTGCCTAGAAACCTCGCGCTCGCCTTCCAAGTCACATTTATTGCCTACTACGACCATAGGAAAGTAATCCTTATCTTTGACTCGTAAAATTTGCTGCTGGAAAGTGGTAATTTCATCAAAACTTTGACGAGATGTAATCGAGTAAACCAGCAAAAAACCCTCTCCAGTCCTCATGTATTGCTCACGCATCGCGCTGTATTCTTCCTGGCCTGCGGTATCCAAGACATCAAGGAGAGCGACCTCTTCATCGATAACGCACTGCTTCCTGTATGAATCTTCCAGAAACAGTTAGATTGGCATTTTTGGCACTACTGTGTGGCTAAATACCACGTAGAGGGGGGGGTTGCGGTGGTCAGGGGCCTGTGGTTTACTGTAACACACCTTCGATTGTGGGATCGTATTCGTCAACGAAGTGACTTTGAATCAATTGGATGGTCAAGCAAGATTTGCCAACACCGCCACCACCGACAACGACGAGTTTGTACTCTCTCAGAAACTAATATGAGAAATAGCATGTTAGAGTTCGTGTTGGAAATGACAAGGATGGAAAGTATAACAGAATGATGGTGGAAGGGTTGAGGAGTAGGGAATGAAGCTATCTGACAGGGTAGTGGACAGGCGAGAGACACTAGAGGAAGGTGTAGATAGACTGGGGGGCAGTTTGGAAGAAAGTGGTCGGATCTTAACTTGCCTTGGTAGACGCCGCCATTGTGTGAGAAATTAAGAGTTTGTAGGAGGTTGTCGCAGGTCGTGGAGACAATAGTCAAGATCAAATTGACTTGCGCAAGATCAATCCGGGAGAGGAGGAAGGGGGGTCTTCGCTTCGCGACGTCGAAACGTCGTGGTAAAGGGGCCGTGCTGAATGGCAGCGGCAGACAAAGCGCGGAGGAGTTGAAAGAGCCGGATACGGAATTGGAACTGAGAAGGAGAAGAAACCAGGAGATCGATGCACAACGCAGCGGCAGCGGCTGGATGACTAGGCGGACGACAATGTTATCGAGGCCGAAAATAGCTGAGAAAGATGGAAGGACAAAAAGATAGCTGGGATGGAGAAACCGGAATTGGAACTGGAATTGGAACTGGATGTGGAAGTGGAAGTGGAGGACGGAGGGACGGAGGACGGCGGAGGATGAGCCCCCAGTGGTTGGTGGACAGTGCTTGGAGTGGATACGCGACAACACCTTGACCTGGCTCAAGCGGGTGGTGCAAGGTGGTGGTGGATGCAGGTTTATCGTTGTTCAAGGGCTCAACTGGTGAGGCTCGAGGAGGGGGTCCAAGCCAGGCTAATTTAGGTACCTAGGTAGGTGGAAACTAGGTACGGAGTACTCCGTACTTGGCTAGAAGCCTCTGCATCAGAAGTACTTTGCGCAAAAATCCAGGTGGCTCGGTACTTACTTTTCCACTGGCACCGAGACATGTAGGTGCCCAGGTGGTTAGAGTTGCATAGACTTGTCAAGTACTAGGTACCTAGGTAGGTACCTTAGGTGTTAGGTGAACTCTAGTTTCTAGTAGATGCCTAGGTAGGTACCTATTAGTAAACATGCTCCCAGCAGGTGTCTACCTACCAGGTAGGTACTTAGGCGCCCAGCCCCCTGCTTTTGGTGACAATAAAAGTATGATAAGACAGGTAAAATCTTGTCACCAGCTGGTAGTCAGACTTACCACAGGTGGGTGACAAATTTTGACCTGTCTAGTCATACTTTTGCTGTCACCAGAAATAGCAGGTGGCGCGCGAAGGCACCTTACGTATCAGACTGCTCCTGCTGAATCCTTCCGCTTTCTAGTCCTCTACGTACTCGGTTCCTAGGCAGGTATTAGGTACCTAGATATCTACCTCCTGTCATGTAGAGCTGTACGTACCCACCTAGGAGGTAGGTAGGAGGTAGGTACCTTAATACTAGGTGAGTAGGATTTGAGAACAGAGCACCAGAGGACAATGGGCTTGCCTACCTGCACATGAGCAATTGAACAGCTCAATTGGCGCCCGAATCTGTCGACTCATGAGCGGCTCCTACGTAGAATGCCAGGTAGCCACCTAGTAGGTACCGAGAACCTACACGTATGTAGGTACGGAGTACACGGAGTGCCTATCATAGCCCCCACATCAGAAACATTGAGTCCAAGTGACTGGCTGGCGCTCGGGCTGTACAGAGTAGCGGAGTGGTCTACCCCGATGCTTACCTAGGTATAGGTACTTCAGGTACTCCGTACCTAACCTGACGACTGAACCCCCCAGTGCCTCCTCAAATGAGCAGTTACCTACCAGATACTCCGTACGGAGTACGGAGTAGAGGGTTCCTTCAACTTGCTCAAGTGGTATTCAACTGTACAGAGTGCCTGGAAACCTGTTGGTCGTACTCCAGAGTGCTTCGAGGGCAAGTGGATGCAAAGTGGACCAGGAGCCCTGAACCAGACGGCGGCGTCGGCTGGGATCCAGGGGAGCCCTGGAGTGAAGCTTCAATGTTCGACCGTAAGCATGTCATGGAAGCGACAGGGACATCTAGGGACCCGCCAGAAGACCCATTCCATTATGAGCCGTTTCTCTCTAGACGTACGGAGTACTCATTTTCTTATGTTCATCGCCCTCGAGCTTCGCGGTGTCTGTCACAAAGCAGGTATAGGTGTGTACTAGGTACTCCGTACCTACCTAGGTACTGGAAAAAGTGCTTCGGTACGTACTAAGCATAAGTTATATTGAATCTCAGTAGCTAAAGTACTAGGAGGTACTCCGTACCTACCTAGGTAGGTAAGGTAACTGAGCATCCTCGATATAAACTCAGAATCGGACAAGGTCTATGCCCGTTGTGCTCAGCGATGAGACAAGACTAGTCAAACCGGCCATGGTCTGCACTACATGGAGACTTGAGACGAAGACTAATAACGGCAAGGTTGTTATTGATGCTGTGCGAATCGGCCAGTACTCCATACTAATGACTACCGACACAGCAAGACACCCGCTCTCGGTCCGTTGCGAGAAGCCACACACGTGTACAGAGTACCAAACACAGTAGAGTCCAGAATTCGAAGTATGTATCATACTCGGTTCTCTTACCGAGTCGAACGTCGAGAGCTACTACTACGCTAGCCATGTCACAGCTCCGGCTCCTCTATTGTATTGACCAGGTTCTCCAGAAGTTCGGAGGGAATACTACACAGTTTGCCCTACGGATGTTTTTTTTAAAGATGCTTGAGTACATACATATACGACGACTATCATCAAAATGGATGGCGGCGAAAATGGATCATGGCGGTACCAAATACACGCATACATGCCTTTCAATCGTTCATCCGTACATACGCACCCCGTACGGAGTACGGAGTACATAACCTCATCGTCAACTGGGCGCGCATCCCAATGAGAAAGGATGGACGTACGGAGTAACGTTAGTTACATGCCAGCAACCAGCCAAGAAAGGAGGAGACGGGGTCGAAGACCTTGCAAAGTTGTCAAAAGATGATTGTTTGCCGGCTGGTGGAGTATTATTCGCCCTGCCCAGGATTGGACCATGTTAAATAGACGAAAGGTTGGCGCCGGAAGTTCTGTTTGTTTAAATCTTCATCCCCTGTCTTTTCTCTTCTTCCTTGGTACGCAACCTTCGAAGAAATGCTTTCTCTACGACATTGGCGCCAAGGGAGTGAGGGGAGAATAACCATGGTTGACGTTTTAGGTCCAGCTTTTGACTGCATGCATGCATGATGCACAGAAGGAACGGCGTTTCATGCATGCTCTAGGTTGTACGGGCCGAGAAAGGAAAAAGAGAGAGGGAGAGAGCGTGTGTATTGCGCCCGTGGTTAGTACGGAGTAAGATTTCGCAACTCTCCCTTCCAATCCAACCAGGGCTCTGGGCATTCTTTTTTTTTATCTGACCTCGGGCGTTATCGACCGGGCGTCTGCGTGGTGCCTTGGCAGGGCGATGGAACATTCGGCATTAACTAAAGGCTCGTAGTGTCCGGAGTACGTGAGGGCGGGAATGCGGGAATGCGGGAATGCGGCACGTCCATAATCGTTAGGATAACCACGCTTGAGATGAAGCTCGCTAAGCTGCGTTCTGGGTGAACATCAATTGGTCAATCAGGTTGGGAAGGGGATGGTGGACGCCTGAATCACCGATGCTGGCAATGTCTGGTTGGAAGCCCATCATGCACGCAACGCTGTAACTAACCTCGATATGGATCAGAAGCAAACCAGCCCATCATACTCCGTACTCCGTATTCGCGCTGAGATGGCGAGGACACAATGCAGCGTTCTGTACTCCGTACTCGGTTGCGACGAGACGGAGCCTGAAATTGACATGCACCTGGTTCCTGGCTGGGCTGAGCAGTGAGGGCAGCTGACAAGCCTGCACGCCACCAGACGAGCCAGCCATACAACTTCAGCGTCGTGATGGAAATGGAGCAGTGCTTGCTTGAGCGTCTCCTCAGCATCGCTTCGCATCATGCACATAGTTCGTAGCTACCTGCACAGGTACTCTGCCACTACGGTTGTCCTTCACATACTTGCGCATGTAACTATACGGAGTCCGCTCCGCGAAACTGTCTGGTGTGCTGTAGACATTGACCATGAAGAGTGATGGTCATTCGGAGTAGAAAACCACAACAACGAACGGCTTCGATGCAAAGAACTACCGATACTGCAGGATTTAAAAAGAAGCAAAGACACACACCACAACGCACACCGTCCCCTCTCCCCCAACGCTAAGCAAGCCGAAAGTAACATGTCTGGCTGGCATTGAGTCGCGTTTGAGAATTACTATCAGACGCCTAAGTCCTATAGAAGCAGGCGGAAAATGGCGCTGGGCTCTTTGCTACTACAGTGACAGATAGGGCAAGTCTAGCCGATGTGTCCAAAGTACACGGTTCCGTCTACCTGGGGACTCCCAGCCTTAGATCGAGTCGTGAGTGCCAGGCTGCCAGCTCTGTTCCTGCCCTTCACCCGAATTGATCCAGCAAGCTGACTTATATTGGCAGGTGCAAGGGGCTGCTTGTTGCCAGACGGCAGAATAGTAACTCATCATGCACATATGAGTCAATTGAACCTATCGGCTTCTCCAAACCCCCAATGCCACCAAGTGCTTTAATCTGCCTGCGACTGGATACTGGTTAGTTAGCATAAGCACATCACGGCCACAGAACGTGCTCGTGCTCGTGCTCGTGCTTTGGACGCCACTCTTCCATACGAACTGGTATTACGATAATGCACAAAAATTAACACTTCTTTGACTTCTTGTCTCATCTCATTGATCTCATTGTCGGAATGCACCAACCTCTACTCCTCCGTTCCAAGGGAAAGGGCTCTGCTGCCAACACTTTTGCAAGGTCCGTGCTTTTATTGCAACGCCCCCAGCCAGCTTCTTTCCTTTTCTTTGTGAGCTGCCGATCATTTGCTTACACAGACAGAAAGGCTAGATTGCCTGGTCTTCTGCAGCAATGCCACGGCCGACATCAACCCAACTCAACCCAATCCTACCCAAGGGGCAAGAAAGTATGCAGTCTTGATAGGAAATGGCGAGCACACTGATCGGGCAGAGGCAGAAAGATAGGGAGAGAGAGACCTGCATGTTGGATGTCATCCTAGCACACATTGCGTGCATACCCGCTCCACGCGTGCTTTCGTCAAGAGTTCTCACCTGCCTTGCGCATTGGTGCCCCTGAGGACATGCCGTTCAGGCACACAACCTATCACCTCAAGCTTATCTTCTTGGCCTGATTCACTTGCGGCTGCATTCGTCAGATCGACAATGTCGTCACTGAAGACCTCTAGCTCTGTGGTTTCTGCTGGCGAGCATAGCGCAGACCATTACTACTCCACAAAGTGACTAATTGCACTTGACTCATGGTTCATGACAGTGCTAGCACCCTGGAAGACGCCGGCCATCGCGTTTGCTAGACGACGTTGCAGCCGTGTTGTATTAAAAAAACCACGGTTTTCACAGTGACCAAGTCACACTCGGACACAACAAGTGTTCTGCCTTGTGATGTTGACGGATGTTACCACCTGAATAGCAAGTTAGAGTAATACATACCCCGGAAAAGCCCAGCTACGGCCCCCAGATGCTACATCGCGCGAAAAATCAGTCTGGTTCTACTCAATTCCATACACCAAGGATACACATGCATATTAGTTATAGAACCCGACTCTTCGGCCTAGTCACTCGATTAGGTTATTTAGCCGCTACATCACAACTATGCTCCTTTAGCGGTAACGTCTTTCATTCTGACCACGTTCTCAGTTTTATCACGGCTGCAATGCCCGTCATGGCTTGTGCAATTAAACCAGATTTGACGGGCCCTATCACCATCAATGTGTCTGGTTGCATGAATCAGGTTCTCTGCATGAGAAACAACTCTCACCGGCCATGCGATAAATCCCTTCTGGCACGGTCACCGGTAACGGAGTACTTATACGTCCAATTCTTGCAGGGTTATAACTACTTGTCAGGCCGCAAAATAGAGGGGAGTCGAGCTACTCGAGCTTCATGTTGGGGCCTTCTAGTACTAGTACTTCTACTAGGCTGCGTTTATTGGTCCCCCCTCTATAATTATTTGGCCACGGTTTCAGTGGCGCACGTGGCTTGCACACCCGATACCGGACCTCCGTAGATTTTATCATGGGTATAACGTAGATATTGTCTATGTGGTCGTGCTATTAGAAGTGATGCAGGAAACCTCGGTCAAAATCAGTTAATCAAGTTGAAGCTATTCAGAGCTTTTGATTTGCTGTATCAATCTATCCCATAGCGGCATCCATTCTGGCTGCCTACCGTGTTAATTCTTCGATAGCCTGATCTATTTTACCTTCATGTAGAGGCGTAAAACCATCATCCCAAATGAACGAGGCATCCTGACTATCCTATTGTGATTCTATAAGAATGACCACATTGAGCCTTCGGCATGGACCCATCCATCACTATATCCACTCTCATCAGGGTTATCGAGAAATGAAACGCCCCGTCCTGCTTAGTCCACATCTAGCTTGCCAAATCTAGCTTATAGCACCAGTACTAAGTATCATGGGTTTCCAGTTCAGTTTACGCTATTGAGATCAGCGATAGTGTGCCTCTTCTTGTCTGCATTGGGGATGGAGAATATATGGCTAAGCTGAGATGTTTCTACTCCGTACATGCGACACAGACAAATTATTCGGCTACTATACCGCCCCTCCAACTTTATGAAGCCAAGGCCCCTGCTATGGATACCAAGAAGGCATCCCCAACCCCCGATGGGTCTACCCAAGATTATCGGGCATGGTGTTAGTTGGTCTCAGCTACCCGACAACTAGCACACGACGTCGTTATCCAATATCATATTATGTATGCTATCCGATATACGATAATGTGTTCCAACGCCTCTAAAAAGCCATGAATTGTTTTACTTGTGTGCATTTCCAGGTGCGGTATACAACAGTGCCGTATTTTCATCACCTTCAAAGGTTATCTGCTTCATCTTCTTGGCTAACGCGGCGCCCTTGCACATTCTTCTCAACTTCGGCAACTAAGTCTTCGAGAAATGCTTGATCTCTATTTGCGATGTTAGCAACATCACTCTGTAGAGTAAACTTGAGGTTGCTGCTTTATCCGCTAAAAGAAAAAAAGCACAGTGAGCGAGCACAGTGAGCGAGCCAACGACATGATGCTAGCTTCATCTCGCCCTCCTGACCCATTCTGCCAAAACATGTCTGCTTACCTGCCAACAAGGGTGACGGTGTTGCGCTTCTTACCCCACCTCGGATAGCTTCCAACTTTGACACCTTTCGCTTCCACTCTGGAGGCCAGCTCGGTTAAATACGCCGCCACAGCACTCTCCGGCAAGGGGGTGGATATCAAAACTCTGCAGGTACCCTTGCCTTCGGGATCGACCAGTCTGGGGAGTATGAAGGGTTTCAAGCCGTCGAGCAATGCCTGGACTTTAAAGATACAGTTAGGGACAGTCGATTGTGTAGAATAGTATTTTGATAATGATGAGTGCCGTGGCACGTTGGAACTTACACAGTGAGGGAACGCCGGGCAATATATGGATATTTCCATTGACAACGGCAATAGGAACCCACAGGTTGTCCGACACGAAGAGAAATTGGGTCTGCAGATCCCGCCCTTCGTCTGTCGGCAGCCTCACCATGCGTAGCTTGGCCTGCAGAGCTGGACTATCGGTTTCCCAATCAAATTTTGGTGTGAGTGTGTGTGGTTTGGAGAGGAGTTTCATTTTTTGAAATGCTTCTTCATGTAGCTTTAGTGGCAGGTTGAATGCCTTGGCAATGGATTGATAAGTGATATCATCGTGACTAAGGGGGACCATTAATGTCAGCGGCATCTGCCATCACTCGTGGGTCAGAAAGCGTCAGAGCACTTACGTCGGTCCAATGCCGCCACTGAGTCAAGATCGAATGTCAATGTCTGGTCTGAAAATAGGACGATACCGGACAAGGTTGGGTTAAAGACTGACCTGGTGACGACAAAATCATAGCGATCGCTCATGCGGCGGACCGCCTCTATGATCTCGCTCTCATCGTCTTCGATGACCTCAACGCGTTTCAAGTTCTGGTGATCAATTAGCCCTTGAAGATTTACCCAAACAGCACACGAGGGTAGGGTCCTACAATTCCAAGGGAAAAGCACCATTTGGCCAGGTACGCTGAGTTGGTCTGCTCAAGTCAGTCGCTTTTCACGCGGCTGTCGACGCGGGCCATCAACAAGGCTTCAGGAATATATATATGTGTACAACGTACATCAACGGTCTACCAACGTCAGTACAGCACCAAAGGGCTCGGGATGATGGATATCAAATACTACAACAAAGATAAGAAAGGGGTCGAGTCATTTATACCTTCCCGCCCAAAACTTCATCTCCGATTATCAGACACGCGGCACTGTGAATAGTACGCGTGCTCTTGTCCTGCGGTGTTGTAGCCATTCTGGAGAGTGCCGCCGCTGATGGGCGTCGATGTTTCTGAACAAGTGACGGCGTTGGGGCTGTCAAATGTCTCGCTAGCAGAGATACTCGTGACAACATGGGGGTTCTGAAAGGCGCCGCGGTGGTGGTGATGCTGAACACGGGAGGTTTGAGCTGTTGAGGGTGGCTCTTCAATCTCTTTTCCCTGTCGTATATATCTAAGACAGCACCTGCAGCCCTGTGTGCTGACGACTTGGTTTATTTTGCTTGCTTGTGAACCCGACGTCAGTGCAAGCCGCGGCGAGATGCGACTCGGAGCTGTCGATGGCTGAGGGCTGAGAGAGAGACGTTCAACGTTGATTCTACCCATGCCAAGTCATGACATGTGGGGCGCCCACTTTGATCGTGCTCAAGCTGGTAGAAGCTGGAGCTCCGAGGGCTTGCCAGCACCTGGACGTGGACGCTGTCAAGTCGCACTGAAGCCGCTGGCCGGCTGGGGCACCGGCTGGGGCGCCTGACTGCCCCCCTTCGAGCATTCTTCAGCGGGGCTCAGCTGCTGGCGTCTCGCCTTTCGTCATCTCAAGCACTCGAGCTGTCTGGTCCTTGGAAGAAGCAGTCTTGCTGCGGGGACGGAAGAAATCATTTGCGCATCTTCTCGTGCCATTTGCTATTAACCTCTTTCCAAGCCTCACTGGCATCCCATAAGGCCTTTCACCATGGTATGGCACTCTACCCCTTAGCTCCTGCATTGTCTAAAGGACCACCCACCTGCTGATGATGCTTTGCCACAGGCCTCCGAATCACGGCTATACACCTTCTCCGGCGAAACCAAAGACCAACTGCGCAAGTTTCGACTGACAACATCCAGGGCCAAGGACCCTCAGGCTGTTATCTGTATGCATCTCTGGCCCATTTGAGCCAAAGGTTTGGCCTAATCGCTGACATGGAGCACCGCGCTGGTAGATATGATTGATAAGAATACCCATGAGATCCGACAAGCCCTCGATGACTACGACGAAGCACGCGTCTACAAGTCCCTCGAGGAAATTGCTGAGGATTTGCCCGATCACTCGCCACGATTCGTTCTGCTTAGCTATCCCGTTACAACGGTATGGTCTTGATCCCCCCGCGCGCGGGTAACGTTATATTGTGCGATGAGACCGGACCCTGAAACGACTGACACGCTTCCAAGTCCGATGGTCGACTCTCAGTCCCCTATGTGCTGCTGTACTACCTCCCTATAACCTGTAATGCCGAGGTTAGGATGCTGTATGCCGGCGCAAAGGAGTTGATGCGGAGCACGAGCGAGGCGGGCAGCGTCATCGATGTCGAGTCCACAGAAGATCTCGATGATATTCCCGCAAAGTTGGCCAGCAAGTGATTTAGCAAAAGCAAGATCTTGTTAGTATCAAAAAGAATGACCTAATCATCTGAAATGGAATGGACAAAAGCTATGTTCCATGTCATAGTATTATTTCATGCATCATCAATATATCAATCGCACTTTCTAGTCATCGTGCAAGATGGTCGCCGTATCCAACCCAAGTTGACTTGCCACATTCTTCACCACCTGTTTAAACGCCAAACATGCCGGACTGTCCGGGAACGAATCAAAATAACTCTCTCCGTAATCACAAGCCATCCGAATCCTTGGGTCCAAAGGCACAGCACCGAGGAAGGGAATGCCCATCTCCGCCGCTAAAGCCTTCCCGCCACCCGTGGTAGGTCTGAATATCTGGCTCTCGCCCTTGCAGTTGGGACACACAAAGCCGCTCATGTTCTCCGCCAACCCCAACAGCCTGATGCCGGCCTTGCGGCAGAAATCTATCTCCTTCCGCACATCCAGCAGCGAAACTTCCTGCGGCGTCGTCACAACCACGGCGCCATCGATCCCACTCTCCTTCAGGAACGAGTTCACACTCAGATGCTCGTCACTCGTGCCCGGCGGCGTGTCGACCAGCAAGAAGTCCAGCTCGCCCCATTCCACGTCCTTGAGAAACTGCTTGATCAGCCCGTTCTTCTTGGGACCTCTCCAGATGACCGCGTCGTCGCGGTTCGGCAGCATGAATTGGATGCTCATGATGCCCAGGTTGTCCATCACCCATACCGGCGACCAACCCGAGCCGCTGACGTGGATCGTCTCCTCCTCCACGCCCATCATCTTGGGGATACTGGGCCCGCAGATGTCTGTGTCCATGATGCCCACGTTGCTGTCGGGGTTGGTCGCAAAGGCATGCGCCAGCAGTGAGGTGAATGTGCTTTTTCCCACGCCGCCCTTGCCGCTGAGCACGAGGATCTTGTGCTTGACATTCTCGAGACGCGCTGAGATCAGAGGGATGTCTGGATCGGGTCCCTTGGGTGCTGACGCGCAGATGGCTTGGTTGGGACACCCGGCGCATGAGTCTGCTTGACCTGCTTGCTGTGATTCCGGGCCTGGACAGTGCTCTGGCTCCGGGGCGACGAGTTGTGGTTTCTGTTTGATAGGGTTGGCAAGCACGTCGGATATGAGCTCTGGCTCCTCGAAGGATGGGGCCATAGCGGCGTCCTATGCATGCGCTTTGAGATTGCGGTTGTGATGGAGGGAAGCGTTCTAGATGGGTGCGGACTCGGTCATGTTTGCCGCGAAGCTTAATAATGCGGGGAGGCACTGTTACTTGGAACCGCGTTTCTTGAGAGAATATCTCTGTGAAAAAATTGCTGGCTCATTTTATTGAACGTATTGAGCACGACGAGATTGTAGATATCCGCAACATTGAATAAAGTTACTCTCCTTAATTATTTGCTGCATGGTGCATATATGCGAATGCAATGACTATGTGAGAACTTGACGTTACCCAGGGTAGCCTTTTCTGTAGTTATCAGGTGGCGACTAAAAGGGAAATATAATAACTAGCGCCACCACCCCTGAGTTCAATATAAATGCCGTCTATTTGGTTCACTAACCACTGAGGTAGAGCAAACACACTCGAGTAGAAGCCAAAAATAATTCACCTCACCGTTCCATGAGAGAGGAACCGCTTTTTTCGGGGTGTAATCAAAAATCGGGCCAAAAGGGAAGGTTCCAGGGGGAGTCGAACCCTCGCTGGCGGAATCAGAATCCGCAGTCATAACCGTTAGACCATGGAACCGTTTGAAGTGGTGAGCCACTTCCCATGGAGGATTGACAAAATTTATCTTAGTCACCTTTATATTATGACTGAATATCGAGCGGTGGGTGGCACCGCTATCCATGACAAGTCGCCCCGCCTAAATTTTCACACGGATATACGACGAAGGGCCGCAGCATGTTTTGGAGGGGCAGTTTTCGCATCTTCACAATTTCTGGCCTTGTTACGTCGAGGGCGAAACCGACATATTCGCCTCTGCATCATGGCAGGTAACACCGTTCAAAGCCTCCGGGAGAGCCTCTGCTCTGAGGCCACCCCACTACCGGTCCGATTCCGAGCCCTCTTCTCGCTAAAGCACGTTGCGCGAAATGGAGAACCTGAAGCTGCCGTGGCAGCTATCGAGGCCATCGCCGCTGCGTTCGCGTCCCCGTCGGCTCTACTCAAGCACGAGCTGGCTTATTGTCTGGGACAGACTGCAAACGACGCGGCGCTTAAGCCCCTGCGCGATGTGCTTTCCGATTTGAACGAGGATCCCATGTGCAGACACGAAGCCGCTGAGGCGCTAGGCGCGCTTGGCAACATTGAGAATATAGAGCTGCTGCAGTATTTTCGCGATCGCGAAGGCGAAGATGTGGTCGTCACCGAGACCTGCGAGATCGCCATCGATCGCATACAGTGGGAGAATTCAGAGTCGCGCCAGCAAGAGAAGTTACGACCGAGGTTGGTGTTCATATCATGGCCATTTTCATTCCTCACGTTCTAACAGACATCTAGCGATTTTGCCTCGGTTGATCCCGCACCGCCCTTGCCCGAATCGGAGAAAAACGTTGAGCTGCTGGGCAAGCAGCTCATGGACACCACACAGCCTCTCTTTATGCGATACCGCGCTATGTTCGCTCTGCGTGACCTTGCCTCCCCACCTGATTGCGCGACCGCCATTCCTGCTGTGCTCGCCCTGGCGACTGGATTTGCTGACCCTTCAGCTCTGTTTCGTCATGAAATTGCCTTCGTTTTTGGGCAGCTGTCGCATCCAGCGTCCATCCCTGCCCTTACGGCTGCTTTGAGCAACTGCGAAGAGGCCAGTATGGTTCGTCACGAGGCTGCTGAGGCGCTTGGTAGCCTTGGAGAGGAGGAAGGCGTAGAAGAGACGCTGAAACGGTTCCTTCATGATAAAGAAAAGGTCGTCCGAGAGAGCGTTATCGTCGCATTAGATATGGCAGAGTATGAGCAAAGTGGTAACGCTGAATATGCCCTCATACCGGAAGCTGCAAGTGCCACTGCATAAAAAAAGCTTTATACTTCAGCTTTGGATTCTCTTTCTAAGAAAAATAGACCTGAAAGCTTCTAATTGTTCTCATTCCATCTAGCAGATTGCAAGTTAGTAAGATGTACATATCACATCAGTTGGGCGATAGTACGGACGAGTGACCGCATTCACAACGGTAAAAGATTGTTGAACCTTCATCAGCACTACGAAGCTGCACATTGGTATACGCCACTTCTTCTCGTCCACATTTGGAACATCGTTCTTGCGCTGTGCTTGAGGTATTGAGCGTGTGTCTCTCGACAGCTTGAACGTTGGACTGCAATTTTTGTCGTAGAAAAGACGGAAAATCCGAGGCCTTCGACTGCGTAATGATGACTTTTGAACCGGTGTCTATGCATAAACTGTTGAGTCAGCGTTCGACATGTCGGGATTGGGGCAGAGAGGGATGGATGGTCGCGAACCCTTGTTCCAGGCACCACAGCATTCGCACTTGAGCGAGTTCTTCTCTGTGCCTTTAGTAGCTGGAAGAAGATTTCCGCAGTCGGTACAGAAAACAAGAGAGCCGATGGCAGCCATTGGGATGTGCTTTGAAAGAAGTTGGGATGATTGTATACAGAGTAACACACAAGGCTCAACGCCAGATCAGCCATGAGAAACTGCTCTTTGCATCAATAAAAAATGCCCTGCTGCATCGATAAAGCACATTCGGGCTTATCGGATAAACGATAAGGTAAGGAACCACAGCCTCGGACAAGGAAAAATAGATCATTGGCCGGATGTGCCATGCCATGGATGGGTCCATAAGATGGCCATTTGACAGGCCTGCAGGGAAGCAAGGTCGGTCACCTAGGTAGTTTCCAGGTACGTTCAAGTTCCGTCGCAAATGCCTCCCAGCCTTGGTTGCTGGAGCCTCACCTCCAAATAACAAGGCTACGTCTGCCCAAGATCGCATTGTTGCTTCTCATTGCGCTCCTCTCGCACTCGATAGAGAATAGACTTGCAGGCCTATTGTTCTCTTTTGCTGCATCAACTCATCCCTTTTGCTAGCGCCGGAAACGACTAGGTCTTATTGTCTCGCAGCATCGTTCCTGCCCCAATGCGACGAAACCAGACGGCTCCTTCCCTCGGCCATGCCTGAAGAGCGATCCGATCGAGACGACATACAATATGAATAATATGGCCCCTTACACTGTCAACGGCCCTAAGAATGGATTTAAATCTGTTCAGGGCCCCGGAGAACAGAACAACGGCATCTCACGACCTTTCACGCTGCAGGAGTCGTTGCCTTATTCTCCGCAGACCTCTACAGTACCTTTTCTCCCTGGTAAGAACCTAAGGTTTCTGGTGATCCTAGCGATGTATCTTATGGGGTTGAGGGAGACTGATACAAAGCTAGATATCATCCCGGACCCAAGCGTTGGATCTGGATCTCCGTCTCTTCGGATCTCGGACTTGTTTTCAACAGAAGACTTTGATAGAGTGAATCAGGAAGCGACAAGCCAGCCAAACGGTGCCAAGAACCTGAAGCAAACAGTTGATCATGTTCTGCATGATCTGAAACCGTCGAAGCGAACTCAATAGTCGGTGGAAAAGCTTTCTCTCGCTCCATCGCCGGCTTTGCTAACCGATAGCAGTAAATTCCCTTCTATGCCCAACAGAGCCCAATCGAAATCAGCCTCGACCCATACCAGGAGTATCTCTCAAAATTTAACTCCGATAGCAAAGGCGGTATACGAACGAGTGGGCAGCTTCTTTAAAGCCACGAAGGCTACTACCAGCAGCCCTAAGCTGGTGAATGGAGAAGCAGAACAGCTTTCAAAGTTGGGTGCCGAATCAATATCTCAAAGCCCAACGATCCATGTGCAGCCGCAAATCCCTGCGACAAATCATGCAGAAAGCGGCAAAGCTAACATAGAGGTTGCGATTCCTACGAAACAGTCATTCGATCGTTCGCAATACACAGAAATCCCCTATAACCATTCCGATCAGAATATAATCACTCCACATGATCAATTGATTGTTGAAGCGAAGCAATACAGCCAGGCAAATCTACTAACGGCAAAGTCTTCTATTGTTGTTAATAACAGCGGCCTTAGCATTGAATTACCCACTTCTGGGATCAATAGAGCAGATTATCAGGAGTTCAAGGTTGCTCCGGATGCGCCCGAGAACCTCTCAGTTAGGAAAAAAGAGAGGCAAAACTTTGGGGATGGTCAAGGTCTCATTGGGGCTGGCCTCGACCAACGACAGCGAGGGGAGGCTGCACTTGATGCACTCGACTCTCTCATGCGACAAGTCTTCTCGGCAGTCGGCGGCGCCCTAGTTATGGAACCGGGCTTGGAACATATTGTCACGCTGACGACGGACCAGGAAGCTGCAATGACGGCCGTGACGCAACAGAAAATGCACACAGCTATCCAGAAGGTCATCGGCTTGAGAAGCTTCAATAGTGTTCCTCTTGAGAACCTCATAAGAGTCATGAAACTGAGCGACGCTAGTATGAAACAAGCTGAAGGTCTCGACATCCGTTTGGATGAAAGCTGGGATGAGGCGGCTGTGGAATCATGGATTCAGCAACTCGGCGAACTGGAAACAGCTCTGAAAGCTGCACGAACTTGTCTCCGAATAATGTCTGGATGCAGAGAAGACAGACAACTTTATTCGGAAGCGGTCATCACCAAGTGTGTCAACATATTCAAGGCTGTCACTGAGGATATTATCATGCCTCTCGTCGAACTTCGCAATTCCGGCAATTCGGGTGGGCTTTTCAAACTTGTGCAAAAACACAAGAAAGCGGTTGCCTCGATTTTCGTTTGCTCTCAAAAGCTATCGGCCCTTCTGGCGGAGCTCATCACTAAAATCGAGTTGTCGGAGACTGTCATCAACACACTAGAATTCACGGCATCTAAACTGATTTTTGTTGAGAACGCCTACTTTGAGAAGGACTCTGCCATTGGCATGCAGAAGTTTGATGGAATTCGTTCAGTCGCTATGGATATGCTATGCCAAATCTTTCTGATCAAGCCTGAACAGAGACAAGGCATTATCGATGACATCTTGACTTCATTGGAGAAGCTTCCTGTGGGCAAGCTTAGTTCAAGACAGTTCAAGCTAGCCGATGGTGGGAGTATCCAGCCTGTATCGGCCCTTATCATGCGTCTTGTTCAAGCCAGTTCTGGCCGGATTGGAGGCGGTAACAGTGCTGGACAAGGCTCAAGCATCCGAGCCGTGGACGCGGATGAAATAGGAGCGAACGGCGAGGATGATCAACCGCTGAAGCGGAACCAAGCTACTGCCACCATTTTGAGCGAGGAACAAGGCGCTCAACAGCCTGCAGTGGCAATACAGGAATTGGAAGGTGTTGCGGCCCCATTGATTGATGCGGCTGCTCGAAATGCGTCCTATGTCATCAACTTCATGGTTAAACGAGCTATGGGCTCAACCAAGTCTGGCGATACTCCCTACCGTAACCTGCTAGATCTCTTTGTGGACGACTTTACGACATGCCTTGATTTGCCAGACTGGCCTTCGGCAGAGCTTCTCCTGCGTTTGCTTATGGTAATGATGGTGCAATTATTCGAGGCACCCAAAACAGCAGCTCCAGCTAAAAATATGGCCCTGGAGCTACTGGGGTCCATGAGTGCGGCCATATCACGTCTGCGGTCGCATGTGAAAAAATCCGCGAGTACATTCATTAGTAACGATTCCGGCGAATACTCGCAGTATCTCTCCGAGCTGGCGACTCACTGCCTCGAGCAGAGGTGCCCAATGGAGAATATCATTGTCTGGGCCGGCCCGTATCGAGGTGTCCTTGAGTATCTGCAGGAAAGAAGCTCAGAAGATCCCCATTTGTCAAGTGCAGTATCTTTTCTGATTTCCGACTGGGCAACCAGAACTCATACTACATATGACAGTATACAAGACAATGATTCGGAAGGCGACAGGGAGCTGGGGCGATTGGCGTTCCGCTTGCGAATGATGATAGAGGACCGTCAATGGCTAGCAAGCGAGTATACATTCAAAGCGGTGACGACTAGCCAAGCCAAATTTGCATTTTCAATTATTTTGTTGCGATCGCCGTTCTGTGAATCATTCGGCAAAATCCTCAACATTCTCTTGGGCTCTATGGCAAGCGACCAAGCGACAGTTCGCAGTAAGAGCTTGAAGAGCGTCAATCAAGTCCTCGAAACAGATCCTTCTATTTTGGACGGCGACTCGACCGTTATTCAGCTGATACTGGATTGCGCCAGTGACTCTTCAACTCAAGTCAGAGATTCGGCTCTGGGGTTATTGGGTAGCTGCATTAGTATGCGCCCAGTCTTAGAGGCATCGCTTACGCCCAAGATTATCGATCGGTTCCAGGACGCCGGTGTAGGTGTGCGGAAGCGAGCAATGAAGCTGGCCCGTGATATTTACTTGCGGAATAGGGGCAAAGGTCTCCGTAGTGCAATTGCCAATGGTCTGCTACGCCGCATTCAGGATCCTGATGAAGGGGTGCGGGATCTTGCCCGTCAGATGATTGAAGAAGTCTGGTTTGCACCTTTTTACACCAACGAGAGCACTGCAAGCTTCGAAACGTCACTCGCGGAACACGTTTCCCTTGTTATTCAAACTGTTAAGGGGGGGACTGTCACTGATATCTTGGACAAGGTGTTTCAGACTATCCTGAAGCCTGGCGGTAAGTCTCTAGATGGGCCATTCGGAGTCTGCTCGAGACTTGTTGGGATCATGTTTGGATTGATTGACAATCCTGAGCTGGAAGACTCGACTGTGCCATCTGGACGCGACGCCTTGCAGGTTCTAACCATTTTTGCGAAGGCTGACCCAAAACTTTTCAACTTTGAGCAAATCAAACTACTCAAGACACAACTTGCTAGTTTTACAGGTGCAGATGAATTAGCTGCCTTTCGAGCTGTCACAGTCATTTACAAAAGAGTGTTACCGCAGCTACCGAACGTGCATACTGAGTTCCTGGCCGACGTACGGCTGCAGCTACTCAAAGGTATTGGCAAAATTTCTTCGCGCGGAGCGATGGATGACCTTATTTCATGTGCACATACTGTGTGCGGATTGCTCAAAGATTTTGCGCCATTAGGCAACGTCGTTGCGTCGAGTTTGATGGGGGTACAGAAGCTGAGCAAGGGACCGCTGGATGCCAAACGCCTCAACCAGGTCGCCGCCTATTCACTTATTGCAGGTAGTATCGGAAAACATTGTGATCTGGACAAGCAAGCGCGAATTTTCCGAGACAAGTTCCCTGGTTGGAAAGGAGAGTCTGTGCTCAAGCTTATTGTCGATATTCTTGCACCATTTTCCTCCCCGCAACAACCCTTGGACCTCCGAAAGGCATCGATAGAAGCCATCGGTCTTGTCTGCCAGTCCTGGCCTCGCAATTATGATCTCGTCAAAGTGTACACGGCATTTCAACAGGTATTCCAAGACAGGATCGCCGTCCTCGAATCTATGATTTTGAGGTCCTTTAAAGAATTTCTTGTTACAGAGGAGAAGCGATCGGAAGCAGCTGCGGAAGCTCCGAAGGAGAAGAACAAAGAGTTGACCGTCATGGGAGGTACCAATTTTGACGACGTTGCCAGTGGGGCTACACAGCGCTTCCTGAAAGATATTACTCGGATCGCCCTGTCAAGCCAAGACGAGCATGCATTCTTGGCCATGGAGGTTCTGGGAAGCATTAACCGTCAAGGATTGACCCATCCCAAGGAGACTGGCGTGACTTTGATTACGTTACAAACCTCCGCGAATAGGAAGCTTGCAGAGCTGGCCTACATGGAACATAGATCTCTACATGAAAAACACGAAACAGTGCTGGAAAGAGAGTACGTCAAAGCGGTTCAATCTGCATACAACTATCAACGAGATATTGTGAAGGACTCGCACGGAGCAACCACGGATCCCTTCCAATCCAAGCTCCACCTGCTCATGGAGGTCTTGAAGATTAGCAAGATGAAAAACCGCCAACGTTTTTTAGAGAAATTTGTCGGCCAAGCAGACTTTGAACTGGGGAAGCTGAATGTTAAAGCCGAAATGCCACATCAGCTAGACTTTGCGCGGTTTATTGCCGAGAACCTGGCGTTCTTTGAGTATCATTCTATTGGGGAACTCCAGACTACAGTCAACACGATAGAGAAGATGGTCGCAAGCACCGGTGCGACTGTGGCTCAGGCAATTGAGTCCGAAGTGTTCAATGTGCGCATGGATATGGACCAGCAAGAACAGACGCAAGTCCCGCTGGAGGGAAGCGGCGAGTCTAGCGGAGCACAGCCAGATGCACCACCTCCCGTAATCCCGGCCCCAGTCCTCTCGGTAGAACCTCAGCGCCTCCGACAACTCACAGCTGGATCGATCATTTTGCTTTCTCTTTGGGAGGTGCGAACTCACTTGCGCAGACTCTTCGGCATGGGTACGAATCGACATGATAGCCGTGCCAAAGCCCTAGCGAAGGATCTAAACAAAACACCGCTGAAGGTGCAAGGCGTCCACGGCGAAAGAGTGTGGGAGGAAATCGCATCCCACATGAATGGACTCTCCAGCCAGGAGAGTATGATACAAAAGTGCAAGGCTTTCGTGGAGCTGATGAATGTTGACAAGGAGTTCAAAGTGGCTGAGGAAGAGGATGACATGGACGTGGGCGGTCCAAGCACTCCGAGCGAAGGCGAGGAGGAGGAGGAGGGAGGTGACAGGGGCCGCAAGAGAAAGGCGACAGGAACTCCAGGCGGACGCAAGAAGAGAGCTCGGTCGGGGTCACAGACACGCAAGAGAGGACGACCGCGAAAGCAAAGCGTGGAGCAGAGTGACGATGGAGAGTTTGACGGTGACTGGATCTAACCGAGGAGGGACACGCACTCTCTCCAACGGGAAACCCAAGAAATAAGAGGGAAGACATGACGACTTTTTATCGAAGTTATATCGGTACATGATGCTGCATATGAGAGACGGACGGTAGCTGGCTGGTCAACTCAACGAGTTGATACTGGCCGGGATGTGGCGTTCATTGGCAGATTTGCTTTCTACTTTGTCCTGTTTTCTCTGCTTGTTCGCTTACATCTATGATACCTGAGGATCTCGATACTCTACAGGAGGACGCGGGGCTGGCTGTACAATACATATTCTTTCACAGGACAACTTGAGAACACCGTGACTTGCAAGCAAGGTATTTGTTTGTTGCTTGCAGAGGTTCAGATCTGCGTTGAGCCGGTAATGGACTATGGAAGTATGAAGTCGCGTGTTTGCTATGGCTTTAGTCATGGCCGGCGTCAACGGACAAGTGTGTACATATGGTGTGCGGAGATACGGAGTACAGGTGCAGTAATGGCAGTACGCCATTACGAAAGTTTCCTACTTGAGTACTCCGTAACTAGTAGTTAATTACTTTGCGAGCTGAAGTAACTAGATTCTAATACAGAACTCTTGTGGTACACCAATGAGCAATAAGGAGAGGGACATGAAAGGGAAGGGTGGGGCGCGATAGCCAGCAGAAGCATAGCAGGTTACGGAGTACGGAGTACTTGTGCAGTTTTCTGGCTGTGTGATGCCAAGCACCTGGCGGCACGGACGCCCAGCCGGGAAAGGTAGCCGAGCAGTAATATTGATACGTACCTAGTTCAATGTTTGCTTGGCGGCGCCTCCGTATCAGTAATGCCTCTCTAGTGACTGCAGGTGGGATCTTGACGATGGCGAGTGAAGAGGGAATCAGTAGTTACTCCATATGGCTGTGCATGCGCACCACATGCAACCACAAATGAGCTTGCACTAGGCGCCACACCTTACCCTGTAAATCGGAGTTGCTCTGTGCCACAGCTCGTTAGTTAGTTAATCGGGTGCAAGCTCCAACATTGTGATGCTGCCCGTTTGTGTGTCTGTGATGGCTCTGTGATGGCCCGCGATGGCCTGTGGGTGTGTCCTTCCAGTTTCAGAGTCAGGTTTAGTTATACTTTGAAGCTTATGTCTTTCTTGTTGAGGTACTCCGTAATGTATGTGTACGTACCGGCCTAAGGACGTACCTGGTGAGCAAATACGGAGTATGCATTCCTAGAAGACGGGTCCCTTTGTTCGCTCCTTCCCTCGTCTACTTAAGTCTACTTAATGAAGCCAAGGCACACCGTCTCCAATGTCGGGTAGTTATTGGTTGTCTCTACTCTACGAATAAGCACCAAACATCTTCTTGCCACGTCGACTGGTATCGAAGTCTTATTTCTATCCTCACAATCGACGCCCAAGGCTACGGTTGGACAGAATCGTTCTCACTTCGTCTCGATGCCCAGTCTCTTCAAGCTACGGTGAGGCCTGACACGTGTCTGACGGCAGCAAACTTCCATCAGACTGGCAGGGTTTTGCAACTTTGCTCCTTTGGATTACATATTCGTACAAGCACTGCCTGGTCGCGCGCGTTGGAAGCTTGAGCCACAATTTACCCCCTGCAATCCGTCGTTGAGAGCGAGCGGCCGGCTCAGTGAACAGCAAAGTGTCAGTCCACGCGTCTGAGTGAATTAGGCCCAACATTGAGTCGCTTTGATCCATCAGGCTACGGAGCAGATACTTACTAACTGCTTGTTGACGATTTCGCGAACAGAGACGGAGACTGATAACTACTCAAAGTTGTGAAGCGACCGTTCTCCCTTTTTCCTGCTGTACCGAGTCAAGACGAGTGACACACTCGACTACGAAGTCATCATCACCGTTGGCCTGACCGCTGGCATCGAGGCATGTTTATTTACTCAGTCACTCGCGTTCGATTTTGTTCAGCAAGTCACGAGCCACAGCCACAAGCTACTTTGCTCTCAATCCCGCCGACTAGCGCGTTTGTTGAGGCCGCCAGTTATTAAAGAACGACAACCCGACCCAACCCTGACTGTGGATGTGGATATTAATCAGGGGATACCACAATCGCGCCACGGACATCTCCAGGTCTCTCGGTAATTGCGAAGAAGCTACTCATCCCGTGTTGCTCATCTATTATTGTTTGCATTGGAGCCCCTGCCTCCATAAAGACAAAAGCTCACCAGCGACTGCATCGCGATTCTCGGCATATACAAGAATCCTCTGCTCCTGTCCCTGCATTTGCCGTCGACTTGCGCCCTACTTGTTGCATTGGTTGCCATGGCTGCCACTAATCCGTCCTGTGAGTAAGCGATCATCATTTTCTATTACAAGTCGATATGTGCTCTCACCTGTGGCCATTTCATTGGGCTGAGTCGAAGGCTACGACTGGGACAAGCAAAATATGCTGTTCCTGGCGCAAAGCTGTCGCGTTCACTGTGGCTGGCGCTGCTGATGGATGACACTGCCAATTGCAACATTCTCGGTAGTTATAATGTGCGTTTTGGTGTGCAGCCGAGTTTCTCACGCATATGTACACACCATCGCTGCACCGCCGTTGGACACGGCACCAAAATTCCCAAATACCACCCTCAAACATGCCCTTGAGAATACGCCCTTGGACCGAGTCGCCGAGTCCGCTTCCTTCCATCGTTAGGGCTGCCTTGGCAGAGGCGGGATAATGACCACGCGCTTCAGGGTATCGCTTGGCAGCTTGCTTATACGAACCTGGCGGCATGAACTTCTGACCACGAGCAGAGTATCGCTCTTTCAGCTGCCATTCTCATCATCATCATCATCATCATCATTCCCCCCACAGCCCATAGCTCAACGACTCCTCGCTCTCAACATCACCTAACTGCCTTGCTGTATTCCGCCTCGAAGCACATGTCTTGGCAGATTGGACAAAGCTAACACTATATGCGACTGGTTCGTAATGGTAGTCAATCACTTTAGGAACAAACGTGCAGCGCACATAGTCAATCGATCAAGCACTGACCATTGGAATCCGTTTCGGCATATTTGGGATACTCGTACTGACCACCAACATCGTCGGGATACGTGGGGAGGACCCGAACTTCAGGCACATACTGACGACGGCGGACACCATGGCAAAAGACTGGTCCATGCTACCACTGCACCAAATCCTGGCAGTGGTAGCATGCCGAGGGGTCCATCCAACAACGACACCATCACCAGCTCTGTGAAGGATAGTGACGAAATGGCGCGAGTTCAAACTGTCGGTAACGGAGAAGAGAAGACAGACTCTCATCAAGTCTTCGGGCATGACACAACAGACCTGCGAAATCGAAAACCAGAGAATGACGCCATAAATCTGGAAGGCGACTACACGACAGGAGACGACAATGGAAAGACCAAGAGGCCGCCCAAGAAGGGTTTGATTGACTGGAATCTCAAACCAAAGGAGCCTTTTACTGTGGCAAACCAACTGCAACGCACCTTTTTGAGCTCTTGGATCAATATCCTCTTCTTGGCTGCTCCAGTTGGCATTGCTTTGAACTATGTTCACTCAGTCAATCGCATTGCCGTCTTCATCATCAACTTTTTGGCCATCATACCACTGGCTGCTATACTTGGTTTCGCCACCGAAGAGGTAGCCTTACGAACTGGCGAAACTCTTGGTGGTCTCATTAACGCTACATTTGGAAATGCTGTTGAACTAATCGTGGCCGTCATCGCGCTCAAGGACGATAAAATTGCTATTGCTCAGACGTCTTTGATGGGATCCATTCTCTCCAACTTACTTCTTGTCATGGGCTTTTGTTTCCTTCTCGGTGGATTACGGCGACGAGAACAATTCTTCAACCACACTGTGGCCCAAACCTCGGCTTCCCTCCTGACTTTAGCTGCGGCATCTGTCATTGTTCCGTCGGTTTTCAACCTTTCTGCCTCGGCAAATATTTCTCAGGGAGACATTGCTAAGCTGTCTCGCGGCACCGCTGTGATCCTTCTCATTGTCTATGCCGCATACCTCTTCTTCCAGCTCCACACACACCATGAAGTTTTCAGCGAGCAGAGTCAAAAGGTACCTGCGAAGCCGTGGTCACGTAGTGTCGGCATCAAGCAAGGCCTAGCCATGCCGAGCGCTGTTATGGGTCATGCGTTGCCTGATCCGGCCGCGAACGAGCGACTATCCAAGATGCTTAAGAACTCCAAAAGCTTGGATCAAGATGAAGACGACGAGGAAGATCCCCAATTGAGTATGGTGGTTGCCATTGCCACCCTAACCATTGCCACCGCAGTCATTGCATTCTGTGCTGAATCCATGGTGGGCTCTATTGACGCGATTACTAAAAGTGGTGGCTTGACGGAAGAATTTGTTGGCTTGATCTTGCTTCCTATTGTTGGCAATGCTGCAGAACATGCTACAGCTGTCACCGTCGCTATGAAGGATAAGATGGACCTTGCCATCGGTGTTGCTGTAGGCTCAAGCATGCAGGTCGCCCTCTTCCTGATCCCGCTTCTTGTTGTTATTGGCTGGGGCATGGATAAAGAATACATGGATCTGAGCTTCGATACTTTCCAAGTCGCAGTCATGTTTGTCTCAGTTTTATTGACCAACTATCTGATCGGTGATGGCAAGAGCCATTGGCTAGAAGGATTCCTTCTGATTTCCCTCTGGGCCATCATTGCTGTCTGTTCTTTCTGTAAGCATTTGTCGTCTTTGAAGTGCGGTCCTACCTACGTATTAAGATTCTAACGATGTTGAATAGGGTACCCCAACACCAGCCTCGAGTTAGCCAATGGCAACATTACCTCGCATGCATTGTCCCCCTGACAGGATATTTTTTGAATAGTATGTGTCACGGAGGCGGTTGAAGCGTCCCTCTTGCTGTATATCTGCTTTCATGGTACTGCATCAAAACCGTCATGACTGCGCAATCTCTGGTGATTGAGTTGGCACCATTTCCTTCATGTCAAATACAATGTCACCTTTACAAAAGACTCTTCTGAATTTGCCTTTCTTTGGAACTGCGACAAACGCGGTCCTTTTTTCTATATTCCAAGCAAGGACTGATGGCCTGGGAATGTGTCAAAGAACAGTGGATCATGCTTGCCACGGTACTTCGTTTTGAAGCATCTTAGATAGACTTTAGGATTCCGGAAGGAATGAAAAGCTTCAGGTTCTGACATTCTGTTCGTTTATTCGTTCATGAGGATTGAATCATGTGATTGTGAAGAGGACCAGAGGACAACCAGGTGCCGAGGGCCGATAACGTCGCTATACACAATAGGGGTAATATCCATCCTCCGGTACGTAAAATACAAGTAACCGCTACTGCGTAGCTCCCTACTTTCCCTTGGACCCCAGCCCCATCCCATCATACTGTACACTGCCCCTCCTCAAGAAGGCCATAGGACTGCTCATGCGCATGCTCGCCATGGCAGCGGAATGTCCGTTCCCCAATCCTCCAGCAGCGTCCTCTCCCAGCACGCCCGGCCCCAGTCCCAGCGAGGGTATGTTTGCCTCTGGTACCGGTTCCAACGCCGTAATAGATTGTGCCGTGGCCGTGGAAGCGGGTGTGCCGTGGGGTCGCTGGCCCTTTTCGAGGACATCTTTGTAGAAGTCCGCGAGGGCGACTTGGTTGTGGCAGAAGGCCTCGAGTTCCACCTTGAGCGTCTCGGGCTCGGAGCGGCCCGCTGGGTAGGTTATTTTGGAGCTGGACATGTATGCGTCGATGGGGCGGGAAGCTGGGGAGGCGTGGTAGAATGCTGGGCGGACCTGAGGCGATGCGAGAGGTGCCGCGGGCTCCGACATGTTGGGGGGCGGCGGATGGCCCGAGACGTAGGGGGCGATTTGGGCCATGGCGCGGGTGGTGGTGTTTAGGGAGGCGGGCTGTTGCTGTTGCTGCTGTTGCTGTTGCTGCTGTTGCTGCTGTTGCTGTTGCTGCTGTTGCTGCTGTTGCTGTTGCTGTTGCTGTTGCTGCTGTTGCTGTTGCTGTTGCTGTTGCTGCTGCTGCTCGGAGAGAACCTGGCTGCGGAGTTCCTTGTCGCGAGCCATACTGGTGCGCTTGTTGTAGAGCCTGTTTGCGAGGACGAGGAAATCGCCGTCGTCGGTGACTTGGGCGAGCACTGCGCCGGAGCGGTGGATGTATTGCGTGTGGGTAAAGTCTGGCTTGCCCCAAGAGTAGCGGACGTCCACGTCCGAGGGAAAGTTGGATGCTGCTTCCATGTCGAGGACGAAGTCGAAGCTTTTGAGGATGGCGGTCTGGTAGAAGTTGTTGCTGGGTCCTGCTTGAGGGCCGAGGGAGTTGGGATCGTAGTATGCTTCTGGGCGCTCGAGCGGCGGCCGAACGGCGAGCTTGATGCGGTACGGCTTGCGGAACGGGTTGGTTTCCGTGATGCGGCAGGCCTCGTTGATGGGCACCTCGACGAGGCGGAGGCCGTATTGGCTGGCCTCGCGCTCCCAGGCCTCTACTGTGTCTTCGACGAGCTTGGACGTGGCGTTCATCCAGCCGATGCGGATGTGGTAGCAGTTGTCTGGGTTGTGGAGGCGGTCGTAATGAAGGTCTATGCGCTCCGGACGGTACGATCTCTTGCGCGGGTCGATGTCGTACTTGATCATCTTGCTGAGCACCACCTTGGGCCGGTTCTTGAGCGCCTGGCCGGACCCGGCAGCAAGGCCGAAGGGCGCCGGGGGTTTCAGGTCGTTCGGAGCTGAGGATCGCGGCGCATTGGACCGTGGCGATCCGATACTGCCGCCGTCTGACGATGCCGCCACCGCAGGAGACGAGACATCCCGGCGCCTGCTGCTGAACCATCCGGGCTGGGACTTTGCGTACTCGGGTGCAATCTGGTAGAAGTAATTGCCGTCTCGAAAGTTGTGTCGCCGCTCGACGTGGACGAACAGGCCGCGTTCCTTGTCGCCCTTGGTTTCTGCATGATGATGGTCCTTCTCCTTGTCCTTCTCTCTATCTTTGCCCCTGTCCTTGTCCCGTTGCTTTGGCTCATCAGACACCATGAGAGCGTTGCCGAGCTCTTCAGCCTCCTCGCGGCTGTCCAAGTCCTCGAAATTGTCCAGGATCCAAGTGGTCATATCGGATCCAATGAAGGCGGCGTTGTGAAGTCTGAGATGCCACCGGCGGTTCCTCAGCGGCACGCCGCCATTTTCCACCGGCTGCTGCATTGCTTCCGCCAAAGCCGCCAGATTCAGGTTGGCCTTCTGAAACCGCTCCTTTCTCGTCACGAGCCCGCCCTTGCGATGCGGACCCTCCAAGCTCTCCAGGATCGGAAGCGTCTCGACCTCGGCGGCAATCACCACGGAAGGGTCCTCAGTCTTGTACACGATATCCAAGGGGCCGCGACGCTTTGCAGTTGGCTGAAATCGCCGTTCAGAAGGCGCCACGTACCTGTGCTTTTGCCAAAGTTGGGCTAATCGCTTTATCCCTTCAATACGCAGCTCCTCTGGGTTGTCACCAGTTTGGACACGTTGAATTGAGGGATGTTTTGGGCTGAGGGGAATGAGCACAAATCTGGCCCGCCAAAATCTTAAGCTCTCCATCATCTCATCGTAGTGTCCCGCCAAGTACGAGTCAATCGTATTCCAGTTTCGTTCCGGCTTCGGCGCAAGGTCGAATGACCGAGTCTCATATTCGTTATCGAAGACTGTGCGAATAGCTGGCCTGTATGCCGATGGGAGTCTTTGTGACTCTGATGCAGCGTCGGTCGGCTTCCGCAGGTAAATGTTCACTTCAACCTCACTCCCGTTGACACAGGACAATTGATGGATTGTGTTTCCAACAGACATAAAGACACTCGTCCCGTCGTCCAACGGCTGATCGCGAGCAAAGACGTCTGCGACCTTGATAACCTTTTGCCCGAATGCCTGTGCAACTGATGGTCCAACGATGACCTGAAACCCCTGCGAGAAACGCATGCTGATAAGCTCCTTCATGAACTCCTTGCGTGATTTGGGCTCATCAACCACATCATCATCCAAGTTCTGGTCTATATTGTACGGGTGCCTCTGGTATTCCACGTCAAATTGAGCCTTTGCCGGGAAATACGCACTTGTCAGAGGAACCGCTGCAGGGCAGCACAGTGTCTTCCACTTTTGGACTTTCATGTCAGACATGCGCGGGAACACATGTTGCCAGCGACTGTATAGAATGGTGTCGTCGATTTTGTGGCGCTCAGGGTATGAAGGATTGAGCAACGTCAGCCAAGGCGTGATGGCCGTTGTGGGTGAGAGTGTCGAAGGTAATTCTGGAACGACGCCGGCTCGAAGTTTACTGGTATACACTTTTTGGGCATCTTCTGCCCGCAGCGCATTAGAGAAGCGGACATCGCCGTCTTCGTGACGTCTCTCGCGACGTGTACTTGCACCAATTGGTACTATTGGCGGAGATTTAGCTTGGCTGACTGCCGAGCCCGGTCTGCTGAAGGTGTCTCTGGAGATGGGAATACTTGGTGTTGCAGGTACACCGTCCAGAGTGCTGTCAGCTGTCTCGGACTTCTGTCTGGGGGTCGAGGCGGAGGATGAGCGACTGGTGACTGTTTGTGGCGTTGATGGTCCGCGATCAGATAATGAGTGAGAGTTTGAGGGCGGACGCAAATTCGACGAGATAGGGGTAGCTCCAACAGTCTCTATTTTGACTTCAGCGGCAGCTACCTTTGGTGCGGCAATCCCGAATCCACGTTGGCCGAGGCTGATCTGCCGCAAAAACTTGGGTTGCATGATCGACGAGGCTTTCTTGAACATCGATGGCGCTGGCGGCGGCTCCGGTGACGGCTTAGGTGTAGGCAAGGCTGGCTTCTCTACCTCTGTTGTTGTTGTCAAGGAGAACTTTCTGGAAGCCTGCGTGTTGGAAGCTTGTAGGTAGGTTGAGGCTCTGCGCTCTGGTAGAGACGTCCCAAGTGCCGGGGAGTCGTCCTGTACTTGGTTTCGGGCGACATCTTCGAATTCAGCCTTATTCTTGGTTGAGTAATGTTGATGAGAAGGTCGTGTCTTGGAAAGTTTCGCCTTGGCATCATCATATTCTTGCAGCTGCTTCCAGAGGGCCTTCTCTCCAGGCTTTGCAAGCTTGTCAGGGGCAAACTTCTGGAAGCCGTAAACGTGCTCGAAGAGAGCCTCAGGGGCGTGTTTTTTGGGCACGTATATAGTGTCTCCCAGCCGCTCTAGTCGTCTCTTGGTCAAGGAACTTGCCTCGATGAGACGAGTCGGATAGTGAGAGTCGGATTGTAATGGAGCAGTCTCGATCTCGTTCGCGTCCAACACGCTTCGCATCTGCAAGTCATACATTCGACACCTTACCTTGAACCAATCTTCCTCTTCCTGCTCCACCTTGTTGAACACTGTCAGTGCGATACCTGCATAAGCCAACGTCTCTTCCGCCGCGCCAGTCCAGAACGAGACGTGTAACCACTGCGGAAGCGCGTAACAATACTCTTCCCTGGCTCCCGTAAGGGCGAGCGTCTCGATGCGTCCCGCTAGATTGAAGGCCTTTGTGGGAGAGAATGAACCGGACAGAGATTGATAGCTTCCGATGACAGGGGTGGGGTGGTTGGGTGTGCTGTCCCGACTCTGGAATGACCTGGACAAATGCCCTTGGCCATGACGCCCATCCTCAGAGTATTGCGGATTTCTGTACTTGAAAAGCGGTACAGAATGCAAGGGCATACTGGCCATACAAATCAAGTCAATGCCAATACCATTTCCAACCAGAGATTCGGTGGTCCTTCGTAGTGTCTCGTAATCAACCTCGAATACGCCAGGTCCCGGGGTAATGACTGCGATGGATATTCCAGTCCTAGTGAGATCACGGTCGATGTAGTCATGTGAAAACTGAGAAGCTGCCATATTGATGGCCTCTAGCACATTGCCGTGGATGGATAAGGAAGATTCTGCTTTGGCGGGACTGGAGATTGCGTCGTTTCCTCCGTCTTCGTCAGAAGGTCTGTGCCCAAAGGTGCTCGCCTTTTGATGATGCAAGGTGATATCGCGGCGGAAGAAGTTGAACTCCCGCTTGAGTTGGTAAAGAATCGTTGTCCACTCGCCACTCCCCATCTCACTGACCACAACGCGGTAAAAATCCTTATAGGGTCGTCGGCTTCCATGTGGCTGCAGTCCAGTGTAGTAATCGTTCAGTAGGGAGCCACTCGCGAGATCCGCACTTATGCCAGTGTCATACTCGACGCGTGCAAACATGACTATGCTGACAAGATGTTTCACTTTTAGAATAGCCCAACGTTTGAAAAGGGCAGGGAGGAACCCGTTGACAACCTTGTTGAACATGATTTCGCCAGAGGTTTCGGAATCGAAATCCCACATCTCCCGAGCCATTTGGATAAAGAGGACATATTTGGCCGACTCACTGCGGAAAATAGGTCTGGTATCCTTCCCAAAGAAGGCAGAATGGACTGTGTGGCCGTTGACATAGACTGCCGTGACCTGAGCTTTGATGGTTCCCATGAAAAATATGGATTGGCCTTTGTACACGGTCCGCTGCGTCAATTCTCCAGCTGCCAATCTCCACATATCAGCTCTTGATAGATATTGGTCCTTGAACGACATCTCAACATGCGATGCCTCAACCGCAGGGTGATACTGATCGACCTGGTCGAAATCGTGTCAGCAGTAGGGAGCTGCGCAGGGCAGAAAATGTGTGTGATATTGACGTACCGGCCGCAGAAAAGCGTGACAGCCTTTTTTCATAAAAAAGGCATCTGCAATGTGCTTTGCCACATGAACTTCTGCGTCGGGGTTTCGAGCCTTCATCTCCTTGGACATGTCTTTCGCGATGAAGATGTACGTATGGCCGGCGCCGTAATCATGGTCATTATGTGTGCCCGAAGCGGCTCTGGTATTGTCCAGATGCTCGTGAAGATGCTTATTGACGCTTCCATAACCACTCGTCGGATTCTTCGAGTCACCTTTCAAGGGTATGAGAGCCATGAGCATGCCTGGCCGGATATCTCCTCCAAGGTGATCCAAGTTGAGCAGAACCTCATCTTTGGAGTACCCGTCGTTGACGGAAATGGTGCAGTGGCGTTCAGTCTTGAGCTTCCTTCCTTCTCTTATGGTGGAATGAGTAGATGTGCTGCCAGGAGAGCTCGGTGACTCCGTTGAACCGCGATCGAAGCTCACCATGCTGGGTTGATGAAGGTGGCTGGACCATCGTGGCCCTCTGCGAGGGACTGACGACATGGGCCCAGCATATCGAGACATTGGGGACATCCACGTCTCATCTCAGGATAAACATCATCCGATCAGGTTGACAATGCTAGACAGAATGGAGAGGGAGATCTTGTCTGATGGCGTCATGGCATATGATTGAGTGTCGAGAAGTGAGGTTAGTTAGCAGTGGCAGAATCAAGCTCCCACCGTGATGCGCTCCACACCGCCTACTGTATTCGACCAGCCATCCCACTCCTCACGACTTTGTAATTTGACATGCCGTGAGTTTCCCAACGCGATAGTATCATTCTAGTTATGGACAGCGAATGTGTTCTTCTCCTGTAAGGTTGTGTATCTTCTCTACTTGAGAATCATTATTCTGCCCTGGGAGATGAGCAAGATGTGTCTCTGAGCCCAACCGATTGCGAGCATGCTGGCAGGAACGAGCAGCAAATCTTCGAATATACCCTGGCATCACAACCTGATTCCTACACGAAGCCGGGCCTTTGTGAAATAGTGTACAATCAGCACTATACTAGCCTCTCACTACATTTTTTCGGCATATCCGAGATGATCATTCCGGCCTCGCACCGTACGATACATGATGGATCATGGCACCGAGGGCGAAACGGAGTACAAACCCTACACAAGCACCACCAGCAAGATGCCTCTGTACGACTACCGTCTCGATTCATAGCTTGTTTGTGTGTGTGTGTGTGTGTTGCAACAATATCTGTCCAAACAAAGTCGTGTACGTGGACGAGCACGAATAACCTAGTCGTTGTTTCGACCCAGAAGTCAATCACAATCACAATAGTGACATGCATGATGCGCTCGGCACAATATTAAACATATAGACAACTCCCCCCATTTTCTCAAATCGAACCGATCTTATTGAAAAATATCACATTGATCGCATTCTCTCATGACCGCAGAAAAGGGCAGCTTCCCCAACTGCGTGGCACTCCAACTCGAAGCGAATTTGACTGCGACAGTAGATCCCGCGATACCGCCCCGACATTGATGTAGCCAACATACTTGGAATTCACTATATTGACTTCTTGACTTGACTTCCTGTTCCAATCAAGTCCCCTCGGCCAGAACTAACATTGCAATCTATCTAATCTTGTAGGTCGTCTCATTCCTGGCCCACCGGCCTCTGAATCACCAAGTGCTAGTGAAACAGCTCTGGAAAGTTCTGAGCATTTTCCATGAACTAAAGACACTGGCGATCAATGCCTGAAGATGGCGGAGGTCGCAGTCTTCGTGCAGCTGGCGACATCTGTCTCTCCGCTCCGTCACTCGTGACTACTGAACAAAAACCATCTGCAATCCATCATGAGACTTTCTTTCTTCCCTTCTTCCTTCTTTACTGACATAAACAGCGCGGCTTACATCCCTTTACCATGGCTGCATTCACCTTGAAAAGAAAGCAGCGTTTGATTGCTACTATTGTGATTTCTGCAGCATTCTTCCTTGCCGAGCTGATTGGTGAGTATCATGGCCGATTTTTCCATATTTGCTACATCTACGTGTCCATCGTTAACAACACACGTCTGCAGCCGGGTGCTACACTCACTCGCTAGCTCTCATCGCCGATTCTTTTCACTATGTATGTATGGAAGCTTGAAGAGGAGCCCTGCGATACCGATATCTGTAGCTAATGCGTGCCGATAGTTGAGCGATCTGGTTGGTTTTGTGGTGGCCTTGATCGCTATCACGGTATGCTTCAACAGTTGTTTCAGGAAAGAGGCGTGTACGCTGACCGGGGAATACAGGTATCGGAGCGATCTCAGCCAGCACCCAAGGAATTTACGTTTGGTTGGCAGAGAGCAACTCTTCTCGGCGCATTCTTCAATGGCGTCTTTCTCTTGGCGCTCGGCATCAGTATTCTTGTCCAGGCGGTAGAGAGGTTCACCCACACGGCTCGTACGCTTCAACTTGTCACTTCGACGGCAGAAAGTGTTCCTAACTAGACCTAGACATTGATGGGCCGAAAGTGGTGCTTATAGTGGGATGTGCTGGGCTTGGTCTCAACTTGCTGGTCATGTCATTCCTTCATGGTGAGTATCACTGTTGCTATAGGACAGGTTTCCTGAGACTGACTGAAGAAGCAGAACACGATCATCGTCACGGACATTGTAATCAAGACTATGCTAGTGATGCGGATGATGGACTTTCAGCAATGGCCGATGACTTTGGCAATAAGACAGGAGGGGGGCGTAAAGTTGCAGTAGGTCGCATTCCGTGGGACACCTTCATGCTTCGGCCGTGATGCGATTGCGTTACCAACATATCACACAGGAGGTCAGCAGTCACAATCGCCATAAGCATTCTTCTTTCATCCCCTCCAAGCCTGGCAGAGACCTCGGACTGTTTGGTGTTTTCATCCACGTGGTTGGGGACGCGATCAACAACGTTGGGGTCATCATCTCTGCATTTGTCATCTGGAAGCTTGATAGTCCTGCACGGTACTACGCTGATCCTGCCATTGGCATCTTCATCGCGATTATGATCTTCCTGACAGCGATCCCCCTAACCAAGAGCAGTGGTAGTATACTCTTGCAGATCGCTCCGCGGGGGATGGACTTGGAAGACGTCAAACATGACATTGAAATGGTACGTCCCCCATTCCTGCGCACCAAAAAAATGAGTAAGTTATAGCCTGAAGTTCCAACACGAGGGGAGGTAGATTCCAGGCATTGAGTCGGTACACGAGCTGCACATCTGGCGCCTCGATCAGCAAAAGGTCGTTGCGTCTGTGCATGTAGTCATTCACGATGGAACAATCAAGCACTTCACCGACACGGCGAAGATAGTCATGGAATGCCTGCACGCGTATGGAGTCCATTCGGCAACTTTACAGCCAGAGGTCCTCCCTGCTGTCGCTGGAAATGTCGAAGATGCGTCGGACACCACCAACGAGGCGACGGTCCATGAGCGTCGTGCTAGCCGATCAGCGTGTCAATTGATTTGTGGCAGTGCTTGTGAGGGGATGAGATGCTGCACTTGAGAAACCGAGGCGCATTCACTTGGTTCAATCCTGAAGAGAGAGCCAGATGTCTGCCCAGTGTCCAATTGCTTTGGGAAGTGAGACGGACATTTACGGTTTGACGCATCGGCGAAGCGGCTAGAGCGCTCTGGAGTTGAGATGAGAATACGATGATGGAACCAGATTTACACGGAGTACATCATCAGCAGTGAACGAGGACCCTTCAAGGATCCGAGGAATAAACAATGAGGCAACGACCCTGGTCTGCTTCGATCTCAACTTCCACCACATTTGAACCCATCTTGATTGCAATCACACACCCGCTTTACGTCCGAAGTCTTCTTGAACCAGCATTTGCAGGCGAAATCAGAGTCCGTAGCCGCCGGCGCAAGGTGCCACAGAGTAACTACAAACTCAGTACGGAGTAATTAGTTACATGCTTTAACTTATTCCTCGGCTAAATCAGCACATTGGCTTTTGACTTGCGGACCAGCTCGGCCGTTCCCCGAAGCCCCGCTCGGCGTCGGCATCCGGATCGCGGAGCATTTCTTTTATATCGGTCGGTGAATTGCCGCCCCATCCGAACACAAACACACAACTTACATTACATACTTTACATACATTGTATAACATACGCAGAGGCACCTATTCCCTTCTTCCGCCACCGCCTCTTCTCACACGTAGATCATCATCACCCGGCACTTCGGCCCTCGGCTAGATTCTCTGTTTTCGGGACCGCACACAACTTGATACATGTCTGGATTCGCGCCGTTCCTCAGCCTCCCAACCGAGCTCCGCATCGCAGTATGGGAACTCGTCCGGCCACCTACCCGGATGATTGGCCAAGTGCCGTGCCGGGAATGCTGGGCCGAGTGTTTCCGATGGGTACGAGGACGGGATGCAAACTGCTCACGGCGGCGGCAGTGCGAGCGCGAAAACCAGCCGGACTGGCGGGTGAGATACATCGTCCACCCCAGGACGGACGCCGTCTTCCCCTTTGCTACACGCCTGCCGGGAGTCGCGAGCGGTCTGGCTTCCCCGATTCCACAGGCCGGCGAGGCACTTGGTCTGCAGGACCGGGGTTCGGTCGCAGGACGAAGGGGACCTGACCGTCCCCGTGAGGTTCGACGTGCCCTTTATCAACTACGAGGCCGACATCCTCGTCGTCTTTGACGATTGGGCGTACACGGGGGCGCTCAACACGGTGGACCGCAGGCCGCAGACGGAACAGTGTGAGATTGATCCGTTCGTCGGCCTGCACCGAGACAGGATCCGCCATGCTGGCTTCTGCGAGTCCGCCGATGAGCTGTGGTCGGCGTTGCTGAGCCTGGACGTGAGCACGATGCCGCAGCTGCAGTCGTTGTCACTCATCCGCATGGGCCCGTTGCCCCCCGGGAGGACCAACCTGGCCGTCCTCCCGCTGCTCAGGGAGATGTATCCCGCGCAGTCCCAGGACATGGACTGCGTGATACGCGAGGTTCTGTTCCCCGAGGACTCGTACCAGGCCTTCTTTCACCACTTGCGTTCCCGCGATGAGTTGTTCGAGCCCCGTTCGGAGCTGCCTCTGTACCAGGCCTTCCGCCGCTTCTGGAAGGCCTTCCTCTGGCACATACTCAACCGGGAGGCGAGGACAGGCTTCAGCAGAGACTACTCCAGTTGGTGGACGTTTATGGAATACGTCGGCCGAACCGGCGCCAACGCCGTCGATAGCGTCTGCGTGCTGAACAGAGTGCAGGGCTGCGGAGCCGGGGGCCACAGCCATGAAGACATGCTGAACTGGACACCACAGTTTCAACTGCGGTGCAAGCTGCTCTGCGAGAAGGGCGAAGTGGAGGCTCTCAAGGCGTTGAGGGAGGCGAACGGGGGTCAGTTGGTCGAGAGGGCGAGCTTGAAGGGCTTACAGAGGCTGCTCCCGACGGAGCATATCTCGGGCTGGTGTCGACTCTATAATTTCATGATGAGCACTTGATAGAGCATTGTTTCCAGAGCATAGCCTGGCACAGCATGGCGGAGCATAGCTCGTGATGACGAGGGAACGAAGAATCTTGTTTGGCTGCCTTTGAGACTACCCAGCCTGTCAAGACCTCGTAATGTACCAACTATGCCTTCTTCTTGGAAGAATAACAAGATGAACAAGCTGGCAACTCTGACGGCGGTTGGGTCGACGGATGGGACGAGATTCCCCAACTTCCTCAGCGCCAGCACTGGCCAAAGAAGGAAGCGCAATCCGAGCTCACACACCCGAACGTCGTCAATGGCATTCAGAGATTCGGAGGCTACTGCAGCTACAACCCAATACAAACAGCGCACATGGTGCCGCAACCCGTCTCCGCAAGGTTTCAACTGCGGCCGGCGCGGCTGAAGGATCTTGATGTTGAACTTTCAAGAGTCCATGTCGAAAACAATAAAGTCCCGCACCCGTGCTCCGTACTCCGTACGTAGTAAACCACTAGTAATAAAACCCACTTCCAGAAAATCCTCCCGCCACAATATACAATATGACGGTCCTGTCGCCTGATATTGTTCAGTTTTGACTTTACTCCGTATTCTTCTGCGTGTTGTGCGTGGGTGTGCGCCTTGGCATTACGAACAAACGGCCTGACTCGGCGAAACAAAACAAGTCGATTGACACGCTCGTTCCCAGCACGGACAAAAGGCCGTTTCCAAGGCGGCTCCAGATAACGGGAACTCATCTCGGCGCGTGCATGCGGTAGTGGTTTTCCCAAGACAGCGGCATGACGTCCGCGCTATTATTATTAGTGTTACGTACTCCGTAGTTACTCCGTACAGTTGACGTGACAAATGCCAGGCGCAAGTCGTAAAATTGCCGTCACACGCACCGTATTGCACGGTACGCCTGAATGCCATAGCTCTAGTAAGGCTGAATCATTGCAGTGAGGGTGAGGGTGATGAGACGAGCCTGCATGACGAGCTCTCGGCAGGCAAGGCCAGGCATTTCATGAGAGCGGTCAGCTCGATGACCATTCACAACTGAAAGGTGGAAAGTCCTTTTACGCCTGCTATGCTATGCGCGGCACGGGGCAACGACATATGGAGCTTCGACTCCCTCCGTTGACAATGAACAATGAACCGGGAACGCCACCCGAAACCGGCGTCGAGTTTGGCGAAGGATCGATCACCCATACCCATGCATGTCGTGGCTCGCTCTGGGAACGTAGATCGATGGTGCTTCAAAGGACCCTGCTCGAATAACGGCTTTCGCCGCCACCCCTGCGCATTGGCAACGCTGCTCAACGTACTCCGTACTCCGTACTCTGTGATTTCATTCAGTCAACTTGACTTGCTCTCGAGCCGACCGTCTCGTTGTCCGACAAGGTTGTCAGGAATGCGTGACATGGCAGCACCTGGTTTGGCGTTGGACAGGACCCGATTTCATCTGCTCATCCTTGAGCGGGGTTCAACAGCCGTTCTGGTAGGTTCAGGTTGGTTCCTAGGGAAGCAGGTCAAGAGGTAATGATGCATGCTTGCAGCAGTCACACAAGCCAGGCCATAAAGTGGTGGAAAGTGGTCACGTTTGGCCATCTGGTACTCCGTACAACCACCCACAGAACGGGCTCGTGGACCCCTTCTTTTCCTGCACCGGGGGACAAACACAGATCCTTGTGGGCCTTGGACAATTAGTTTGAAGTGGACTTACGGAGTACGCCGTAATTGTGTATGAGGACAAGGGAGCAAGGTTCCATTGGGCATCAACAGCCGCTGTGTCTCTGAAAGTCGACCGGAGCAACTGGGGTCTCTTGGAGGCCGAGCTCGGTTGCCGAAGGCTCGATTCTTCATGGATGACATTTCTCCACAACAATCTGGGAAAGCTGTAATCAAGCACCGCTGTTTCTGTACAGTACTCCGTACAGTGGAAGCTCAGCAGGCTCGCTTGTTGAGATCGAGGATACAAGTATGTACTCCGTAGAGAGGATCCTCGTGGTACCGCCACGATCGCTCATCACGGCCTAATCATCTCGCTAGCAGCATGAGACAAATTAACCTACAGTAATCTCACTGCCACCAGGGGACCCTTGGCCTCTGCTTTACCGCCGTGACTGTGGTTGGCGTCTCAATCACCCCGGCTGCTTGCCGACGGTCCCGCTTTGTCAAGGGATTCATACATTCATGTGAATCATCTTGTTGACAGACAAGCTTCCGTACAGTACTTAGTAAGTTATGCGTCTGCTGCATGTGGGCTGACGATGATGGTGGAGGAAAGGTATTCCACACCGCAGTTCAGCCAGCCACTGGGTTCATTGGCTGGCCGTGAAGAGAGCATAAAGGAGGCAGAAGATGATGTTTTCGAACGAGACTGTCTGCTTCATGGAGCTGATGAGCCCACCTCTTGGGTTGTACTGCGATCTGGTGAAAGATCTGGTGAAAGCAACCCGCAAAGGCATCATGAGTGCCCAAGTGCTGCCGCCATCATTTCCATGAAAAACAGACCGGGGTATAACTACTGGGTTGGGAGCCTTGGAAATGCGAAAACAGTACGGAGAACTCCGTACCGGCGTCATACAGAGATCGTGAAGGCATGTGGCCGATCTGCTCTAGCAATGCCGCATCAGATGAGATATTTCCAGACACGTAAGTGGTAGGTTGCAAGGACCAAACCTGTAGCACTCAGCATATTCCAAGGCTTCAACATCGTTTACTTCACACAAGCACCTCTGCACTCCCGTACCAGTAGCGAATGTACGTGTACTTCTGTTCTTTCAATGCACAGTAGGCGAGCGCATGTGAGATAGACGCAAGATGTGCGGCGCACAAGGTCCGATGCCCTTGGTGTGTCCCCAGCCTGCGGCTACAATTACCTGCTTCGTTGGCCACCACGTATCTTCAACCGGCAGCCCGCAGAACGATGACTTGGGTTTGATTCGCATTTGGTCAAGACATGGTTGGTATAGCGGACATGGCTGCACGAAGTACTCCGTAGACTGTCACGTCCAAACGGATCGCCGAGGAGGGATGTACTGGTGATTAGTGTCGATGTGTATACGGAGTAGCTTTTGGGGTACTTTTGCCGGCTCAGGGCTCGAGAAAGCTTGTTGAGAAAAGCCACATGGCTCAAAGCTTTCTGTTTGAGGTAGGAAACAACTCCGCTTGGGCAAGCTGTCAGAAAATGATTGATGAGCTAGGGTCGATCCTATGTCGAGGTCAATCGAGGTCAAGGCCAACAACAAGTACTATTTCAAAAGCCAAGTGGAGAGCCCATTCCCCGTGTTTGTAGGTAGATCGTCCTATAGAGTAGTAGTACTCCGTATGGGGGACGGAGTACCTTTTGGTGAGCAAGACGAGTCTGAATTCGTGTAGAACCTGCAACACGGAACACCAGGCTCTCGCCGTGTACTGAGTAACGAACTGGCGAGTCGGAATGGAGAAGCCAACTGGCTCTTGTCCACATGTACTCCATACAATAGAACATGCAGAGCATGGGGAGGCTACCCCCAGTAGTTCCTCAATGCGGCAACTGATCTGAACTGTGCTGGAAGTTGACAACGGCGTGACCTGACATGGGGTCGCAGTCACACAGAACTCGGCGAAGGGGTTCAGATGCAAAACAGCAAGCAGGTCAGCAAAGGCATAGACAGGACGGTGTAGTACCTCTATAATCCGGGGTCGGATGCTCTCGCTCTTGGACCACGTAACTGAAGGGCCATCACGGGACTTGACTCGCGTAAGACGAAGACGGTGGGCTTGTGGCAGGACCAGAGGTCCAGGAAGGGATGGCAAAGGCCCTGGCTGGCATGGACAAGTTGGGCTTTCTGTGATTGGCATCCTGAAAGCTCAGTTTCGTTGGGTCCGGCTGGCTCGAGGTGCGCTGTTTCTGGCAGCCTGCATGACTACTTGTTGTCCTGACTGACACCTTTGAGCTTTGAGTCGACGATTCTCGACGAGTGATGGATCGAGGGGCTGGCGTTGGTTTCCACATCCGAGTCTCCAAGCCTCCATGTCCATGTCCCTCTCCCTCCCTCCACTTGTTTACTGGCTCTGCTTGCGTGCTGGCTTTGCTGGCCTGCGCTGCCTGTTGCTTGCTTGCGCTCTGCATGGATTGATGACGGAGGGCTGGCTTCATTAATTGAATGCATCTGACCCTGCCTTACCTTGCCATGTACTCCGTATGTCGTCACCCAAACAGTCAGCCGGTGACTGGAGGTGCTGGACGGTGATCCGAGTGTCGAGCCTGGACCGGACCAGGGGTGAAGGACCCTTTTGCACATTCATTGGTGAAGCATCTTATGGCTCCAGCCCAGATGGCGAAGTGACATTGTCCGTCAGATAGACACAAGTCGAGACGTGGGTGCGCACATGCAGTCTGGTCGACCCGGGTGTCTGGGTCCAAGTCAAGTTCTTGTCACGCACCTGCTCTGCCTGCCTGTCGCCACCGCTTTTGTCTTGACGGACCAGACTGGGTACAGTGATACCTAGGTACCTAGTAAGTAACTTAGTAGTAGTAATCAAGGGATACACCGTTCCTCTGCAGACGCTAGCCAAACTAGCCCCTGGATGTTTCTCCTTCCCGATCGCCGCCCACTTGGGTACCTACGTAGTCAACCTGTCCTCGACACGGAATCGCAGACCTCACCTGCTTGTCTATCTTCAAGCAGCCAGAACAACCTCCCAGAAGGACTTGGTTCTCTTTCTTTTTTTCTGCCGCGCAGCAGAGTATTCTGATACTTTGTTCCGAGTTTCGTTCATTCCCGTCATTTGCTTTGCCTCGAAAGGTTCCTGTCCTTGTGGTGCAAGTCTTGCATGTGCCACCCAAGTACCCAGGTACCTACCTGCCTGGGCCAATTGACGTGCATCTAAAACTTGCTGCCAAAACTGGGAAACTCATCTTGGCCTGCTCCTTCCCACTTCCCACTTCTTGCGCCGCGGCATCCGGGCGACTTTCGACAAGACAACATTCAAACACGCACGTGCGAATTGGTCTTGGGTATTTCCCACGTCCCATCGCACTTTATCTTTGACTCGTCTGATTCAGCAGACGGTCTGTTCAGTTCTTGTTGCTTAGTTACCCATCTTTCGTGACCCGGCTCACCGATACTTCTTTCATCCATCCGACGCACGCCCATGTGGGCTGCGGTCTAGATAGATATATACCGATTTGCGAAATTCCACCGCGCCGATTCGCCGGCTCGCGACTCATCTCTTGCCCACCGCCTTCCCTTGGACGCCACCGCTTCACAGGAAATACCTACTGCCTACCACCTACCGCCTACCGCCTACCAGCACCGAATCCTCCTTGTTCGCATCAACATACTGTCTTGGGGCTACCCCTTCTGTCTTCATTCTGTTTCTGTTGGTTGTTCTTGCTGCGCAACGTATTGTTGTGGCATCATCGCGTCCTGTCGCCATTTAGTTGTCGAAGTTGCGGCTCGATATCACAGCTTACTCTCATATTCGTTCTTTTGCTGGTCAGCTCATGGTTACTATGCATGCGCCACGGGAGTCGTTATATCTACTGCCTCTGATCATGATGTTGCTCGTTCACAGGGCTTGAATCACTCGTCCTCACTGACTGCGGCAAAAGCCACTACTTAGGATCCCTTTCAACAGTGGCAGCGCCCTCCTCGGGTTGGCACTCACTCTTTGGTCTGGCATCATCTTTACCTGAAGCACATCAGCCCACGGCCCTGCAGTCGCTCGTCAGCATGCTAGGACGACTTCTGCATTTGGGCACTGGAGGCCCAGCAACTCCTACAGCTGAGCCAAGCAGCACCAACGCGTCCCGCCCGATTCTGTCTCTGGAATCGGTGCAGGAGGATATTCATACTCGCAACCTCCTCTTTCCTGATGCCCAAGCGTTGTATCAGCATCGCAACGATCAGGTTTTTCCTTTATCTACCACGTCTAGTACCCCTGGCCTATCCATGGCGAACGCGTTTGATTACAGCGAAGATGCCGAACTCGATGTCAAGGATGTTCGAGTGGTTGTGATGCAAGATGCACTCGGGCCTGCTAATGCGTCCCTCTTGTTCGATAGCCATCCGCCTTCGGACGCTGTGACGAATTCGGACCGTTCTTCTGCTCGCCAGGAAGCAAGAAGAGGTCCTGTTTCAGCACGCAAGGGCAGCTTGACCCAGTCAGCGAGACCTCTGGTAATACAAATGGAAAGTCCTCAGCCACGCCAGGGCGCTTTCGATCGTCGGGCATCTATTCACAGCCGAAGCCAAAGCTACCATGAGACTGAATCTCAGCGAGCGGCACGCGAGTACAGGGAGGAACTGGCGACCTTTTCTAGTTGCATATTTGGCAACTCTGAGCTCATGGCGTATAAGGGGACGTCCACAAAGGTCCACGTCGTGCCAAGCGATACTCGCGCGTCCGATTCAGCTACGTCATCCGTTTTTGGTGACGGGAGAAGCTCTATTGGCCGTTCGAGTGGCCGTTCCAGCAAGCTTTCCCAGTCCTTCTCTTCGCAAGCTATATCGCCTACTCTTGGTCCGTCGCAGCCTTTGGGGGGAGTACCTCCCCGACAGAAGGATAGACGCAAAGTCATCATTACGCGGCTGTTTCCTGTTAACCTTACAGTTGAAGACGCAGCCCCTAGTGTACTACCGCAGAACCACTACTACGATGAGACCAGTGGCTTTCCTTTCCCAGCGCAAGGCGACGAATCTTCGCATAAGAAGAAAAAAACCCAACCGAAGCAGAGACGTACCCCCATGTATGCCGTGGTGCTAGTGGTACAAATTCCTAGGCACTCGTCTAAGATGTCATCCGCTGTCCCGACCAAGTCTGTATTTCGCGAGTCAGGGTCTTACCAGGACCAGGATCTTTTTTCTTCTTCTTACAACTCTGCAAAGACCGGCTGGAACATGATGTCAGTATCAGGTACAAATGGAGAAGCTGCCGACTATCTTGACATTGAGGATCGGATCGACTCTTTGACCCGACACTGGGACATCATCATGAGAACTTTGACACATCTTCAATCGCTCGTCGCCACGAGAATACATTCGATGCTCAAACAGGCTGACTGCGCGTCTCCTGGCCCGCACTCTGGGTCATCCGTATCAAATCTCTTCTCTCGAACCCCATCCATGACGGATCGTCGCGGCAATGAACTGCCTCGAGCTAAGCCACCTAAGAGCACTACTAAGCTTGTATCGTTATTGCCTAATTGCCTCGCAGATGATGTCAATATAGCCTCTGAAGTCGAGTTGGCGAGAAGCAGAATAGTCATGGGACTAAGCGCAGCTCGCGTGATTACTGGCCAAGGTCGATGGGGTATTTGGCGTGACGAAGCCATTTGGACGTCAAAATGGGCAGCGTCTACAGAACGTACTGCTTTCTTTCATAATCTGTTGACAGGATTCCTCGCAACACACACCGACTGGCTCCAAGCCTTGTGTGGTCCTTCATATCGCAAACGTGCTGTTTTGGCTCGTCAAAACAGAAACGAAGAAGACCTGTCCCTTCCCGCCCGAACCATCATCGTATCCGACGATAAAATGGCCGCTCGTCGACTAATTTTTCTCCTCTCCGCTTTCCTCCCGGCAAATCAGCAAATCCCCACCTCCAGAGTGCATCGGCCGAGTACGTCTGCATCCGTAGGGGGGTACTCTAATTCGCCGCCGACCTTTATAATACCCGTTCTTCGGGAAGAGTCTCTGCGTCGCAAAATAAACCGCCGAAGCGGATTGAGACGGACGTCGCATTCTAGGACAGCCAGTCAGAGCGCTAGAAACTCAAATAATGCTCCCCAGCTTGTGCAAATCGGCCTAGAACGCAATCACCAAAGACGAGCATCCGATGCCGCTTCAGTCCGTACAACAAACTTGCCAATGCCTGGAACTGAAATTGTGGCGCGTAAGAGCAGCGCGGCAACGACCACTACCATCATGCCTGAAACGACCACACCGCATTTCACAACCTTCCAGCAACGCGATAGTCAAAGACGGCAACGCCCTGGAAGCAGCGGTAGTGTAGCGGCGGATGACCTGAAGCGTTCTCTAAAGCGAGGCGACAGCAGCGGACAGTTTGGTGGAGTTTCTCGGCCACCCAGTTCCGGTTTGAAATGGGGCAATCTGATAAACGGGCTCTGGAGTCCGCGCCGAAGAGATTCCCTCGACAGTGCTACATATAGCCAGAGCAGCGTTGATCTTCGATCACCTGTCAAAGCAGGGTTTGGAAGGACCGATAAGCTGTCGGAAATGGTTCGGGAGTCTTCTGAGGAGCGGTTTGTGGCTCCAATCGCAGACTCTGCTCAAGATGTTGATGCTCCCCGACACAGCTACAATAGTGTGCGTGGGCGAGGATCCTTTGCACAGGCAGACCGCACACCGGATCCAAATGGCGCGTTTGAATCCCCTGTCAAGACCTCTATCAACGCGGAGGACGGCGTGATCGACGTCGACGTACCTTTTCCAGAGTACATCACATCATTTGAGTCGGCGATCAGCTCTCCCTCCAGCAGCGGGTACCTGTCCACCCCTGGGTTGTCAAATGGACTGGAGACTTTTGAACAAACCCGCTTCGCCATTGAGGGTGACTTGCCTCTGAATGCTGCCGGGTGGCTTAATCGTTTTCATCCGGACTTCGCGTTGCAAGCCCTGCCTCCACAAGAAAATCTTCTTGACAAAGTCAAGGCTGCTCTTCGAGCCGAACCGTCGCCGATGCCCACCAACCCCCATGGCAATGACCTGACCGAACGCTGGATTGACGTTAGTAGCGTCATAATTGCAAATACCACGAATAATTCCATCAACCGTGTCATCTATCGCCGATTGGTGAAACCAAAAGCGCAACACGACAAAGTTATAGTACATAATCATGGTACTTTCAGTTCTTGTGGATATGCGATGCTCACGCCGTCTGTTTTACCTTATGAAACTCAACTAGAAGAAGAATGGATTGAGGAGCCCATTTTCTCCTGCGATGAAGCCTTGCGAGATGCTGTTGACAGAGTCGTTCATTTCCACGGGGACGGCAGCAAAGGAAGCTCAACAGTATCATCACAAACGCCCAGTGACCTTCAAGGGAGTATGGAAAGCGATAGTACCATGCCAGATGCCTTGTCGGAGGTCACTCAGCTAGCCAACCCTCCCCTTGACGCTCCTCGAGTCCAGTGCAAGACGGTTATCCTGTCTGCTCTCGAGGATATGTTTCGCGAGGCAGTCGACAGCCGCGACACGGGCAATGCTAGCCATGGGAATAAGAAACTCGGTCGCCACCGTCAGAGCATCTTACATGATGCCGTACGAGCCTGGGTTGTTAGCATGGACACTGTGGAATAACTCCATGACTTTTATCTATTACGAAATGTTTTCGCCAGCCCACGTTCTTATACCCATAATTTATGATATCTCATTTGAAGATCAAGACGGAAGCCCGTTTGTGCCGTCAAATTTAATGGATCGTTGCATGTGTTTGCACATCTTTATTTACATTTTCTCTTCATGCTTTGGTTTGCATCGGCATACACACCACGATACCCCAGTCCGCATTCAGAGTCGCCGATTTTTCCCCCGTTTTCTCATTTAAGTCTGGGTACAGAGAGCTCGTAGGTCTTGCGTGCCATTGACTATTTCTTGTTTGCTTCATCTGTCATGATTCTTCTTTTTTTTTTTGCCATTTACATTTACATTTGCATTTGCAAAGGTTACGTTAAGGCTGAGACGGATTTGCTTGCCTGCCTCAGGACTGCCTGTAAACATATTGTATTTCGCAGCGACGGCGTCCGAGGAAACGGGCAGTTGTGGGACTACGTGAGCATTACCCGGAGGCTTTTATATTCCTTTACGCAGTAGTGGTAGTTTTCAGATACCAAGAATATGAACTTTAGACTGATGCTCTGTCCACTTGTCTCTCATACACGTGCAACACTTATGGGTGTGAGGTAGATCCTCTGTGCGCAGGTGGCATTGTATTATATTGTAACGCATCTATCTCTTTTTCGCTGGCCTTGCGTTCTTGGCCCTCTTTCGCTCCTTTTCCTGCCTCTCCTTACGAATATCATGTGCACCTTTGAGCTCCTTCTTACTACCCATCCCGTCCCTGAATCTGCCCTGCCTCTTCTCTCTAGCCTCATCAACTCTCTTCTTCCGAACCTCAAAGTCGTCCCTATACTTGTCGGCCTCTTTCGGCGCCTTGTCCAGCTTGTGCTTATACCGCACGCCGGTCGGCAATGCCTGTGCGGCGCCCTGTTTCTCGGCCTCTCCCACCCTAGGCAGAGACCGCATCCTCTGCGCCCTTTTCCACTTATCGTACCGACCTGATTGAAACGTGGCGGCGATCTTGACGCCGGACTCTCCGGTGATCATTTTGCTGCCCTTGGAGCCGTCCTCGTCATTGCCGCGCGACACGTATTTCTTGGACTTGGCGTCCCAGCGCATCTTGGAGCGTGACGGCTGTCCAAAGGATTTGGCCGTCTCGTCGTTGGTCAGGTCCATTGTTGCGTCGCGGGCTGCTTCGACGAAACCGCCGGAGTGAACGCCGTAGCCTCGCTCTTCGGCGACGTTGTGCGTACGTGGGGTATAGCTCATGAAGACGTCTGCGTCGCGCCAGTCCTTTGTGCCTCTTTTGGATTCTGTGTTGGAAATGGTGACCTCTAGCTCGTCACTATCCCAGTCATCGATTTGATCTGCCCTGGGTGGTGATTCATTGTCGGAGGAGGCTTCTTGATCGGAGTCTGCGTCCATTTTGTCATCGTCTGGTTTGGTGGGGATGTCCTCGTCTTCAATGTCGCTTTCTTGCTTCTTAGGCTGTCTGTTTCTAGGAGTGATTTTCTTTCGTAGCTGCTTCATCACTTCTGCTGCTTGGGCGTGCGATTTGTCCGTGTGGCTGATTTCGAAAATGGTTTCCTGGGGTTTGAAGCCGCTGATGCGGGCGAGCATGTCTGCGCGGGCTTGTTCCATGTTGTCCACGTCGTCGCCGAACAGCCTGTGGAGCTGATTCCAAGCAGTTGATGATGCGAGTTCCCTTGAGCGCTTGGCGCTTTGGCTAGAGGCTGAGTTTCGTGTTTTGAGGTACAGTTTCTCCGCTTTGGCAGCAACACTGCGCAACGTACTGATGTCTATATCTTCGCGGAGGAGCTTGTTCATCCACTCGACGTTTGATTCCACCGAATCTCGTTTGAGAGACCCAACAACAATGTCGGAGGCGAACGAAGGCTCGTCACCTTCTTGCCCGAGGACTAGCCTTCTGCCCAAAAAGAGCTGTAGATCGAGCAAATACGGGGCGTCCGAGTCTCTTACTAAGCTGTAGCTCCAACCTCTTTGGCCAGCACGGGCTGTTCGACCAACTCGATGGACAAAGATCTTCGGCTGCGACGGGAAGTCATAATTGATGACGTTGGCAAGGACAGGAATATCAATACCTCTGGCTGCGACGTCAGTGACAACGAGGATATTCGTCTTGCCTCGCCTGAAGTCCTCAACTTGATTTCTTCGGGCAGTCTGGTCGAGAGAACCATATACATGTGAAACGGCGAATCCGGCCCCCTGGAGAACATTGGCGAGATATTCGACGTGGTGTTTCGTGGCGGTGAAGACAATAGTCGAGTGTTCTGTAGGCTTGCCACTGCCACTTTCACCTCGCTTTCGCTTCTTTGAACCTTGTTCGCCATCTTGCTTCGTGTTTACAGGAGTGCCCATGGGCATTTTGATGACATCATGAAGAATATGTAGCAAAGCGCCTTCCTTCTCCGCACCCTTGACAGAGAAGAAAGCACTCTCTAAATCGGGGGAGACTTTTGTCTCAGCATCTAGTCGCACTAGACTTGGATCTTGCAAACCTGCCCGGGCAAATTCGACCAAAGAAGCAGGAAGGGTGGCCGAGAACAGTAATGTTTGTCGGGAGGGTGGCAGAGCGTGCAGAATTTCAGTGAGCTGAGCAGCGAATCCCATTTCAAACAGTCGATCGGCTTCGTCGAAAACAACGTACTTGATTGACGAGAGATCGAGTGACATTTCGACCTTCAAGTGCAGAAATCTACCTGGGGTAGCGATGACGATATCAGGATTTGCTGCCATGTAGCCGAATTGCTCTTCCAGGCTATCACCACCAACTAGCAAAACAGCCTTCAAGTCGGTACCCTTTGCGAATTCCTTGACAACTTTCAGTGTTTGTATAGCCAGTTCTCGTGACGGAGACAAAATAATGGCTCTGCTTCCGAATCGGCCACTGTGAGCACGAAGCTTCTCAATCATGGGTATGACGAAAGCAGCTGTCTTTCCAGAACCGGTCCTTGCCATGCCGACAACATCTTTTCTGTCAAGCACAAGAGGGATCGTTTTTCTTTGAATCGGAGTAGGGACAGAGAAGCCCTTGCGTGTAATTGCCTTTAACAAGTTGGCGTTCAACCCTAGAGTAGCTTTAGCCCTGATATCCGAATGATGATGCAGCAATAGCCATTGTCGTCGACTTACCCATTGCTTGAAACCCACCACCTTTTTTGACCGTGCGGCCCTTGAGATTAGAAGACTTGCGGTAGGATGCAGCCTGCCGAAGAGCAATAAAGGCCTCGTCACCGCCATCTTCAGCGCCCTCGGGGTCGTTCAAAATATTGTCGAAGTCGAAGTCGACGTCCTTGTCCGCAGGGACAGTCTGGCTGACATGAGCATCGTCTGCGGGATATAGTGAGTCGAGAATATCGAGCTCGGGCTCTGAGGCCGCCGGCGAAGCTGCACGACGAGGCATGGCCGACTGAATGTAGGACGCTGTGGTGGGTTTGCGTTAAGCCTGCATCTGAGCGACCAGAATATTGTTTCCGTTCTCGCTTTGACGTAGCAATAAATCAAATCGACGGCCGATTTTTTTAATGGGGCCAGTCTGTTATCTTATCGCCGCGGGGCATGGGATTGTGTGGGTCGCGCTGCAGGAGCAAGATTCAAGGTTCCAAGCCAGCCATGCACAGCAAGCCGAGTGATAATTTCGTGAGGCGCGACGTCAATTTGACACTACACCTCCACTACTTCTATTCGAATCCCGTTTTGCTGACTATCTTGGGCTCAAGGTCGTCTTGTAACCGTGATGGCTGCCGAAGACTCCAAAGATGACGCAGCTGCGCTCTCCGTGCTCGAACTGGAAGCCAAGGAATTCGACAAGGCATGCTTGTCCTCGTCTTCGCACAAGTAATCACGACTACTGACTTTCATTTTTTGTAGGATGCTGAGATTGACCGAATCCTGAGAGCGTTCCGATTAGATGCGTAAGCAGAGCCATTGCTTCATCAGAATTCCACTTTGCTCGCACTGACATGGCCGCAGCTACGCAGTCTTGGATCTTCAACCTGGCGTTGCGGAATCCGACATCAAAAGCACCTATCGCAAAAAGTCCATGCTTATCCATCCGGACAAGACGAAGAATCCCCAGGCCCCCGATGCATTCGACCGGCTCAAGAAAGCTCAAACAGAACTCATGGACGAGAAGCACAGGGAGAGGCTAGACGAAGCCATTGCCGACGCGCGAATGCTCCTCATCCGCGAAAATAAATGGACAGTCGACAGCCCCGAGCTCAAGACCGACGACTTCGCCAAGAAGTGGCGCGAAAAATCTAAGGAGGTTCTGATCGATAACGAGCACCGTCGCAGGCGACAGATGAAGGCGCAGATGCAGGAGGAAGGCCGGGAACAGCGCAAGCAGGATGCCGAGCTGGAAGAGCGGAAGCGCAAGAGGCAGCATGAGCAGGACTGGGAGTCGACGAGGGACGAGCGCATCAGTAGCTGGAGGACTTTTCAGAAGGGCAAGTCAGGGGGGGAAGGGGACAAGAAGAAAAAGAAGAAGCTGAAACCCATTGGTTGATTCTGGGCGTTCTGAACAGGCGGCCGGGTCCTTTAACGATTCTAATGATAATTTCGATTGGCATTTCCCCCTTTTTTTTCCCTTCCATTAGCATATCCTGTTATTATTATCATCATATGTGAGTGCATTTGCCTTGATCTACTCGCCAGAAGACGAACTGACGAAACCAGTTTACACACAAAAGGTTGAGATGCGTGGCGATACCAGATAAGTACCCCTGACTTTAAGAAATCCAAAGAGATGCTTAAAGTGGCCACGAATGACTTCTTGGGAAGAGACGGATAATCACTACCTTCAGTTCGCTCGGGGTGCCACGCCTTGAGGCGGGCCTCTCTTTGCATTCTCTACTTTGGGTTTCCGGCAGTTACTTCCAATTATCACTTCAGGGCTACAATGTCCGGTTGTTTATCTGGATCCCCGAAGGGCAGAGCATCTTTTCCAAGAGTAAAGCTGTTCTTTACAACGTCCTATTGCACACATAGCACAAGTGCTATAGGTAAAGGAAGAAAAAGATAGTAGCTCTTGGGCAGAATTTCATCCAGCTAGGCATCTAGCTACTACATTGGCTATAGGTACCCAGCGGCTTCACTATTTTTGGGCCTACCTCGTGTGTTTTGGGTCTTGAATGCTCACAGGATGACAAAAACTCATGATATCGTCTGATGGTAGCTTTTGCTTAGTATAAGAAGGACCGGATAGTCTCTCTCCCTCTTCCAAACGAACCGAGCTCTGCCTGTGGTGATAGACTAGCATGATTGAGAGCCATCGCAGGTGCCCGACTGCAGTCATCCCGGTCTCCCGGCTACTTCTACTACCTCCTGGCCTTAGCTGTTGAAACTGGTACTATAAGGTACCTAGCAGTTAACTTAGGTCGGTTTCCCGCTGCTACTTACCACTCGTCGTCGCTTAACAGGTAGTCAGATTGGGCTATGACAGTATACTTCCGTACAAACAAAAATTACAGCGTAGTGCACTGCAGAAACACTCTGCATGCAATCTAGTCAGGTTCTTTTCCTAGTCTCTTACAACTAGAGAGGTACATGTATGATGGCATTGAACTGCTATGCTATTTGGTGTACTATAAGTTGGAAAGACACCAGGTTTATGTAGTTATAAACATTCTTTAGGTGACTCTCTAATCATAGGCATCACCAAGGATGTAAGTTACAAATGCACTTGTAGTTAGTTACTCCGTACGGGTTTCTGTGAAGAGACTGGACATCAATAAAATCGGGTACTAGCCAGTAGTGCCTGCCCTTTTCATGGTGCTGAACCGGCTTAGATGCGGCCCGTTCCCCCTTGACTGCGGTGCCTACGGCTAAATCGTTACTGTAAGTTAGTGGGTCCGGCAAATCTGATGGGCCAATGAGCATGTCTATCGTGTATTTATCCCCTTCCTTTGGCTTGGCATGCCAGATTATCAGCGCGTATCTGTAGATCCTCCCTCCCTTGGGAAAGGATGCGTCGTTTGCCGCCAGTCGCTCGCTGTAAAAAAAGACATATCGAGACTGTCTTCGCGAGTGTAAATTACCAGCTGTAGTGACTCCAGAACTTGTCTGATACAAACGCTTGATGATACCTCTCGCATTGTCCGATACATTGTATCCCTGCAAAGCGTTAGAGATTCTCACTCGTCCAATCATAAACCCAAGTCCTCCGAACTTTCCACTGATCCTCGCTTGGATCAGGTCATACGGCGGTGAAATAGACGCGGAAGTGGTTGGCCTTCTCTATGGGCACTGTCGCTAGGCCGTATGCGTCCTTGGGGTTTATCTCCATCTCACTCACCACTGTCACGACTCACCGGCAGAAGGAACTCTTCGCAAAGACGATATCATGAGTTGTTGTTGCCGTTGGATCACTTTGAGGACGTAGCTTGATATGATGCCACGTGCCAGCACTAGCAGCACTACTCTGTACTCAGGTACCATTTGACTTTCAGGCTGTTGAAATGGGTACAGTCATTTTTCCAGAACCAGTCCGTGGGCTGTATTGTATGTCCATGCCCCGTTCTGTGACCCAGCTGTCGACTGTTTGATGAAGTTCGGCGACTTTTGACGAAGCGGCACATTTTGCTGTGATTGTAATGTCTAGGGCAGCATCAGTTTAGCAACTTGCTATTTCGGAGATTGAAAAGTCACCAGCGATGAATCACTTGCCTTGCAGCTTCAGCTGGTTGGAACCTAATCCTCCATTGTCCAATCTGGCTAGATAGTCTGACCTTCTGGATGTCTTTGACCGTTGACTACTGTCCTGGATGTATAAGCATCTGCAAGATCCAGGTTATCATGCATGACATCCCCAGCGCTAGGCGCGTCCTTGAGCAGGTATTGAGGCTGGCTGTTCTCATATCTATCATTGTCTCCAATTTCCCAGGAATGTGAATCATAATTGCTCCCAGCGCTATAAGCGTTCGAGAGTTGGACCTTGACTTTGACTGGGGGACTGCAAGTATGCAATCCCCGGAATTCTGAGTGGCGTCGTCCAAGCCGTTGGGCCCCTCTTCTTGGCCTATGTAATAACTATCTTTTTTGCATAGTTTTAATAAGCTTGCTGGCGCTAGTCGGATACGTTAGCATCGCGCCATGGAAGTTGCCGCTCCGCGCTTGTCTCGGCCGTCGTGGGCGCTGCGGAAACAATGGCGCTTGCTGGATTCGAGGAACATGTAGTTCATATTTACTGACTCATACATCATGTCATTGCTGACCTGATTACGGAGTACCATGAATGCCGAGGAGAGATACGGTCGGAAGCAATGCCGCGACTGGGGATTGGCATTGAATACGAATTTTAACTAGTCCAAATTTGTCTGCTCGCTTCCCGACAACATCTCGTGTGCGGCTTCTACCGCTACCATTGATTAGCAAGTGCACCTCGCCGTGGGCAATGCGATGGGCCATGCTGTTGAATTTGATACAGGGCAAAGCGAGCCGAGGCAGCAGGGCTTTGACAGAGGGCATCACACGCTCTTGTAGATACTTAGTAAGACGTGTAGACCTCTAGCTACCCATACGCGCTACATGTACCTACTATTTTTCTGATGACAGCAAAAGCATGACAAGATTAGGTTAAGAATTGTCACCAGCAGGTTCGTCTGAGGTTGTTGATTTTTCTTCTTACATATCCTATTCAAGCCATCTATTACCAGAAACAGAAGCCGCGCGCCTGGGTACTTGTAACGCAAGGAGCTGCTGCAATAAAGCAACTTACTATAATAAATGGTGTAATATACCCCGTAAATTAATCTGATAGAAGTAGTACTATATGTTCCTGAGCCTGTAGCTATGAAACTTTAACTCGTAGTGGCCCCCCTTTTTTTCTCTCAGCTTTTGGTCTTTGTGGGCTTTTGATTGGTCCGGAAGATGTACCAAATAAGGACTAGTTAGTTAGTTAGTTAGTCGCGGTTTGACTGCATAAGTGAAGCTAGACTAGAAAACTTAGACAGCATTTTCGGAGTTGACAATAATGCGTTGCACCTGGCGCCAATCTCTCCTTCCACCTATAGCATGTATTTTATTAACTGGCAAAAGTAGGAAAAGTACGGAGTGCCAAGACCTACGTAAAGCAGGTGGGTAACTAGTCCTGGTTTGTTGGGAGGAAACAAACACCACACACACACATACAACACCACGACGGCTAGCGTACAGGTGTCTTTTAGTTGTCGATATTCCTATCCAGAGCTACAGTAATACAAGTCTTGCGCAAAGTCTAATATTATGATGTTGTGGATTGCGCTTGTGCTTACCCTGACTCAAAGCGACGATAGCAGCAGCCCCAGCAGCCCCCAGCAGTAGGAAGTGCCAGATTGAACAGGAAGGTGAGTGACACTTGTTCAACTCGTACACTTTTGCCTGGCTGGATGCTGTGATAAAAGTGTCCGGGCGACTGGGATGACCACAGTCGGCACCTGTTCATGGCCCAGTCGCGCTGACTCCCTATTATGGTATACTATAACTACTAGGTACTCCGCAGTATGGACTATATTATACTGCTGCTGGCTTCAACAAGGAATACCCCTCTCCGGATAACCGGTTCTAGAAATCGACGTCATCTAGGTCATCAACCTTAGATGCTAGACAGACCGTATCGGTCACGAACAGGAGGATTGGGGTGTTTGTATCGAGAATACGGAAGGTTTTCAGGCCTAGCAATACCGTAGACACATGGGATGATACTATTTGGCCGAGCACATCCTGCGCCAGAGGTGATTTGGGCTTCTTCTGCGAAATGCATTGCTCAAGGGGCCCTAAACAAAGAAAGACTGTCAGGTCGTCCGTGTGAGCAGACTTTCCCCCATTTCCGACGTAAGTTTTTTTCCCCGAAAATGATCCGATATTCTCTGGGAAGAATGTAACTCAATAGGGAAAGGTAGGAAGCTCATTTTCTGAAAGTCATCTTCATTCTTCGCCTGCACCGTCCAGGCACTCTTGACATGAATTTTGTGCCGAATTTCGATTTCTCGTATAGACAGACTCTTGTAGTAATCTTACGGTCTGTGGCCATTCTCGTAAACCTGTAACGTTATACAGACCGAAAATGGTGTGTTTTCATCCAAGGAGATTTGTCTGGAACAAAGTCTCTTCTACATAATCTAGAATACAAAATTTGGTCAACTGCCGAATCTGAATGAACAAGGGGGGGTAGTCCCCAATCTTCTTGAAACGCTGCTTGCCGAAGCTTGAGCTTTCTTCTTGAAAACGCCTTCGAATGCACTCTCCTACTCTATCCATTTTTCCGTTTCTCCCGCCACTGGAGGTTATGGTACAGGGGGGTGTTATGTAACGGATTTGCCGTTCGCAGATTAGGCTGGTCCCGAGTCCGATGTTTTAGGCTCGTCCTTTGCTTTGTTTTTGCTGTCTGGTTTAGAGTCCTTCTTGCTATCGGCTTTATCGCTGCTCGGCTTCTCTTCACCTTCTTTTTGATGTGCTGCGTGGTTTGTGAATGTGTGCCACATGGATTTCAAAAATCCTTCGTTCTTGTGTGAATCTGGGTCTGACGGGTCGGTGCTGCAACACAAACGTTTAGTTCAAGTCGTCGCTTCTCCAATGGCCCAAGGCTTCTTCTTACTTTGAAGTTGATGAGACATTCATGACTCGTCTGGCCGTCTTGTCACCCATTTCATCGGCAAGCATCTCAACTATGGTCCGCTGGTTTGCGCTGAGATATTTGGGCATGCTCACTCGGAACTCCACCCTGAGATCACCAGCTCCTCCTCTTCGGGCACCTAATCTCTTCATACCCATGCCGGTGAGCGTCATTTTGTCACCGGTGTTGGTGCCAGTGGCTACCTTTACATCAACTGATCCATCAAGTGTCGGAATGTTGGCCTGCCCACCTAATAGCGCTGTAGTGAGGGGGATATTGGCGGTATAGAGGATGTTGGACCCCTCACGGCTGAACTTGGGGTCTTTGGCTACACGCACAAAGACATACAAGTCTCCACGCTGACTTCTGGCGTTCGGGTCTGCGGTTTTACCCGTTGGCGGAGCGTCTCCAGCACCGTCCACGCGCAATCGCATGCCATCCTCAATGCCCGCAGGGATATCGATCGTGATAGTCTTTCGTTCCCTGACGACGCCGTTGCCCGAGCAAGTTCGACACTCAGAACCCTTTGGGATTGTGGTACCCGTGCCTTCACAAGTGCCACAGGTCGAAGCCATTTGAAAGCCCCCCTGCATGAAGTGCAGTCGGGTGCCGGTTCCATTGCAAGATTTGCAAGGCGAGCGCCGTGTGCCTGCTTTCAGCCCACTACCCGTACAAGTCCCGCAAGCCGTCAACGGAGTAATGCTGATCGTTTTGCTGGTACCTTTCGCGGCCTCCATGAAAGTTATGCTTGCCTGCACTTCAATATTATCACCCACTAGAATTTCTTGCTGAAAGGGATTCGATCTTGCGCCTCGTCGACCGCCGAAAGGACCCTGTTGGCCAGTGAATGCTGAAAATATATCCTCAAAGTTGAACCCTCCCCCAAAGCCACCTTGTGCACCGAAACCACCTTGCGCACCGAAGCCAGAAAACGGATTGCCCGCTCCCCCGAAGGGATCTCCCCCTGGCGCGCCGCTAGGGTCGAAGCCAGCAGCGCCGAATTGATCATACTGGTCCTTCTTTTTGGGGTCCGACAGAATCTCATATGCTGATTGAATGTCGGCGAACTTCTCCTTTGCGTTGGCATCCTTGTTGGTATCGGGATGGAATTTCTTTGCCAGGCCGTAGTAAGCCTTCTTGATTTCCGAGGCGGAGGCCGATTTGCTGACACCAAGAGCTTGGTAGGGGTCTTTTTGGGACAGGGTATTAGTGCTGTGGAAGGACTTGTGGCAAGTTAGTATTCCTCATGATTCCAGTCCAGGTGGGACAATGAAATGGGAAGGGGATTGATTAACGTACTCTGCTGGCCGACGGGATTCCGTTCTGCTTTGGCTTCCCCCGGACACATCTGTCACGAGGACTGGCGCGGAATGCAGCTGTATGGAGGTTTGCTCCTTGGTTCAGGCATCGTCGGATTTTTGGTTGAACCCCAAACTTGCTATGCGCAATAGCTCGCGCAGGCGCGGTAGACCTTGTGAGAAGACTGGAGTTCATATTGAACTGCAACAATTCATCAGAATCGCAGATAGCTCTGGTGATGGCACCATAGACGAACAACTGCAAGAGGAAGATTTTCTGCACCCGGTATGGATTCTTCTCGAAGATCCTCACTGCCATCAGGCCCTTACTTTTTCTACCGGGTTTAAACCGAAAGGTTCCATGTCAGGTGCCTGAGGCGACAAATGCCGTCATAATCCGTTGCATCCCGCCGGGGTGCGCGGCCAATGGAAGAGCTGCTATAACACAGCGAGCTCCAGCAGTTGACATTTGAAGTCATTTCTTCATCATTTTGTTTCCAAACTGCACAACCACATCCCGAGACCACCAACGCTCACGACTTGTCGTTTGTGAGAATTCCCCTGAACAAGCTGAGAAACACGAATCTCACAAAGGCCAGAAAATCGTGTCTTCAGGTCACTTGTATAATGGCGATTGGCTAATGGTACAATTTTTGCGACCATCCATTGCAAGATCGACACCGACAACTTCTTCAAAAATCGACAGACGGGGAGTTTCCGAGCTTCATACATTTACAACGACCAGTGCTCAAGTTCATGCGCAGTCCAATCCCATAACTCCTTCGCCAAATCCTCATCAAGCCCAAGTCTACTCGTTTTCCCACTCACACCAACTGGCTCATAATACTCTCCACTCTTCACGTTCTTCGCAACAGAGGCCCACAACTGGTTCTTCGCACCTTGACTCACCGGAGTGAAAAAGTAACTTGCCAGTGGACCTAAAATTCTCTGGGCAATCCCCACGCCCGACATGCCGTTGACCAAATTTGTTCTCACGACACCAGGGTGAATGGCGGTAACAGTCAACTGAGGATAGTGCGTCGCTAGTTGCCTGGCAAACAGAATATTGGACAGCTTACTCTGTCCATATCTCTCAAAAGCTTGCATTTCAGTTGCCGCTGTCTTGAGCGAATCAAATACGATGCCTTGTTTGGGAGCCAGGAAGTGTCCTCTAGAGGATAGAGATACTACTCGGACGTCAGCGCCGGGCTCTGACGCAGTCTTTTCCAGTATCGGCATCAGAAACTTGGTAAGTAGCGCGTGACCCATGTGGTTTGTGCCAAACTGAAGTTCATAACCGTTTTCTGTAAGTGCCGGTGCCGTCGCCATGATGCCCGCATTCAGCATCAGTATGTCTAGTCGGTCAGACCCGGCGAGGAACTTTCGAGTCGCTTGCTTGACGGATTCGAGTGAGGCCAAGTCCATCTCCAGAACTTCCAGTGACGAGTCCGGCTTATATTGATGTATCTCATCTACCACCGCCTGAGCGGCGGTGACGTTTCTTGCTGCGAGCCAAATATGCTTGGGGTCGTGTTTGACGTACTCGCACACAGCTTGTTTCCCAAGCCCGTTGTTTCCACCCGTGATCAAAATGACTTTGCCATCTAACGAGGGGATGTCTTGCGCAGGTTCGAACGGGATGGCGGCCTTGTCAATAGCCATGCTTTGCCAAAGTCGAGACATGGCGCAGTTGATGGTTGACAATCCAAAACTAAGCCGTGTCGTTGCACTGTACAAGCACAAGTGCGGACGGACGCGACTTGCGCCAACGACTCGCTTCGTAAGCGCTCATGTTGCGGACACGAGAAAAGTAGGGATGCTCTGCGAAACTCTAGGCCGGCCGACGGAGCATGCGGGTCGATAAACGAGCCGATTGCCTCGGCAACCCGGCCTGTGTATAATTGGTAAGTTATTCTGTGCATAAGGAGGGACAATTCGTATTTGCAGTTTTCGCGTTGCACGTGATGAAGATAACTATACATCCGTGTCCGAGCGTGGCCTTTGTTTCACGTCTATGCAACCTTTCCTAATGACGAGAAGCGAGCTCTCTTGCACACTAAAACCGAGCAGGGGCGACAGCATACAACTTCTATCTTGAATTGCGCGCTCTGGTTCAAGCCGAGCTGCAGATTACTGTGTCGTCCTTCTAAAAGTAACCATGACCCCGCCGAGTATCATGCATGTTGTTAAAAGGGTATATATATATGTCGTCGCCTCCCAAGCGCAGCACGCATGTAACAACTATTCATTTCAAACCGATACGACATCAACAGTAACGTCAGCCCACTACAGTATTCAAATCCTCGTGAATTCTTCTGTGGCTTATTTGTGCCACAAATGTCGACCCCAACACGTTTGTATGGCCGGCACAGCATAGGCAAAGCTAGCTTATTTTGGATGCCGCTCATTGCATCCCAAATGCCGTAATATTGAGCAATCAACCGCCGAAGTAAATAATCTATAACCGTCAATGGTCTGATATGATCCCAGGTTGTCTAATCGGACCCCCTGCCCTTGACACCTTTTCGGTTCGAATTTTGTATATGAAGTCAACCACAACGTCATTCTCTTGTATACCAAGGCCGTTGAAGTGCTTTCTTACAGCCTTAGCTAGGCTGTCTTTGCTCTGCCGTCGTGTTGTTTGCTTCCGAATCATGGTTGGAGAGTAGTGACCGATGCTGCCCGGTCGTGAAAGCAGCACTTGGTGATACTTGCTGGCGAATGAAGTGGGCGTGTTCAGTTTATGTTGGCGACGATAAGTATGGAGGGCCTCGCGTTCGAAAGAAGACCAATTGATCTATACAGAGCACACTTATGTCAGTGCAAGTAGTGAACAAAGGCGTGCCGCGGCGGAAAGGAGGGGGGGAACTATTGTGAACAAAAGGGAGGAGAGTCAAAATCTCGAGGGCGGCAGCTTACCGTTGGTGCTTGTGGTTCCGTGGCAGTTTGTAAAGGAGCTGATGTAGGGGCATTCGCTGCTTCTCGCAGTTGCGATGCACTGGTCTGACTGGCTCCCCGGCGCATCTTGGCTGAGGTTGGTCCGCTCGCTTTCTCCTTGGGGCCGCCTGCTGTGTCCGCCTTCTGATCGTCGCCAGCATTCCGCGAAGACTTCGGAGGTGGCATTGCGGCTAAAATAACGACGGGCTTCCCGCGAGTCGAGCACGCAGAGAATCCGGCAGCAGTTTCGCAAAGTTATGGCACAGGTGTCAATGCGGTGGTGACAAAAGGAGGAGAGTTAGAAGTGGAAGTGCGTGCGACATCGCAACATAAGTAGCCTTGACTCGAAGGTTTCTTACATAGTAACTCCATACTTCTGGTAACCGGTGTAGGCCGTACGTAAGCGGGGCGGATGGTCACCAGGCAGGCAAGTGTGCAAAGAAAGGAGCGGTCTGTCGCGTGAATGATTTCACTTCGCGCTAGGCCTATTACGTAGTCGGTCTGACCGAATGCTTGCTGAGATAGAGTTTGTCTAAACGTGAAGCCCTCGTTAGAAACTCGTACGGTCTTGCTATACAGTGCGGCTGAAAGAACAGCTTCTTTGACTGATGGGAGAGGAACGCTGTTGAAGAAGAGAGGGTCCGATGATAGCTGAAGGGTCACACAGGGTTCACATGCATTAGGTACCTCTAGTACTCCGTACGGAGGACTCCGTACCCCGACTCCGTACGAATACCTCTAGGCACTCTAGGTGGGACTGGCGCGAGTAGTGGTACGGGTGGATTCTTTGTTTGGCTGCTTGTGGCAGGCGCAACGGCTGGCTTGCAGTAACGTATCGAGTTAGGTGCCGCTCCTGTAACTAACCCACTTTTTTGCGATACCACTCCGGTACTTTTTTGGCAGCGAGATCAGCTACATGAGAGCAATGTAGCTCTTTGTAGCTCTTTGTAGCTCAAAAAGTTGCTAGTTACTTCTATAATCATACTATTCCGTAGTAGTATAATTTGAAGTTGGCTTTTTCTTATTGGCTGAAACCCTAGTCTACAACAGCGGCACAGGGATATGACAGGCCAGCGATGATGGATGGCATGTTGCACGAGACGACCTGGATACTTTGTGCAATTGCATTGCAGAATTTCCGATGACTGTTCCTTGCCTGCACATGATCTGGTGCTTGGCCAACAATTCGAATCAATCCTGATTACCTGAGGCTTACGTGCACAGACGACTGATTCAACTCAGCCAAAACACTTGATTTGGATGTCTGATTCATCAACTTGTCCACACTCTTTGCCTTGCTTGACACCACCAAGCCATCAAAGGAGACAGCTTACTCCGTAACGTGTGACTATTGAACCCGCGGTTCCAGCCGTTGTCACCTTGTGCATGCAGAAGCGCTACCACATATCCCCCTTGAGCTATATTACGAAGATGGCTCAATGTTTGGGTCAATATTCCTACTGAATCAGCTCGTCAGGTCCCGTTCATCGTTGCAGGCAGGGCTCTCTGATCTGCCCGAGCACAGAGCATCTAGCACTTGCTACTAAAATGGTATCTCTGCTGTCACGACCTCTCTGTTACAACGGCACTCGCTCTCGACGGCTTGTGGCCATGCAAAAGCCCGTCGCCGTCAACATTCCCATCTTCCCAATCGAGTGGAGAAGGAGACACCACCTACTATTAATTTGGGCTAGAGCTAGAGCTAGAGCTCGAGCTCGAGCTTGAGCTTGACCTGCCTCCCGTGGTTCCCGACATTCTTCAGTCCAGTGCCGCCGCCTCTGGCCGCTCGAGGTCTCCACATGGAGCTCCAATATCCAAATATCTGCTCAACTTGCTTAGGGTGGTGGGCGCAGACGACTCTGCTCTGAGCAAGCAATCTCAAACTCGGCCCGCAGCCCCAGTCACTCACTCCTTGTCATCCAAAACATGTCTGTTGTAGAGTACGGAGTACGGAGTTATCTCTCTCTCTATTGATGCCTTCTGCGCTGTGCCCTACTCATGCCCCCATCGTTGCGATCGCGAAGACGTCATTGTCTACTCCGTACTTGATCTCACCACGGATCATCTGCCAGCCTGGCTTGTGGCTTATTCGAAATCATCCCACTTGGGGTAAGTCATTCAGCGGCGCGGACAGACTCACTGACCCAACCCACCACTTCTTCATCGCATCACCAAGCTTGTCTTAGATTTGTCTCAGCTCTCAAGCATACATTACATTGTAGGCGGGTGCCGGGACGTGTGGCCGCCTGCCAAATCGCTATTATCTCTGACACGCTGTTCAACCTGTAATCTCTCCTACCGCCAGGCCAGAGATTCATCAAGCGCCAGACTCTTCGACCCCCCCTGAACACGCTCAATTCGCCCGTCGCTTCGGAATGCGGTCTCATGGGAGAAAGCAGCGTAGCAAAGCGGAAACAGGGGTCGAGGATGAGCCCTGGAGCCATAACAAGCCGATGGACACTATCGACTTTTCCTTCGTCCAACAAGATTTCAGACAGACTCGGTGGTTTTTGGTGGACTTCCTTTGGCCAAGAGCGTGAATTGATTTTGCCGTGTATTGCCCCACGGTTCCCTCTCACTTGTTTTTCACTATTTAATGCACTTTAAACTGACTCGCACAAGTTGTTTAACTCGAATGATCGTAAAGCATGCTACTAACTACCGAACAACTTAGGCCACAAATAAGTAAACAGAGACCACCGCGGCAACATATATACATTCGTTTTCGCATAGAAACTCTGCTTTACGCATCCATCTATGGTCTCTGACCCTAGAGCCCAATTCTCCTGGCCTTTACCACGCAGCAGTGAGTTACTAGAATACCATGTGTTGATAGTCTTGGTCCGGGCTGTCTACCGCCGGCCAAGGTCACAAGAGACCAGCTGGTTATTTGCGACGTTGATGAATTGGTACATCAGCACTTGGACAAGCGGCTACCTAGTCTCCCTTGTTACGGAGAGTTGATGGCTTTGGACCAGCTGGTAGCTCTTATGTACAATCTTCTTACTCGGGACAACATATGCCACGTCAAATCAAGTCTTTCCTCAACAGCGCAATGCCCCTTATGATGCCTTTCAATAACCGCAACGAGAAGTCAGCATTACCCATATCTCCGGCAAGCTCCAATACAATGAGTTCTAGTTTCGACGGCTACCAACAGTCCCCAATTCAGGCCATCGGCCCAAATGTATCATCTCACCAACCACAGTACCGAGGGCCAAATGGCACATCATCATCTGCTATTGGTCCTTCTGAGCTATCGATTACCGAAAAAAAGGCCAACTCTACATCTGCCGGGATTTCGGGGAAAAAACGGCGTAGTAGGAAGGGACTGGGCAAGCGATTTGACTGCTCTGTTGAGGGTTGTGGGAGGAGCTACTCACGAGCTGAGCATTTGTAAGCAATCTTCTTGACTCATTCTTGGTACTACTTACATGGCACGAACCATCTGACTCTAGGTTAGGCATCGACACCAGTTAAACCACAACTCGAAACAGACATTCCACTGTGAATATGCAGGCTGTTCGCGTACCTTCGTTCGAGCTGATTTATTGAAAAGGCATATGGATCGCCATGCCACCAAGGGATCTCAAGCAGGACAACGCTTTCCCTCTTCAACTGCAACAGTACCACACGCAGTAAGATCCGAATACGCATCGCCAATTTTCGAAGCACCTTCGGTCACAAACGTTAGCGCTTGCTACCACACGCAGAATCAGTATGTACCTCCGCAAGAACAGTCTCAAAGTCCCTATACTGCGGTTGGTGTTGCAACGCCGTCTGGGAAAACGAACAACCACTCCGCGAGCACCATGTCCGCAAGCCACGGCTCGTATCGAGGAGTCGATACACAGTCATCTTGCCATGTTGTTAGCCAGGGGACTTTTTCCTCTCTCAGTGGCGAATTGACGCCACCTCCAGGTTCCGATACCGACCAATGCTATCATGGGCAAGCACAGCGAAATATGTCCTCTCAGCCCCCGACATATACATCTCACCCCCAATCCTTGCAGCTGGACATGTCAGATGCACAATATCCGTCTAGCAACAGGGACCTAACGTCACATGCCCTTGGACAAGGAAACAACGGAAGAGACTCGGCAGACTACCGTAGTATACCACACCACTCTACGGATTTATTTGCCCTTGATCAAATGGCCCTGCCTATTGCCGGTCCGGTATTTGGGAACGATGGAGGGTTGAGTAGGCCGCCTTATGTAGGCATGCCAGAGGACTTCATGGCCTATCTCTTCAACTCGCTTCCCTCTCAAGACTCACCCCCTGAGCATGGTCTTCAAGGGCCTGGATCAAAGTAAGTCGGAATTGAAGAAAGGGTTTTTGGTGGACTTTCCAGCTAACTTCACTTGCAGCTATGGTGAATTGCAGGACACGCAATATTCAACGCCATTTACAGTCGATGGCATGGCGCAAGTTGGACACTTTCCAAGTGCTTCTCAGCATATCATGTCGGTAACCAATTTGCTCGACGAAAACTCTCCCGAGACGAATATATCAGAAGAAAGAAGTCAAGAGATTTTCGACTTTATCAAAGATCGTTTCCACGAACATGATGTGCCGTCTCCGGAACGGAGCCGAGGCAACATCTTGGAAGGCGATCGCGAGCAAGACGACCATATGCTGAGTCGCAGGATGATGCAGGCATATCTTGGCTCCTACTGGTATCACTTTAGCGATCAGCTCCCGATTTTGCACCGACCAACCTTCTCCTCTGACAAGACTCCTAATCTACTGCTGCTGGCAATGATGACCATCGGTGCCGCATGTCTCGATAGAACTCATGGCCAACAGGTGCTCACAGCCGGCGCCAAGCTGTCGAATTTTATCGCTAGGCATTTGAGATGGGAGGTTTTTATGGATACGAGCTTTCGACCACCCGCAAAACTTTGGGTTTTCCAAACCCTCATCTTGCTGGAGCTATACGAGAAGATGTTCTCGACGAGAGAGTTGCACGAACGAGCGCACATTCACCATGCCACCATGATTACTCTGATGCGTCGTGGACGATCACTCATCGGAAAGCCCCCCCTAGACTCGCCACCGAATCTACGAGGAACACCAAACGGCTCGAAACTTGCGCAGGGTGTCGGCCATACACCAGAGGAATGGTGGAACCATTGGGTTACCAATGAAGCCACTCGACGAGCGGCTTTCGCCGCATTCATCATCGATTCTACTCACGCAACCATGTTCGGTCACTCAGCTGTGATGGTAACTCATGAAATGAGGCTCCCACTGCCTTATGATGAGAGTTTGTGGAGAGCCAGGAGCAGTGCCGAGGTAGGGAGGGCTGAAGCAAGCCTTAACGCTAGAGGCATACAGCCAATATCGTTTCTCGAGGGACTCAAGCGCACGTTGAGCCATCAAGAGGTCAAGACGACGTCTTTGGGTAGAACTGCCCTCATGGCTGGTCTGATGAGTGTTACATATCATATGCAACAGCGAGATCTGCAGGTCAATGTTCTCGGTGGGGGAGCGATCCAGGCTCTCGGGAGTCGCGATAAGTGGCGCGCGTCCTTGGCGAGAGCATATGACTCGTGGAAGAGTGACTTTGATAGAGAGCTTCAGGACAGTGAGCCGTCTAGCGATCCCTACGGCCGAGGAAGTACCAGGAATGAAGCACACATCGTGTTCGGCAGCCGCATGGTGCTGCATCATCTAGCCCACATGGCAATGCACGCAGACATTGTTGACTGCCAAATGTTTGCCCACGCCAAAAGGCTCCTTGGGCGAACGATTGGCGCCCAGGAATTCAGTAGCGCCCAAAAGCGAGTCAAAGAACAATGGGCACCGTCAGCGAAGGCCCGTGGTGCCACGTTCTACGCCCTGAAGTTTCTAAAGTCTGTTATGCTACCAGATGGAGCAGCGTTTATGGACACGGCCGGCCCATGGCCTGAGGGCTTCTACGAAACTCGGTACGACGTGCTCATGAATAGGCCGTGGGTGCTTTACTTCGCTGCTCTGGTGGTGTGGTGCTACGGTTATGCACTGGAGGGACCTTGCGGGGATATTTCGAGGCACAATGACCCGGATCAAAATCAACAGCAAATGAGACATTTTTTGCTAAGATATGCAAGCATTTCAGATCCAAACGAGCTGCAAGTAATGCGAGGCATCAACAATAATACAGCATTGTTAGTGGTCTTGCGAGACTCATTCGACAACACGAGGTGGGACCTGTTACACGAGGGGGCTCGTTTGATGAGCAACTGTATAACCTTGAACAAAGGCGGCACTGTGTAAGCCATGAGAAGCGAAGTGCGTGGGTCAGCCGGTCATTTAACGCGTGTAGCTCAAAGTTTCTGTTATATCTACAATAACATTATCATTTATATCTATAAGTCAGGAATTATACCCCAAACTTCGATTCTGAGCTAGAGCCACGAACACATCTATCCAACGAGAACCATGCCCCTTATAAACGCAATTGTATAGGCCAGAAAGCGTCTAATGTCCCTCTCTTCCACCCCCTTTGCCGTTTCTTTTCTCTTTCCCACGGTCCAGCACCGACTCTATTCAAATCTTTGGCTCTGGATCAATGTTCGCCTTTAAGTGCTCAGCGATGCTCACTATGGCACCATCACGCTTCCGCTTCATGACTCCCTTCAGGGTAGCCAGTCTTTTGCCGACTTGCAAGGCCTCACACTCAATAATGACCTCTTCGCCCTTGGGCACCGGCCTGAAATAGGTCACGTTCAAATTGCGAGTGACGCCGAGAAACTGCCAGAACCCGGGCTTGCTGATGAGAGCCAGCGGGATAGTGGTACACAGGTCAAACAAAGTGGCAGCAGCGCCGCCGTGAAGATTACCTAGGCGGTTGCAGTGCTCCTCGTGACAGGTGAATGTGAAGGTGACAGACGGCGCTGGGGCATTGGGGTCTGCGGCTGAGACGGAGAGATGGGGGAGTAGTCCGGACATCCATTCCTTGAAACAGTACTTTGTCAGCAATGGTGGCAATGGGGTTGGTTTTGATGGGCAGCAATTCTGGCTTTGCTTGACTTGATACTCACTCCGGCCTTCCAATTCTCGTCCTCATCTCTGGTGAGCCAAGCCTTGGCTCGCTCTACGGGGTCTTCATAGAGATCTTGGTACTTTTTGTCGACCATGGTTTGTTGTCTTGAAGGTGACGAATGGTGCGATTCTAAGCGGATCTGACTCAGGAAGAAGCTTAACTTCGTAGGATATGGTATAACTCTTGAGGCACAGACTTTCCAATGATGGATGTTTGTTTGCGAATAACTGACGCCAGGCAGTTCCAATGGCATAAGTCTGACTGGAGGAACCAATGACGGGATTTCGGAATTTGAGTCTTGTCGGGTGGATGAGAGGTGTGAAGATGAGATGAGCGCAAGGCTCGAGGTCAAAGAGCAGGCGCTGCGAGGACATACGTGCCGGACTATGCCGACTGGGACTATACTAACTACTAGCTAGCAGCTTAGCACTGTCTAGGTAGTGTGTAGGTACTAGGTAGTTAGTGATATGACTTGGAGATACTACAAGAAGACCCATATATACTTGGGTTGGTTTGCGACTGGACTTGGATGATTACGACCGATTACGCAATGTTTTTGTCGGAAATTCGAAGACACGACAGCGTCGGCTCTAGTATTCAATCGACCGGTTATTCGGCTCTCAGTACGGAGTTATGAGATACAATTGTCAAAATAAAGAATCTACGTTGCCTGTTGAATTTGTATCCTGGTCCAGCGGCAACGCTGCCATTTGCCGAGGGCTTTAGATGTTGAGGGTTTGCCACTAGTCCCAATGGAGCTCGATCTTGTCTCTCTTTGTCTGCACTGCACTTGCAACCGATGACAAGTACGACTAGGTAGTTACTCTGTTACCGGCAAGGAGTCGCTGACCAATCCGATCATTGATGCCTTCGTTCATGCACCCAGTACGGAGTACGGAAGTACTCCGTACCTGGATCCACTTGACCAAAGTGGACTTTGGGACTTCGAACGGCTTCGGACCAAGCTCCAAGCTTGCTTCATTCTTCAATTCCCCCATCCTTCGACACTCGCCAAACCCGCCCTCCTTCCCTTCGCATCCCATCGTACTTGGCCATCAACGCCCCCTAAGGCTCGACGCGGTGGTTGCAATATAAATGTCAGACACCGCTCGGTGAGCGCAGTGCCCAGGGCAAACGAAACCATCGACGAAGCCGGCCAAAGCTGCATCGGACGATCCGCCACGGCCACAGGCGGCCGAGATGGAGTTCGTCACAGCCCTTCGGGGGACCTTTGACGATAAAAAACCGTCGCTATTTGAGGTTCTTTCGGAGCAGCAGCTCAATGGCTTGCTGCCGCCCACGTTACGATATCTTCTCACAGTCGCGACACAAAGGCATCCCCGCTACTTACTTCGGATACTCAACTCCTTCGATGAGCTTTACGCTTTGTCCATGCTTGTTGTTGAGCGACACTACTTACGCACACGGGGAGGGTCCTTCACCGAAAACTTCTATGGGCTCAAACGAGAAAAGGCTCTGCGGGGTGAGATACCGCGGGCGAGCATATCGGCTCCGAACCTGGTTCGAGAGACGTTGAAGCTATCTACAAGCGACGTTTGGACGAACCTGGCTGTGCTTGTGGGTGTACCGTACCTGAAACGCAAGCTAGATGAGAGCTACGAAGTAAATGCGCCAAGGGCACTGCTCGGATCCGCTTATACCCGAATGCCGGAAACGCCCACGGTCAAGGATCGAATCCTGCATTATTACCGATGGTTTTTGACGCATATATACCCGAGCGTGAATGCCGCTTACTACTTTGCCATATTGGCTTTCAATCTCGGCTACCTGTTCGACAGGACCAAGTATCACAACCCACTCATGTGGCTGATTGGAACTCGACTCCGCCGAATGACCGGGGCTGATTACCTGGCCATCGATGCACTCTCACAGCCTGACCCTGGCAACCGACCAGGACCACGATCGATATTCTCGCTGAGCGAGCTTGGTTCGAAGGCGCTGTCGAGCTTATCCTTACTTTTGCCCATGAGCATATTCGCACTAAAGTTTTTGGAATGGTGGCACCAGTCGGATTTTGCCAAGCAGTTGTCCCGCAAGGCCACCGAGCATATTGACCTCCCGCCCCCTATCGTAAACGGGGTTGCAAAGATCACCAGGTCGGCCGAGGACCAGAGTGATGAGCATGGCCACAAGGATGTAGTATGTGCCGAGAACGCGCCAATAGCGACGCCATCCATGCTTCCCATCTACGTTGTGTCAACTCCCCAGAATAGTTCACAGTGCCCAATTTGCCAGGACGAGATCGTTACCCCGACAGCCTGCCAAACAGGAGTCGTGTACTGCTATACGTGCATCCACAGATGGATTGAAGGGACTCACGATAAGCAAGAGAACTTTATGGAAAAGCATAAAGGGATGTGGGAGAGCGGCATTGGCAGGTGCGCAGTTACGGGTAAGCGTGTCCTGGGCGGAACGGAAGGCTTGCGAAGGATCATGATATGAGAATCTTTGAGGCCTCGGCAGCAAGCATTCGCGCCGGAGGAAGGCTGGCCATCTATATCTCTCACACGGATGCGCGTACATAAATGGAGGGAGCATTGTAAAATTGAAAGCATCGTGAACAGCAGACATCAAAGAGAGAGAGTGGATGGTGAGAGCACTGTGGATGCGTCCCCCCCCCAAACCTAATACGACGAGAAGCAGGCACGTTAGCAGACCACAAAGCATTTGTGAGATGTCGAGCCAAGAATTCCGGGTTGTGGTTCAAAGAAATCAAAGTCATTGTCGCAGCCCGGCAACGGCATGTGGAACCGGCATCCCGACCAATGGCGTATATTCGTCGCGAGTCTTTGGAATGCGACTCACTCCATGACATGTCGGGGATGCCAACACCATGGGCTGACTAGGGCCGTGGCGAGAGACAATGAGTGGCGGAACATGGCTATGAAACCTCCTGGGGAATTATTTTCATCCTCCTGGTACTCCGTACTTGAGTTCGTCCGTTCCGTCTCCAGGGGCATCCTGGGTCGTTGGCTTATGACCACGGCGTCAAGCAACTGGGAGCCAGAGCCGTGGTATGTACGGCTGCCAAGCTTGGAGGAGAGGAGACAGAGCCTACGGCGTTGCTCATATCTCCAAGGGAGTCGAGGCTGTTCTCTTCGCGCGGAGCTAGGGCAAGCTAGGGCAAACCTATCTGAAGTCCGGTCGCTCCCCAAGACCCCTGGATGGCTTGGAATGCAGTTCCTCCAGCCAACCTCGTGGTGCAAGCTACCCGTGGATGAGACTTAATAGGGTATAGCTTATGAAGAAGACCCTCGTTTCGATTTAACCCGCCACCTGAATTATACAATAGAATCAACAGTCTATATAATCGACCTGTCTGAACCATTCCCGCCTCCTAGATAACTCATACCTTTCACAAAGTCATTTTCTTCTATTTGGGAAGACTTAAACCCATCCTTCCAAGACACCACAACAAAAAAACCAACGAGTCTGGACTGCGGGGAGAGCCGTGGCTGGACTGACCGTCACCAGTCGTAGTCATCATGGCCTCCTACGCCTTGACTACTTTCTACATGGGGGAGTCCTTACTCTCTGGATTCAAATGGTTCACCGAGGACGACCCCTCCCATGGATATGTCTCGTACCAAAGCCGCCCGAACGCCGAGGCCCTAGGACTCTATTCAGTGGACGAGAGTACGGGAGTCGTGAGACTCGGCGTCGACAGCACGAACACCTACTCCCTAGGCCAAGGACGGCCAAGTATACGACTCGAAAGTAAGGAGGCATTCACTCACGGTCTCTTCATTGCGGACTTTTTGCACATGCCCCCTTCCCAGTGTGGTCTCTGGCCAGCATGTAAGTCGATTCCCACGCCTGTCTGTTCAGAGTATGAAAAGTAAAATAAAATGCTGACTGCGCTCAAAACTAAAAAGTCTGGTCGTACGGTCCCGACTGGCCTGCCGGCGGCGAAGTTGACATCATCGAGGGTGCCAACGACCAGTACAGCAACATCATGTCCGCCCACACGTTGTCCGGCTGCAGCATCGACAGCAACCTCAACCAGAAGTTTCTGGGCGCCCAGCGCGAAAGTAGCTGCTTGGTCGGAGACAACAACGTCGGGTGTGGATATACCTCGCCTGCGAGCGACACCTCTGCGTACGGAGACGGCTTCAACGCTGCCAACGGGGGTGTGTACGCTATGGAATGGGACGATGAGTTCATCAAGATTTGGCACTTTGCGAGGAGTAATATCCCCAGAGATATCACGGACAAGGCTCCCGACCCGACAAGCTGGGGGCTACCGCAGGCGCTTTTCGGCGGCGCCCGTTGCAACGTGGACGACTTCTTTGAAAACATGAACCTGGTCATCAACATCGTGAGTGTTTCTCATCCCATGTCTGGTGCCCCTCTTGGTGTCGGCGGTACTAACGTTATATATAGAACTTCTGCGGTGATTGGGGAAATGCCATCTGGGGGAAGACCGACGGTTGCGGAAAGCACGCCGCCACGTGCAACGAATACGTCGGCAACAACCCCGAGGCTTTCGCGAATGCGTACTGGGATGTTCGGTATATCGAGGCCTACCAGAAGACGCATGCGCCCAGCGCCTCGCCTACTCATAGCTCGTCTGCTGCGGAGTCCCTGACGCGGGTGACAATGACGACGACTATCACCACCACTGTGACTGTTAAGCGCGGAGCCGCTAAGACGACTGACGTTGGCGGCCGCAATGCGACGTCTGGCGAGTCGTCTTCCTACATTTCTGCTTCCAGGGTGACGACTGCTGGCGTTACATCTGTTCACGAGCTGAATGCGACGTCATCGTTCGCATCGTCTGCTCGAAGCAGTTCTGCCAGTGCTGTAATACCCGTTGACAGACTGAATAGTACGTCACCGTCCGCTTCGTCTCTCAGGGGCAGTCCCGTTGTCAACACAACATCCCTTTACCTTTACAAGCTCAACGCGACGTCAACTCTGGGTTCATCTCACAGGAGCAGTTCTGTGAATACAACCAAGATACATTCAAGTACGACGTCCGGATCGGGATCTACTCAACGCATCCTTCCTACGAATACTACACGCGTTCCTAGCTACACAGTATCCTCGCTCAACTCTATTTCCAGCGACACTCTCACAGACTCAAGCTACAAATCCAAGTCTCAGACGGCCGCCTCGCCCATCTCTACCCCCAGCGAGGTCGCAGCACCCAAGAACCCCATCCAGATTGGCGACTTTGCATATCTAGGATGCTACAGTTCGACCGACGACTTCAAGACATTCCACCAGGCCAAAGACAGCAAGGATATGACCATTGAAATGTGCACGGAACTCTGCCGTGACTCGTTGTTCTCCGGCGTCTACGATACACAGTGTTTCTGCGCAGACTCGCTGGACGCTGATACCCGCGCGGCAAACACCAACAACGGCGAGTTCTGTCGCCATCCTTGCCCCGGCAATGTTTCCCAACACTGCGGCGGTTTGGCCGAGTCCCTTGGGAGAAGTGCCAATACATCTACCCCGACTGGTGTCCAAGCAAGTAAGTCGACGGCCACGGGTTCGCGGTTTCAAAACGCAACCACTGGGAGCGTTGGCAAGAGCTCCAACCTGGTGACTAGGTTCCAGGTGCCGTCCAAGAGGAGACTTGTTCCGCGCGGATTGAAGGGCATGCTTCTTACTGTTTACGGAGCCGTCAAGGACAAAGAACCGCCTCCGCCGCCACCACCCATGGCCGGGAACAATATCTCGTATACAATCACTGAACAATCTACAACTACCCACTCCAAGACCACAACGAAGGTTCTGGCTCCGGGGACCGTTGGCACGTCCCATGGCAGCTCTGCTGCGGACAAGAGTCCTAGCGCATCTCCCATTGGCGCAAAGACCGTTACTTCTGCGCAGGCAACTCCCTCCTCATCTGAGGACGACGCAGTGGTGGACGAGGATCCTGGTTCTTCTGCGGCTGGTAAGGTGGTCCCAACCCAGCAACCTTCAGATTTGCCAAAGGATGGCTCTGTCGTTGATAAACGCCCTGGTGGTTCTCCTACGAGTGAAAGGACTGTTCTCGAAACTGCTGCTCCATCTAGTATCCAATTCGTGATGGGCAAGCGTCCCGGCGGTAGCAAGACTATCACCAAGACCGTTGATGGGGTGGTGGTGGTGGTGACTGATGATTGTGGCTGCACCGACGGCGAGAGTCATCATCATCCTGTTTCCGCTCATGAGCCCAACGTGAATGTACCCGGCTTCGTTGAGGGCTCAAAGCAGACTCAGTCCGCATCGTTGCCACCATCTGCTGAGAGCAGGATCCCTCAACCTGCACCAACGAGCATCAAGGCTCTCGTACCTCCTGAAAGCTCTACGCAGATTCTCCATGCCCCGGCGGCGCCAGCAGAAAAGGAAACCCCTCTTCATCCGGGCCAAACGGACATTGAAGCTCCCGCGCCTGTTGAAAGCTCGACACATACTCGACCTGCACAGCCGCCTGCCCACAACCCCACGATTGATACCACTGTGTCTTTGGGCAACGATACTCCCGCACCAGTCGACACCCCTGGAGAGATTCAACATGCTCCTCCTTCGTTTGCCTCGCCGGTACCTCCTCCGCCACCGCCACCGCCAGCAGAGAGCATTCAGCCTCAGAAAGTCGGATCTTCAGGCTTTGAGTCCGTTCCACTTGGTGAGAACGCTCGGAATACCACAACCCCGGTATTCCCCCTGGTCACTGCCGGTTGCGGGCGAGCCTGGGGTCAGGCGAAGTCAGTTGCTACGATGGGGTTGGCAATGCTGGCTGCCGCTGTGCTGCTTTGAATTGGGTCCGTTTAAGTAGAAGAAGGAACATGGAGAAGGACGCTTATTTTTAAATGTTTACATATGGGAGGACTTCGTGCAGCCGACTGTTTTTTGCTTTTCATGAATGACGACACGGATGCAAAATGCGATATTCTAATTATGCCTTGATTGCGATTTTTTAAGATGTTACATTGAGCATGTGCAACATGGCGCGCCGATCTAGATAGATGGACTCTTCGGAAGTCTGTAGATAGAATCGATGTATTGAGATTATAGCACATAACATGTAACTGGCAATGATGCACGCGAGACTGTTTGTTTGGCCCGCTTCCATTTATCGGTTGTCACAAACTTCGCTATTATTGGTGTAAAGTTTGTATCTCTGCCCTTGTGCTATGAGCTTCTCGTAATAAATTCGACGGGGTATAATCATCATCAAAGGGATAGATGTGTCTCTTGTCTAGATATCGACAACGACGGCTCGGCTCATGGCCTTTCCGGTATTCTTGTACATTTGGGCAGCGTTGATCATCAGGGAACCTTGGTTACTGCCCGGGCCGCTCATGAGCCATTTCCAAAGGACGCTATGGATTCCGTGAAAGACAATCTCAATCATGTCGACCCAGGATTGATTGGGGATGAAATCCCAGAAGAAACCGCGTCTTGGCCGTGATAGAAGACGCTCGTAGGCAAATTGCACGTTGTCGAAGTAGACGGGCTCTTTTCCATAGGCGCAGTGACAGTGTCCAAAGACGTGTAGTCTGGGCTTCACACGCCATACCTCCCTTAGCAGATGGGGACACCCGAGATCTAGGTCCAGATGGTGTTTCTGAGGGCATTCGAGTCAGCGGATCTCCTCTGTCCGAGGTGCATTGATGGACTCCGACGGGCTTACTGGTGGACTGTGGGTGACTAAAATGTCCGTCTGGGGAGGCACTTTGCTCAGCCACGGCGGCCGCGTAGCTGAGTACTGGAAGCTGATCATCACCGTCAGCTTGGCGGTTCATATGCGTCTTGAATCGCCGAGACTACCGGGTTCGAAGAAGCGCTGTGCTCGAGAAAGGTCACCTACGCAAAGTTCTTGGGGCCGCACTCGGGAACATCAGGGGCGCCAAAGATGGAGACTTGCCTGCCCCTGACTTCGTGAACAGAGGTTTCGCCTTGGAGATAGATGAGACCGTGGAGGTTGAGCCTAGCACCCCGCCTCCGGTCATCATCACAGCGGCTCCTGATGTCGAAGTAGCTGTCGTGATTGCCGGCAATGACAATCTTGACAGCGTGCGGAAGGGATTTCAGCCAGTCTAGCTGCTTTTGGATATCGGCAGCGGTGCCAGCATTGGTGAGGTCTCCGGCGTGGATGAGAATATCGCCGGGTGGAACGTCGACTATTTGGTCATGGGTGTCGGAGATGCACACTACACGTACGGATGCCTTGTGCCGCGGCGGCCAGAAAGGCGTGCCTCGCAGAAGCAGCACGAGATGATAGAAGTTGATGGTAAAGAAGGTAAGGGGTGAGTCAATCAGATGGTCCAGGACCGTCAAGCTCTCCCACTGATTGCTGCGACGCAGGCCGAGCCAGACCAGGAGGCCCATGACGAGAACGGCGGTGGGAGGCGAGCGGCCACCATCCAGTCGGTCTGAAGTTCTCGGAGGGCCCAATTCGACGGTCAGTGGCGATGATACAAAACGGTGGGTTTAGAAAAGATCGGTGCCAATACTTTGATGTTGAGAATGTGCTGCGAGCCCAAGCCTACAAGCCACCTGCAACTGATGGGGTATGAATTGGGAATGTGCAAAATGTGGCTTGACAACGACCCGACCTCGGGCAAGATTTGTGCAGCAGTTGTGCGGCAGTTTGTGCTGGGCTAATCGACACAGCCCCTCTGACCACCGACGACGTCACCGTTATGCTCTGCCACACGACATGAGGGACAACTGAACGGCAATGCCTTTTTTTTTTTGTGTCTCAGCTCAATAGAATTTGCGTCACCTGGAAGAAAGAGGGAGAAGCCCGGAGCCTGCAACTCGACTATGTTTTTGATGTTCCGCTTGAGATTCTACATATGCACAGAGTACACCATACAGTAAGTTCACTAACTACGGAGTTACCTCAATGGCACAGAGAGAAGAAAGCACATTAGGAAGTCCCTGCTCAGCTGAACGGCAAGAGGCACTTACCGTCAAACGCCATGGATTGATGTGGGTCGGAAAGCACAGGCCACCCTGTAACCTTCGTCACTTGCCTGATCTGAGGTTGGGGGAGCTTCCCGTAGCTCGGAGCAGCTCGTCGTCTTTGAACCTGTTTGCGGTCCCATTCATTCACACATTTCTTCATCTTGACAAAACTCCCCTTCCTGGTCGCTCAGAACATCTACCGCCAGAACCCCGGTGACTACCCAATTGCCACTCACGTTGACCTTCATAGTCTTCGTCAGACTGATGTGCTCTACTTGGGCATCGATTGACTCACACATCGTTTCTCAATAGAACCCCAGGAGTTTGGCTACCTCAACAACGGCCCTATCTTACGTTTTGCCATGGCGGGTTTTCGGGAAGTGTACGGGATGAAAGGGAACGGGAAGGATATGCATAATTTCAAGTCCGTCTGCACCTATCTTTACTGGTATCAAGCCTGTCTGCTGATATCCTTACAAGGGTGGACTACGTAATACACTACAAGGTTCCGCCGAAAGGTATGTCCGTATAGACTATACTATTCTTGCGACATTCTTTCCGGACTGATACTCACACACTTCAAGAACGCGCCAAAGCAGAGGCTGGCTTTGTGCAGCTCATCCAATCCTTGACCAAAGTTGGCCTTACTGCCGAGGTACGCAACGGGGATCCCGGGTCTCTGCTTGTATTCGTCAAGATTGCCTCCACAGAGCTTTTGGGGCAACAGGTTTATCGCAGTCGATTACACGATTGGCTTCAAGGCATACGTACGTCTGGCCCGAATTCGAATATCATCAAAGCTTTACAGGATGAGCCAGTTATGGAAGCCGAGCGGCTGCGACTGGTTTATCAGCTCATCACCAGACCCGAGAACGAAGGCGGTGCTGGAGTCAGTCAGGCAAGCTCTAAATGGAAATACGTGGCCGATGTTTTTCCTCTTCACGATCAGCCCTTCAACAAGGCGTGGATTCAAAAATGGAGCAAGAAGTATTTGTTGGATGAAGGAGATCTCGAAGACATCCGCTGCAAGTTCGGGGAGAGTGTGGCGTTTTACTTTGCTTTCCTAGGATGTTACTTCCGATTCTTGGTGTTTCCCGCTGCTCTGGGCTTGGGGGCCTGGATGCTTCTGGGACAGTTCTCCTTTGTCTATGGGCTTGGCTGCGGTCTCTGGTCTGTAGTCTTTCTGGAATACTGGAAGAAGAAGGAAACTGACTTGGCGGTGCGCTGGGGCGTGCGTGGTGTATCCGCTCTTCAACTGCCTCGGACACAGTTTGAATGGGATTATGAAGCCGAGGATGCCGTCACCGGCGAGCCTGTCAAGGTTTATCCGTATATGAAACGCCTGAAGACGCAACTGTTACAAATTCCTTTCGCTATTGCCTGTGTCCTGGTCCTTGGCAGCCTTGTGGTTATTGCAAACTCATTGGAGATCTTCATCAACCAAGTCTACGATGGTCCAGGCAAGCAGTATCTGGTAAGTACAGAAGTGACTTGGCACCTTTTGCAAATTTAATCTGATTCCATTTAGGGATTCGTGCCTACTATGATATTGGTCATATTCACGCCCACTTTTTCGACCGTCCTCATGAGCGCCGCAAATGCCTTGACGGAGAAAGAAAACTATGATACTGTCGACGGTACGATTTGCAAGAAGAACCGTCGCTATGAACCGATGGCTGACAGAAAACCTAGCTCATAAAGCTGCTCTTATCCAGAAGCAGTTTGTGCTCAATTTCATGACCTCGTACATGGCCCTGATTTTTACTGGCTTTGTTTATATTCCTTTCGGAGACATTCTGCTACCGTTCCTCGAATTTTGGCGACGTACTGCCCAAACTCTTACCTTTAGCGACAAGCCTCTTCCTACACAGCAGTTCCGTATCGATCCTGAACGAATTAGCAGCCAGATGTTTTATTTCACCGTTACAGCTCAAGTTGTCAATTTCGCCACGGAGGTAATTGTTCCATACGTGAAGCATAAGGCTTTCGCAAAGGCCAAGCAGTTCCAAGCAAAAGGGGGGCAATCACAAGATCATCCCGAAGAAGCAGAGTTCTTGAAGAGAGTCCGCGATGAGTGTGAGCTTGAAATCTATGATGTTACGGACGACTACCGAGAGATGGTCATGCAATTTGGTGAGTGCCACACCCTGATTTTTTTTGTTGAATCAAACGGTTATTCCAACCAGGAAATAGGTTATTTGTCACTTTTCTCAGTTGCTTGGCCATTGGCAGCTTGCTGTTTCCTGGTGAACAACTGGGTCGAGCTCCGTTCCGACGGGTTGAAGATTGCGATCAGCTGCAAGCGGCCAATTCCTTGGAGATCCGATTCCATCGGTCCTTGGCTGGATGCCCTTGGGTTTCTGGCTTGGCTGGGAAGCATTACGAGCGCTGCCATTGTATTCCTTTGCCGTGGCTCTCACGACGGAATGCGAGGGACCGCGTCTCAGATCACTGCCTGGGGAGCGCTGCTCAGCATTTTTTTGGCAGAGCACTTTTATCTTATGACCCAGCTGGCAGTTCGATTTGTCATGAGCAAGGTCGAAAGCCCTGGTATCCAGCAAGAACGAAAGGAGCGATACTTGATGAAGAAAAAGCTGCTGACAGAGAATATCGGCCAAAGTGTGGACGAAAAGGCTCCCATGCCAGGTCTCGAGATCGGAGAGAAGATTACGAGACAGGCTTTGGAGGAAGAGGCTCGTCAGACCTCAATTAAGGGTCATGGAAGTCCTGAAGAACTGTAGGTCGTGCAGTGATTGGGTTGATGATGCACTTCAGAAACACTTGCTAACCCATAAAACAGCTTTTGGCAGCGACAGCGAAGTATGGAGGAGATAATCTTGGTTGGTCGAAAGATGATCGAGCAGCAGGTGAGTCATGCTGTAATTCTATTTGCGGTTCCGATACTGTATGGAGTAGAACTGCCCTTGGGTTACAATGTCTCTAACGACAATAATAGACGGCAGCTCAGGATGAGAAGAAAAATACACCTGCCCCGAGTCCTCACGCATAACTATGCACCGCCTACGACGTCATTTGATGTATTCAAGTGGCGTCAACAGGATGAAAATGTCATGTCCATAGCTCGCATAGCCTCCTCGAGTAAGGCGGCCGATTCCGCGGTGAACCGGAAGGCTGTTCCGAGCATTTCGAATTGCACAAGCCAGCAGAAAGGAAGAAGCAGATGCCCCATAAGAGGCGGTTAGGAATCATGCACAGACGAAATCGACAAGTTGGTCATATTGAAGGGTTGATGTGCAGAGCAAATTGGCTGAATGAGTGCGCTGATGGTCAACTACATCTGGCCGAGGAATTGAAGTTGATTTTGAAGAGAGGAGAAAAGTGCTGCTATCAACAACAGAGCATGGGCCAAAGATGCGGATGTTCACTTGCGGGCTGAGTTTGCTGCTCACCACCTGCTTGGTATAAGAAGCTACTATTATCTAGGAAGGTGTCAAGGTAGGTAGGCCGCCTACAATAGAATAACCACGCAATGTACTCTGTAAAGAGTCACAATCACAGACATGCTGAGTGACGGCAACAATCAGCTGTTGAAGATGGAGTTAAGGGCGTCAAGGAACGCAATCCTGGGGGTTGTCTCGCGGGAGCACAAGTGACGGTGGGTGGCGGCCAAAACTAGAAATATGGGTGAGATGACAGCAGAAGCCTCTAAGCGAGCTGACGTTAATGCCAGCTTGATAAAACTTGGTCGGTTGAAGTTGGACAGAACATTGAAGTAATGTCTGGTCTGTCTGGTGGCTGGGTGTGGCCGTCCATGTGGGTGTGCACCATAACACAGCCTCGACTCGAGGACGGGTTCTCCCATACTTTTTTCCCGTCTGGTTGGAGTCGAGACCGTCCGACCAAACTCGGAAAGACCGCAGCCGCCCACATGGCCACTTGCCAGTCGCATGCAGGGGAATGGGAATGGTTTCTATGCGTTTATTTTCACGTCTGGTTGGCGGCGTCGCGAGGGCGGAACATCTAGGCACCAGGAAAGACATGCATGAAGGTTCCGACGACGTTCGAACGGTGTGGCTGCTGCTAGCATCAATCGACGCCACCAGGTTTCATTGTCAAGGGCTTTGTCAAGGGCTGGTTACACGTCCCTAGGGTAACTTGAGAACCTGTGCGGCTGGCACGTGCAGGTGCAGCCAGGAGCCATCAACCAAGATTGAACCATTCTGGTCTGAAATTCTCAATAGTATTCATTGCTCCGTACACCACTGTCGTTAGTGCTTCTAAAGTCTTCAGGTCGACTCAATGGCTGCCTCCCGAGTGGCCTCGGGGCGGGCACGGGAACATGAGAGCGCAACATTCAAGCTCGTGTCATCAATGCACTTCTTGTTGCAGGCAACGCACGAAGTACGGGAGTGCGGAGTATTGAGGCAAGTTAACGTATACCCGAGTGCCTACCTAGTAGTTACCTACCTACCTAGTAGGTACATAGGTAGGTACCTAGACACCTTGGACCTAAGATAGTACCTACCTACCTCCTAGGTATCTATTTGCGACTCCGGGGTTGTTGTTTGTTTGCATGACCCAGTATAACCAGACTGCGACAATCTTGCACGGACTCTTTTGTCTGTTCTTCAATAGTCACCCGTGCCACACGTGAGGACTTATCGTCACTCATCCTGCCTTTGGCGTACTCTCAATGTCGCCAATCCGACAGCAGAACCAAGTCAAACCGGACACTAGTCGCCAATGTTCAACGCCTCGTGGTCCCGGCGCACCAAGCTTGATTGTTGAGCCTTCCTCCCCTCCTCGGAGGCCCTTAGGTCTGTCTGTGTCCAATGTCCATCCCGCATCCTTTGACCGACCAGAAGCTAGCATTTGGACATCGCCCTCCCGAATGGGTCGTTCAAGCGCCATGAATGCTCCGCCATGCCTATCACAAGGCCTTCGTGGATAATCGAAATGCAACCACGGGAGCGCGACTGGTGGTGGATCGGAACTGTCCAGCAGACCGAAGCGATCTTGCTTCTCCTTGCCGCTCAAGAGTTGACCGATAACCCCTTCAACAGGGAGAAGTTTCCTTCATGTTGAAAGATGGAATACCACCAATAGAGTTGCCGGGTCGAATCAACGTGGTGACCCGGTGATCCGGGCGAAGGCGGATACAGACGGGAGATTCTGAGACTTCGCCTATGAACTCGCTCAGGTACTCCGTACTCCGTACTGAGAGACCTATCTATCCTCTCCCCAGGCCGCAGTATATCTCACAACCCATGGACGCCTGGCAGCCATCAAGCCTCATTCTTGTAATCCATCCACAGACTGTCTCCCGTGGCCTACCAATGTGCAAGGCGGCCCGGAAGCCCCTGCAAGCCCTGCATTGTCATGGAGCCCCCAAAGCTGATGGCGCCAGGGGTGTGTGATTGTGTGGTTTGTGGTTTGTGTTGCCTTGCGTTGCCCATGGCGTTGGGCGGCACTTGAGGGGAAACCCAGGTTTGCCATAGGTTAGGTTTGCATGTTGGCGTATGGCCTTTGCTATTGTCGTTGCCAAAACCCAGATGATCCTGCATGCAACCTCATGATTTTGGCTTTCACATTGTCAATCACTATTTCCTCCCCAGCATTCTCACTTCTTATCACTCAGGTGCCGGCGTCTTCGTGGATTTCATATGCCAGAAACGACCTATCAAAGTCTATACGAGGAGATCCTTTTTCCGACGCATTACTCGCAAAGGATCTGAGCTTTGAACAAATTCGGCGCTTCCCGGCGACATTGCGTCCGGCGAGAATAAGTGTACACCGTCGTGCAGCGTCCGTGGCTCGTTGCGTACCAAAAGTGGTTGACAGGCTAAAGAGGTGGCGGTTGCCTCTCGAAGCCATCCTGCACATTCCGAACTATAAACCATTGACCCTCCGATTCATACAGCCCTCTCGGTCACTTCCGATTACGCCAACATGGACGATGTCGAGGAGCTCGTAATCAAGCCCTTTCGTGAAGCTGTTGAGAAGGGAAAGCTGGCGGTAGCGAATGCAGCCGATTCGCCAGATATGTTAAAGGAAGCTCAACGTCTCGTTAAAGTGGGCGAACGACGTTTGGATCGCATTCAACGAACTTCCAAAAAGCTACATAACGAGTACAGCTCCAGCTTTGTAACCGCCCTCAAAGGAAATGGTATGCAGTCGCCTTACACTTCACGTGGGGTCCGTTGCTCTGTTGTCCATCTTCGGCCTCGTATCCTGTGAATTCTCCAATAGAGAAGACTCAACTGACATGACTTCCCATCGCAGGTGAAATTACAAAATTACGTTCAAAACTCTCGAGCTTAGTGTGGGACTTTGATGACTTCGTTGATGCTGACACCTTCGAAGCCAGCAAGTTCAAAGAGTTGCGAGACTTGATTTTAGAAGTAGCACCGGCGGTGTACGATATACTCATTACCATGAAACTCGACGTTCCAAACCCTTATATATCCCAATTGTCGCCCCCTTCATCACCTCAGCCCTCCCCTTGTTCTCCAATGCAGCCAACGCCGCAGCATCCCTTTGGTCTAGGATTTAATCAGGGACCAGGATCAGTCTCTGGCTCACAGAGCGATGCGTCATATCTAGCAGAGTCTCTGACTGTGGAAGATGCTACGACTCAATTCAGAACATTGATGGCACGCCGTCAGCTATTCAGCACTCATGGCCATGGACAGGAACCCGGCTTAGTTATCCAAGGGCAGGATATGCCTGCAGAGCAGCCAGCGTCGGAACCACCGCGACCACCATCATTCGACCCATGGGATACTCAGATAGCCCCTTACGCGCCTTATCCCCCTTGCAGTGATGATGGGAGAGCGGAAAACTACAGTCCAATTGATCGCCGGCCAACAGTCGCCAGAGCTGAGTCGCCCGTCGACCCAGCTATCTCGCCCATGAGTTCGGACAACCGTCGTGTATCATCGAATGCGCAGCGATCTTCTGGAAGCATCACCGGGGTCTCGGAGCTTGACTTCCATAGCCAGGATGAATACAGACATTCCGGGTCAAGCATGTTTTCAACTTCCACCGCCGCTACCAGTCATGGTACGCGATCGCGGTCTTATACTTTGTCTCCCACTATTCCAGAGGAAGAACCGGTACTAGCCAGGCCCAGCAATCCCATCCAAGTCCCACAGCTGCAAGTACGGCCCCCGGTTCCTCCGGTTCCCCTAGAGCATCAAAAACCTTGGGAAGATCCTCCCACCAGCCGAGTTGACGACATGGACCGGCAGTATCTGATTCGGCAGCCTCAGGGACAACCCCCCAATGTCCCTCTCCCAACACCACCAAGTCGCCACAGAATCGCACATGAAACTGGCCATACTGTCAATTTTCGCTCCCCCACGCCCAAGAGCCACGAACTGGCGCCGAGGATCACAGATGGAGACGATTACCCAGGTCTGATTCCAGTCGAGACGGAGCACAGCCCTGAGCCAGCCCAGGTTAGCCTTTCTCAGAAAGACTGCGCCATCGGCCCAGGCAGCACGTTTTATCTTTACAAGGGGTTCTGCGATGGTGCCAAGGAAGTTGTGCAAGGCAACATTGGTGTCAGGAAGACGAAAAAACCTGTAGGTACATGTCTGTTTCCGATGCCAGAACTGACCATGGTTCTAATCTCAACGTAGGGTTTGTCGGGTGCAGTGACCGTTGCGAGGTGTACAGGCTGTCTTTTTGAGCTCGACTTTTCTCAGATCGAGGTTGATGTGAACAAGGAGAGTACGTATACTGAGCCGCGTGCCTACTGGACTGGGCTGCACTGGACTGGACTGCACATACTGACGAACCCGTTCCCGTAGACAAGGGCAATTTCTACAAGAGCGGAATCAATTACCGCCTTCGATTCTTACAGAAGAGTCATCTCCCTGCTAAACGAGTAGACGATGTACTTTACGCATGCGTGTTTTGCATCGCAGCCCGCCGCACTCTCGACGAAAGCGATGCGACCGTCTTCACCACTACAAAGGCATTGTTCAATCATCTTTCTCACCATCCTCGACCGCTTCCCGAGGTCCCTGGAATAGCCGTGGTGGAGGGAGACGATATACCAGCGAAGCTACGCAATGACTACGACGTTTGGTTTCGGAACCCGCCAACAGCGCATCCAGCGCTGTTGAGCCTGTCGGCAGTAGCTGGAAAGGCCACAGGCGTAACCAAAGATCACTCACGGAGATTATACGGACAAAGGCTCCTTTTTGACCGTAGTCCTGCTCTGGAGGTTTGCCATGGGGCCAAACTCACTGGCATAGATTGGCCAGAGAAGTACAGTGGCGAATGGATCTTTGCCTGGCACGATGGTATACACGCTTCCCTCCCCGCCGACATTGTCAAACTGGATGCTCCATCCTCGGAAGAAATCAGGATGGTAGGCTCAAGCCTGATCCGAGCAAAGGCCAGATGGAAGTTTGTGCAAAGGGAGAAGGGGAAGGACAAGAGCATTTGGCTGAAATTTGACAAGAACGAGGCCATTACAAACATTAGCTGTAAGGCACACGCCGCATCTATATATGTGTACATCATCTGGTGGGCCATATCACTAACGATTCCCACAGATTCATCCGCAGACCATTGGTGTTGGTCGGGAACCAATGCAAAGGGCAAATGGGGCATCTTTCCCATGACGTTCCTGGAGCCAAGCACCATTCAGGAGCTCACCACTGAGGGTGCTGATCGTGCACTTACTTTGAGCAACGAAAAAAACAAGTCTTCATCAATGCTGGCCAAGTTTACAGTGAGACGACCGTCGGGCCGACCTGCCAGTATTGCCGAGTCCACTAGCAGCCGTGAGACATTAGGTGGGTTTAGCAGTTTGAGATTTTCTCGAAGTACTAGAGGGACAGGATAATGCGTTCGTTGACCAGAGGGATATCAAGGACTGCGGTGACGGGGCATGTAGTCGGTAGCGGGAATATTGTCCCGGCTTGGCGTTTTGCGGGAGCAGTCATGATAATTCATTAAGTTATACCCTTGCGGAGTACTAAGTTATGTGACTCGAAAACTTTGCTTTGTGTCATATTTTCCAGCCTGTGTGATAGGATGCGCGCGTCGTTGTGCATGTGTTGTCGGCCAACCTTTGCTTAATACGATGTATGTACGACCTCTGGATTGGGGAGCCCTGTATTGGGTGATATTGTAACATGTGTGAAAACGGCGGACAGTCGGTCAAGGCCACGACGATGTGCGCCCAACAACGTGGCTGCGATACACTTGCGTGACCTTTGAACCGCAGATTTTTCGTATAACTCTCCTCTGAGGCGGGACCGGGTGACGCTTTGCGACTGAGACGTGCTCTAATTTGGGAGCCATGGACGCAAGAATAGCGTGACTTTCATGCTCTGAATCGGAGCGATTGGTTGCCCTGCAGACTTTGTGTTCGATCTGCGAACATACGAAGTAGGCCGAGGAAAGGAAATGTGGGCGGGATGTTTTACTCAAACGGCGAAGCCGTTAACGAACTATTTCTTCATGTGGGCTGTTTCGATTTGCGCAAAAGGTGACTGCATAACGGATGGCGATTTATGCATGGCTACGTATCATGGTATCCCTTTTCAGACGTCGTTTTTGTATAGTAGTATGGTCATTCTTGGCCGTGTCCTAGCAAAATCTCTGGGCCGTCTCACCAACGATTTACCACAATATCAGAGTCGTGGCAAAGGACATGTTGGTCACATACTGTTGTCCAAGAGATTAATGCTGCCTCTCGAGATACATCTGGCGAGGAAGAGGACGTCCTCTTCAAAACTTGCGGGTAGGTGGGTTTAAAGACGTGCGTGGTAAGGAATTGAGAACAACACCTTCAAACTGAGATACTGTCTCGTTTTTCCGGCGCCTCGGTATTTGGCGCTTGCGGGAGGAACCTTTTAGGTCCGTCGACCAAGTACCTAGTAGATCTGGTTGGAGCTAGCAGTTGGATCGTCGTCGAGCCGAGTCGCGGCAACAGAGACACACAGGGATATGTCAAACACAAAAATAGCTCTGAAGAAGTCGAAACTGGCAACTGATGAGCGCCTCGATGGCTGGATGACGAGGACTGCAGTATCTGTCTGTCACTGTGTTCATGTTCCGTCTGTTGTTAAATTCGAGCTGATGCAGGGTGCACAAGAAGGCAACATGTTTTCACGCCTTCTCTGGACACGTGAGCGTGGGCAAAGAGAAAGCTAGACCTTAGTTACGATGCAAATGGCAACAGCTGCTTTCCAAATATCAGCAGACGCTTGCATTTCCAAATGATGGATCATGACTCTCATCTTCGGCTACGTCCCTCCGTACTTCGTACCAGAGTTCGCCCCCCAGAGGCCCTGCTTACTTTGTTGGAATGCCTGTCTTTCATCTAATCCAAGTATATAGCCCCATAACCGCCACGCGCACAGGCCTTGGATGAAACCATCGCGGTATAGGAAGTCAGGTGCCAGTATTTGGTCGAAGCTGCGGAGAGCGGAATGGTTGAAACACTTCGTGCCAAGCCCATGGCAAGACTCTGGAAACGTGATAGGGAAGAAGTGAGTCAGGGTCAAGTGCGTGAGAGAATCACGATGGTGTCGACGAGGGAGAGAAAACGAAGCACGAGAGTCGAGACACACGGGGAAGGAGCGCCTGAGCTCTTGGCTAAGACCTTGGCTTCTGGAAGGAACGGAACTAAGATCTAGGCTTCGGCTTGACTGCGCGAAGGGGTTGCAAGGGAAGGGGGGCAGAAACGGAAGGTGCAATCAGAGCCCTCAACATGTTGAGAAGTTGACCAACAAGAATTTGCACCACCCAAAGGCCACACGCATTCATTCAATTCATTCACACATGACACGCATGGCATCGTGATTTGCGCTGGCATCTATTCGTCACTCGTTGGGCTCAGAAGACCTCACAATGCATCTACTTTCCAATGCCGTCCATATAGTAGTGCCAACTCTTACTCAACACTATAGGCATCACGCGGCCTGACCGTAGGATACGTTCCTTCGTGGGTTTCCCGTCTTTATATCTACGAATGGGCATATTGCGATTTCCAAGAGCTTCTCGTCTTAAGCTTACTGCTGAGTGGCTGGTGGTACGGATGGCGTCACGATGTCAAATGGCTCCTGACCGCTCAGCACAACATCATGGCCAGTCTTTGGTGTGACTCTGCCGTGGAAGACGCTTTTGGACAACGTTTGGACAAAACGCGCAGATTCCGTTGGAAGGGCATCGTAAGACAAAAGGGGTTTTCGTCTTAACCCATCCACCGATGGCTACCGCCACATCCACCAAAATATTTTACAAACACACACGCACGCACACGCACACGCACAAGAGGGAACAGAGGTCCGTACTGGATGTGACCTCTCACAACTCCAGCTATTCCACTCCTCTTTGATAAAGTAGCTGTTCAATGGAGCACTGGAACAAAGAAGTCAAGCCTAGGCTTAACTTAATCATACACAGTTGGCTTCATCAGATGACGTACTTTTATGATAATGCACGGATTACCATTCAAAAACCAGACTGGTCAGAGCTTTGCTTTGGGGTATCTAATCAGGGCACAAAAACACGTGGAGGGGGTCAAAAGTTGGTCGGAGCTGGCATAATTTTGGAGGACTGGAGAGTGACCCGTCAAATCCGTCAAATCTGTCAAAACCTGATACAAGGATTCTGGGGCATGGACAGGCTGGCAATCTCCCGCTGAAACACGATGGCTGTACTTTCAAAACAAATCGCTGGACAAAGTCAGAAGCCGACGATGACTGGGTATCCTTACGCTCAACACCAATCCGGACTTCTCAGGGCCAGGACAGCAATCACTTTGCGCCAGGTCGCCGGTTCGGGCTATCAACTAACGTCTACCCATGTTGCACCTATATTCGCATGCTTCTGTGATTCTGCTGGTAGTTTGGGAAGTAAGGGAGATCGGCGCGACCAGGTTCGATCATGTTGTCCAAACTCGGCGCCAAACCCCTTGTCTGCACCAATCACGGCGATCCCTCTGCCGTCTCTCTCGGCAGGCTGCGGCCAGATCGGGACGCTGAGTCTTCTTGCTTGGCCCTCCGTATTTCGGATTCCATCACAGCTATTCGGGGTCAGGGGTGCCAGCATAACCTTATGCGGTGCGTCTAGCAATGGGACCCAAGTTCCCCCCCCGGGTCAACGTGACACTCCGGCACGACATGAAGACAAGCCCAGGGGGGGTCACAGGCTACAGGGCAAACCGGAGTGTTTCCCAGCACTGGCACGAGATGTCAGGCCTTGGAGTAATTCATCTGTGGGCGGGTGGTCCATGAGCCTGACCAGTCAATCACGGCAGGTGGACGAGAGTGAGCTGTACTCGGTCGAGTCAAGCGCCGGGCCTCCTACCTGAAGCATTGTTGTGACGGGGGCTAACAAAAGCCCTTGTTGATATAATACACCCGTCCTGCCCGGCCATTCCTACTGCCAGACTTTTGCATGCCAGCCCGGCTCTTCAGATCCCACAATCTTTTATCCTGTTGGTTATATATGTATATATATGCATGTATATTTATATCAACCGTTGCCTTTTTGATTCACGCCTCCATATGTGGCGACCCTGTCACTCTTGATCTACAGTCGGTATTCGCAGGCTCGCATACAGCTCATATGCTTATACCGTCTACCTCCAATCCTTGCCATACTAGCAACAAGCCACGCTTTCCCTTCTAACTGCTTGGCAATCCTTGAGGCTCTCAGCAAAATGATTTTGAAGAATACCTACCCGGTGTTCTTGCTCGCCTCCAGTGCTGCCTGCATGGGGACACGTGCCGCTCGAGCTGAAGCAGCCAATGCGCAGACGTACACAGATAATGTGATGGCGGGAGTACGAGCCCTGAATAAACATTGGTATAACATCCAGACAGGTATCTGGGATGACGCTTGGTGGAACAGTGCAAATGCACTTACTACTTTGGCAGACTTTGCGTCAGTACGGCTTGACGAGGCCAATAAACTCAATATTGGCGGTTATATGCGCAATACGTTTTATCAAGCCCAAAAGATTGACGTGAAGGCAGCAAAAACCGTGAATAAAGCTGGCATGGTCTCGTCTGTCTACTGCCTGGACGGTAATGACGGCTGCATGGCTAAGCGAGAATTCTTGGGCAAGCGTGGCTTTGCCGATTTCATCAACGACTTCTACGACGATGAGGGATGGTGGGCTCTGGCTTGGATAAGGTCCTACGACGTTGCTAGAGACCAGGAATATCTCGATGCCGCGGTTGATATATTTGATGACATGCAAACAGGGAGAGGCACGAATTGTGGCGGCGGTATCTTCTGGAGCAAGAATCGCAACTACATTGCCGCCATTTCCAACGAGCTCTACCTGTCTGTAGCTGCATCTCTGGCTCGCAGAGTGCCGGGAAACACCACGTACAAGACAGCTGCCATAAGTCAATGGGAATGGTTCGAAAAGAGCACTTTGATCAACGAGCAACACCTAATCAATGACGGTCTCGACTTGGCGTGTAAGAACCAGAAACTGCAAACCTGGTCTTACAATCAAGGCGTTATTCTGGGCGGCCTCGCTGAGCTTTATAAGCTTACCAACGACGTCAAGTACCTCGAGAAAGCGGTTCCTATTGCACAAGCAGCCATCAAAGCATTTTCTGTGAATGGAGTTCTCGTCGAGGCCGACAAGTGCGACATCGCCAAGGGTTTTTGTGGTCGGGACGGCGCCCAGTTCAAAGGAGTATTCATTCGCAACTTGCGTTATCTAAACGAGGTGGCTCCTCGCCAGGAGTTCAAGGACTTCATCATTCGAAATGCCGACTCTATTTGGAGCAAGGACAGAACGGACGATAATCTTTTCGGAGTATCATGGGTAGGACCATACTTCAAGGCATTCGGGGCGACGCAAAGCAGTGCTTTAGATGTTCTGGTTGCTGCCGTGGCCGTCTCGTCATAAACCATTATTCCACAGTCACCAAACACACACACATAACGTACTTGCCCCTCGACTTGGAACATTGTTTATCTTGGCTAGAAAATTACAGCGCGAGCAAGATCGGAGTTTCTCTGGGACATGATTGTTTTCAACGTTATACTCATCGCATTGCGATTTTTCAAGATATCCAGGTAGTTATTGAAACTGGCAGATTAGTCTGTACAAATCACAACGGCGCCGTCCTTTACGTGACTGTAACAGAGATTAAATTACTCAATACAACTGATGATGAAACCATTGCTAGATGCAGTAGAACCCGCGGACCTGGGTAGGTACTGTAAAGGCAACTGCGAGCACTGTCACCATCCATTTTGGACATCAACCAACTCTCGTCACTGCTCTCTAGTCAGACACAACGAATGACGCCCATCTGCACGATAGCGTCCTTGTGACCCCGAGAGAAGAAGAGCATGGATTCACGCTAGGATGGATTGAAACAGAACTGATTGTCTGTGGCGCGGGATCCACGCTGCCTCAACCCGGAACTGGCAATCAACAACTAGCCGGCAAACAGGGCTTCCGGCGGCGCACAATACCTCGGGCCACGTTTTCGGACATCGTGGCTCCCCCCTTGTGATGTCGGAGAAGGGGACCAACTGCTACATAAAACGTGAATGGCTGCCTCGTCTGGTCTTTTGTAAAACGCAGTTGTCTGAAAAGAAGAAAGGGGTCTCCCAACGATTCGCCGCCGAAGCCAGGCCATCGTTATTTATGGGCTGAGACAGAAGGTGTGTCCCTGCCAGTCTGGCAAAGGAGCTGGTGTTTCTTTTTTTTTTCGCACCAAGGAAGGGAGGAGAGGATAGGGCAGTTGGTTGTTGCGCACCCCTTTTCTAGACAAGTCTTTTCATGAATGAACGAGGGTTGCTCTGCGCGCTCGATTTCACCTGTTTCTGTGTGACTGAGGTGGTTGGGCCTGAGTCTTGGCCGTCTTGGCTTGGCTGCTTGGTGTTTCAAGGCAAGTAGCTAGTTATTTGATGAACTTGTGTGATCTGAAACTAGGAACATTGAACCCTTTCTTTGCTGAGCAACGCTGTTGTGTGGCTACTGATGACTGATGACACCGATAAGCCTAGCGAAAATCATAGGGTTAGGGTTGAACACGAAAGGTGGGGCGCTTCCCGAAGTCCATTTTGCGCAGATTGCCGGGTGGGATGTGAGAAAAATGGGGTTACGGTGACAACACACTTGGGGAGTTTGTCGTGCTGTGTCGTAAACGCAAGGTGCGCACTTCACCATTTTCCCGTGTTGGCTGACGCCTTTATCATCCTTGGTGTCGTGCTCGTTGTGTTGTTGTGACGAACGCATTTTATGTGGCCGTCTGAAGGATTTGCCGCGTCGCACCATCCCATCCATCCCATCCACCTTTCAGGCAGGGGATGCCACTTGACGACTCTCAGTCTTTGGCGCCTTGCGGGGAATAATTACTCGGTGCTGTCGCCATGGACGCCCCAGATTCGGAGTTCGATGTCAAGCTGCAGAAGATCTCTAGTGACCTGATTACCGACCTTGACCGAGCCCTGACTACGTCCCTCCGCAAACCTGATGGCCATGGCGGAACTCGAGTGCGGTCCTTTGTTAGGGCAAGGGAGACGTTCAAGTCGACTACCATGGTATAGATTTACCCCTGGTCTACATGCAAGTTTCCTCGTGTGGTTTGCGGCACTGACTATTCCAAGATCCTCGACATGTATCAAGAGCTTCCGCAGCTCTTGGATCCCCATTTACCGAAATGGATTCCCATTTTAGCCGACTCCTACTTGGAATACTCCCAAATGCGTCACAGGGTCAAGAAGAATCATGTACAGTCTGGTCTTCTCGTGCCCGTCGACTACGCAATCTGCAGAATCCTATACGGCTTCTGCAAGGTTCGTGGAGAAAAGGTTATAGTTCGCTTTTTAAACGTCGAAACCAGATATCTGGAAGTTCTTCTTTCGGCTATAGAAGAAGCGGAAGAGATGTCACCAGCTGCTGGCGAATCACAGTCTCATGGATGGGAGTGGGAGCAGCGGTATATTGTGCTTCTTTGGCTCTCCCACCTTCTGTTAGCGCCATTTGATTTGTCCACCATTTCGACACTGGATATGGAAGAGTCTGCCGCCAAGCCGATTTCAGGGTTCGAATGGCCCGAAAACCTGCCTGGAATTACTACCAGGGTGATTCCCCTGGCTATCAAGTATCTCTCGTCCCCAGGCAAGGAGAAGGACGCTGCAAAGGCACTCCTGGTAAGGGTAGCCATGCGGCGAGACATGCAGCAGCTCGGGGTCTTGAATGCCCTGGTTCAGTGGGCACTGGCTTCGTTCCGGTCAACTAATGATGCTCCTCTCCAATCGATGTACTTCTACCTAGGTGTATTGTCGTTTTTGGCGGGGGTGCTGCGATCTTCGGCAGAGACTTCGGATATGGACAAGTATCTGCCTTCTGTATTCCGATGTGTTTACGACATCACACTCGGAAATACTGAGCTGTCGAAATCTCTCATCAAACTAGCTGTGGTGAGAAAGATGATTCTGAAAGTCATTCGATCCGTCGTTGTGTCTTTGCTGCGCCAGGATCGACGAAGCATGGCTAATATAGAGATGACTGAGACGGCAATTGGCTATCTGCTGGATAGCGTTTCCGACAACGATACTCCGGTTCGGCTATCAGCCAGCAAAGCCCTGAGCATCATTACCCTCAGACTTGACCCCAGCATGGCTTCTCAGGTCATTGAGGCCGTGCTAGATTCGCTCAATCGAAATGTTCTCTGGAAACCCGCCATCGACGACGTGGGGGAGAAGCCCATACGGAATCTATCGGCCGTCAATCAGTTAGAATGGCACGGCTTGATGCTGACGCTTTCTCATTTGCTGTATCGCCGGTCCCCTCCGGCCAGACAACTGTCAGACATCATTCATGCCCTTCTCCTTGGCTTGTCGTTCGAACAGCGAAGTACATCTGGTGGCAGTGTCGGCGCAAATGTTCGTGATGCCGCCTGCTTTGGCATATGGGCGCTCGCTCGCCGATACACCACGCAAGAACTTTTGGATGTCACCACCACCTCTAAGTTTGCAGCGAATGTGCACCCACGGTCCGGCTCGATTTTGCAAGTTTTGGGCACGGAGCTGGTAGTGACGGCCTCGCTGGATTCTGCAGGAAACATCAGGCGTGGTGCTTCTGCCGCCTTGCAAGAACTCATCGGACGCCATCCGGACACGGTTGAAAAGGGGATCGAAGTCGTGCAGACTGTCGATTACCATGCCGTGGCGAGGAGATCCAGAGCCATCGAAGAAGTGGCCACAAAGGCGACGAAACTGTCCAGTCAGTATGGCGAGGCCCTCGTGGACGCCATACTAGGTTGGCAAGGCGTTGGGGATATGGATGCACAGTCTCGAAGAGTTGCTGGGGCTGCCTTTGGCGTCTTGATCTCTGAACTAGCCCAGCTGGATGCTACGTCGTCATCCTCTCGGTTCCAGCTGGCAATAAAGTCGGTGACCACACGCATACGATTCCTTGCTAAGCGTCAAGTTGAAGAGCGGCACGGCTTGTTATTGTGCTATGCCTCCGTTCTCGACGAGATTTCACGCACTTTTGAAAAGAAACAGGAAGATATTCAGGCTGACACGTTTCTGGTTCAAACCGTGCTCTGTTCCGTACATGATATACTTGAAGATACCCGAACCATGGAATATAGAAAGCCGGGGTTGATTGCCGAGGGAGCCAGCTGCTTAGTCGTGTCTGCTCTCCCAATGCTTCAATCAGCCGTACTCGAGAAGCAACCAGACCTGGCGCTGCTACCCGGACGAGCCCTCCTATCTTCGTCCCATGCACAGCAATACATAAAATCGGCATCGAGACTGCTGAGCAGTCGCTCGTCTCACGAACAGCTTGATAGGCTGATCTCAACTCTGAAGTCGGTCGTGCCGATATGGCTGGCTAGAGATGAACCAGAGACCGTCGAACCAGCATCTGCGGCGGCGTTAGTACTTCTCCTTTTCTCAACAACCAAAGACCAAGAGATTATACTCCGGCAATGGGCCACCATTGTCGCAACCAAACCCACTACACGCAACGCCATCACCGGTCAAGGCTACTTCCATGCACTGGCAATGGCCCAACCTTTTGCCAAGCAACTTTTTCTCGACTCCAATCAGGACATGGCGTGCAGGGCATTGCTTGACCGGTGGGCAAAGGACGATGACATCGACATGAGGGTGGCTCTCTTGCAAAGTCTGGTCCGCAGTCGTCTCTTGCAGGCAGAGCCAAGTGTCTTCCTCAGTCTGCTCAGCGACGGACTAAACGACTACACAACCAATGCTCGCGGCGATGTAGGCTCCCATACCAGGGTACAAGCTCTGCGAGCCGTACGGAGGTTGTGGGGTGACGAATGCTGCTCAGCGTCCAAGTTGAAAGCCGTGAAGGAATCTGTCAAGTTGCTATTCCCATGTATCTTGCGTCTGGCAGCGGAAAAACTTGACCGGGTTCGTCCGGAGGCACAAGCGGTCATAGCCTTGATGATGGAAAAGAAGCATGCATACTCTTCTCCTTTTGGGAGAAAGCCGATGCTAGACGGTGACAAAACATTCAGCGACTCCAAGTCATTTCGGTCCCTCACATTCTCATCCAAAGCGTACTTTAAGACCATTCTTGAATTGGTCATGCCAGAATCCCTGCCATTAGCCCTTGAGACTCCCATGATAGACAGGGCAGGATGGATGGAGCAGCTCATGTCCGGACTGGTCACGTCCGCCGACACAGGAAACGACGACCTGGTCATTGCGAGTCGTGCAGCTCTCACAGACTTCTGTGAAACATCTCAGCAGCATCTGGACATGGTCTGTGAAGCTCTCGCATCAAACTTGCGCAATCATAATGCAGATGACCGCGTTTCAGTGCCTACACTAGAGATAATCGCCTTCCTGTTTCACGTCGGCCTGTTCCAGCGCAGCAGGGCAACAAACCTCGGCCATTTGTGCCTGTCGACGCAAAAAGCAGGCTATAAAACGGGAAACGTTCGGAAACTTGTGGCTTGTGTCAAGGTCTATGGCGGGGTGGCAGGCGTGTCCACAACCGGAGATGGGACGATTGGACAAGACGCATCACAAGTTTATGTAGATGCGGCCAGGAAGAGATTGGGAGCTTTGATGTACCACCCGTGGCCGAGAGTCAGAAGTGTCGTTGTGGATGAGATTTGGGGGTTATCTGGCTTTGCGGAAGTCAATGATGCGGCCAAGTTGACGAGTGTCGATTGGTCTGCTGCTGGAAGGGCACAGATCAAAGCCACAGCGCATGCCTTGGGGATGGAGTGATTCTAGTCTAGAGCGTTGCTCGTCATTTCTGTTGGTCTTCAGCAACCAAGTTGGAACATTAGACCAGACGTCCAACGTCCCACTGTCGGTGGTAACGTTATGAGGTACGGAGTACATGAATGTAGTTACTCCGTACGCGCATCAAAGTCGATGGGGTTCATGTTGCGGCAGAGACTTTGAAAAGTAGCTTCGGCAACCCGACGGTGGCTTATGATTACAATGGCGCAGCGCGCTTCATGCTCAGTGGTAAAGCGATCCGGTGTTCGCTTCCATGTTCGGTCACATCACTTGCAGGGCCATCATGTGACGGGCCACCTCTTTTGCATTGAGCGAATTCAGCTGCTCGATTGCGCATTGTCATGGCCGAGTGGCCATGGCTTTGCGGGAACTTCTGCAGCAGGTCACATTCTCGGGTAACATTTTTAGGAAATGCTTTCCAGACCGTCGGGACGGACCTGCCCCGAGCATTTCCTGGGGCGAACGGGTGTGATGAAGGTGGGTGCTCTCGGATCATCTGAATGCTTGATGATATAATATAAATCAAGCAACGTCAAGGCCGACAGGACATATTGGGGAAAGCATCCCTGGTAATTCTGCTTCGCCTCACCGTTGTAATGGCACAGTTCATCCCCCGAGAAGAGAGAGTATTGCGAGATGTTCGTTGGTTTGATTTGACGATTAGTGATGGCGTGTCATCCCCGCATTAGATTGCAGACATAAAGGGGGCTTGTGGTCATTATTGCATCAAGTATTGCTCGCACAGGACCCTTGGTCTACCACAGAGCTGGTGACGGTAACAGCTTGTTGTTCGACACTGGTTGCCATTGTGCTGATTCAAAAGTCCCCGGCGCAGTTGTGGTCGATTGCCATTGGTCTTATTCGGCCAACAAGGCCAACAGTGTCAAGGAGGTGTGTGTGCGTTGTGTGTGTGTGCGTTGTGTGTGTGTGCGTCTAGTAAGAGTACGAGTTGTCGAGCATTGAGGCAATAAGAAACTACTGGCAGCAACAGCGGGCTTTGAATGGATACCGGCAGTGGCCGTCGCAAATCGTATTAATTTACTCCGTGTCTCTCATCCGACGACAAAAAAAAAACAAGGTCGGTCAGTACGGAGTACTCCGTAACCAGACCCTTGTTTCCCCAGACCTCGGCCACTGAGAGAACCTGCAGGAATGTATCCGTACTGCTCCGTACTGCTTCGTACCACTGCCAAGCTCATTAATTGAGGCTTGGCTCTTGGCCTACGGTGCCATCCATGGCGATCTCCAGACGCCTCTTGTTCTCTTGAATGGATGATCTGATCCAGTTCCCGAGGGTACTGTCGAGGCCGAGCGCCAATACATATTGGCCGCCATTTCGCGAGAGTTTTGTATTTCTCGAGGCAAGAGCCACGACGATTCTTGCGGATGGGTGAACGGTGAATGGAGTACGGAGTACACTGCTGCTGCAATATGTGTACGGTGTACGGAGTACGGAGCATGTAAGTTATAACTATATCAGTAATGTAAGACTTTGGTGGCTGGGACGGTGAGAGGGTGTGGAGACGACACAGTGAAGGGTTAACTTACTTGGTTGGCGACAAACCAGGGTTTTTTTTTGAAGTTTTTTTTTTGGTGATTAAAAACCGAAACTGAAAAGAAAAAAGAACATGGGCTTGGCTGTTGTCTCCATGTCATGTCTCTGTCTCCGACCACTGATTGTTACAACCCCGATTGCGCACAGGCGTTGGGCACTGAAGGGACGTCGCCATTTGCAGACACGCAACGAAGCAGATTGTTGATGAAGTTGAGATGACGAGCCGGGGGCTTCAAAGCCGGACGGGAAGGAGTTGTCCGAGGGCCGCATTGACCGACCTGGGTGCCTCAGTGTCCCAGCCAGGTACGGAGTACGTACTTGGTCACCAAGGGCTTGGCAAGTACCAGTGAGAATTCTCCCCCACCTGCCTGCCAGCTTCAGATCTCATCATCTCACCATCCCCCTGTGTGTCAATGCTTCAAGCTGCACAGAATTCCACTGTTGGGGTCGAAGACCTTCAAACCTCCGAGAGAGACTAATCATTGCATTCGAGGCTCAATATCTCGAGCACGAGCACTCGCACAGCACGCACTCTACCTCTCAGACGCTCCCCCGTCAAGTTCCCAAATGAGCAAAGTTGCTGGCCCAGCCCGCCTCATTTGCCTCCTTGATGCAACCTCATGCATTCCTCCTCGGACAACTGGAGGATTGAACAGCACGGAGTACCCGCAACACCATTGTCTGCCGCGGTTTACGGGGTTTGGGAGTATTGTAGGGGGCAGGGACATATAGAGTATGGATTACGGAATTCCCCATCGATAAATGCCCTGGCCTCGAATGCTGGTACGGAGTAACTACAGCCAACAGCGTAGCACAACATGTTAGGCAACAGCCTTTGCACAGATAAGGGGCCAGAAAGCCAGGCTGTGACTCCCTTCAGATTTCTGAACCCGGGTGTGGTTGCGCAGCTAACTTAACTAGCTGTTGGATGCACCTTGTCACAGTAATGCAGACTGTGGCGCCAGTCCAATAACAGCAGAAGCAGCATACTCCTTCTTTGCCTATTTGCTGTGTGTGAACACATTTCGCTCGCCTGAACACGAAAAGACCGACCGACCCTTTGCATTGTGTGTCATGGCACGGTCGTCTGGCGGATTTGGAATCATTTTGACACGGAGCGTGGCCGAGTGTGTTCATGATGGTCAATGATCCCGCAGCGTTGACGTACCACAACTCATTGTCAACTCGGTGTTACAGGTTTTACACGAGCTCAAACGCTGGTCATAACTGACAGCAGCTTATTTTTCGCCCTGAACGTACTTCGAGGCTCCGACAAGCCAAATTTGCCGTGCAGATTGTATCGGAACGCATCCGAACATTATGTGTGACAATGTGTCAGATGCTCTTTGCTCAGGGGTGGGAAGACGCCCAAAAAGAAGTAGCAAGTGAAGCGGATGGTGCAGTCCGCCCCTAACGTACACAAGATAAGCATATTCAAAGTGTTTCAGCCTGTGCAAGTGGTCTCATGGATGTCGGCGGTGGTATCTTTGCAGCGGGACCAGTCGAGGGCGTGCGATACGGAGCTGAAGAGAGACGGGCTATCATCAGTTCAAGCTACTCCGTAACTACTCCGTACTCCGTACAACTTCTCAAGAATTTGACAGTCAGAGATACCCCCCTGCTCTCCCCGCCTCCGAACTGCAGGGCCAGGGCTTTGAATGGTGGCGTATCCCTGCTCCGGGACTGCTGGCGCATTTCGAATTGTCTCTGGCTGACGTGACCGCTGGATCAACAAGGCCCATGTCTCCATGTCTCCATGTCTCCATGTCTCTCGCGCATCATGATGAGCACAGACAACGGCATGGGCCAAGACCCGGAGCACTTGAGCCAAAAACGACATTGGACCCCAGTGGCGTAACGACTTGACCAAGAGGATTGCTTTGGTCGGGCTGAGTACGGAGTATCACAGACAGACAGACATTAGGACTTCCTCGCTGCTCCGTACAGACTAACTACAAGGCAAGGCTGTGAACAGGTGAGTGAGGATAGCCGTCGATCTCCCGAGTCGCGGTTTCGTAGCAACTGTGCTGCCGGCTTCAAGAAGAATATCTCCTTTTGAACGTTGAGGCAGTGGCTCGGAGCGTGCCGGTCTGGTGGCTTCGGGTGGCGATTCACAGCTCAAGCGGGCATTGTCGCGAAATGACCGGTCACTGATCAGCGGCTCGACGATGAGCCATTGCTCTCTCCAGGGCGGATCGCCGCTCTTCAACGTCTTCAGGAAGCCCACCGCTGGAACCACGGCTAGAAGGAACACAGTCACGAGCTCGAGGCCCGGCCAAGTCGACATCCGGGAAATGTCCGTGTGTACGGAGTATGTACGGAGTACGGAGTACGGAGCAAACTTTGAGAGATTCCTCGTTGATTTATTTCCTCCCAGGTCACCCCTGCCGGCTACTCGTTCGTCCCGCCAGATTACGCACCATTGACCATTGTCAAATCACGACGAGACCATGACCCTGTCTGCATCCCATAGGAGTCCACCAAGCATCCACCAGAACCTTGCCCAAGGCCACCCAGAACTTGTCCTGGACATAACTAACCAGATGTCCCACAGTAGCGTGTCTGTACCACATCCTTCAGCAGATGTGGCGTGGCGTCCTCGGTGCTTCGTGCTTCCAGTCGTCCTGCGGCTCCTAGACGTTCCACCAGAAGCTTCAGAGACACAAAGGCTGGGACCCCCTCGTCTTACCAGCATCGCGTGCCGAGTCGGCCTATGGCCAAGTTCAGCCGCGTCCCGTCACCGGCTTGGGGGATCTTCTGGGCCGGGGTCGGTTACGGGGTTCGTTCGTTCGTTCGTTCGTTCGTTCGTTCGTTGTTGGCGTGTTTGGTTCCTAGCTGGGACAACCTGCCTCCACACCACATAATAATAATACTTCAGACTCCCGCATCCACGTCCCAAGTCGACATGCACTTCTCGATTCCTCCATAGTACTCCGTACTTGATTCTTCATTCGTCGTGGAAATACTCGGGGTGTGGTCAGCAGTACCGTCCGTGGTCGTGATCAATGCGACAGCGGACAACGCCAACAAAGGCTGTGTGCGACGATAACCTCCATGTTGTGTTGAACTTCATCACAGCCCCCAGCTTCGCTGTACCGACCGTGCAGAACCCACAGTTTCGACCTGTCGCCGTAACCAACCTGCAAACGGACTCCAATCCTCTACACATCCTCGCTCGTCGAGCCCAGCCCGGTGCTCGGCGGGCGCGGAGCGAAGTCAACCGCCATGCCCATCTATACAACTGCACCTGATCTGCGGGCCTTCCGCGATGATAAACCGACGCTGCTGGTATGTTGGTGGGCAACCTCCTTTTGCACGCTGATGATACTGCTGCGTGTCCTCGGTCGGTTTATAAGAACGGAACGACTGTTCATCGAGGACAAGATTGCGGCATTGGCGGTGATTCCGCTCATTCTTCGTATGGTCTGCGTACATTTTATTTTGAAATTTGGGACAAACAACGCCAATTTTAGCGACGTGGATCTCACTGCCGAACAATTACATCAGAAGACTGTTGCGAGCGGACTAGTTCTGTTGAGCAGGTTTTTTTATGCTTCCACGTACGTTTTCTCCGGAACGCTCGATTTTATCCCCTTTGGTCGTTGGCTAGTATATAACTTCTTCGTTGGACGAGCTGCTCACTCACTACTTTTCACACCATAGGCTGTGGACGCTGAAATATTGTATCCTCGAGTTCCTCAAACGTATAACAGACCTCACGTGGGAAAAGTCGCATCACACGGCACTCGTCGCGATTCGATGGACGTTACTATTGACATTCATCGCCGTCGTCATTAGCGATTTAGCAGAATGCCAGCCATTCAACGGATATTGGCAAGTTCTGCCAGACCCAGGCGGTCAGTGCCGACAGGGATATGCACAGCTAATTACTATGGCCACCTGCGATATCTTCACTGACCTTCTGCTCGTCATATTCCCTGTTCCTATCATCTTGCGAAGCAATATGGTCGTTCGCAGAAAAGTGCAACTCGTTTTGTTGTTTTCGTTGAGCTTGTCCGTTGTTGCCATCACCATTTATCGAGTGCCTCGCATTATCCAAGAACATGGTCGGCAACAGTACCGATCGCTCTTAGCCTCTGTCGAGTTGTTGTTCGCGACTGCGGCCTCCAATGCGTTGGTCTTGGGCTCCTTCGTCCGTGACCGTGGCGTCAAGAAGCAAAAGTTTCATCGTAATTCTGCCGCCGAATCTTTCGACCGTTCATCCAACCACCGCAGACCAACTCTACATCGACAATGGGGTAGCGATGAAGATCTCGTTAGAGATGTTGGACTGAGCGTTGACGCGGAACTGAGAGGGCAGCTAGACAGTCCAGACACTGAGCAATTCGCTCTCGCAGGAAGTGTGACACATGGTCTTGATCCTGATATCAACTGGCAGGTTTCGAACCGTCGGAGCCACACCGAGCAAAGTGATGACTCACTGCTCCCACGCGACCCGTTGGCAAAGGCGGATCATAGAAAGAAGGGCATGTCATTCCTCGATGTCGGCGGCTTGCTGGAAGAATCTGTGGCAGGCAGCAGCGGGAGTAACAGACGTGGTGGCTACACATCCTCGACTCTGGACCCAAACTCACCCAACAAGGCTCCTCCACCTTCGGTACCAGCTTCCAGCAACGGCGTGCGACGAGGCTCGACAGCTTTGTTGCAAGATTTGGGGGGCTTGCTAGGGCCTTTTAATACCAGAGCCGCCAGAACGAAGAGCAAAGCCGGGACAGAATTGCAGACTATACCACAGTCACGCGAGATACAACCACGCAGTTCTCATGTAAAGCCATCATCGGGACTCATGGATCCGGACAACCTTCCGAAGTGAGACTCTGCCGTGCAATTTCTTATATTTTCTTTTATTTTTTTTGGAGAAGCAAGACTTCCGGGAACATGCCCTGCCAATATTTATTTATTTTTGACATATCCTCGACTCGGCCAAACATGTAGTTGGCGACTAGTTATTGTTTTCATCACATCTAGAGGGCGACGCAATCTCCTCCAGTGTATTTCTTTTTCTGTTTGTTTCTCTTAACGATACTGGTTATCGACAATGGCGTTTGGGGTACATTATGAACCTACATACTGTTAGATAATATTGTCACGGACATATGGGAGATGAGCCAAACGCCTCAGATCCCGTTCGTCACCTGGCTAGTTTACGAGTTATGCGGTGTAAGATGGGGGGCATGGGCATGGGCATGAGCATGAGCATGTTGTATGAATATTCTAATCAGGAAAGGGGTGTGGTGAGAAACGGAACCATGGTGCTATAGTTATACCCGGCGAGAAGCCATGTTTGGGGCGGTCATTTGACAAGATTATGGACATGCTGTGATGGATGGACGTGGTGTTGCATGGTCATTGATACGTACGTACGTACAGTAGATCCAATTTTGAATCAAGCGCAATGCGACTGTTTGTCATAACGTTACGGGTCGAGACTCTTTGTGGCCGCGAGCATCTGTGACTCTTCCTCGCCGCCTTTGTCGCTCTTTCAAGACATCTAGCTTCAGTGCAATTTCGGACGGCACGTTTCTCCCTCTGGTGTCTGACGTGACGAGATATGCTCAGTTCGACCAAGGACCCAATGACTGCTCGAGACCGTGCATCGGATTACACATGTTGATATGGAGATGGGTACGTCTTTGCAAGTCAACTGCTCGCCAGTAGAGGAGATGTGGGCTATTTTCGAAACAACAGATTCCTTGCCCTGTTTTTCGACACATCTCGACTCGCTGTCAGCATGAATGAATGAGCCGCTTCTCACGCAGCCCAGTTGACGGAGCGTGATATACAGACAGGTACCTCATCTAAGTCGAGGCCAGGAACCTCTCTGCTTCATCTAGACCGCCTTGTGCCACTCTATCAACTCGAACGTGTGGAACCGTCTGCTCCAAAAGGAACCTCAGCTGGCATTAGCACCTTCAGGCAGCCAGAGGTTGATTGAGCAGTTTCCATCGTTGGCTTACTTCACAGCATTTCGAAGCAGAGCGGTGAATATACAGTTCTGATTGCAATTCTACCTATTGCGAAACGATAAACCCCTGAAACGCCTCTCATTTCTTTACCCAGATGCTGAATATGTTTCGTCTTCATTTTGCCCGTCGCTGTCGCCCGCGAGCTGCAGCGTGACCGTGGCTTGGTTCCTTGCTTGACCGGTTCCTTGTTTGACCGGGCTTCCTTTGCTCGAGCCACCTTGGCCCCCCATCTCAGACGCACAGCCTGTAGCTGGCATACCGCCCAGCCGTCTCACTCACTCTAATAATCTTGACGACCTGGCCTCTCTTCAGGCCCAGATACCTCGCCACGGGGTCTTTTTGCAGGATTCTCGGCAGCTGCGTCTCCTTCAAGCGGTATCGCTTCAGCAAAGCCGTCTTCTCGTCCCTTGAGAGCAGCACGTGTCGGGGCACCAGCTCATGGTGCGTAATATTCACTAGGAGATCGTCCTCCAGGAAACACTCAATCTTGGCGAGATTCTCGACGCTAGCGAGGGACTTGCGCGCAGCGGGGGACAAGGCGACGTGGGTGACCATGATGCCGGTCTTGTAGTTGTTTGAGATGGTGTATTTAGCGAACTGGCGGATCTGGCCGACACCGAACTGCTTGTCGGTCAAGAACTCGACCCAGACAGGACCGCAGTCGGGACTGGGGTCGGGGTTGGATTCGGTTGCGGGAGGCGTGTTTTTCTTGAGCATGGCGTCGCTGGGCCGGGCCGAGAATTGGAGCTTGGAACGGCTGATAGGCGATGGTTAGTCTTTTCGTTATGGCATCGTAGAACGTAGTTTGAACAACGGTGTGTCTGAGATGATGTCGGTTGGGTGAGACGTACTTCACCGAACCGTCTGGGTTACAGTACTCGTCGCGGAAGCGGTCCAACGATATATTGACTTCTTCATCTGCTAACTCGTATTCCTAGAGCTATATGTGAGTCTAAAGCACCAGGTTAAACAGATTGTATGCCGCTCAGAAAGTTGGTGCGCATCGCTCCGCCGCGGCATCTTGTTGCGACAAAAACGTACCCGATCAGCAACCATCTCGTGCACAGTCTTCCAAGCTTTCCAGAGCCTCACGACCTCCTTGGACTTGGCATCGTTCGGTAGATCCTCCATTGTGGAATATTTAGAGTGCGGCGACCGTCCCTTGCCTGCGGTGTCTGTGTCGTCAAAGGTGCGCAAGAAAAGTCGAGGTTGAACGCCCGTCGCCGTAGAGCAAAAGATGTCGTTGGAAAATTGCTTGCCCTTTTTCGCAGCCTTGCAGCTGGCTCTCGAGTGGGTCCATCCTGTGCCTTGGCGAATCGAAGTTGGCCGGTCATGTGACGCGGAGGGGAGTTCCGGAGTTGTTTGGGTGGGGGTTAGGGGGTTAGGGTTGGCTTGGCTTGACTGGACCAGACCCTGCATGCATGCACTTGGAGAGACTTGGATGCCAGCCAACAAGCCGCCAAGGCCAGCAAGGCCAAAATAGGCCGGCCGAAAAGACCACAATACCGCAACCACACTTTTTTTTTCTCGACGGCCACCTCGTGTCTCCTATCCACCTCAATCTCCTCAACCTCTCCGTACATCTCTAACCCATTGCTTGCGAGGAAAACCCTCGACGGCTTCCAATCGGCCTCTTCTACTCGGTTTTCTTTTGGCACGTCTCTTTCGACAAGTACAATGGCTGAAACTGCTGCACCCGTCAAGACTCAGGCATCTGCCGCCGAGTCTCAGGCCCGACCTACTCGCCCTGACGAGAAGGCCTTTAACGAAGCTCTCGCAAAGGCCGAAAAGGACCACAAGGCATCCATGGATAGACTGGTACGTTTCCGTCCTTGAACCTCCCTGAACCCCCTTTGAACAGCCACACTTTGTAACCTCTTTGCGACATGTACGACTCCGACATGTCTCAAATGCTCAAATGTTGCCATGGGCGCAGGATGCGCAAACTTCACTGCCTGCAGATCTCGCCGTCATCTTCGCTAACCAGGACTCCGCGGATAGAACGCTATCAAAGCCAAGATCGACATTGCCCTGCCCAACAAGAACAAGGATCAGCCCAACCCTACCCAGAAGCGACGCCAGGAACTTATTGCCCAAGCCAACGAGATCCGCCAGAAGCAGGCCGGTGGTAAGAGTGCCCGAACCAGCAAGCTCGACCAGATCAAGCGTCTCGACGAGCAACTCCGCAGCCGTATTGCCGAGCAGAAGACCGCCAAGGCCAAGGTTTCCTTCAAGAGTGCCGAGGACGTCGACCACCAGATTGCTGCCCTCGAGAAGCAGGTCAACTCTGGCACCATGAAGCTCGTTGACGAGAAGAAGGCCCTGTCTGACATGTCCAGCCTACGCAAGATTCGCAAGAACTTTGGTCAATTCGACGACTCTCAGAAGCAGATTGACGATCTCCGCGCCAAGATCAAGGATATTAAGGACAGTATGGAGGACCCTGAGCAGAAAGCCCTATCTGAACAGTACAACAAAATCCAGGCCGAACTCGACACTATCAAGGCTGAGCAGGATGAAGCCTACAAGGGCATCTCAACCTTGCGTGACGAACGCTCGAAGCTCCAGGCCGAGCAGCAGGAGAAGTACACCGCCATCCGAAAACTCAGGGACGAGTACTATGGCCAGAAGAAGGCTTTCCAGGCTTTCGAGCGCGAGGCCAGAGACAAGGCCAGGGCTCGTCGCGAGGCCGAAAGAGAGCAGTGGAAGAAGGACAGCTTGAAAAAAGAGGCAGACAAGGCTCTCGCCGAGGCCAGCTACCCTGCCTACTCTGACGAGATCCGCCGTGCCAACAGCTTGCTCCAGTTCCTTGACCCTACCCACAAGGCCGAGGCAAGAGGCCCTCTCACTGCCGACAGCGGTCTGGGTGCTGAGGCTCAGCGAACCGTTGATGACTCCGCCCTCAAGGGTACCAAGCTGGTCCGAAAGGAGGACAGGGAAGAAGAGTACGCCCCGGCCACGAAGAAGGGCAAGAAGGGCAAGAAGGGCAGCGCGCCCGCTCCTTCACCAGCCGCTGCCAAGTTTTTCAACTGCCCCCCATCTGTTGTCGAAGATTGTGCCTTCATTGGTGTCGATCCCCCCATGGCTAGCGCCGACGTGCCTGCCGTGATTGAGAAGGTCAAGGCCAAGGTCGAGCATTGGAAGAACGACCAGGAGGCCCAGACCCAGCGTGTAAGTGGCCTTGACGAAGAGATGAGTGACCAAGCAGGAACATTGCAATACTGACAAACATGGTCTAGAACATTGAAAAGGCTAAGAAGCAAATCGAGAAGCTCGAGCACGAGGGAACCAATGGCAACGAGGTTGCTGAAGTCACCGAGGGCGTCAAGAACGCCTCTCTCGACGACAAGCAGGAGTCATAAGCTCCTCTCTCCGCATCTACCGTCAGGGTGCAGTTCTATCTGAGCCGGCCCCATGACGTATTGACTTCGTCGTTGAACTGTGCCCGAGCTGTATGGAAGTGCACCTATATAGAAATACTCCGCTAAGCATATTATACATGGGAGAAAAGAAAGGATAGAAAGAGATGCGATGTATTGAATGTGCAAGGGGACAAGGAAAACAAGGGCAAAGTTGAATCATTGGGCTGGTACATGACGAAAGATTCTGGCTGGGTACAGGCGATCATCACGCAGCGGGGGTGTGGCAATTTTTGTTTGCACAAGTGGTGTATTTTGTCTGCAACATAGACAGTCTTCTAGGAGAGAGAAGGACCCAAGGCTGGAAAAAGTTAGCTACTTTGTTCAAGTGTAGTGACTTGCACTCTGGCCACTGTGAAGACGCGTGAGTGTTCGAATGGCGGGAGCAGTCATTGCAAAAAAGCATTTTATCGCCTTGACACAAAAGCCATGTTGTCGTTCTCCTCCGAGCCTATCTTCAGAGACAGATATTCTACCAAACTAGATAAGTAGTTGAAAAGAGCGAATGTCAAGATGCAAGATTCAAAACATATCATCTAATCACTCGTTGTACCCTCCGGCGCCGTTGAGTGCAAGTCATTTGACAACGGCGCAAGTGGGCACAGGTTCGACAGACTCAAGGACCTTCGGTCAAAAGTAGCTGCCCTTGATGCGTCAAGAATATAAGCAGAATCAAACCCCCGTTCAAATGCAAGTCCGCGTAGCTCCCGTGACTGATATGAGGCTTGCTGCTGCTTGGTATAAAATATCAAGCAACGATGAGGAATGGAAATTTCTGCTCTGGGATACATTGGATACCGTCCAGGGTTATTATTGCACTAAGCTGACTTGTTCTTCTGCCATCGAAATACCCGCTCGAAGTCAAGAATCGTCAAATTTAGAACGTCCAACTCCACGCGCCGATACGAAAGTGCAGGTGTCAGCTGATCCTAATCCAAAGCTCATCTCCTGTCAGGAAAAATAAGAGAAAACACTCGTAAAAACTTCTCGCCGTTGATGCAAATGCTAGAACAAACAAGTCGGCATAGGGTCGCACGTCTTCAAAGGTCGTCAGTTGGCCGTAAGGCAGGGTGATAAGTGATGTCGTTCACTTCGTCTTCGTGTTCAAAGAATATACATGAAGTTTTGTTGTCGTGTAGAAACGGAGTGGTAACGCCTGCCGTCCATTTTACCGAAATCCTCCGAAGTAGGGAGAGGATTGAGGTGGCATGTGCGTAGTCAATGGTCGATGAGGCGGTAGTTGTGAACCCCGACGGTCCAATGCCAAATCTCGACCCGGATACGAAGTTGTTGGGAACGGTGTGCCAGACAACGCTGGGACCGCTCGTCGACCCTCGCTGCTGGTGCTCGTGCCCCCTTCAAGACTGCGCCGGGTGGCCTTGCGATGCCCGTTTAGCGCGCTTAGGGGCGGATCTTTGACGGCGGGTTCGTCGTCTGCTGGTAAGGATAATTCCACAAGGCCGAAGAAGTATTCAAGAACTTCAGGATACCTTTGGACACTGGCTTGCCAATCTTCGTCAATACCACGCTTGAGTGCCCCTTGAGCCTCGGCGATTTGGTTTGGATGAGGAGGTGAATTGTAATGGTAGAACGAATGAGCGGTAAGCTGATCCAGGTGTGTAGTATGAGCATTTTTCCGTCTCTCGGTAAGCAGACGAAAATACTCCAAGACGTAGTCTTGAGCATGACCCCGGACCCAGGAACTGTTCTCGCCCCGTCAGCAATTTCGTGATTGATAGACCATGTCGGTCGATGCAGCTGTGACTGACCGTATGTCATTGTACACCGATCTCATCATATGGTCCTCGGCTTGCTGAATGGCCACGTCTAGACCTCGGGCTTCACATTGACAAGCCAAGGTGGCCGGAGCATGGCATATTGCGCAGTTCGGGTCCATGGTGACGCAGCCCTTGGGAGGCTTTGATGTCAAGGCTCTGAATTCCATCTTAGTACTGGGTCAAACGCGAATATGGTGATGATGATGCCTCGGGCACAATTCTATAGCCGGGTCGGAAACATAGCAAGGCCAAGATATTTTCTTGGGGACGAAAGGTGAGCCATCCAAAAGCTCAGGATAACGGCATCCGCCAAATGCCCGTAGGGCTGTCTTCGAAAAAGCAATCTCGCAGTCCTCTTTATATTGGTAAGGGCCTGAATCAAGCTATAACATTGAAGCTTGGGCGCCTTCAGAGGCGACAGCTAGGCAGAAGAGTGACGGGACACACAATATTGGTGGGCGTAAGGAGTGAAAAGTAGTGGCAGGAAAAGGGGGAGAGGAAATCGGATTGAGGGAAGTGGTGAGCAACTAACCTGCTGGACTAGAGTGGTGCACCTACCTAAGTACGTAAGGGAGGACGGACTGCACAGAAAGGTGTGACCATGAGTGGACAGTTGGAAGCAGAAAAATCATATGGCGGATATGAGAGCGGTTGGCGTCGCGTGTCAATGGCTAGCCTCCTGCAGCTCTGGCACCACTAGCAGCCAACCTCTGGCAACCTATTGGGCTCGCGGCCCGGTGCCGAGCTGGGCGGAGGAGGGAGGACAGCGACGATTGAAGTGATGGGTGATGGATTGCCAGAGGTCCAGATTGCTGCTTGCTTAATGCCTTGTCGAAGTGTACCACTTGGCTGGCTGTATGGAGAGCCACGACGTGACGAATCAACCAGTACGTATTTGTTGAAAGGTATCGCAGTAGAACGAGAAATGAGATCGAGACCAGTTGGCCCGGCTTGTGCGTGCGGTGGAAGCGGTGGTGCCACGTCTTGGAAGGTTGTCGTGGCTTTACATTGAGTTCCTCGCACCTAGCTGCAAGCCGTCATGCACCACCGCCCAACGCTTTTGCCAGGTTGCAGTTGCATTCTGGGCCCAAGGTGCCAAAATGGGGCTGCTACAACAGGCGGATCGGGCTGGTGGAAATGGGGAGACGGTGGAATCTCGAGCTCAGCATTCGGATGGTGTTATCGATGTGCTATCGATGTGTTATCGATGTGTTATCGATGTATTATCGATGTGTTATCGATGTGTTATCGATGGGTGGTGTCATGGTGCAACAACGAGGCCTGGTTGAGGAACGGGCCGAGCTCTTGGGTCTCGGGGAAGATGTGTGCCAACGTCATCTCTAGGGCATACAAATTCTGTATGTGCGGGTCGTAGACGAAGACTTGAGGCCTTTCAGAAGATGGCCAAGATGTGAGAGTCGAGAGGACCAAGAGAGGCGGTGTGGGGAAACACGGGATGCAGGTTAGTGAGGCGAGACCGTCCGAGGAAGGAGCCATCACATCTACTCCGTACCTACCCTACTTCAAACTGGACTCGCACCTTCATCGTATTCTAGCCAACGAGCTTGACAGTATGAGCACTTTCCTCATGCCAAAGAAACCAAGCTAGCGTACGGAGTACCTGCATCCAAGATCTCCCCCAGTCGCTTTCCTTCCATGTGCCCTTAGAAGGTTGGCTTGCTCTTATTGGCTGATAGGAATCGATGGCTGGTTGTTGGTTGGTTGTCGAGACCCTCCAGTGACGTCTGAGTCGCTGACCCACGCTCCTTCCTGTTTGTAGACGAACGGACTGACTGGAGACTGGTAAGATTTTGCCCATAAATGCTCATCAAAACCCCATCTCGACATCCTCGATTGAATCCCCAACAACCATCACTTGCGGCCCTCATGCCGCTCCTGCGATCGGTAACCATACGCCAATGCGTCCGTAGGAGTACTCGGGCGACCCCAGCCTGCTGCCTAGGCTGGCAATCACGATGCGCATACAACTCTTCGTCACCAACCTCGCCTAACAATCTTCCCGAGTCACGGCTAAACCCCAGCCCCGACGACTATGCCTCTCCCAACTTTGCAGACAGGGCCGACCTTACGATTTACGCTGGAAGAGGCGGCAATGGCTGCGTGTCTTTCCTCCGCGAGGCCTTCTTGCCGGATGGTCCTCCGAACGGCGGCGACGGCGGAGCAGGGGGGAACATATATATCCAGGCGGCGCATGGCGAAACATCGCTGCATAAACTAGCCAGAAGACGGTTCATTCGTGCGGGACGTGGCAAACACGGCCAGGGTAGCGCAAAGGGCGGTGCACGCGGGGAAGACGTCATCATCACCGTGCCCGTGGGAACAATAGTGCGAGAGCTCGAAAGGGAAGATGCTGCTGCTGAGGAAGCTATGAACATCAAGGCCTACAGAGCATTGCAAAAGCAGAAGAGAAAGGAGGAACTTCTTTTCCAGGAAGAAAAAAAGAAACGCGAGTGCATGCAGGAGCCGAGTGAAGACGAGCTTCTCGACAGGAAAGGTCGTCCGAAACAGGCACCAGAAGACGAAGACGAAGATCTCGAACTCGACGACCCATCCCGCCGGAAATGGCTCTTGTACCCCGGAATGTCCAAGTCTGAAATGAGAAGCGCCTCTTTCCCACGTCTCCCGCGTCGTCACCCCTTTCTCCAACAGCCACCCTCCCCAATCTATCTCGACCTGTCCCGCCCTACACCTCGACCCATCCTCCTTGCTGCAGGTGGAATAGGTGGCCTAGGAAACCCACACTTTACCTCGCGAGAGCACCCCAAGCCCGTTTTCGCTACAAAGGGCGAAGAGGCTGTCTCCATGAAAGTGACACTGGAGCTGAAGTTACTCGCCGACGTAGGACTTGTCGGCCTTCCAAACGCGGGTAAAAGCACGTTGCTGCGGGCCCTGACAAACAGCCGTACCAGAGTAGGCAGCTGGGCATTTACCACGCTACAGCCAAATATAGGGACTGTGGTGCTGGATAAGTATTCCGGGCATCCTACGACGAGAAGTATTCGGAAGCCTAGTACAGATGCGGGTGAACCATTAGACACAAACCTCGAACCCAGAACGAGGTTCAGTGTTGCTGATATCCCGGGACTCATCGAAGGCGCCCACCTCGATCGCGGTTTAGGAATCGCCTTCTTGCGGCACGTTGAACGAGCAGGCGTGCTTGCCTTTGTTATCGACCTGGCTGCCGAGAATGCGGTCGTGGCCCTCAACGCACTATGGCGGGAGGTCGGACTCTATGCCCAAATGCGCGATGAGGAAGACCGCGGTCGCCAAGCCGAGTCCCGCGTGGATTGGGATTTCGCACCAGACTCGCCCCGAAGACCCATCAACCTTATGAACACAGAATATGGTAACCCTGCGCCGTTTGACGAAGCTTCGGCCCAACCGGGGCTTCACATCGCCGGGAAGCCGTGGTTCGTCGTCGCCACCAAGGCGGATCTGCCTAGCACCCAGGAGAATTTCAAAGAGCTGAGAGCATATCTGGACAGGATCACTAACGGGGAAGTGGCGCATCCGAGTGGTGTTGAGGGGGCTTGGACTAAGAAATGCGCTGCAATTCCTGTGAGTGCGATTCATGGACAGGGCGTGGATCGGATAATTCACTGGACTATAGGACTACTAGATGAGTAGAAATGAGGAAAGGGACATTTTAGAAGACGGAAGTCTAACTTATACCGTCACCACTCTGGACAATAGTCCACGTACAAAAAGATTCAACACCGAGTTTGCCATCTCCACGTTCAGTACATGACCTTTCCTACCCCTAGTTTCCCGGGGCCCAAAATGAAACACATATCCCATCATGCATCTTCAACCTCGCCCCGTACATTGCCTTTCATTTATTCAGGGGACGGCAAATCTTCTACGTCAGCGCTGTCCAGGGGCTCCTCTTCCTTGACCTCGCTCTCCGCTTGCCTACTCCCACCGGACTGAATCTGCTTGTGTTTATTCAAAGTATTGTTGATCAAGGGCGTTGTGTCGTTGAAGATCCTCAATAGCATGGCAGCCCTATCTTCCTTGGGGAGCATAAGATTCAATGAATGAATGCTCTTCCACAGCGGCAAGGCCATTCGCTCTGTAAACTCGGCGTCGCCTGCTTCGGGCTCAATACGAAGCACACAGCATCCCATGCCGACGTCACGAACTCTCTCGCCAATCTCGTCAAAGTGTTTCCACTCCTCGTCTGCAATGCGAGGGAACATTTCGATGAGGAGCTTGCGAAGAGTCTCCTTCTTGCGGAGGTGAACGACACGCGGTTCGCCAACGTAGCCCTGGACGATGGGCATGCCTTCGGACTGGATGCGCCAGCGGCACACTTCGGCTGAGGGTGCGTCCTGCTTCATGTACATGCGCACCCCACCGTGGACGAAACGAACGCCACGCCCTTCGTTTTCCGTGAGGATGTTGCGGATGAGGGCTGTGGTGTAGTAGATGGCCTTGGCGGGCTCGCCAAGCTCATTGCGCACCATGTAGCGGTCGTCGGGAAAGCGAGCGGAGAGGTTGTAGAATTGCTTGATATTCTGGATGACGGGGTGGGATGGGTCGAGATACTTGAATGGTTCTTCGGGGGGACCGGCTTTCTTGGGTTTGGTGACACTCTCGGCGGGTTGGACCAGCGGTGCGGGTGTAGCAACAGCAGAATCTGTTTCGGTCTTCGCCCTTTTGGTTGACTGCTGCTCGCCGCTGCCCTCTTCGAGCGCTCTCTTGGTGCCGTTTGTGCCGGCTTTATCCATAACAACGTCATCCTCTGGCTTGGGTTCCGTGGTCTCGGTAGCCTCCGTGGTAGCTGGGACCGTAACGGCCTCAGATAGCTTTGTCTCCTCCTCAGAGGAAGCTGCTGGCTTGCCGTTGGTGGCCGCCGCCGCCGCAGCAGCAGCAGCAGTCTTGGGCTCGTTCTCGTTTCTTGCCTTGAAGTCAGTCTTCTTCTCCAGAACAGTGATAAAGAAACCACCAGTGTCCTGGAGGTGAGGGTAGACTCTCATGCAACGCTCCAGTGGAAGGTCGTAGCACTCAGTTCCTTCCAACTTTGGGAACATAGTCTGAGAAACACGACCAGGCACTACACCGTCATTTTCCTCCCGAGCAAATTTTTCAACTTGCTCCCAAGTATCCCACATGCGATTAGATTTGTCCATTATCTTCCATTTTTTCATACCAGGTCTTCTCACAAGTGAGGCAAGCTGTTCACTGCAGTCGAGAATCTCGACATTTCCGAGACCTCCACATCGCTCGATTGCCGATGCCACAACAGACTCGTTCTCAACAGGGTTCATACTGCAGGTCGAGTAGACGACTCTGCCGCCGACTTTGAGAAGTTGCAAGGACCGAACGAGGATTCGAATCTGGGTGGCGTGCAGACCAAGAGCGTTACCGGGCTGCCAGTCCTTCCACAGGTTGGCATTCTTTCGCAGGGTCCCGTCGCCAGAGCAAGGGACATCGGCCAGAATACGATCGAACTTGAGGTAAGTGGGCTTGGCCGTGGGATCTGTTGAGGGTAATTTCAGTGAGGGAAACTGAGTGGCATCGTGGTTGGTGACGATGAGATTCGGCGACGACAAACGCTTGAGCTGGTGGACAAGCATGTGTCCGCGCTTATAGTCGGAGTCGTTGGCGATGAGGAGCCCAGTGGCGCGACCATTGTCAGAAGGGTCAGCTTCCAGATCGGCCTCAATCTCGTCCTGAGTCTCGTCCCCAAGATTCAGCCCGTCTTCCGTGGCAAATTTGCGCAGAACCTTGCGGACACGGGCCTCCTCACCCCGGTGAATCATCTCAAGGAGCTGGGCGGACTTGCTTCCTGGAGCGGCGCACATGTCGAGGACGACCATGCCAGGTCGAAGATCCATCAGGCAAGGCGGAATCATGCTGACCACCTCTTGTCTGCTGATGTTGCCGACAGAGGTCTCGGAAACCAAAAATTTCTGGAATGCAGAGAAGGGCGGGAACTTTCGCACAACGTTCTTGGGAGTAGTCATCCACCAGGCAAGCTCATCGGGATACCATGGCACCGGCTTCGGGGCCTCAACTGGTCTGCCATCGTGATGCTCGATTTTCGTAATCTCGGGGATATATCGTGTCTGAAGGAGTCTTTTGACGGCCAAGGCGTGTCTGCATTCAAGTGAGCACGCGAGCGCAATCCAAGGGAACGAGAGGGCAAATTGCAGAGGCCTACCCTTTGGAACCAGTGAATCGGAAGCTATTGGGCAACTCACGCCTCAGAGCCGCCCAATACTGCTGCTTTTCCTCCTCGGGTAGTTGAAGCAGAGCATTGTAATACTCCTCCAGCTTCTCGTTATTCTTGTCGAAAGGTGCATAGTCGCGCCAGCCGCCGTTGGCTTGAGCACCACCGCGGCCACCTCCACCACCACGTCGCCCTTTACCCTAAGTGAAGAGGGAGGTTAGCATTGGGTTGGTGTGTAGGTTACAATTGGCCACACACGCGACTCACTCTGAAACTCTTCTTGCCCATTGTTGTGATGTATAGATGGGTGTAGTCGAGCTGTCAAAGGAAATTTTCCGTTGCCCCAGAAAAAAGTTGCTGGCACAGGCAGACAGATCAACTGGATGCCCCGCAGGGTCACGGTTCAGCCTTCAGATGGTTAGGTTAAGTGGCGCAAAGGAAAGATTTTGTAATGTAGTACGCAGAACAATATCACGTTGCATTGAATGATTGAATGTCCGAAAATTTTTCAAGATTCTTGTGGCGGCAGTCTCAAGACAGCAAGATCGACTGCTTGACAATTGGAGGGGGGAGGAGGGGAAGTATGACAATTGCACGATTGAAAACGCACGTATCTGGACATGGCGAAATCATCAAACCCTCATCAAGCTAAAGCTTATGTGACTATGTACGGGGGCTCCTGATGAAACTAACAACACCGCTGCAATAGCCCACAAGGCTGTCTAACCGGTTGCACTCCTTCTCCTGGAAGCTCTTCCAATGTTCCAATGCTTTGAGAAGAGCCTCGCTTTCCATTACAACATCAAAATGGAGGCGAAGAAATACTGTCATCCAAGCCTGCGTTAGCTCATAATCCCGTCGAGCCTTGAGGAGGGTGGTGAGTGCTCGAATGAAATGGAGAAGCTCGTTCGACTCGTCATCACCATCCCCAAATGACAACGAACGAAGCTCGAGATCAGCGCTCGATGGCGACAGTGATTTGAGGTGGTCAACAAATGCGCCATCTAGAATGATATTAGTACCATGTAGCAGGAAACGATGCGAGCATCTCTCGCAATAGACGGGAGGGATAATACGTACAGTCGCCCGTTTCGGCACCCTGCCGTAGCTTCGACGAAAAAAGTTCTTCGAACCGAGCTTTGTCTAGTTTTGTGATGCGAGACTTTGACTCGTCTGTAGATTCTGCAGTGGTCTGCGATGCCGGTACCTTGGAATTATTGCTCGAGGGTAGGAAGAAAGGAGCCTTTTCAGGAGCCTTTGGCGCTTCGGTCGGCTTGTTTCGCTCCTTTATCAAGTCAAGATGGAGCAGTGTTTGCCATCTGCTTTTTGGGACCAAACTCAGCGTGGTAAGTTCTGAGCTTAGCTGGTCAATAGTAGGAGCAATGGTGGCATCGTCGACATCATCCTCGTCGTCCTCGAATGCTCCCTCTAACAAACCCTGATTTCCTTCCCCAGATACGGTCGGCGTGGAACTCTGTCCAATCTCATTCTCTGATATTTGTCTTGTAGGGACATGCTTAAAGAGCGATTTGTTGGTCCAGATTGCAACACCAGGTTCGTCTTCCAAACTGGCAGCCAGATATTCGCCAGTAATGGACATGTCCAAAGCTGTACATGGTTTATTTAACCGGATTGCATCAATCAGATGACTGGTAGGCAGGTCCCAGACTCGAATGGTCTTGTCGCTTGATGCGGCAATTATCCATCGACCATCACTAGAAAAACATATGTCATTGATGGAGTCCCCCGGGCCCCAGAACTCACGAATGGTTCTCTTGGTTTCCATGTCGACAATGCGTATTGACATGTCATGACACGCAAACGCTAATAGATTATTAGCAGCATGGTATCTGCATGCTATGGGGTAAGTCATTGGCGCCCAGTCCAGTTGATCCAGCAGTGCTCCAGTCAAGAAATCCCAGAACTTAACCTTGCCATCGGACGAACACGATATAACCATCTTGTTCATAGCATCGACAACTAGCCCCATGACTGCCTTTGTGTGTTTTCCGGTACCCGGAGGGAACTTCTGTCCCCTGCTGGCCTGCAACTGTGCGACATCATCTGCCTGCCTCAGCTGCTGGATTCGAACTTGCCGAGCTTGCGAAGGCGTCAGTCTGGACGGGAATCTCTGCCGGTGCACACCTGATTGCAAATTGTACATATCGATGCTGCCGCCTTCAGACCCAATGACGGCAAACGTTCCGCAGGGGCTGATGGCAACTGACGACACACTCGTATCGTCGCTAGTGGGAAAAGCCCAACGTCCTGCTCGTTTGCGACCCCAAAACCAGGTTCTCGCACGAGAGCTTCCCTTGTGTGCAGTGACTACACTCTCCCAACCAGTCATTCCACTAAGCTCAGCATCGATCTTCTTCTTGCTATCGCCATGACCTTTTTGCCAAATGGATTGATTGCCTGGTATAGCGCCAATGCCACCATCTCTGTTGAGGGACATGGCGATGCTTGTAATTTCAGGCGCTTTGAGATCCTCTAGCAAGGTCGTGGGACCATGAGCCAATGGGTTGGAGGCTAGAATACCAATTTTTTTGGCCTTTTTGCGCAGATGCCCCTGACTTAGCTCTGTGCTCTGGCCGTCCCTTCGCAAACTCCATCCCCAAAGGCTTCTGTCCCGGCCACCACTCAGAAGCCACTTGTTCCCAGACTCGGCGCCGTCAAAGTCAGTGGGCACGAAGTGCAAGCAATTGACAGGTCCTGCGTGACCACTTCGAGAGTGAAGAATTCGTGGTATCGGCGAGAATGGTGTAGTGTCAAAAATCCAGGTCTTCAGCGAGTTATCGAGACCACTCGTTACAATGACGGGCTGACCTGCCAGAAACTCCACTTTGCTGATGCCTCCTCGGGCGCTGTTGGCATCACGAGATGGGGGATTGTGGGCGCTTCGTAGCACGCCCATCACTCTTCCACCCTTGTTCAAGTCCCAGAATGTGACATCGCCAGTGGCAGTGCTGGTAGTAGCCATGACGCCGTCCTTTCTACCATTGTGGCCTGCACCAATTCCGTCTGACCTGAAGGATATCGAGTGGACCGGAGCCTCGAAGCTTCCGGCTTCTATCTGAATCACGGGCCTATCCATTAGGACATTGGTGATGATCAAGGCGCCAGACGAGTAGGCGATTGCCAGCAGAGACAAAGCGGGACTAGGTTCTAGGCAAGTTACAGCGCCGCAATCGGGGCCTGGAGGGAGGATAGTGTATATCAACTTCCCAGTGCTAACGTTCCATATCTCTACCCATCCGTCCTTGCGCCCAACAAAAATCTTGTTCAAGAATGTAGGCATGCTAATGACGCCGCCAGTAATTTCGTTTCCTTCTTTGTTGTTCGCCATTGTGTTGATTGTTGTATAGTGTTCTGAAGTCATGCTCTTAAAGATTTCGATTCTCGTTGAAGCGCATGCAACTATCCAACTACCAAAGACCAAGATTTGCTGGATAGGTTCGGCCAGGTCAGAAGGGAGTTTCATCTCGTTTACTTTCTTTCCACGCTGGAAGACCCAAAAACCCTGTGATTCTCCATTCTGTACATTCCCCCATGCTGCAAATACTTTTTCTTTCCATGCGAAAGTAGCGGTAATGTTGGCTGGTGTTTGAGGGCGAGTGACAAAGACAAGATTCAAGCCTCGGCGGAGGTCGTACGTCTGGAGTGCCTTACCCACAGATGTCGTTATTTGAAATGTGGTTTTGCCCAGCGGTAATGACGTGAATGGAGTACTTGTGGGCGATACGAGACCAATTGTCTAGATGACTGTCATATTAGCAAATCGAAGGTTCAGGCGAGTGGCGGGTGTCAAACATACTCGGTAGGGCGCGAAGATACGGGACGAATTGGTCGCTTCTTTAACGGGAGATACCGCAGACGAAACCTTCTGGCGCTTGAACAGAGGTCCCTCTGGGATTGGATGTGGCATCTTCAGCAGAAAAGAGACGAGCAGCTCGTTATCGACAGCATCAACGTCGGCATCAGGCAAGGCTTGAAATGGTGGACTAAGCACCGCCGTCTAGAAAAATTTGGGCGGTGAGGATCATGAGAGGCTTTTCTGCCGGATATGGCCCCACCTGGGGCACAAGGTTCACCGACCAGACTTGGACATTTGATATCTGCTCCAAGCGGTACAGCAACTCTTGACCAGGCCGGGTTGAGTACCTAGTAGTAGTTATCTTGTTGCCGGGGGTGGGGGTAAATGGGTGCTCATCTAGCATTCGGTGCTCTACGCCTTACCCGTATATGCGTTGACTCCTACCGAGTTGACTCGCTCATGGTTGTATGTGACTTGTTGAAGACTGAATACGTTCAACAACTGAGGGAACGAAAGAGCAGATTGGTCTGCCAAGAAGCAGCTTGTTGGCCTTTCCAACGCTGTTGGTTGGGCTAAGGCCGTCATCATCCCATCCATCCTCAACTACGGAGTAGTTAGACCAAGCGAGTTGACCCCTCCGTTCCCACTTTGCCCGTCCGGTTTCGCCACCCAGGTCCACGACTTTATTGATCCGGCTTGGTCTCAGACAGGCTATCAAGCTTTTTTTACATCAGGAGCTCCCGTGCCAGTCCACTATCAAATGATCCGCCATGGATCCTCCGGAGCAGCCCAATCCTGCCGCCAACAATGTCTCTATAGACGACGCCAGAGACCCGTCATCTTCCAGATCCTCGCTTTCCTCCACACATTGGGAGGTTAGACCAGGTTTCTCTTCCTCTAGCGCAGCCGGCATTGAACAGAAACGACCATCTCGCTTCCAACACGGTCAGCAAGAGCAGCAGCGGCAGCATCGACACCAACAAGGCCGACCTACGGCTTCAACCTCGCCCTCACCCTTGCCCTCGCCCTCGCCCTCGCCCTCTCCTTCCCGTTCCCACTCTCGCAAAATCTCGGCGTCCTCTATTACAGCCTCCATCACTGGCAGGAGAAACCGTTATGTTGACTCTGTTCACCCCGATACCAGTTCTGAGCCATCTTTCCTCCCCGTCGCCTCAGCCCAGCCGACCCCCATTCCTTTAAAGGGTGCTCGTCCCCGACATTCTCGAACCCAATCTGGCATATCGGACGCCGGCAGCGACGTGCTTGTCTTTGGGGAATTACACCCTTCGCCGCCTCATTCGGATATCTTGCGAGTTCGTACTGGGCTGAACGCAGACAACGCAATCTATTTGTGGGTGCCAGACCCTGCTCTGACCTCGCAGTCTTCTCTGTCGGACATTCAGTCTAGGCGTCTATCTAGCACTTCGATATATTCCCTTGCCGCTGCGAGAGGCATCGTCAACTATTCTTCCTCGGCCCACGGCTCTGACGCTGGAGCATCCTCTCGTTCGGGTTCTGGCCTCATGTCGTCAAGCAAAGGAGGACCTGACGGCACACCGCCCGAGCCTACTTTGCCCACGTTGGCGGCTGCAACCTCAACTCCAACTGGATCCAACGCCAATGGCCAGCACAGTGTAACCACACGAGATCCTCCCCCACAACCCCTTGATTTGATGAGAAGAAATCAGCGAAACGATTCCAATATGCGTCCACAACCCGATAGATCTCGTAGTAGGGTCAAGAGACGTTTTAGTGGGAGCACCGCAACTAGCACCCACAGCCAAGGAAGCGACCGTGGTACGCACCGCGAAAAGGAAGAGGGTAAACCAAGACCAAGCAAGCCCAGAAAGATTTGCCTTATTTGTGTACTGATGAGTGAACAGCGAAACCTGCCCCCTGGGGCACAATCGGCATATGTGCATTGGATATTAAAGCAAGAAGCAAACCTAGTAGAAATATTCTTAACCGTCTCATTGCCAATCGAGATTTTGATGTCGTGGTATTTGGTGACAAGGTCATCCTCGACGAAGGTACGTGGAATCTTGCGTCCAGTGTCATCCTCCCTCCCCTTATTCTCTCTTTATGTTCTCTCCAAGCCTCCTAGCCGTGAAGTCAAAAATAGTGATCAAAAGAAGCTAATCTTGTTGTGTCCAGAGGTTGAGAACTGGCCTATATGGTATGATATCTTTTGCCCCTTGTCGGTGAACACCAAGAGCTGAGTGGCCAAGACTCCCTTGTGTAAGGGTGTGAGAACGACTCATTCTGCTAACATGCGATCAGCGACTATTTAATATCGTTCTACTCTGACGGGTTTCCGCTGGACAAAGCTATTGCTTACGTCAAGGCCAGAAAGCCGTTTTGTGTCAACGACGTGCCTATGCAGAAGGTTTTGTGGGATAGGCGTGTATGCCTTCGCCTTCTCGATATAGTTCAAGTTCGCACACCAAAGCGTTTGGAAGTGAATCGTGATGGTGGTCCCCAAGTTTTGACACCAGAAATGGTCAAGCATATCAAAGATATCTCTGGCATCATCGTGGAGCCGGTAGACTTTGCGAAGGCAACCCGACCGACTACGGTTGAGCTTATTGACGACGGCGATACGCTAAATGTTGATGGCCACGTTCTAAAAAAGCCTTTTGTCGAAAAACCGACCAGCGGTGAGGACCATAATATCATCATCTACTTCGCCAAAAGCTCTGGTGGTGGTGCTAGAAAATTGTTTCGAAAAATTGGCAACAAAAGCTCAGACTATGTTGCTGATCTAACGGTACCTAGGGCAATTTCTGAACCCGAAGGAAGCTACATCTATGAAAGCTTTATGCAAGTGGACAACGCTGAGGATGTGAAAGCATATACTGTCGGGCCGAGTTATTGCCATGCAGAGACCCGCAAGTCTCCAGTCGTAGATGGCATTGTAAGGCGGAACACCCATGGCAAAGAGTTGCGATATGTCACTAGTCTTAGCGCCGAAGAAAGAGAGGTGGCGAGTCGAATTTCGACGACATTCGGGCAGCGTGTCTGTGGCTTTGATCTTCTCAGAGCAGGCGGAAAGAGCTATGTAATCGACGTCAATGGCTGGAGTTTTGTGAAGGACAACGATGATTACTACGAGCGCTGCTCCAATATCCTTCGAGATCTCTTTGTCAAGGACAAACTACGTCGAGGAGGGACAACACCACCACTTCCGTCTCCAGAAACAACAGATGTCGACCCCTTGGCTAAACTCGCACAGCCGAATAAGGACCGCGAGCAACAAGCACAACCTACATCCGCAGCTATATCAAGGTCGACAAAGAAACAGGCAGCAGCAATGGAGCATCAAAATGCGGATCCTGACCAGACAATCACGAGCGAAGCAACATCCCCTCGTCCCGAGAGCACTTTCTATTCGACGGCCCCAAGCACCTGCACGAGTCCGCTCCTACCGCCTCCTTCAGAGTTCGCTTTACCCGGCACTTCCACAGCTGCCTCATCTGTGCCATCTGGATTTATGTCTGCTCCACCAGCTCAAGCACCAAACGAAGAAACACCAGCCCAACCGCCGCCTCTGCCCAAGCATTCCTGGAAATTGAAGGGAATGGTCTCTGTCATCCGACATGCTGACCGTACGCCAAAGCAAAAGTACAAGTTCACATTCCATACCGATCCATTCATTGCCCTTCTCAAAGGTCATCAGGAGGAAGTGCTTCTCATAGGGGAAGCTGCTTTGGCAAGCGTGATTCAAGCTGTCGATGTAGCCTACGAGGCTGGCATTGAAGATCGAGGAAAGCTTAGGGCTCTGCGCAATGTATTAGTGAAAAAGGGTAGCTGGGCAGGCACGAAAGTACAGATCAAGCCAATGTTTCGAAAAGAGAAGCACGATGAGGTACCTACCACTGTCGAGGTGTCCGCGGCGCTGAAGACGGCAAAAGCCCTTTCGGAAGGCAAGGTTATGGATGGGGAAAGTGGTGGCAGCGAGTTGACGCCACGGTCTAGTTCCAAACGACATGACTCCCTATCTGGAGTTACCATGTCCAAGTTTACGGCTGCAGAGGAAAGCTTGGTTCTTGACAAACTTCAGCTTATTGTCAAATGGGGTGGCGAGCCAACACACTCAGCTCGATACCAAGCGCAAGAGTTGGGGGAAAATATGCGCAATGACCTGATGCTCCTGAATAGAGACATTTTCGATGAGGTCAACGTCTTCAGCAGTTCCGAACGACGAGTGAGCGCAAGCGCTCAAATTTGGGCCTGCTCATTCCTAGACCGAAATGACTTGCCTGAAGATTTTATCACCACGCGAAAAGATTTACTGGACGACTCAAATGCCGCCAAGGACGAGATGGACAAAGTGAAGAAGAAGTTGAAGGGTCTACTTCGCAAGGGCAACGAGCGCCCAGCGCAATTTGCCTGGCCAGAAAATATGCCCGAACCTTCTGAGGTCCAAACCCGGGTAGTCCAGCTCATGAATTTCCACAGGCGCGTCATGCAGTACAACTACGGCAAGTTGTACAGTGGTGCAACCTCTTCTCTTGGCGCCATCTCGAACCCAAGCTCAGAGAGACTTAGCATGGAAGGCTCTTCGACATCGATATCATCTCTTTCACATACAAATGCCGTTAATAGTATCCAATCCCGATGGTGCAGCAGTGAGGATGCCGAACTGTTCCGTGAACGATGGGATAAGCTGTTTTCTGAGTTCTGCGACGGTGATAAGGTAGACCCAAGCAAAATTTCAGAGCTTTACGATACGATGAAATTTGATGCACTTCATAATCGCCAATTCTTGGAATGGGTCTTCACGCCACCAAAAGCCATGCTAGAGGACGAGTATATCCAAAAGGATGGAAAGCAGAAGGATTCGGACGAGACTAAAACCCCTGAAGATTCGAAAGGCGAGAGGGGTCAGAGTGGCAGCCCTGACAGTTCCGACAAGACAGACCTTTCCAATCGGTCTGTCAAGAAGTTGTTCCGCAGGCGATCGTTCTTAAACAACTTGAGACATATGAATGACGATGCTCCAGCTGAACAATATTTCCGGCTATACAAAGGGACGAACCAGACAGCGACGAAATCTGATCCTCGTACCGAGCCTTTACAAGAGCTATATAGACTGGCAAAGGTGTTATTCGACTTTATCTGCCCTCAGGAATACGGCATTTCCGACAGCGAGAAGCTCGAAATTGGATTGTTGACATCCCTTCCCCTTTTAAAGGAGATTGTTCAAGACTTGGAAGAGATGCAAGCATCTACCGATGCAAAAGCCTTTTTTTACTTCACCAAAGAATCTCACATTTACACTCTCCTCAATTCCATCATCGAGGGCGGCATTGAGACGAAGATTAAGCGCAGCACAATCCCCGAGCTAGATTACCTGTCCCAAATATGTTTTGAGCTCTACGAATCCGAGACCAAAGCACCAGCGGAGAGTGCACTTGGAGACGAGTCGACCTTTGCTTACAGCATCCGCATCACGATCAGCCCGGGTTGCCACGTTTTCGATCCCCTGCACGTGCAGCTCGACAGCCGGCATTGCATTGGCTGCGCACCAAGACGCAGCTTGACTCCACACATAGACTGGCTGCAAGTCATCAAGACACTTCGCGCAAAATTCAACCAGTAGGTGCCATTCCTGTTGTAACCCATACTCAATGTTTGCCGCTCCGTTATGGTATTGACCACGTTTTTTAATTCTAGAGTCAAACTGCCCAAAACATTCCTAGCCGTCAATCTCTCAGAAGCCTTCACATTCGAGGAGCAAGAACGACTAGCCACCGATGCTGAAGTATTGCAGATGAAGACTCTACCGCCAAAAGATTTGCTCTCTGGCAGCTCGGACTTGGACGTAGAGGGCACAACAGCAGTGCAGGACATGGACACAAATTAGCAAAGTGGCAGGACCAAGGCCTTAAGGCCTTATGATGACGTGTCAATACATGTTGTCAATCGCCAAAGTTACAGACAGTCTTTGGATCATGGTATATTGACGGACAAGCGTGTGCCATGCAGCGCCATATACTTACAACAAATAGAACAGTATACACTACACTACAGAGCATATTGAAGGGGGTGTGGCGGTGGGGTGCGTCTATCTGCAGGTACGTTGGCTTTCAAAAGGAGTAACTACCTATTGCAGCGAAGGGTTGCGCAAAGAGGGCATCTAAGAGGGGAATAAACGAAGCGAGAGTGCAAACACAAATGATGGTCGAGGGTAAACCAGCATAAACTGGTTGACTTGGCAGCAGCGGGTACGAACCCTGCAGCGATACGCCCAAGGAGACAGCGGAATGGTATGTGACTAATATTTTGGATCACATGTGACTTATGATGCGAGGGCACGAAGTCATCTTGGGATGCCAGCAGAAGTTAATTTCAACCCATGTTTCGCCCATCATCCGTGGCTCGGATCCTCGTCATGAACACGACCGTGGGATGTCTCTATTGGCCCAGACATACATCAGGGAAACAGTTCAGCCTCAAGTAAAGTACCTGACATGACATAGGAGGGCAATGCTAGCCAGTTGCTGAGCCCAGTCACATCATGTTGTTGTTCGTGCCCAGAACCAACGCCAGTGTAGGCCGAATCAGGTATCAACAAACAACCTGATCAGGCGTGATATGGGCGCCGAAGCTTCCCTGTTTTCCCTGGCTTACTCGCTTCCTTGTGCAGGCTTTGTTGGTCTGCCAGGCAACCACATGTCTGATCCGAAGAGCCCAGCCGGAGCTTGCATGGCGCAAGGGGAATGAAAAACGACGCATCTGTAATCTTTGGACGGAAGAAGTCTCAATTCGAGACGTGGGACCCCGAGATGACGCTTCGCGTTAGGCAGACTACAGAGGCATGCCAAGACTAGCCTCCATAACTTCCATGGGTCGTCGCTCAGTATTTCTGTATCGACTTGAGAAACTTGACGGCCGGCATTCTCTCCACTGCGACGCGAGGGGTGCATCGTTACGGCCTCTGGGATCCCTGCGCCTTAGAGAAGCCGCGTCTGCAGTGGAGATGCAAAGGTTGCAAGGTCTGACAACCCCTGACGGCGGAGAGTCGCATGGGGCAGAAAAACCCTTGAAGGCATCGTGTACGGAGTAAGTTACGGAGTACTCCGTACCCTGTTATGGATCAAAATAGCAGTCGGTCAGTTCTTGGCCGGTTCACAATGCACATCCTTATGGGCAGAATTTGCGCGGAAGAGAAAGAGTCCCTCCGAGGTGGGTTCGTTTCAACTGCAAGGTGAGCAGTCACCCCGACTTGGGTTTTCGGGCCAGATCACCCTTGCCCGGCAATGCTGTTTGATGTTTCCAAATGCATCGGATAAGAAGGTTGGCATCACCCACTAGGAGTTTCCTGACTGAAGACGGAGAGCCGTGGCTCCGGGCCTTGAAGACACCTTGACTTACACGCACCGGTTTGCCTCGCTCCCAGAAACTCGACGGGCTCAAAGCTCCGAGGATCAACGTCCAGTCCAGTCATTATGCAGGGATAGGCGATAGGCGGGCTTAGAAGAAGAAGTTCTACTGGTCAACAGCCTAGCCATGTCAAGTTTCAACTGCTACCAGTCTGGTTTTGATGTATGGCTGCCATCTTGGGCAGTTGTGTTGTAAAATGAAATCAATAGTCCTATCTAATACATCCTTTGATACCCTTCCTGGAAAGGAATCCATGCTGATCACACCCGGCCGCAAATACCTACCGGGCCACAGGGCGAAGGCTTTAGTTCTATGAGAATGCCTGATTGGATTGCGGGAAGAGCGTTCTTGTCAATGCTGTAGAGTCGCGCCCATTCAAGAGAAGCATACAGTCCTTCAAGTCGAGATCCGTGAAAAGAGAAATGATGAGAATTTGGTGGCCCCGAGATCTCGATCAAAAGACCCCCTTGATGAGTGGCCATGAATGTGCGAATGGATCTATAGCCGACATCAATTTGTGGATATATTCCATGTCAAGCCGTTCATAATGCAATCTCGGTGGAATTCTGGGTTTGGGAATACTACGTCTTGTATCAGCATAAAACACGATGTAAGCCAAGGTCATGCTCTCTCGGCTCCACACGCAGGGTGTTTCGGTGCCGCCAAATGTCGCGGAGCTGGGCAGGAATGAGCCAAAAAGCAACCCGAGTCTGCTGTATAAAACATGGCGACGAAATTACTAGCCATTGAGGCTGTCGGCGCCTTGTGATCGGCAACAGATTGGGCCACCTATGCCGCTGCTAGAATCATGCTAGAAGAGGTGAGGCTCGGCATCAAGATACCTGGCTCGGCGGGCTACTACTCAGTTGTGCTTCACACTCGCTGCCATCCTGTGTCCACCATCGGCCACAACCCGTGCTAGTATTGCCCTGCCTAGCTGATAGCTGCGCCCTTATGCTTCTGAGTCAACCGGGGCAGCGCCATGCTTGGAATGACATAGTAGAACCTTAGGTGTCCGTTTACGCTCACAACCTCGGCGCAATTATTCCATATCCATGTTTTTGGGTGTTAGGCGCAAGTCGTCGACAACATTGGCTGTATTGGCCAGGGTAGCACTCCGTACTACTACTTCTAGTAACGTTAGTACTAGTTCTTCGAGGGAGGTCTTAGTGTAATGGGGTAGAAGGACGAAAGAAGTTCCATAGAACACAAACGGGTCCCGTTTGTTCCTCCACTGGTGGGACTAGAGAACCTTTTCGAGAAGACATGTAACTAACTATGGGTTGAACAGGGACTGTTGCGCAGAGACGGGTAGGAAGAGGCACAAGAAAATGACATGGAGAACAGGGAGAGAGGCTCCGAGATTGACAGGTTCCACAAACATTAGTTCCGCTTCTGCTGGATCATAGATTGGACAAACTTTTCCAGGCGCTGGTAAGCATTTAAAGTCCCAAACGCAGTTGGACGAAAGGAGGGAAGAAGCTTGTTAGGACAAGGGTCCCTTTAGTGTTGAAGGCAAGATATGGCCGCTCATCCGAGGGACTTGTGAGGAAAATGGGACCATAACAGGCAGTAATGTCGCAATGCTGAGTCGGTTGTGGCACAGTAGAAAGCAATGTCAGTGGATTGCTGACAAGACAGTCAAGACAGTACCAGCGTCTTTATGCGGGATGATGCAAAATGCAGGGCAGCCGGAACGATTCGCCGCATGTGGAAACGCTGCAGCTGGGATCGGTTTGTGTGTCAAACGGTTTATGCTACCTCAAATTCGTAAACTCCGAAGCCTGTCCCCAGAGGTGTCCCCAGAGGGAGCTGTGACAATGGCTGATTTGACTTTTCTCACGGGCTGCCCGACATTGCTCCAAACTCGTTTGCGACCTTCTCTGTGTAATTGAACGAGGGTGCCAAGCCGCAACTATGAAGATGAAGGCCCATGGTCCTGGTCTGCTTCTCGCTTGGAATGAAGTTCGCCAACAAGACTGGAACGACAGCACTCTGTAGCAGGCTTGATAAGGCACAATTGAACGGGCTTTCTTTTGCGTCACCCCAATCTTCGAGATGAGCCAAGTGCCAGTGGCAAACAACTGCCTGTCCGTCTAGTCCTTCACCAGGTTGCCTGCCTGCCTGAGTACGTTAGTAACTTACACAGTAACTAGTTACTCCGTACGTACAAGATAAGCCCCGGAGCTTGACCTGCCCTTTCAGCTCCGCGCTGGCCTGGATCCTGCTTCCGCCGCTTCGTGATGAACTATCCGCAAGAGACGTCAGGACGGACATGGCAGATGGGCAGAGGAAAGCAGGCAGGTTGCGCACGCACCATCCACCTATTCCGCTGCGGCGAGCCTCCTGGGAGCAAAAGAAGAAGCCAAACGAATCATTGATGGAACATACCGCCACCATTGCCCAGCTGCACCCTGCAGCAACTTCTTGACATAACCCTGTTTCTGCTGGTTCCGACTCCGTGGCTTCGTATGCGTGTCCACCTGCTCTGCGGTGCCTTGCTTTGGCGACCGAGAGACTTGGGCTTGCATGGCCGTAACTTCAATGTTGTTGCACCAGACCGTTGACCCGCTACCGTGTCTCTGGAAACACGCCAGTCCCGTTTCATCGATGACATGGACATTAACCAGGATCGCCACAGGACCAGCCCAGGGCGCCCAGGGCTTTATGGCTCGGCTGTCTTCCCAGATGTTTTGGGCCCTGGGGCCCCAGGGCTCCAGAAGGCCAGGTTGATACATGATTGATTGGGCAACCACGACGGAGATATATGCCTACCAGGTGCCGGCTCGATGATTTAGTGTTTGGACGCCTCAAGCATGAATTGGAGGTCTGTGTGCTGAGGATGGAGGAGTGAAGATTGACTCGACTCGAGTCACTCGAGAAGTGACAAAAAGAGCAGGAGTGACGACAGCTGTCCGGCGGTTGCTTCCTTTTAAGCAAGATTCTGGAGTGACTCGCACCTGCCCACGCTCTGGAATTGAACCGATCAATAGGAGTCTGATTTCAATGTTGTAGCAGCTCGACCAGCTCGATATTCTCGTCTGTTGGGGATTGCTGGCCGGGCATCATATTTGCCCTCCTCCCTTCAACGTCGTCTCCCCCATCTCACACAAAATTGTACATAAAGCCTCAGCACCCGCCTCGAGCCCAGCAACAGAGCCTTGCAGATACCGGCGCCATCTGTATCGGAAGTCTTCTCGTGCCCGTTTGCTCCCTCTGCCGTCATCATCAGGGCGTCACCTTGCAATTCTTCTCCGAAAGATTTGCCCTTTTCTTACTGGGAATTCGGGCCTTTACAGCAATCCCCGAGGACTTTCGTTTGAGTCTCAGACAAGTCCACGGCGTCACGACGCAGACGTGTGTCTCCGCCGGCCAGTGTCCCGTTTGGAGCACTGTTGAGCGTTCTTTCGTTGGCATTGGGCTTACACCGGGCTTGGTTCGAGCGTCATTCGCTTATTAGAGACCTCCACAGCCGTCTGTCTGCTGCTGTGGCATACCAGAGTGCAATATTTAAACCTCTTAAGCGCCATCTGTTGTCGACCTCCAGTCATACAACTCGAATACTGTAGACTTTCAGAGCCTTGCCTTCGCCCTTATTACACTTTCTGCCGTCCTTTGTTTTGCCCTCAACTTGAGAGCAGATTTCGTCCAGCCCGATAGCTCCCACCAGCTCAGCAACTGTTGAACTCTGTCTGTAGCTTGAATCTCTGCTACATACCAGGGCGTGCAATTTTCCAGTACTGGTCAACAGCTTTTGTCAACGCCGAAGCAGAAAGACAAAAGCAGTAAAGCAACAACACATTCGGCTGCTTACCTCTTGTCTTCATCGCCTTCCTTGATCACGATTTTTGCAAGGAAACATTCATCTGCGAAGCACCACATACACTATGGCAAATTCGTGCACTCATTCCTTCGTCCTCATCAAGTGTGATACAACCCTGGTGCAATGGATCTGCAAATATTGTTGTTCAGGACCACATTGGATGATATTCGAATGCGTGTACTGTAAGCTACACGTTTGTCGAGCATGCACACAAGCAGCATAGGCACAAGGGCTTATGGCTTTGCATACTAAACGAAATGTGATGGAGCAAAGAACAAATTGCGCTCTGTCTGAATCCGCCAGGCTGCTTGTTCAGTCTTAGTCTGGTCACACCGTGCCCATAGCTGCATCACCTTCTAACGACGTCCGACTTTCGACAAAGAAGGGATTCATCTTTCGTCTTTCCTCTTCTATGACATAGACATTTTGGTTTGCATTCTTGATTCACCGGGTACTGCTTAAGCGAAAGCAATGTTACAGGGTATCCATCTTTCACATGGAGGCAATGGGGACATTGGAAAATTGCTGCCAATGAATGATTGTTTTGATTCGGTGTTCGGTGTTTAGTATAGCATTTGCTTCCCGGCCTAGATATGAGATGCGTATGAGAATATATGGCTTTTTATGGTACCCACTGACTGGATAACCTGTAGCAGCCTACCTGTGTTTGCAATAATACTTTTACAGCGGAGGGGTGATATTCTCTTCCCAGAATCTCGTCAGCTCGCTTTATAATTCACTGACGGGGCTGCTTTCTTGGAAAAAGAAAGTTCTCTCTCGTCTGTAAAGCAACAAGATGTTAGGTAGGGATAGGTAACTATCGCAAGGCCGCCAGACTTTCTCTGGCTGTGATAATGTTCTGAATTATGTCAGATAGATTCTAGAAACACTTGAGTAACGTATGGCCCAGTTCGCCCGGCCAAAACACATGCAATCGTTCACGGGGCCATACGTCCCCTCTACGGAGTACCAACGACAAAATGTACAACCGCCTACTTGCTCCTCCCGAGCAGCTCTCACGTCAAGCTGCTGTGTCACTTCAAAACCCGGAGCTATAACTACAGGATCCAAACAGCTGTCTGTGTACCACAATGTGTTACAGTGGACCGTTGGTGGCGGCTGTGTGAGTCTGCATTTGAGCGCCTTGCGGGCTCGACAACTGGAAATTAAAATCTTCTCTCACCTCTGCTGGGTTGAAATGCACGGGGGTGCTGCCCTTTCCCAAAAAAAAAAAAAAAAAAAAAAAAAAAAGACCGCTGCCCCGATAGTATACGGAGTAGTAGTTAGTATCAGTCTTGCTTGGAGCGAGAGACCAACTCTCATCAAAGCCACCATGATTATTTATCGCGAAAACCAATCTTCACACTGACGATGTAGGTTCACGGAAGAGCAGCAAACAAGACCTGTCCCATCTCCAGCCTTCCATCTCTTGTCAGACTTCAATTCAGTTACGTCCCATCTTCAAGGCTCGCATCTTGTTCTCCCTCCATGACCCGTGTAAAGGGGTCGCACGTGTAAGCGAATGAATCAGTAGTTAGTTAGTATAATACAGCAACTTTTGTTCTCCCCTCTCTCTGTACTATGGCCGGGTAGAATTTTAATGTTGTTGAAACAGTGATCAGCACAGGATAGAAAGGGGGGGGGGGGGGGGGTGTACGGAGTACTCCGAAGTGTAGTTAATGAAAATGGGCGAAAACAGGGGTAGGAGACTTGTTTCCGCTTGCGTGAGACAGCGCGGATCATGGCGGATGGCCCCGACAAGTTCAGCTTCTCACGAGGCGGAGGGAAGAGCAAGAGGTTCGAACTCCAAGCCGCTGATGTTGTTTTCTCCGCGAATACGGGAGTACAAATTTATTTGCTCTCGATTTTCTGACGGCCTCGATTATTGGGCGCCTTTTTTTTTTCTTTTTTTTTTCTATAATTATTATTAGTTATTCCCGGGTTTTTAATTTTTAGGAGTCTTGATAGAATTGCGGCTGGGCACCCCGGGCACGCAGCGGCCAGTCAAAGACGGGTCGTTCATCGGCACGTTTGGTGACGGTGATTTCGTCGCCTACGGAGAGGAGCATGTTCTCTTGTCCTCCGTTCAAGAAGCCGTACTTTCCGAAGACGGGGCTGTATTTGGCTCCTGTGTCTACCCGTCGATCGGACATGAGCTTCTTGAGGACCGTGCCTCTCTCGCCGTCGGCTATTCTGCCAGTGTCGTAGTCCACGTTGAGGGACGAGCAGCGGTTACACATCTTGGTCATGGTGAGGAACGGCTCCTGGTTGGCGGAGAGCTCGGCCCAGAAGTCTTCGTCGTAGTCTGATTCCCCGTCCACCACGATGTTGGGCCGAAAGGCAGTCATGGAGACGTCGCTTGACGGGATTCTGGCCCTGACGTTGGCAAGGGACTTTTCGGAAGCGACGAGGAAAGGGGCCAGGTCTGAGAAGGCAAGCCACGGCTTGTCCTTGGCGGGCTGCCCTGTCCCAGCTCCGTGGCCGGACATCGTGGACAGCCAACCTCTCTGCTGTGGGGGGGGCCTATCTATCAGTACGTGAGGAGCGTAGGTTCCGAGGACGGGACGGCGACCGTGGCCAATATAGACCAAGGCGGCGTTGAATCCAAAGCAGGCCGAGAACCAGTCGTCATAGCGGGCGCCCATGCGATATGCTGTGACCATGCTCAGGTGCAAGTCGATGTTTACCGTGTGTAGATCAGACGTATCTGGGTTGAGTGGGACCTCCAAGACCTCATCCTGCATTGGATGTGCGGGAGCGACGGGGTCCTTGGGCGTCAGGTACGAGACGTGAATGGCGTCGCCTGCCATCTCTTGCTGGAAGAGGCCGCATGGATACACTTTGTCGATTTGGACCTTGGTGAGCCTGGAAGGGTCCGCGCTGTCCACGCGGCAGATCATGAAGCGTCGGTCATATTGGACGCCCTGGGGCGTGAGACGAGCTTTGTCAAGGCGGATCGGTCGAAGCGCCTTGATGGGATAAACGTATATCTCAAGTATCTGTCAGCGGCGAGGGCAGGGCGGGAGGATTTGGTTGGTGCTGCTTACCGCTGTGACCTTCATTTTTTTTCTTTTCTTTTCAAAGTATTTACTTTCAATATTTCTCAGCTCCAAGGAGCAAGTTACGTGTATGGTTGAAACCCGAAACAGTCCGGGGACGGGGGTGATGTGGCGGCGCAGATGTCATGAGACTCGAGATCTAGATATCTGGTATGTTTTTTTTTTTTTTTTTTTTTTTTTTTTTTTTTTTCGACGCGGGGTTTCCCCAGAGTGATAATATGGGCAAGTCAACTTTCCAGTACGTACGTACCCATAGAAAGCTAATCTGGCAAACAGCCCAACGGCCTTCATCAGGGCGCAACTGGGTGATTCTGTGCTGTCATTGCGTTTTGATCGACCATTGGCTTGGCTTGAGCTCCTGATGCTCCGGCCTGGGTGCTTGGGTGCCCATGATAAGTCTGTTTCGAGGGTATCTTCATCAGAACCCAATGTCCAGGGTCCAGTTTTCCCTGGCACCGCGGAGTCGCTCTCGTGGGCCGCCAAAAGGATCGTATCCGAATGGATGAGGCGGCGTAGTAAGTTGGTCGCATGGGGGCACGTTTGTTGGGCAACAATTGTCTCGGGTCGAACGTGATGCCGCTCGAAACGAAAGCAACTTGAGCAGCATCCTGGAGAGTCACTTGGGCAGCAAAGTACAAGTCGTATCGTATCCTGTGCGATTGACAAGGCCCCCAATGTGCTCGGCGGCATGACCCGCTACTATGTCTGTTTCCTATCAACAAATATACTCAATGGAATAGAGCACGCAACAGCATAGTGAGGCATGTCGACGGCCTCGACGACCTTCAAGTCACCAACTACCGAACACAGCATGTACGCCTCTTCCCTCTCGAGCCCCTTCTCCGCGACCAGCCAATCAATCGCACTTCGCACGCCTTTCTTGGTTGCTTCCAAAAGGTCCGCATCGATTCCAACAGCGGCATACTCCTGCCCGCGGTTGTTGTTTGCGCGCGTCTTTGCCTCGGGAGAGGTCAGGTAATGCGGCGACTTGACCCACGCCTTGTTCTTCTCAAGCGTGAGGCGAAGTCGAGCCTTCATTGGGGTCTCTATGGCAGTGCCGCATATTTCGCCATCGCCCTGGGCAGCGTGCCCGTCGCCGCAGCTGAACAGGGCGCCAGGGACCTGCACGGGAAGATAGAGACTGGCACCCATCGTGATGTGCTTGCAGTCGATGTTGCCGCCCCAATTGTAGGGTGGAATGGTGCTCAATTCGCCGTCCTGCGAGGGCGCGAGGCCCATGACTCCCAGGAAGGGCTGTGTCGGCACGCGTATTCCTTCCTTGAATTCGGCATAGCCTTCCGAGATGGTGCTCAAGTCCCAGATTTTGAGATGAGGCCCAGGGAACTCGTCGCTGAGCAGGCCAAAGTTGGGGAACACAGCCGTCCAGCCATAAGCCGCGGGCGTCAGCTCAAGAATGTCGACGCGCAAGACATCGCCTGGCTCGGCGCCTTCGATGGAAACTGGGCCGAAGGCTGGGTCTGTCTGAGAGAAGTCGAGCCCTGGGAGCTCGGCGGCAGTCGTCTTTGGGTGGACTAAGTTGTTGAATCCATCTCTGAGGTCGAAGCTGAGCTCGGTGCCCGACTTGACTGTGAGGACGGGCGGGATGTTGTTGGACCACTTGAAGTGGATGTTGGAGTGATTGATATGCGCATGAGCCATTTTTGAGACGTGCAACTTCCCTGTTGAATTCGAGCTGTGCCCTGGGCTGACCACACACTACACAACGCGATGGCTCGAGTGTAGACAAGATCGACACGCACAAAGCATTGGAAGAGTTTTTAATGTCGCTTTTGAGAGCCCGTTTTGTTTGCTTTCCCTTTCTTGGCACTTGTCTCGACCCTCACTTTGCTTGGCCCGCTTGATCTCTCGGAAAGCGGAGCGAGTGCCTGCCTGACTGATCCTATCGCATCGACGTTGCGCAAGTCAGTAGCGAATTACGACTACGACCAGCAATGGAGTGGACCGTGAATCTAAAGATTCATGCTCTCGTCATCTTGGACCTGTTACCTTTCCAGTCCGGTCACAACGTACGGGTCTGCAGCAAAGTTGCGTTTGCCCATCGACAATGCATGCACTCACGGTAGCTCGTGATAGTCGAGCACCGCTCCTTCCATATTCCGGTTTTGATGGCCGCCCACTGCGTCCACTGTTCCTTCCCGTTCATTATGGACTGGCCTTGCTCACGACCAACAACCTCGGAACTCCAATCATCGTCAGCATGTCTGGAGAAGCAACAGACAACGTTGAATTTTCATTGGCTGTCCCCATTGGGATATCGAACTGGCAAGGGCAGACTTGAGGGAGAGTGCTTCGATCTTGCCCCCTGATCTGAAATAGTATTTGTTACTAACTATAGTTCCTTCAGCTACTATTTTCTTCGTCGCGCCGTTTTCAGGTCGGCGGTCAAAGTAGCGCAAAGTAGGTCAACACTCTCCTGTCGAAACTTCCATATAACTTCCCGTCTGATTAATTATGGTCTCCGGGTCGTACGTCATGTTCAAATAAATCAGTTGTTGCCAATGACGACGTCGATAGCGACCTGGCCTGGTCAAAGGTATAGGCCATGATTGCGGCGCTTGCTCTTTGTCCTCAATTTTTGAGACTGTTAAGTTACCTGTTCTTGAAATACTTGACTTATGATCCGGATCAATTAGCGCCTTTCCGTCGGGATGTGGCCAGTTGTCAACGATGTGAACTTGTTCTCGACTTGAGAGGTACAACGACGTGCTAACCTTCAACAGCCATCCTTCGCGTTTCTAACATGCGCAGCAATGGTGCTATGTGGCTCAAAACAACCGGTCGTAGTCCCTCCGCTTATGTTCCATGTTTTGTACTTTCTATAGTCATCCCATCTCAGGACTTCCCGTCAGTTGCTGCATTTAGACTTGGAGGCTACCGTCCAGCTGAGTTCTCACTTACTAGAAAGAGACTTTTGACGGAGTATCGACAGGTCAAGCGTATGGATGGGTACCAGTCTTGGAAGCAGCTTCACTAAAACTGCTCCAAGATTTCCAGAAGCCCCCCTACTTCTTTCTCAGGGCTCAATGCTCGCCTAAGCTTGTCATGGGCCTCTTCATGGACACTCTTGCGGTTGTCCTCATCGCGCTTTTATTTGTGACAGAATATGCAAACTGGTGAGTTCCCCCGTTTTGTACAATAGGAAACTCGACATGTTTGTTGAGTAATTCAGACACTATCGCGGTGTAGAGTAAAGCCTTTGACGTGAGACATCAGGTCCATTGCAGACTATATGATTAGTTATGGTATCACGGAATAGCCTTCTCTGTTACACCGAGGCGTGTCTTGAATATGATACTGTCGCACTCTACTCCATCTATGCATAACATTGGCCAGAACCGCCCTTAGTCCACCAATCTCCTGGAAATGGGGTTGGTCGATTCAATGACTTGAAGGTTGATGGGAAGTTGGAATGTAAACATTCACTAGACCATCACAGGGGAGAAGAACAGAAGAAGTCAACCAACGAGTCAATCTGCAACGAAGTCTTCTTGCAAACACAACCTCGCTGAATTGTGGAAAGTGGCGAATCACCAATGAACATGAACATCTCTGATCTCCGCGAACACATTGATTGACGGCATTTAGGATTCGTACAATTATATCGACATCGCATGCAGTCTAGAGCGAAGCCATCTGGTCTCTGGGTGTGTCTGTAGATAACATTATATTAGCTAAGGCTGTTCATGCGAGACTAGCTCCACTAAAATAGTTAGTCTAAGACTAGCTCCACTTTTTTAAAAGGCCTTATTAGCTAGTGCTTTTTTTATAAACTACCTATATAAATAATATAACTACTAGATAATTAATTATTAATATATTAATATTTCACTTAAAAATTACGCGTAATACACGCGATAAATAAACCTTACACTTAACGTGTATTATATACGTAGAATTATATACACTTATAAGACTATTATATAAATATAGTAAAAATAATATAAAATTTTTTCTTATAATAACTAATTATAATTAAGTTATAAAACTATAAAGTTAAAGTAATATCTAGTAAATAAATCTAAATAAAATTACTTTTTCTCTTTAATAAATAATTAATTACTTATTAATCTTTTATAATATCTAAATTTAATTTATCTTATTCTAATATATCTAATTCTAATATAATAGAATATAATAATATTAATTTAAATAATTTAAAAGAATTTAAAGATATTAGTATTATTACTTCTATTAATACTATTAATATTACTAATATTATCGATATTATTAATATTAACAATCTTGTAGGTTACGCCAAGTAGCTAGAGACCTATAGTAGCTTGTCTTCTATTATTTTAATTAGCCTATTGTATAGGTATAGCACGCTATAATACAATTAGATATATATTATAAAAGTAAGGTATTAAATAAAAGAAGTAGGTCTAGCCTTAATACTATAAAAAGCTAGCTTAATATTATAGTCTCTAATAGAAGAAGGCAAGACTTAAATATAACTCTTTAAATACCCTTTATTATACTTTATAATTTAATTATAATATTATATTACTCTTAGTAATACCTATACTAATTAGTAGTAGAAACTATTACTTAGTTAAAACTATAAATTAGTAAGGCTTACTTATTAGAAGAGATAAATCTCTATTATAAGACTAGAATTATACTAAAGAAAGATAACTATTTAAAGCTACTTAAAAGACTTCTAAGAATATAATAAATAATATATTAAACTAAAAGACTATTAATTAGTTATTATTTCTATATTATATATATTATAATAAACTTAAACTTATATAAGTATTTAAATACTTTACTTTATACTAGAAAGTTAATAAACTTAGACTAGTTATTTAAATACTTTAACTCTTTAATTTTTATTAATAATAACTATCTTTTAATATTTACTTATATAAAATATTATAATTAAATAATTCTCTAGTTAAAACCTCTATACTTTATTTCTTTTATATATTTATTAATATAACTCTTTCTCTAAGACTCTAGAAATATAATACTAGTATTACTAAAAAGTAGCTATATATTAGAGATATTAATCTCTAGAAAGATAATATTAAAGATTAATAACTTAATAATTAAATTACTAAGTATATTATTTACTATAATAATAGATAATAAAAAGACCTTTAGTTATAGGAGAACTTCTAAGATAATTTTAGAAATTAAAATAAAAAAAGCCTTAACTAAGTTAATAGAAACCTTATATAAGACCTTTAAGACTATTTATATAAAAATAGTATCTATAGTATTAGAGACTATAATAAGTATATTATAATTACTCTTCTAGAAATACTTTATAAAGAAATACTAACTTTTTAGACTTTAAAAGAAATTAACTAATAGATATCTTTTAGTAAATTTAATTTATATTAAAATAAGTTATATCTCTTATATTAATTAACTTTTTATATAAGAATATTAAGCCTAAGACTAATAAGCTTTCTTTTACTACTTTAAACCTTTTATTTAAAGCTAGAAAATACTCTAAAATTACTATATTATAAACTAAGTTTTATAACCTTATAAACTTTAATATTATATAATAATTAAATAGTTAAAAAAATAGCTAATCTTATAAAGCTATATAAAAATACTAATAGATTTACTAGAAAGCTATATAATTTCTTTCTACTAAAATTAAATCTATTTTAAAACAAATATAATAGAATTAACCTATATAAAGACTTCTATTATAAGGCTTTATTTATTATACTTACTAGTAATACTAAATAGTATTATTTTAATTATATATCTAGAAAGAACCTTATATATAATCAAATAATATCTAAAATCTACTAGAAATATAAGATAGAAAGTATCGAGCCTAGTTATTAAGGATAAAAAGGCTTAATAAAGGAGGTATAGTAGGATATTAAAGATATAGGAGAAGGAAGAAGGCAGTAATAACTGTATGTATTGTTAAGCTTGTTCTTCTAATCTAGGCGGGAATTTTACTACTATTTATAGTAGGTTAAATTCCCCTTTTCTAAGTCTCTACTTTTATCTAATTTAAATTAAACTCTTGTCTTTATACGTTAGAATGACTAGTTTTATGCCTTTTATGTAACTTATACTAGTTATACTAGAATATTGTTATAGACTAGGCTAGAAGCCTAGATCTAGATAGGTCATGCGAGGAGCGTCGCGGGGCTGTTGTAGACCTAATTTAGGGCCGCATTAGTACCTACTAGAAAGAGGTACTTAAACCTAAGATAAAGAGGTAGAGGAGAATTCTCTTTCTTTTTCTTTAAGCTTTTAGTTACCTTATATATACTTACCTATAGAAGTATAATAAGACTAGACTCTTATAAACTAAAAGCTTTAAATACTCTAGAAGATAGAATAAACTATAGTAAATAGCCTTTAATTAAAGCTAGCTACTCTATAAGAAGTAGTTATCTACTAGATAGAATAGCTTTATAGTTAAACTAAATAAATCTATAAGTTAATATAATAATATATAGAGTTATTTTCTAATAGTAATAATATACTATAAGTTATATAATAGCTAATTATAGCTTTTACTAAAAAATAAAAGCTAATATAATTAGGCTTACTATTTAATAGTAATAAGGCACTTTTTTTTACTTAGAAAGCTCTTATAGTATATAAGCTAAAGGAAGATAAGTAGTTTATTAAAGAAGTATAAAATTAATAGATTTATATTTTCTAAAACCTATTTTAAAAGGTTTAAAGTTAGATAGCTTTTTTCTTTAAACTAGATAATTAAGTTAACTATAATTTAACTAGCTTCTTTAACTATTTATCTACTATATACTTAGACTTTTACTAAGAGAAAATAGCTTTAAATAAACTTAACTAAATAGAATAATAGATTAATAAAATATTTATAGACTTCTTTATTTACTAGAAAAATAAAATAGTCTTAGTAGAAAAATTAAGCTAGATAAATATAGTAAAGCTAGTAAAGCTTTAATAATTATTAAATAAGCTAATATAGAATAGAATTATTAGTTATAGTATATTTTAAGTAAAATATATAATAATAATTAAGTAGCTATAAAGTATTATTATAGATATTAAAGCTTGCTACTTAAATAAGAAATTCTATAATAAGTAAAAAGAAAGTATATAACTTTAACTAGAATAATAGTAAGTAAATAAAGATACCTCTATAATAAAGGTAAGTAAATTAAATATAAGCTAGAGCTATACTAATAGAAAGAAATCTACTAGAAAGTAGAGTAAAAGTAGCTAGAAAAGCTCTATAAAATAAAAAGTAAAGTAGGTATTAAATAAAGTAATAATCTAGTAACATAAGAAGAGAAATTACTTATACTATAGATTATTAGACTATTATATATCTAAATGTCTATAGCTACTCTTAAAGTAGCTTTAATCTATAGTAACTAGTATAAAGTAAGTTATTATAGAGAATTTAGTATTAAATAATATTACTATAATTTTTAACTTAGAAAATAAGTAGCTTTTATACTAAGACTTATATTAGAGGTATAGAAGTAGAAAACTACTTATATATAAGCTATAACTTCTAGTATTAAGGGAATTAAGTTAAATAAAATTAAATTAAATATAAATACTTCTTTACTTCTTATACTTATACTAGTTAATAATTTAAAGTTTACTAATATCTAGGTAGATATAAGTTATAATTACTATATAATAGTAAGTAAAAAATTTATATAGAAACTAAGACTTTAGTAATTTCTATTATAATTTAAAAAAGTAATTTAAATAACTATAAAAATAGAAAGAAGAAAAAAGACTTAAATAAAACTACTCTTAGAAATATTATATTTAATATATATTTAAAGTAAGATAGATAAGTAGAAATTTCCTCTAGTAGCCTATATAATACTAGGCTTAATAAAAGATATTATTTTAGAACTTCTTTAGCTAGTATATAATAAAGTTACTATATATATAAAAGAATAGAAAATTATAGTAAAAGTAGCCTAAGGCCTATAGGTAAAGGTATTAGAAAAGCAATAAACTCTAATATCTATAATAGTAATACTAGAGTTAGTATATATAAGCCTAATATAATAAGTATAAAAATTAAAAATAAAGTATTAATTTCTAGCTACTAGCTTATAGAAGATAATAATAATACTTTAGGCTTATATTACTAAAAATACTAGTAAAAATAAGATTTTAAAGGTACTTCTTATAGAGCTTTAAGACTTTAGGGATTTCTTTAATAAAAAGAAAGCTAATAAGCTACTATTATACTAGAGAAAGCTTAATTATTATATTTACTTAAAGAAAATAGAAAAGAGAAAGCTCTAGCTTTTTTAGGCTTCTTTATATAATATACCTAGAGACTACCTTCTAGAAATCTACTATTAAATAATAGAGCTAATAGATAAAGAATAGATTTAAGTAAGCTTTTTATTAGTAGTAATACTAGTTCTTTTAGCTAAAAAGCCTAAAGAAAGCTAGAGATTTTATATTAATTATAGAGTATTAAATAAAGTAATAAAATAAAACTAATACTTATTACTACTAGTAAAAGAGACTCTTTACTCTTTTATAAAAGCTAAGTAGTTTATAAAATTAAATATTAGATTAGCTTTCTACTATATTTATATTATAAAAGAGAAGAAATACTAGATAGTATTTTAAACTTAATTTAAACTCTTTAAGTAGCTAGTTTACTTATTTAAGCTAGTAAAAGCTCTAGCTATATTCTAGCGCTATATTAATAGAGTACTTAAAGATATATTAGATAACTTTATAATAGTATACCTAGATAATATTCTTATTTACTCTAGTAAGTTAAAGAAAAATTATATACTAAAAGTTAAAGTTATTTTAAGTAAACTATATATAGTAAAATTAAACCTTAATATTAAGAAATATACCTTTAGTATATAAAAGGTAAAGTACTTAAGGTTTATTATTTATATAAAAAAAGAAATTTACTTTAATCTAAATAAAATAGTAGTAATCTAGAAGTAAAAACCTTTAATAAAAGTATAAAATATTTATAGATTCTTAGATTTTATAAACTTCTATTAAAAGTTTATTTTTAATTTCTTAAAACTAATAAAGCTACTATTAAAGCTAATAAAAAAGAGAGTTTTCTTTAAGTAAATAAAGCTATAGAATATAATATTTAAAAAGCTTAAAGTAGCTTTTATTATAAATAGAGTATTATACTAATAGAACCTTAAGAAAAATATAGTAGTTAAAGTAGACTATTTAAGTAAGGCACTAGATAGCTATCTTTTATAATTTACTAATAGAATACTATATCTAGTAGTATATTACTTAATATACCTCTAATTTATAGAAAGAAATTATATAATTTATAATAGAAAACTACTTATAGTAGTCTTATATTTAAAAGTATAATTAGTAAAGTTATATAGTATAGTAAAGCTTTTTATAATTTTTATAGACTATAAAAATTTAAAGTACTTTATAGTACTAAAAGTAATAATAGAATAATAGATATAATAGACTAAGATACTTATATTATTTAACTTCTAGCTAGAATACTAGCTAGATACTTAAGTAAGCTACTCTAATATACTATTATAATAAGACTAGAATAAATAGTAACTACTCTCTAGCTATAGGCTAATAATAACCTTAAAGGCTCTAGAAAAAGTATAAGTTAATATAATTTATAGTAGTAATTAAAAGATAAAGCCTAAGATATTTATAGATAGATATCTATAGAACTTATAGAAATAGAGTATAGCTAATAATAAGTTAATTAATATTTAATAATAAATAGTATTAGAAAGAGTGTAAAAGTTTCTACTAGAGGTAAAAACTTATAAATAAATTACTAATTATACTATATTAGCTTATAGTTAGCTATAGTTTTAGAAATAGATATAGATTCTAAAATAGAAGCCTTTTATAATTATAATAATTTAGTAAGCTTATAACTTTTTAATATTAAAATACCTAGGTAAGAATATAATATTTTAAATACTATAATAAGATTATTACTAGAAGGAAATATTATAAAATATAGCTAGATTTATTTAAAATTATTACTACTATAGAAAATATAAGAGTAAATAACTTTAATAAGGCCTTCTATAACTACTTTTAATTATAGACTAGTACTAGTTATAGATTTTAGTAGACTTTATAATAGACTTACTTATATATAATAAAATAGACCCTAGGTATCTATTAGTTATTATAGACTAATTATTTAAATATATATAGTTAGAAGTTATAATAAGTATAAAAGCTAAAGAATATATAGAATATTTTAAGAACTATTAGTAGTAATTCTATAGATTTTTAATATATATTATTTTAAATAGAGGCTTAGACTAATTAAGTAAATTTTAAATTATACTTTATAAGAAAGTTAGTATTAAATAGCTTCTTTCTATAGTATACTACTTATAAACTAATAGTAGTATAAAAAGAGTAAACTAAGAGATATAGGTAATTTTATATATAATAGTTTTATTTAAGTAGTATAACTAGGCTAGCTATTTACTAGTATACTAACTAGCTTTAAATAATAGAGACTTTATAGTTACTAGTATAAGTATAAATAAAGCTATATATAGTTATAACTTACTTACTATCTAGTAAAAGCTAGAAAATAAACTCTTATTTATATTTTCTAAGAGATAAGTAGTTATATTTTTAGAATATCTATAAAATAGTACTAATCTAGTATAAGTAGTAATTACTTTCTACTAGTAATAATAATAGAATAATAGTAGTTAAAAGTAATAACTAGTAGAAAGGTTTATAATTAAAAACTATATATAGTTAAGCTTATATAATATAAAGATAAACTACTTAAGTTAGAAATTAGACTAAATAATAGCTAAATATAAGATATAAGAAGTTCTAATATCTCTTATAGTCTAACTAAATATACTATAAGATATCTATCTAGTTTTCTATATAAATTTAATTAAAAGAGCTACTACTAACCTACTATTAAGCTAATAACTCTAGAATATATACCTAAGCCTAGTATTAATCTAGGAGAATATAATAGAAATAAGTAAAATAGTAGAGGAATTTAAGGTAAAGGAAATTCTAGCTATAAAGAATATACTAGAGTAAAGAAAGAGGTAAAATATCTATATTAAATAGAAAGAGTATATATAACTAATCTAGAAGTTACTAGAAAATTTGAAAGATATAAAAGTACTATAATAATTTAAAGAAAAATAGAAAGATACTTAAACTTATAATAGTTTTAAGCTAGCTTTAATATAAGTATAAAGAAGTTAAGTTACTACTATAATCTCTTAATATAATTATAGGTAGAAATAGAAGGTAGCTAATAAAGGCTTATATAGTATAAATATATTAATTTAACTATAGATAAAATTAGATAATTTCTAACTTAAGTATATATAGGTATAAAATATAGGTAAAATAAATTTCCTTTAGTATTAAAGTAGTATAAGTAAAAAAAAAAAAAAAAAAAGAGAGAGAAAAGGTAAAATATACTATAAGTATATATTAAATAATTAATAGAGCTATTAGAAGAGTAAGTTATTATTAATAACCTTTACTAAGTTAGAAGTCTTTCTAATACTAGGCGTCTATTAAGTATAAGGCGTTTATTAAGTATAAGGCATTTATTAAGCATAGTAGAGCTTAGTAGTAAGATTATATATAATATAAGTAAAAGTAGTACTAATATTATAGATAGCTTTAAGTATAGTATAAGACGCTTTCTACTATTTAAATTAAGTATAATACTAATTCTTATATTCTATATATTATTTAGCAAGTATACTATATATACTTTATATTAAAGTATTTTAGTTTTAAAAAAAATTAACTAATATTTACTAGTTTATATCTATCTAAGTGCTACTATAGTAGCTTAAAGAGAGAGTATTAGTTAAAGCTAATATAGTAGATAATTTACTAGTAGCCTAAGTAAGTTTAGTTAAGTAAATAGTATATATAGAGCTAGAATTAATATAGGCTTATTCTAATATAGTAGAGAATTTTTTAGTAGTAAAAGTAAAGGTATATAAAAATTTTATATGCTAACTAGAAATAGTACTATTCTTTTTATAGATAGATTTAATAATATAATTACTATAATTAGTAATAGAGATAACTTTTTTCTATTTATAGTAAAGCTTAAGGTTTAAGGTATAAATATATAATTTCTAAATATACTATTTATAGGTTTTCTAATACTATTTATAGGTAGAAGTAAAACTAGAAATATATAAGATAAAGCTAGTATTAATTATTTTATACTAGTATAAAGTATATATATTAAAAGCTTCTAATCTATTATTATATTAATTATTATCTAAGTTACCTTTAATAATATAGTCTCCTATATACTATTAAATATAAGGTAAAAGCTAGATAAAAGAAAATAATAAGAATATAAATAAAGCTATAATAAGTAAGTAGTAAAATAGAAGTAATATAGAAATAAATAGAAGTAGTATTATATAAGATAGAAGTAATATAGAAATAGATTAAAGTAGTATAATATAAAATAGAAGTAATACTAAATAATAATAAAGTAAAAAAAATAATTAACTAAAAAAATAAAAAGAAAGTAAAGGTAAGTAGTAGAAATAAAAGATAATAAGAAAGAGAAGTTTAATAATAATAGAAAAAGAAGAGAAATATTATATTTATAGCTAAGAAAGAAAAGTAAAATAGACTTAAAGTAAGCTTAAAGTAAGTATAAAAGGTGTAAATAAAGGAAGTAAAATAAATAAATAAAGAAAAGTAAAAGTATAGCTATTCTAGTAATAGATATAAGGCTAGTAAAGTAACTAAAGTTATATTCTAGTAAAGAAAGAAGTAGGTAAGATTAAAGATATATTATAGATTAGACTAGAAGCCTAAATCTAAATAGATTATACGAGAAGTATTATAGAGCTATTATAGATCTAATTTAAAGCTATATTAGTATTTACTAGAAAGAGGTACTTAAATCTAAGATAAGAAAGTAGAGAAAGATTCCCTTTCTTCTTCTTTAAGCTTTTAGTTACCTTACGTACGCTTACCTATAGGAGTGTAGTAAGGCTAGACCCTTACAAATATTCTAGTTATACTAGTTATAGGTTATTAGAAGTTAAGTTAAGCTTGTTAAAAGCTAAGTTAGTAAGGGTTCTATTAGTTAGTATATTGCCTTCTAGTATCTCTAGTTAACCTAGATAACCTAGATTTCGTTTAATATACCCCTTTAGCTATAGAAAGCTAATTATAAGCTAGTTATAGCTATAATTTAATAGAATCTTAGTTAGTTATTGTAGATTGAGTTTTTATAAGGCTTTTAATATTAACTAGGCCTAATAGAGACCTAAATTTCTAAAATTTCTATTCTATTAGAGGCTTTATAAGGCTATATACTAGTATTTTTAAGGTTTCGATATTATAGGCATCACTAAGGGTAATGCAATATTACAACTAGTTGTAAAGCGTAACAAAGGTAGTTTAAAGGGTTATATTTAGTCTTGCCTTCTTCTATTAGAGACTATAATATTAAGCTAGCTTTTTATAGTGTTAAAGCTAGACCTACTTCTTTTATTTAATACTTTACTTTTTATAATATATATTTAATTATATTATAGCATGCTATACCTATATAATAGGCTAATTAGAATAATAGAAGATAAGCTACTATAGGTCTCTAGCTACTTAGTGTAACCTATAAGATTATTAATATTAATAATATTAATAATATTAGTAATATTAATAGTATTAATAAAAGTAATAATACTAATACTAGTAGTCTTTTAAATAAAAGAAATAATAGGTAATTATTGTAATTAAATAGTTATAATAATAAAAGAAAGGAAATCTTATAGAAAGATAGTATTAATTTATTTTATATAGTATTAATTATACTAGCTTTCTTATAAAGCTATTTTAGTTCTCTTTATTTATTCTTCTACTTATATTATTATTTTATTTTTATTAATAAAGGTTTTAAGCGCTTAGTTTAGTAATATCTTTATTATAGTATTAGCTAGATTATTATTTCTATTAATTTATTTAATTTTATATATCTTATAGCACTTATATAACTATTTTAAAGCTATAATATTAATTATTAACCTTTTTTTCTTTATTATACTAAGTTTAATAAAGTATTTATATAGTAATAGAAAGTCTATGTAAAGAATTATAGGTATTTATAGTATTTTAAGTTTATTAAAGATAAGATTTAAAGTTATTATAATTATATAAGCTATATTTACTTTTTATATTATACTATATAATTTAAATACTAGAGTACTTTAGATTATATATTTACTTTTAGTTAAACTATATATAATAATATTATCTTTTATAGAAAATTTAGTCTCTTTTATTTCTTTATTAGTAATAATAATAATATATTTAATCTAGAAACTTAAATCTTTATTATTAGCTAATAAACTATCTATAAATATATATAGCTTTAAGGTTTTAAAGTTAAGAGAAATTATATATAATCTATACTCTTAGTTTTTAATTTACTACTTAAGGTATTTATTTAAATAAGCTATATTCTTTAATTTAAGCTTTTAATATTAAGCTATAATAGATAAATTATATAAGGCTTTAAGCTAATAGATACTTATAATATAAGCTCTTTAAGCTCTTTATTTAATATAATTTTATTTAGTATTAGTAGATTTTATATTAATTAAATAAAGCTTTTTACTTTAACTTTTCTATTAAAGTTCTATTATACTATTTTTATTTTAAATAAGTATATATCTATTAAAAATTAAAGGTATATTAATAGAAAGCTTTTTTTTTAGTTTAATAGTAAATTTTACTTTCTAAAGTTTAATTTCTTTTTAGTTAAAAAAGTCTTTATTACTTAAATCTAGTATATTATTAGTTTATATTCTAGTAATTCTAAAATTCTTATTTTCTAGCGCTAATATTAGCAAGTAAAAGTTATATATAAAGGTTATTATCTAAAAGTTATTATAATAATAGTAAAAGTAGATTACTTACTAATAGATACTAGCTTCTATAATTCTATATAAAGGCTTTACTACTTCTATAATTATACTAGTAGAATATAAGTATACTATTTACTATAGTATCTTTATAATAATTAATTAATTTAGCTATATTAATAATTAAATATAAGCTTATATAATATCTTTAATTTAAAGCTTAATTTCTTAAAACTTTAATAAAAGTACTAATATTATAATTAGGCATTAATTTACTTATTAAATTATTAGAAATTATATTAAAATTAGCTTCTTTTCTCTATTACTATATTTTTAAATAATTAGTTTAGACTTTTTATATAGTATAAAAGTGCCTTTACCTTTAATTTCTTATACTATATATAAGTTAAATAGTCTTTAGTTATTATATTTTATTTAATTAAAAGATATAAAATAAAATATATTATAAGTTTAAAAGTTATTAAGTTTTAATTAATTAAAGTATTTAAAAAGTTTACCTAGAGTAGTTATCTTGCCTTACTAGTAGAAGTTAAGTATAAGTTACTAGTTATCTTTCTCTTTTACTATTAGAAATATATATAATAATATATTAAACTATTTAATTCTTTTAATTAAAGTATTCTCTTAGTTTTTATTTATATAAAAAGTATTATTCTACTATTTTATATATTTATTAAAGGAATTTTCTATTATTAAGTCTATATAATATTATAAAGTAAAGGTCTTTTTTAGTCTTTTTCTTTATCTTTTAATAAGTTTAATATCTCTTTTTATAGTTTTCTTAATAAAAAGAGAGGTTTTATTAATATTAGATTTAATTAATTATTCTATAGAGGGGTCTTTTCTATTCTATAGATTATTAAAATAGAGCTTTATAATAGTAGTCTTAAATTTTATTAGTTTCTAAGATAACTCTAAAATAAACTATTCTAATAAAAAAAGATAATAATTAAAGAACTATTAGTAAAAGAATAAGAAATATATTTAACTATTTAATAAAAGGAAATTCTAAGTATTTCTTGCTATATATAAAGGTAAGAATAGTAATAATAATAATAATTATACTATAAAAGTATAAAAGGCTTCTAAAACCTACCTTTAAGATAATAATACTACTAATAATAATAATAGTAATAATAGTACCTATAATAAAAAGACTAATACTATTACTAACTTCTTTATAATTAGTTTTTAATCTAATAATTAAATAGTTTATAATATTTTAAATAATAAAGCTATTAAATATACCTACCTATAATATAATTTATATAGACAAGAAGTTACTAAGAATATAATATATATATTATAAAAGAGATATTCTAATAAGGTATTTAGAGGTATTCTATTTAATATAGATGCCTTAGAATGCTTAATAGTAGGTATATAATAAGTTAAAGCTCTAATAAAGCTTATACTCTTACTAAAGATTAAACTAGTAAAAGAAGCTTAAATTATATTTAATATAGAATTTACTTAATTAAATAGTATTATTTATATACCTATAGTACTAGGCTTAATAATATTCTATATTTTAGATATAAGTACTCTCTTTCTTCTATCTATAATAGATATAGACTAACTAAGTATTAAGATTAATAACTTTAATAATATTCTTATATAAAAAAGCTTAAGAGTACTAATTATCTATAAATAGAGATATTTTTAGTAGACTTTAGAAGCTAAAGAAATAGTAGCTTTCTATCTATTAGAAAAAGACTTCTATTAGTTATATTAATATTTTAGATATCTTTTAATTTAATATCTAGCTAAAGTACTATAAAGAGCTAGTAAAGAATTTAAGAATAATACTATTAGAAAGCTAATAGAAGCTTACTACTACTACTAGATATATAGTAAAAGCTCTAGTTATTTTAAATTTAATCTTTAAAATAACTATAAGTTTAACTATAAAATTATAGTTAATATAATATAACTAGAAAATAGACTTATTATATATATTATTAATATAGCTATTTTATTTTAAGCAATTAGATTTCTTAAACTCTAAAAGTAAAAAGCTAAAAATATCTAGAATATATTATATAAATACTAGATAGATATCTATTTAAGTCTTTTAGACTAAATAGTTTATAATACTAGAAAGAACTTTACTTTAGCTAAATTTTATAATTATATAAGACTACTTTCTATTAATACTAATAAAGTATCTATAAAAGCCTATAATAGTATTAGTAAAGTTAAAAGATATTATAGACTCCTTTACTAAGCTTATAAGATTATTATAGAATCTATAAGATAATAACTATTCTTAGAGTAATATCTTTAAATAGCTATAAAAGCTATTAATAATACTACTAGTTCTAATAGACTTATACTTACTCTATTTATCTTTAAAGCCTATTTACAAATAACTAATAATTTTCTACCTAGCTTACTAGCTATTTAAAGAGCTAAAGCTATTTATAAAGCTATTAATAAAGTTAAAAGACTTCTAGCTAAAAGGCAAGTATATAATACTCTAGCTATAAGAAATAGTCTTAAAATAATACTAATATATAGATTACTTCTTTAATTAAATATATATATTTAAAGAGAAAAAGAAGAATAATATAGCTTTTATAGGCTAATTACTAATAATAAAGAAACCTATATATTAGAGTTACTCTATAGACTAATAAAATTTAAGACTACTATTATAAAGCTCTATTTTAATAATTTATAGAATAGAGAAAACCTCTCTATAAAATAACTAATTAAATCTAATATTAATAAAACTCTTTCTTTTATTAAGAAAACTATAGAAAGAAATACTAAATTTATTAAAAGATAAAAAGAAAGACTAAAAAAAACCTTTACTTTATAATATTATATAGACTTAATAATAGAGAATTCCTTTAATAAATATATAAAATAGTAAAATAGTACTTTCTATATAAATAAAGACTAAAAGAATACTTTAATTAAAAGAATTAAATAGTTTAATATATTATTATATATATTTCTAATAGTAAAAGAAAAGAATAACTAGTAACTTATACTTAACCTTTACTAGTAAAGTAAAATAACTACTTTAAGTAAACTCTTTAAATACTTTAATTAATTAAAACTTAATAACTTTTAAGCTTATAATATATTTTATTTTATATCTTTTAATTAAATAAAATATAATAATTAAAGACTATTTAACTTATATATAGTATAAGAAATTAAAGGTAAAGGTACCTTTATACTATATAAAAAGTTTAGACTAGTTATTTAAAGATATAGTAATAGAAAAAAGAAGCTAATTCTAATATAATTTCTAATAATTTAATAAGTAAGTTAATACTTAATTATAGTATTAGTACCTTTATTAAAGTTCTAAGAAATTAAACTCTAGATTAGAAATATTATATAAGCCTATATTTAATTATTAATATAGCTAAATTAATTAATTATTATAAAAATACTATAGTAAATAGTATACTTATATTCTACTAGTATAATTATAGAAGTAGTAAAGCCTCTATATAAAATTATAAAAGCTAGTATCTATTAGTAAGTAATTTACTTTTACTATTATTATAATAACCTTTAGATAATAACTTCTATATATAACTTCTACTTACTAATATTAGCACTAGAAAATAAGAATTTTAGAATTACTAGAATATAAACTAATAATATACTAGGTTTAAGTAATAAAGACTTTTTTAACTAAGAAAAAATTAAACTTTAGAAAGTAAAGTTTACTATTAAATTAAAATAAAAGCTTACTATTAATATACCTTTAATCTTTAATAAATATATACTTATTTAAGATAAAAATAGTATAATAGAACTTTAATAGAAAGATTAAAGTAAAAAGCTTTATTTAATTAATATAAAATCTACTAATATTAAATAAAATTATATTAAATAAAAAGCCTAAGAAGCTTATATTATAAGTATCTATTAGCTTCAAGCTTTATATAATTTATCTATTATAGCTTAATATTAAAAGCTTAAACTAGAAAATATAGCTTATTTAAATAAATACCTTAAGTAGTAAATTAAAAACTAAAAGTATAAATTATATATAATCTCTTTTAATTTTAAAATCTTAAAGCTATATATATTTATAAATAGCTTACTAGCTAATAATAAAGATTTAAGTTTCTAGATTAAATATATTATTATTATTACTAATAAAGAGATAAAAGAAACTAAATTTTCTATAAAAGATAATATTATTATATATAGCTTACCTAAAAGTAAATATATAACCTAAAGTACTCTAGTATTTAAATTATATAATATAATATAAAAAGTAAATATAGCTTATATAATTATAATAACCTTAAATTTTATCTTTAAAAGACTTAAAATACTATAAATACCTATAATTCTCTATATAGACTCTTTATTACTATATAAATACTTTATTAAACTTAGTATAATAAAGAAAAAAAATTAATAATTAATATTATAGCTTTAAAATAGTTATATAAGTACTATAAGATATATAAAATTAAATAAATTAATAGAAATAATAATCTAGCTAATACTATAATAAAAATATTATTAAACTAAGTGCTTAAGACTTTTATTAATAAGAATAAAATAATAATATAAGTAAAAGAATAGATAAAGAGAACTAAAATAGCTTTATAAAAAAGCTAGTATAATTAGTACTATATAAAATAGATTAATACTACTTCTTTATAAGATTTTCTTTCTCTTATTATTATAACTATTTAATTATAATAATTACCTATTATTTCTTTTATTTAAAAGACTACTAGTATTAGTATTATTACTTTTATTAATACTATTAATATTACTAATATTATTAATATTATTAATATTAATAATCTTATAGATTACACTAAGTAGCTAGAGACTTATAGTAGCTTGTCTTCTATTATTCTAATTAATCTATTATATAAGTATAGCATACTATAATATAATTAAATATATATTATAAAAAGTAAGGTATTAAATAGAGAAAGTAGATCTAGCCTTAATACTATAAAAAGCTAGCTTGATATTATAGTCTCTAATAGAAAAAGGTAAGACTTAAATATAACTCTTTTAAATACCCTTTGTTACGCTTTACAATCTAATTGTAATATTGCATTACCCTTAGTAATGCCTACAATATAACTAGAATATATAATAGGCATTATTTTATAATAATCCTAGTTAATTTACAATTATTTATTAGTTATATACTATAAATTATTTCTAGGGAAGAAATTGAAGTTAAAGAGCCTAAAACCTACTTTTTTACTTTAAAGACTACAAGATAATAAAAGACTGATAGTAAGTAATTATTAATTAATTATTAATTGATTAGTAATTAATTATTTAAAAATACTAATTAATTAATTATTAGATATTATTTATAATCTACTAGGTTATAGCAGTATAAAACATTTAAAATGCGAAGTTATTTTTAACTTTTTAATACTATAGGCATTACTAAGGGTAATACAATATTACAATTAGATTATAAAGTGTAATTGTTAGTATTATTACTTCTATTAATACTATTAATATTACTAATATTATTAATATTATTAATATTAACAATCTTATAGATTACGCCAAGTAGCTAGAGACTTATAGTTGCTTGTCTTCTATTATTTTAATTAGCCTATTATATAAGTATAGTATACTATAATATAATTAGATATATATTATAAAAGTAAAGTATTAAATAGAGAAAGTAAGTCTAGCCTTAATACTATAAAAAGCTAGCTTAATATTATAGTCTCTAATAGAAAAAGGTAAGACTAAATATAACTCTTTAAACTACCTTTATTATACTTTATAACTAGTTATAATATTATATTACTCTTAGTAATACTTATACTAATTAGTAGTAGAAACTATTACTTAGTTAAAACTATAGATTAATAAAGCTTACTTATTAGAAGAAATAAATTTCTATTATAAAACTAGAATTATACTAAAGAAAGATAACTATTTAAAGTTATTTAAGAGACTTCTAAGAATATAATAAATAATATATTAAACTAAAAGACTATTAACTAGTTATTATTTTTATATTATATATATTATAATAAACTTAAACTTATATAAGTATTTAAATACTTTACCTTATACTAGAAAGTTAATAAGCTTAAACTAGTTATTTAAATACTTTAACTCTTTAATTTTTATTAATAATAATAATTTCTTAATATTTACTTATATAAAATATTATAATTAAATAATTTTCTAGTTAAAACTTCTATACTTTATCTCTTTTATATATTTATTAATAAAACTTTTTTTCTAAGACTTTAAAAGTATAGTACTAGTATTACTAAAAAGTAGCTATATATTAAAGATATTAATCTCTAGAAAAATAATATTAAAGATTAGTAATTAAATAATTAAATTACTAAGTATATTATTCATTATAATAATAGATAATAGAAAGACTTTTAGTTATAAAAGAACTTCTAAGATAATTTTAGAAATTAAAATAAAGAAAGCTTTAACTAACTTAACTAAAATCTTATATAAGACTTCTAAGATTATTTATAAGAAAATAGTATTTATAGTATTAGAAATTATAATAAATATATTATAACTACTTTTCTAGAAATACTCTATAAAAAAATACTAACTTCTTAGACTTTAAAAGAAATTAACTAATAGATATCTCTTAGTAAATTTAATTTATATTAAAATAAATTATATCTCTTATACTAATTAACTCTTTATCTAAGAATATTAAGCTTAAAACTAATAAGCTTTCTTTTACTACCTTAAATCTTTTATTTAAAGCTAGAAAATACTCTAAAACTATTATATTATAAACTAAGTTTTATAATTTTATAAACTTTAATATTATATAATAATTAAATAGTTAAGAAAATAGCTAATTTTATAAAGCTATATAAGAATACTAATAGATTTACTAGAAAGCTAAATAATTTCTTTTTACTAAAATTAAATTTATTTTAAAATAAGTATAATAGAATTAACTTATATAAAGACTTCTATTATAAGACTCTATTTATTATACTTACTAGTAATATTAAATAGTATTATTTTAATTCTATATTTAGAAAGAACTTTATATATAATTAAATAATATTTAAAATTTACTAGAAATATAAAATAGAAAGTAATCTATAGTTTTACTACTAAAAATAGAATACTATTTCTATAAAAAGTATTATTAAAAAGAACTTTAAAAACATAAAGCTTTAATACCTTAAAATCTTACTTAAGACTCTTAAATAAGTATATTAAAAACTATTTCTAGCTTTAATAATAGACTAAAAATTATACTAATAGACTTTAATTATAATTATAAGTATCTTTAAATATAGGTAAGCTGCCTATAGTTACTTATCTAGCTTTAAAAGACTAGCTAGAGACTTCTATAAGTTTATAAGTTTATATAAAGCTAGAAAAAAGACTACTAGCTAATATTATATAAGTAAAATAATATATATAGACTACTATTATAACTATAATTCTTATACTAAAAGCTTAAGAAAATAAGAATTATAAAGAAAATATAGTAAATATTATATTTATAATAAACTAAAATACTAGTTAATAAACTATTCTAATAAAAAAAGATAATAATTAAAGGACTATTAGTAAAAGAATAAAAGATATATTTAACTACTTAATAAAAGAAAATTTTAAGTATTTCTTACTATATATAAAGGTAAAAATAGTAATAATAATAATAATTATACTATAAAAGTATAAAAAGCTTCTAAAACTTACTTTTAAAATAATAATATTACTAATAATAATAATAGTAATAATAGTACCTATAATAAGAAAACTAATACTATTACTAACTTCTTTATAATTAGTCTTTAATCTAATAATTAAATAGTTTATAATATTTTAAATAATAAAGCTATTAAATATACTTATCTATAATATAATTTATATAAATAAAAAGCTATAGAAAATATAATATATATATTATAAGAGAGATATTTTAATAAAGTATTTAAAGGTATTTTACCTAATATAAATGCTTTAAAATACTTAATAGTAAGTATATAATAAGTTAAAGCTTTAATAAAGCTTATACGCTTACTAAAGATTAAATCTATAGAAGAGGCCTAGATTATATTTAGTATAAAATTTACTTAATTAAATAGTATTATTTATATACCTATAGTACTAGGCCTAATAATATTCTATATTTTAGATATAAGTACTCTCTTTCTTCTATTTATAATAGATATAGACTAATTAAGTATTAAGATTAATAACTTTAATAATATTCTTATATAAAAAAGCTTAAGAGTACTAATTATCTATAAATAGAGATATCTTTAGTAGACTTTAAAAGCTAAAGAAATAGTAGCTTTCTACTTATTAGAAAAAGACTTCTATTAGCTATATTAATATTTTAAATATCTTTTAATTTAATATCTAGCTAAAGTATTATAAAGAGCTAGTAAAGAATTTAAGAATAATACTATTAGAAAGCTAATAGAAGCTTACTACTACTACTAGATATATAGTAAAAGCTCTAGTTATTTTAAATTTAATCTTTAAGATAACTATAAGTTTAACTATAAAATTATAGTTAATAGAATATAACTAGAAAATAGACTTATTATATATATTATTAATATAGCTATCTTATTTTAAGTAGCTAGATTCCTTGAATTCTAAAAGTAAAAAGCTAAAAATATCTAGAATATATTATATAAATACTAGATAGATATTTATTTAAGTTTCTTAGATTAAATAGTTTATAATACTAGAAAGAACTTTACTTTAGCTAAATTCTATAATTATATAAGACTACTTACTATTAATACTAATAAAGTACTTATAGAAGCCTATAATAGTATTAGTAAAGTTAAAAGATATTATAGACTCTTTTACTAAGTCTATAAGATTATTATAAAATCTATAAAATAATAATTATTTCTAGAGTAATATCTTTAAATAGCTATAAAAGCTATTAATAATACTACTAGTTCTAATAGACTTATACTTACTTTACTTATTTTTAAAGCTTATTTATAAATAACTAATAATTCTCTATCTAGCTTACTAGTTATTTAAAAAGCTAAAGCTATTTATAAGGCTACTAATAAAGTTAAAAGACTTTTAGCTAAAAGACAAGTATATAATACTCTAGCTATAAGAAATAGTTCTAAGATAATACTAATATATAAGTTACTTTTTTAATTAAATATATATATTTAAAGAGAAAAAGAAAAATAATATAGCTTTTATAAGCTAATTACTAATAATAAAGAAATCTATATATTAAAGTTACTCTATAGATTAATAAAATTTAAGACTACTATTATAAAGCTCTATTTTAATAATCTATAAAATAGAGAAAATCTCTCTATAAAATAACTAATTAAATCTAATATTAATAATACCTCTTCTTTTATTAAGAAAAATATAAAAAGAAATATTAAATCTATTAAAAGATAAAAAAAAAGACTAAAAAAGACTTTTACTTTATAATATTATATAGACTTAATAATAGAAGATTTCTTTAATAAATATATAAAATAGTAAAATAGTACTTTTTATATAAATAAAGACTAAAAGAATACTTTAATTAAAAGAATTAAATAATTTAATATATTATTATATATATTTCTAATAGTAAAAGAAAAGAATAACTAGTAACTTATACTTAACCTTTACTAGTAAAGTAAAATAACTACTTTAAGTAAACTCTTTAAATACTTTAATTAATTAAAACTTAATAACTTTTAAGCTTATAATATATTTTATTTTATATCTTTTAATTAAATAAAATATAATAATTAAAGACTATTTAACTTATATATAGTATAAGAAATTAAAGGTAAAGGTACCTTTATACTATATAAAAAGTTTAGACTAGTTATTTAAAAATATAATAATAGAAAAAAGAAGCTAATTCTAATATAATTTCTAATAATTTAATAAGTAAGTTAATACTTAATTATAATATTAGTACTTTTATTAAAGTTCTAAGAAATTAAGCTTTAAATTAAAGATATTATATAAGCTTATATTTAATTATTAATATAGTTAAATTAATTAATTATTATAAAAATACTATAGTAAATAGTATACTTATATTTTACTAGTATAATTATAGAAGTAGTAAAGCCTTTATATAAAATTATAGAAGCTAGTATCTATTAGTAAGTAACTTACTTTTACTATTATTATAATAACTTTTAAATAATAATCTTTATATATAACTTTTATTTACTAATATTAGTACTAGAAAATAAGAATTTTAGAATTACTAGAATATAAATTAATAATATACTAGATTTAAGTAATAAAGACTTCTTTAATTAAAAAAAAATTAAACTTTAGAAAGTAAAATTTACTATTAAATTAAAATAGAAGCTTACTATTAATATACCTTTAATCTTTAATAAATATATACTTATTTAAGATAAAAATAGTATAATAGAACTTTAATAGAAAGATTAAAGTAAAAAGCTTTATTTAATTAATATAAAATCTACTAATACTAAATAAAATTATATTAAATAAAAAGCCTAAGAAGCTTATATTATAAGTATCTATTAGCTTCAAGCTTTATATAATTTATCTATTATAGCTTAATATTAAAAGCTTAAACTAAAGAATATAATTTATTTAAATAAATACCTTAAGTAGTAAATTAAAAACTAAAAGTATAAATTATATATAATTTCTTTAAACCTTAAAACCTTAAAGCTATATATATTTATAAATAGCTTATTAATTAATAATAAAGATTTAAGTTTTTAGATTAAATATATTATTATTATTACTAATAAAGAGATAAAAGAGACTAAATTTTCTATAAAAGGTAATATTATTATATATAGCTTAACTAAAAGTAAATATATAATTTAAAGTACTCTAGTATTTAAATTATATAATATAATATAAGAAGTAAATATAGCTTATATAATTATAATAATCTTAAATTTTATTTTAAATAGACTTAAAATACTATAAATACTTATAATTCTTTATATAGACTTTTTATTATTATATAAATACTTTATTAAACTTAGTATAATAAAGGAGAAAAAGTTAATAATTAATATTATAGCTGTAAAATAGTTATATAAGCGCTATAAAATATATAAAATTAAATAAATTAATAGAAATAATAATCTAGCTAATACTATAATAAAGATATTATTAAACTAAGTGCTTAAAACCTTTATTAATAATAATAAAATAATAATATAAGTAGAAAAATAGATAAAGAAAACTAAAATAGCTTTATAAAAAAGCTAGTATAATTAGTACTATATAAAATAGATTAATACTACCTCTTTATAAGATTTCCTTTCTTTCATTATTATAACTATTTAATTATAATAATTACCTATTATTTCTTTTATTTAAAAGACTACTAGTATTAGTATTATTACTTCTATTAATACTATTAATATTACTAATATTATTAATATTATTAATATTAATAATCTTATAGATTATACTAAGTAGCTAGAAATCTATAGTAGCTTGTCTTCTATTATTTTAATTAGCTTATTATATAAGTATAATATACTATAATATAATTAAATATATATTATAAAAGTAGGGTATTAAATAGAGAAAGTAAGTCTAGCCTTAATACTACAAAAAGCTAGCTTGATATTATAGTCTCTAATAGAAGAAGGCAAGACTAAATATAACTCTTTAAACTACCTTTATTACGCTTTACAACTAGTTGTAATATTACATTACCCTTAGTAATACCTATAGTAATAAAGGGTATTTAAAAGAGTTATATTTAAGTCTTACCTTCTTCTATTAGAAACTATAATATTAAGCTAGCTTTTTATAGTATTAAGGCTAGACTTACTTTTTCTATTTAATACCTTACTTTTATAATATATATTTAATTATATTATAGTATACTATACCTATATAATAGGCTAATTAGAATAATAGAAAATAGGCTACTATAAGTCTCTAGCTACTTGGTATAATTTATAAGATTATTAATATTAATAATATTAATAATATTAGTAATATTAATAGTATTAATAGAAGTAATAATACTAATACTAGTAGTATTTTAAATAAAAGAAATAATAGATAATTATTATAATTAAATAGTTATAATAATAAGAGAAAGGAAATCTTATAGAAAGGTAGTATTAATCTATTTTATATAGTACTAATTATACTAGCTTTCTTATAAAGCTATTTTAGTTCTTTTTACCTATTCTTTTACTTATATTATTATTTTATTCTTATTAATAAAAGTCTTAAGTACTTAGTTTAATAATATCTTTATTATAGTATTAGCTAGATTATTATTTCTATTAATCTATTTAATTTTATATATTTTATAGTACTTATATAACTATTTTAAAGCTATAATATTAATTATTAACTTTTTCTCTTTTATTATACTAAGTTAAATAAAGTATTTATATAGTAATAGAAAGTTTATATAAAGAATTATAAGTATTTATAGTATTTTAAGTCTATTAAAGATAAAATTTAAAGTTATTATAATTATATAAGCTATATTTACTTCTTATATTATATTATATAATTTAAATACTAGAGTACTTTAAGTTATATATTTACTTTTAATTAAGCTATATATAATAATATTATCTTTTATAGAAAATTTAGTCTCTTTTATTTCTTTATTAGTAATAATAATAATATATTTAATCTAGAAACTTAAATTTTTATTATAAGCTAGTAAGCTATCTATAAATATATATAGCTTTAAGATTTTAAGATTAAAAGAAATTATATATAATTTATACTTTTAGTTTTTAATCTATTACTTAAGGTATTTATTTAAATAAGCTATATTTTCTAGTTTTAGCTTTTAATATTAAGCTATAATAGATAAATTATATAAGGCTTTAAGCTAATAAATACTTATAATATAAGCTTTTTAAGCTTTTTACTTAATATAATTTTATTTAGTATTAGTAGATTTTATATTAATTAAATAAAGCTTTTTACTTAAACCTTTCTATTAAAGTTTTATTATACTATTTTTATTTTAAATAAGTATATATCTATTAAAAATTAGAGATATATTAATAGTAAGCTTTTATTTTAGTTTAATAGTAAACTTTACTTTTTAAAGTTTAATTTCTTTTTAGTTAGAGAAGTCTTTATTACTTAAACCTAATATATTATTAGTTTATATTCTAGTAATTCTAAAATTCTTATTTTCTAGTACTAATATTAGTAAGTAAAGATTATATATAAAGGTTATTATTTAAAGATTATTATAATAATAGTAGAAGTAAATTACTTACTAATAGATACTAGCTTTTATAATTCTATATAAAGGCTTTATTACTTTTATAATTATACTAGTAAAATATAAGTATACTATTTACTATAGTATTTTTATAATAATTAATTAATTTAGCTATATTAATAATTAAATATAAGCTTATATAATATCTTTAATTTAAAGCTTAATTTCTTAAGACTTTAATAAAAGTGCTAGTACTATAATTAAATATTAACTTACTTATTAAATTATTAGATATTATATTAGAATTAGCTCTTTTTCTCTATTACTATACCTTTAAATAACTAGTTTAGACTTTTTATATAATATAAAGGTGCCTTTACCTTTAATTTCTTATATTATATATAAGTTAAATAGTCTTTAATTATTATACTTTATTTAATTAAAAGATATAAAATAAAATATATTATAAGTTTAAAAGTTATTAAGTTTTAATTAATTAAAGTATTTAAAGAGTTTACTTAAAGTAGTTATCTTATTTTACTAGTAAAAGTTAAGTATAAGTTACTAGTTATTTTTCTCTTTTACTATTAGAAATATATATAATAATATATTAAACTATTTAATTCTTTTAATTAAAGTATTCTTTTAGTCTTTATTTATATAAAAAGTACTATTCTATTATTTTATATATTTATTAGAAGAATTTTCTATTATTAAGTCTATATAATATTATAAAGTAAAAGTCTTTTTTAGTCTTTTTTTTTATCTTTTAATAGATTTAATATCTCTTTTTATAGTTTCTTTAATAAAAGAAAAGATTTTATTAATATTAGATTTAATTAGTTATTTTATAGAGAAGTCTTTTCTATTTTATAAATTATTAAAATAAAGCTTTATAATAGTAGTCTTAAATTTTATTAGTTCATAGAGTAACTTTAATATATAAATTTCTTTATTATTAGTAATTAGCTTATAAAAGCTATATTATCTTTCTTTTTTTCTTTAAATATATATATTTAATTAAAGAGGTAACTTATATATTAATATTATCTTAAGACTATTTCTTATAGCTAGAGTATTATATACTTATCTTTGAGCTAGAAGTCTTTTAACTTTATTAGTATTCTTATAAATAGCTTTAGCTTTTTAAATAGCTAGTAAGCTAGATAGAGAATTATTAGTTATTTTTAAATAGGCTTTAAAAATAAGTAGAATTAGTATAAGTCTATTAGAACTAATAGTATTATTAATAGCTTTTATAGCTATTTAAAGGTATTACTCTAGTAATAGTTAATATTCTATAGATTTTATAATAATCTTATAGGCTTAATAAAGAAGTCTATAATATCTTTTAACTTTACTAATACTATTATAGGCTTCTATAGGTACTTTATTAGTATTAATAGTAAGTAGTCTTATATAATTATAAAATTTAGCTAAAGTAAAGTTCTTTCTAGTATTATAAACTATTTAATCTAAAAGACTTAAATAAATATCTATCTAGTATTTATATAATATATTCTAGATATTTTTAGCTTTTTACTTTTAGAGTTTAAGAAATCTAGCTACTTAAAATAAAGTAGCTATATTAATAATATATATAATAGGTCTATTTTCTAGTTATATTATATTAACTATAATTTTATAGTTAAACTTATAGTTATCTTAGAAATTAAATTTAAAATAACTAGAGCTTTTACTATATATCTAGTAGTAGTAGTAAGCTTCTATTAGCTTTCTAATAGTATTATTCTAAAATTCTTTACTAGTTTTTTATAGTATTTTAGCTAGATATTAAATTAAAAGATATCTAAAATATTAATATAGCTAATAGAAGTCTTTTTCTAATAGATAGAAAGCTATTATTTCTTTAGCTTCTAAAGTTTACTAAAAATATTTCTATTTATAAATAATTAGTATTCTTAAGCTTTTTTATATAAGTATATTATTAAAGTTATCTATTTTAATACTTAGTTAGTTTATATCTATTATAGATAGAAGAAAGAAAGTACTTATATCTAAAATATAAAATATTATTAGGCCTAGTATTATAGATATATAAATAATACTATTTAATTAAGTAGATTTTATACTAAATATAATTTAAGCTTCTTTTATAGGTTTAATCTTTAGTAAGAGTATAAGCTTTATTAAAGCTTTAACTTATTATATACCTACTATTAAGCATTCTAAGACACTTATATTATATAAAATACCTTTAAATACTTTATTAGAATATCTTTCTAATAATATATATATTATATTTTTTATAGCTTTTTATTTATATAAATTATATTATAAATAGATATATTTAATAGCTTTATTATTTAAAATATTATAAACTATTTAATTATTAGATTAAAAACTAATTATAAAGAAGTTAGTAATAGTATTAGTTTTCTTATTATAGATACTATTATTACTATTATTATTATTAATAGTATTATTATCTTAAAGGTAGGTTTTAGAAGCTTTTTATACTTTTATAATATAATTATTATTATTATTACTATTCTTGCCTTTATATATAGTAAGAAATACTTATAATTTCCTTTTATTAAGTAGTTAAATATATCTTTTATTCTTTTACTAATAGTTCTTTAATTATTATCTTTTTTTATTAAAATAGTTTATTAACTAGTATTTTAATTTATTATAAATATAATATTTATTATATTTTCTTTATAATTCTTATTTTTTTAAGCTTTTAGTATAAGAATTATAGTTATAATAGTAGTCTATATATATTATTTTACTTATATAATATTAACTAGTAGTCTTTTTTCTAGCTTTATATAAACTTATAGACTTATAAAAGTCTCTAGCTAGTTCTTTAAAGCTAGATAAGTAACTATAGGTAGCTTGCTTATATTTAAAGATACTTATAATTATAATTAAAGTCTATTAGTATAGCTTTTAGTCTACTATTAAAGCTAGAAATAGTCTTTAATATACTTATTTAAAAGTTTTAAGTAAGATTTTAAGGTACTAGAGCTTTATCTTTTTAGAGTTTTTTTTAATAATACTTTTTATAGAAGTAGTATTCTATTTTTAGTAGTAAAACTATAGGTTACTTTCTATTTTATATTTCTAGTAGATTTTAAATATTATTTAATTATATATAAGGTTCTTTTTAAATATATAATTAAAATAATACTATTTAATATTACTAGTAAGTATAATAGGTAAAGCCTTATAATAGAAGTCTTTATATAAATTAATTTTATTATACTTATCTTAAAATAGATTTAATTTTAATAGAAAGAAATTATATAGCTTTCTAGTAAATCTATTAGTATTCTTATATAGCTTTATAAAATTAGCTATTTTTTTAACTATTTAATTATTATATAATATTAAAGTTTATAAAATTATAGAACTTAGTTTATAATATAGTAGTTCTAGAGTATTTTCTAGCTTTAAATAAAAGATTTAAAGTAGTAAAAGAAAGCTTATTAGTCTTAAGCTTAATATTTTTATATAAAAAGGTAATTAATATAAGAGATATAACTTATTTTAATATAAATTAAATTTACTAAAAGATATCTATTAGTTAATTTCTTTTAAAGTCTAAAAAGTTAGTATTTCTTTATAAAGTATTTCTAGAAAAGTAATTATAATATACTTATTATAGTCTTTAATACTATAAATACTATTTTTATATAAATAGTTTTAAAAGTCTTATATAAGGTTTCTATTAACTTAGTTAAAGCTTTTTTTATTTTAATTTCTAAAATTATCTTAGAAGTTCTTTTATAATTAAAAGTCTTTCTATTATCTATTATTATAGTAAATAATATACTTAGTAATTTAATTATTAAGTTACTAATCTTTAATATTATCTTTCTAAAAATTAATATCTCTAATATATAGCTACTTTTTAGTAATACTAGTACTATATTTCTAGAGTTTTAGAGAAAAAGTTATATTAATAAATATATAAAAGAAATAAAGTATAAGAGTTTTAACTAGAAAATTATTTAATTATAATATCTTATATAAGTAAATATTAAAAGATAGTTATTATTAATAAAAATTAAAGAGTTAAAGTATTTAAATAACTAGTTTAAGTTTATTAACTTTCTAGTATAAAGTAAAGTATTTAAATACCTATATAAGTTTAAGTTTATTATAATATATATAATATAAAGATAATAACTAGTTAATAGTCTTTTAGTTTAATATATTATTTATTATATTCTTAAAAGCCTTTTAAATAGCTTTAAATAGTTATCTTTCTTTAGTATAATTCTAGTCTTATAATAGAAATTTGTCTCTTTTAATAAGTAAGCTTTACTAATTTATAGTTTTAACTAAGTAATAGTTTTTACTACTAATTAGTATAGGTATTACTAAGGGTAATATAATATTATAATTAGATTATAAAGTATAATAAAGGGTATTTAAAAGAGTTATATTTAAGTCTTACCTTTTTCTATTAGAAACTATAATATTAAGCTAGCTTTTTATAGTATTAAAGCTAGACTTACTTTCTCTATTTAATACCTTACTTTTATAATATATATTTAATTATATTATAGTATACTATACTTATATAATAGGCTAATTAAAATAATAGAAGATAGGCTACTATAGGTCTCTAGCTACTTAGTATAACCTATAAGATTGTTAATATTAATAATATTAATAATATTAGTAATATTTGTTAAACGAAATCTAGGTTATCTAGGTTAACTAGAGATACTAGAAGGCAACACACTAACTAATAGAACCCTTACTAACTTAGCTTTTAACAAGCCTAACTTAACTTCTAATAACCTATAACTAGTATAACTAGGATATTCTAGTATAACTAGTATAAGTTATATAAAAGGTATAAAACTAGTTATTCTAATATATAAAGATAAGAGTTTAATTTAAATTAAATAAAAGTAGAGACTTAGAAAAGGGAAATTTAACCTACTATAAATAGTAGTAAAATTCTCGCCTAGATTAAAAGAATAAGCTTAATAATATATATATAGTTATTATTACTTTCTTTCTTCTCCTATATCTTTAATATTCTATTGTACCTCCTTTATTAAGCCTTTTTATCCTTAATAACTAGGCTTAATAGTTATAAGCCTAGTTAACACTTAAGATATCTAATAATATATATCTTTTATTTCTATATTTAATAATATATATTTTTTATTTCTATATCTAATAATATATATCTTTTATCTCTATATCTAATAATATAAATCTCTTATTAATTAATCTTCAAGCTTACTAAGCAATAATTATTTAATTAAGCTAAACTTAATATAGTAACACTAAGACAAACGCTAAAAATCAAGCTATACCTAAAATAGATAAGCCTTAATAAATACACTAGTTACTATAACTATAAAGATAATATACTAGACTTATTATAGCTAGATATCACGCTAGATCTAGTATAGCTAGATAATATACTAGACCTATTATAGCTAGTATATATACTAGACTTAATTAGTCTAAACTACCTTATAAAAAGAGTCTACTTTTACAAGAAAAATTTAAATAAAAGCAGGAATAGATCTATAAAAACCCTATATTTCCCTATATTTATAAAAACCTTATTATAATAATAATAGAATCTATTAATAAAGCCTCCTAGAAAACTAGTCTATTAGGCTAGTCTAACTAGTATAAGTAGATATTAATAATTCAGAAATTTACTATAATATAAGATATATAGGACTTTATTAACCTTAATATTAACTATAATAATAAAGATACTCTTTTAACTAGACCTATTAAGCCTAGTATAAAAAGTATAAATACTATAGCTTCTTATATTATAGATTTAAATAAAATAGATTTTAAAAAACTAGAAATAGAAAAAGCTAACTATTAATTGAAAATACAACTATTTCTAGCTTAATAGAAATCCCTATATAATATTTAAAGCTTTATAATAAGCTCTATAGGAAACTATTATAATACTATATTTAATAAATTAAATATAGCTTAGTAATTAAAGCTATTAAAGAATTAAATTAAGCTAATAAGTTAAGACTATAAAAGAGAGGTCTTAAAGACTTATAGAAATATTCTAAAAGCTTCTAATTATATAAAGCTATAAGCTTAAACTATAAGCTATTAGAAAGCTCTTATAGAAATCATTTAACTTTAGCTTCTAGATATAATAGAACTAAGACTAACTCTAGACTTTATAGCTACTATAAGTACTATAAATTCTATCTTTTCTAACTACTAGTCTAATTAAATAAGAGATAAAGCCTAAAAAAACAAGGAAAATTAGAAATCTTTAATACTAAATAAATATAAAATATCTAATCTATTTGAATAAAGTCAATAAAATTAATAGCAATAAAAGCCTTTAAAAGAGAGCTTTACTAGCTTTTAAAATTAATAAAATACCTTAAATACTATTTTTAATTATATTTATAGATATTAATACTATTATAGCAAGTGTTTTTATTTAAACCTAGAAACTAGGCTATTTAATTAAAGGCCTAAGGAAGATATAAGCATAGAAATTACTAAAAAGCTTAAAAATAATTCTAAACTAAAGAATAAGATTAATAAAGCTATATTTTAAGAAAAAGTAACTTTAATAAAGTTAAAGAATAAAAATCCTACTATAGAAATAGCTTTTATAGCTAAAATACCTAACTAAATGAAAGATAAGGTTATATTAGCTACTTTATCTATAGAAAATTAACTAAATTATCTTCTTTAAGACTTATTTATACTAGATAGTAGCTCTACTATTTATATATATAATAATAAGAATTAATTCCTTGATTATAAGCCTCTAGAAGAGCTTAACCTAGCCTTTTTAGGCATAGAGTATCTAGAAATTCAAGAATATAGATAAGTTTAAATAAAAACCTCAAATAGTTTATTTAAATTATAAAAAATAGTCTATATATCTAACTTCTATATAAATATTACTAGTTTAAATCTTCTAGTCTAAGCTAGATATAATTAGAATCTAGCTAGTAGAAAAGTTACAATTAAAATAGCTTTTTTATTTAAAACTAGTTAAATATTTTAATAACTAGTTATTAAATATAATAAAGTTATAACTTAAGTAGTAAATATAGTAGCTTAACCTATAAAAATAGAAGCTAATACTATATTACTCTCTAGCTTCTATAATTTTAAATTAAAATTAAAAGCTATAGGTACTATAGAACTATAGTATTAATACCTAAGTTATTTAAATCTAAAAGCTCTAGAATATATTCTAGAAGCTACTATAGGCTTTAAAATTAAGGGACTTATAATAATAGAATATAAAATTTACTCTTTATCTAAGGTAAAAAGAGTTATATCTTGAAGATTATCTCTACCTAGCCCTTAGCCTTTCTATAAGCTTTATATTGATATTTTTTAACTAGAAAAAGCTTATAATGGAAATATAGTAGCTTTAATTGCTAAAGATAGCTATATAGCGCTTAGTTTTATATATCTACTATTATTAATAGATTAAAATACTATAATTAGTTGCCTAAAAGCACTAAAAGCTTCTATAAAGACCTAATTTTAATAATAAATCTATGTCTTTTATTATAATAATAATCTAGCCTTAAAAGATAATTATAGGGCTTAGTTATTAGATATAGGTATTAAAGAGAAAGTTATAGCACTTTATATACTAGCTTAAAATAGCCTAGCTAAAAGGTTAAAAGGTATTATAGCTATAAAAGCTAGAGCCTTAAAGCTATCTTTAAATTTACCTTTTAACTTATAGCTTAAATACTAGAAAACTACTATTTTTCTATATAATAGAACTCTAAGAAGATATAATTCACTTAAAAACAAAGATATTAATAAAGATATTAATAATAATAATACCTAGTTAATACTATTTGAAAAGCTATATAGCTAGCTAGCTTTAAATAAGCTAGATACTAGTTATATTAATAAGTTAAAACTAGATATTAGTTTTTTAAAGGCTTATAGTTATAAAGCTTATCTACTTACTACTAAAGCCCTTTAAAATACTTAAAAATAAGCCTTAAAACTAGAAGCCTATATAGAAATAGGCTATCTAGTTAGCTATAATTCTACTAATATCTATTAAATTTAGATTTTAACTAACTAAAAGATTAGAAGAGTTAGAGATATTAGCTTTAATAAGCTAATATTTTATAAATTAAATAACCTTTTACCTATAAAAACTTAACTAGAAATTTAACTACTAGCTTATATTAATAATAAAAAAGATTACTAGAACTTTATAATAATTAAAGAATCTATACTAGATAATATTAATAATAATATATTCAATAATTCTATATTTAAAGATTCTATAGAAAAACTAAGAGATAATAAAGAAAATTATAGATATTTAAGTTTTAAATTAATAAATCTAGTAGCTAAAAGGCTATTTAAATAAGCTTATATAAGTAGCTTCTTTCTAGGTTTTAAGAAATCCCTTTATTATTAAAATTTACCTTTTAAACTAACTAGATAGTTAAATCTAGAAAAATATTAATTTAAAAGAGAATTTAAGGAAGCTATAAACCTAGAATTCTAAACAAACTAGAATAGAGGCACCTTTTATTCTATCTAGTAAATTCTAGTAAAATATAAAGCTCTAGATACTACTTAAGTCTTTAAATATAAGCTAGATAAGTATAAATATCTTATAAAATTTAAAGCTAGACTATATGTTTAAGGAGACTAATAACTATATTTAAATAAGAATACCTATACTATAACTTTAGCTATTAGATTCTTTAGGCTTATTATAGCTATTCTAGCTAAATTTAACCTAGAAGCTAGGTAGCTAGATACTATAAATACTTTTATAAATAGCTCTCTAGATAAAATAGTCTATATTAAATATTCTAAGAGTTTTAATAAGCCTAGATAGATATTATAGCTTAAAAAAGCCTTATATAGGCTAAAAAAGTTACTATTATTATAGTAACTAGACTTAATAAAAACTCTATTAAAACTAAAGCTTATATAACTAAAAGAAGATTCTTATATCTTTATAGAGTTATAAATAACTATATTTATCTATATTAATAATATAGTATTTATTTACCTTAAATTCTTAGAAGAAAAGGTACTATTTATTATAAAAGGCTTAAAGAAAACCTATAAAATAAAGAATCTAGAAGACTTAAAATAGTTTCTAGATACTAGAATTCTAAGGGATCAACTAAATTAAAAGTTATAGCTATACTAAGACTTTTATATTAATAAAATTGCAGTTAAATTCCTTAATTTAAAAGCTAAACTAAGCTATAAGCTAGTTAAAAGCTCTATATAAGAATAAACCCTAAAGCTATATAAAGGCCTAGCTAGCCTAAAGGATATATATTAATATTAAAGTCTTATTAGGTCTATTAACTACCCTTTAGTTAATACTTAACTTAATATAGCTTATATAAGCTTAGAATTATTAGAGTACCTTTTTAATTTAAGCTTAAATTATATTAAAATAGTTATTAAAGTTATTTAGTATTTATATTATACTAAAAACCTAGCTATTAAATTTAATAGTACTAAAGACTTACTTAAACTAGCTATATTATTAGATATAGCCTTTATAGATAATAAAGCTACTAGAAAATCTAGTTAAAGCTTACTAATTTAACTATTTAAAGCCTCTATTATATAGTTAGCTACTAAATAAGCTACTATAACTATATTATCTACTAAAGCTAAATTATTAGCTTTATTATCTATTAGAAAAGAGACTATAGCTTTTTATAGGCTTATAAGTTAACTAGATTTAAAGCTAGATACTAAAAAACCTACTATTCTTTATAATAACCTTTAAACTATAAGACTAGCTACTCTAGACTTTCTATATATTAAAACTACACTTAAACACGTAAATATATATAATACTTAGATTTAGTAAGCCTATTAAAATAATAAATTTAATATTAAATATATTAAAACCTTGAAAATACTAGTAAATAGCCTTATAAAGCCTCTAATAGAATAGAAATTTTAGAAATTTAAGTCTCTATTAGGCCTAGTTAATATTAAAAGCCTTATAAAAACTTAATCTATAATAACTAATTAAAATTCTATTAAATTATAGCTATAACTAGCTTATAATTAGCTTCCTATAGCTAAAGGAGTATATTAAATGAAATCTAGGTTATCTAGGTTAACTAGAGATACTAGAAGGCAATATACTAACTAATAGAACCTTTACTAACTTAGCTTTTAACAAGCCTAACTTAACTTCTAATAACCTATAACTAGTATAACTAGAATATTCTAGTATAACTAGTATAAGTTATATAAAAGGCATAAAACTAGTTATTTTAATATATAAAGACAAGAGTTTAATTTAAATTAAATAAAAGTAGAGACTTAGAAAAGAGAAATTTAACCTACTATAAATAGTAGTAAAATTCCCGCCTAGATTAGAAGAATAAGCTTAATAATACACATATAGTTATTACTACTTTCTTCCTTCTCTTATATCTTTAATATCCTACTGTGCCTCCTTTATTAAGCCTTTTTATCCTTGATAACTAGGCTTGATAATATTAATAGTATTAACGGAAGTAATAATACTAACAAATACTAAAAGTTAATAATTTTAGTTATTTTATTATTAACTCTAAGGGTATTTATAATTACCCTCCTTTAGCCCCTAAAAAAACACTAAAAGGGATTATAAATTAATTATATACTATATTATTAGATTCTAAAAAAGTACCTAATACTTTAAGTAAGTTTTTTAATATAAAGTTATTAAATTTATTTATTATTAATTATTTTTAGCTACTTAAATAAATTCACTTAAATTTAAGCAATTATTAGCTAATTCTAAGGCAAAAACTATATTAGATTTATATCTAAGCCTAGCTAATAATAGCTAGCTTAGATATTTATTTTAAAATTATAAAGCTATTTATTTTCCTTTAGGCTCTTTAAGATTAGAAGCTTATTATAAATATTATACTAAGTATAAAGATAATTCTAATATAGTAAGTATAAAATTATTTTTATTTTTAATTAAATTATTAATCTATTAATAATAAATTATTAATTTATTATTAATTATTTACTAATTTATTATAATTATTCTAGTATATATAACTTTTATATAATAATAGTAATAATCTAATAATTATTACCTTTTTAAAAGAGTAAGCTTAGCTTTTTAAAAGTAATAACTTTAAAACCTTCTAGATTAATATAAATTATAAGCACTTAAAAAACCCTTAGTTTAAAGAGATTATTTAGAGTACTTATAATAAGAAAGCTAAATTAAATATATTAATTCTAAATTTCTATTAATTAATTACTAATTAATTATTAATATATTATAGTTATTTCTCTTATTTATATAATAATAAGTTATAAGCATACTAGAGCTTATTTCTTAATGTTTATAAAGGTTTTTAAGCTTTTAAAAACTAAATTTAATATTAAAATAAAATAGTATTATATTTCTAGTTTAAAAATATATAGTATTACTATTAATTAAGATTAAGCTTTAATAAATGGTAAGTTATTTATTAATTACTTATAAATTATTTTATAACTAATTATTTTACTTATAATAGGATTTTTAGCTTATTTAAGCTTTATTAATCTAGAAAAACAAGATATAAAATAGTATAGCCTTTAAAGTATTTGATTTTATAAGGTTTATTTTATTTAAGGTATTAGTAAGTTAATTTATAAATTATAATTAATAAGTTAATAAAATAATTACTAATTAATTATAGAAAAAACTTATAAATCTCTTAGAGATTTTAATAAATCTAGTTTATTACTTTATTTTATAATATTAGAGCTATTAAATTATATATCTAAAATAGAATATTATATTATTTATAATATATTAATATAAGGTAAGCTTTTTATAATTAATTATAAATAAATTACTAATAAATTATAGAATATCTATATATTAAAGACTAGATTTTACATAAAAAACACCTAATTATTTCTATAAGCTTAGCTAAAGGCTGCTTAAGAATAGAAGATATTTAGTAGGAATTATATATGCCTTATAGTAATTGTAGGTATTACTAAGGGTAATGCAATATTATAACTAGTTGTAAAGCGTAATAAAGGTAGTTTAAAGGATTATATTTAGTCTTGCCTTCTTCTATTAGAGACTATAATATTAAGCTAGCTTTTTGTAGTATTAAGGCTAGACCTACTTTCTTTATTTAATACTTTACTTTTATAATATATATTTAATTATATTATAGTATACTATACTTATATAATAGGCTAATTAAAATAATAGAAAATAGGCTACTATAAGTCTCTAGTTACTTAGCGTAACCTATAAGATTATTAATATTAATAATATTAATAATATTAGTAATATTAATAGTATTAATAGAAGTAATAATACTAATACTAGTAGTCTTTTAAATAAAAGAAATAATAGGTAATTATTATAATTAAATAATTATAATAATAAGAGAAAGAAAATCTTATAAAGAAATAGTATTAATTTATTTTATATAGTACTAATTATACTAGCTTTCTTATAAAGCTATTTTAGTTTTCTTTATTTATTCTTTTACTTATATTATTATTTTATTTTTATTAATAAAAGTCTTAAGCACTTAGTTTAATAATATTTTTATTATAGTATTAGCTAGATTATTATTTCTATTAATCTTTTTAATTTTATATATTTTATAGCGCTTATATAACTATTTTAAAGCTATAATATTAATTATTAATCTTTTCTCCTTTATTATACTAAGTTTAATAAGGTATTTATATAGTAATAAAAAGTCTATATAAAGAATTATAAGTATTTATAGTATTTTAAGTCTATTAAAGATAAGATTTAAAGTTATTATAATTATATAAGCTATATTTACTTCTTATATTATATTATATAATTTAAATATTAAAGTACTTTAAGTTATATATTTACTTTTAATTAAGCTATATATAATAATATTATCTTTTATAGAAAATTTAGTTTCTTTTATTTCTTTATTAGTAATAATAATAATATATTTAATCTAGAAACTTAAATCTTTATTATTAGCTAGTAAGCTATTTATAAATATATATAGCTTTAAGGTTTTAAAGTTAAAAGAAATTATATATAATTTATACTTTTAGTTTTTAATTTATTACTTAAGGTATTTATTTAAATAAGCTATATTTTCTAGTTTAAGCTTTTAATATTAAGCTATAATAAATAAATTATATAAGGCTTTAAGCTAATAGATACTTATAATATAAGCTTCTTAAGCTCTTTATTTAATATAATTTTATTTAGTATTAGTAGATTTTATATTAATTAAATAAAGCTTTTTACTTTAACCTTTCTATTAAAGTTCTATTATACTATTTTTATCTTAAATAAGTATATATTTATTAAAGATTAAAGGTATATTAATAGTAAGCTTTTATTTTAGTTTAATAGTAAATTTTACTTTCTAAAGTTTAATTTCTTTTTAGTTAAAAAAGTTCTTATTACTTAAATCTAATATATTATTAGTTTATATTCTAGTAATTCTAAAATTCTTATTTTCTAGCGCTAATATTAGTAAGTAAAGGTTATATATAGAGATTATTATTTAAAGATTATTATAATAATAGTAAAAGTAGATTACCTACTAATAGATACTAGCTTTTATAATTCTATATAAAGGCTTTACTATTTCTATAATTATACTAGTAGAATATAAGTATACTATTTACTATAATATCTTTATAATAATTAATTAATTTAACTATATTAATAATTAAATATAAGCTTATATAATATTTCTAATTTAAAGCTTAATTTCTTAGAACTTTAATAAAAGTACTAATACTATAATTAAATATTAACTTACTTATTAAATTATTAGAGATTATATTAGAATTAGCTTCTTTTCTTTATTATTATATCTTTAAATAACTAGTCTAGACTTTTTATATAGTATAAAGGTACCTTTACCTTTAATTTCTTATATTATATATAAGTTAAATAGTCTTTAATTACTATATTTTATTTAATTAAAAGATATAAAATAAAATATATTATAAGCTTAAAGATTATTAAGTTTTAATTAATTAAAGTATTTAAAGAATTTACCTAAAGTAGTTATCTTACCTTACTAGTAGAAGTTAAGCGTAAGTTACTAGTTATCTTTCTCTTTTACTATTAGAAATATATATAATAATATATTAAACTATTTAATTCTTTTAATTAAAGTATTCTTTTAGTCTTTATTTATATAAAAAGTATTATTCTACTATTTTATACATTTATTAAAGGAATTCTCTATTATTAAGTTTATATAATATTATAAGATAAAAGTCTTTTTTAGTCTTTCTCTTTATCTTTTAATAGATTTAATATCTCTTTTTATAGTTTTCTTAATAAAAGAGAGAGTTTTATTAATATTAGGTTTAATTAGTTATTTTATAGAAAGGTTTTCTCTATTCTATAGATTATTAAAATAGAGCTTTATAATAGTAGTCTTAAATTTTATTAGTCTATAGAGTAACTCTAATATATAGATTTTTTTATTATTAGTAATTAGTCTATAAAAGCTATATTATTTTTCTTTTTCTCTTTAAATATATATATTTAATTAGAAAGATAACTTATATATTAGTATTATCTTAGAACTATTTCTTATAGCTAGAGTATTATATACTTGCCTTTTAGCTAGAAGTCTTTTAACTTTATTAGTAGCCTTATAAATAGCTTTAGCTCTTTAAATAGCTAGTAAACTAGATAGAAAATTATTAGTTATTTATAAATAGGCTTTAAAGATAAGTAAAGTAAGTATAAGTCTATTAGAACTAGTAGTATTATTAATAGCTTTTATAACTATTTAAAGATATTACTCTAGAAATAGTTATTATTCTATAGATTCTATAATAATTTTATAAGCTTAGTAAAGGGATTTATAATATCTTTTAACTTTACTAATACTATTATAGGCTTCTATAAGTACTTTATTAGTATTAATAGTAAGTAGTCTTATATAATTATAGAATTTAGCTAAAGTAAAGTTCTTTCTAGTATTATAAACTATTTAATCTAAGAAACTTAAATAAATATCTATCTAATATTTATATAATATATTTTAGATATTTTTAGCTTTTTACTTTTAGAGTTTAAGAAATCTAGCTACTTAAAATAAAGTAGCTATATTAATAATATATATAATAAGTCTATTTTCTAGTTATATTATATTAACTATAATTTTATAGTTAAACTTATAGTTATCTTAAAGATTAAATTTAAAATAACTAGAGCTTTTACTATATATCTAGTAGTAGTAGCAAGCTTCTATTAGCTTTCTAATAGTATTATTCATAAATTCTTTACTAGCTCTTTATAGTACTTTAGCTAGGCGTTAAATTAAGAGATATTTAAAATATTAATATAGCTAATAGAAGTCTTTTTCTAATAGATAAAAAGCTACTATTTCTTTAGCTTCTAAAGTTTACTAAAGATATCTCTATTTATAGATAATTAGTACTCTTAAGCTTTTTTATATAAAAATATTATTAATATTATTAATTTTAATACTTAATTAGTCTATATCTATTATAAATAGAAAGAAAAGAGTGCTTATATCTAAAATATAGAATATTATTAAGCCTAATACTATAGATATATAAATAATACTATTTAATTAAGTAAATTCTATGCTAAATATAATTTAAGCTTCTTTTACTAGTTTAATTTTTAGTAAGAGTATAAGCTTTATTGAAGCTTTAACTTATTATATATCTATTATAGAGTATTCTAAGGCATTTATATTAAGTAAAATACCTTTAAATGCCTTGTTAAAATATCTTTCTAGTAATATATATATTATATTTTTAGTAACTTCTTATCTATATAAATTATATTATAAGTAGGTATATTTAATAGCTTTATTATTTAAAATATTATAAACTATTTAATTATTAGATTAAAAACTAATTATAAAGAAGTTAGTAATAGTATTAGTCTTTTTATTATAAGTACTATTATTACTATTATTATTATTAGTAGTATTATTATCTTAAAGGTAGGTTTTAGAAGCCTTTTATACTTCTATAGTATAATTATTATTATTATTACTATTCTTGCCTTTATATATAGTAAGAAATACTTAGAATTTCCTTTTATTAAGTAATTAAATATATTTCTTATTCTTTTACTAATACTTCTTTAATTATTATCTTTTTTTATTAAAATAATTTATTAACTAGTATTCTAGTTTATTATAAATATAATATTTACTATATTTTCTTTATAATCTTTATTTTCTTAAGCTTTTAGTATAAGAATTATAATTATAGTAGTAGTCTATATATATTATTTTACTTATATAATATTAACTAGTAGTCTTTTTTCTAGCTTTATATAAACTTATAGACTTATAGAAATCTCTAGCTAGTTCTTTAAAGCTAGATAAGTAACTATAGGTAGCTTACTTATATTTAAAGATACTTATAATTATAATTAAAGTCTATTAGTATAATTTTTAGTCTACTATTAAAGCTAGAAATAGTCTTTAATATATTTATTTAAAGGTCTTAAGTAAGATTTTAAGGCACTAGAGCTTTATCTTTTTAGAGTTCTTTTTAATAATACTTTTTATAGAGGTAGTATTCTATTTTTAGTAGTAAAACTATAGATTACTTTCTATTTTATATTTTTAGTAGATTTTAGATATTATTTAATTATATATAAGGTTCTTTTTAAATATATAATTAAAATAATATTATTTAATATTACTAGTAAGTATAATAGATAGAGCCTTATAATAGAAGTCCTTATATAAGTTAATTCTATTATATTTATCTTAAAATAAATTTAATTTTAGTAGAAAGAAATTATATAGCTTTCTAGTAAATCTATTAGTATTCTTATATAGCTTTATAAAATTAACTATTTTCTTAACTATTTAATTATTATATAATATTAAAGTTTATAAAGTTATAAAACTTAGTTTATAATATAATAGTTCTAGAGTATTTTCTAGCTTTAAATAAGAGGTTTAAAGTAGTAGAAAAAGGCTTATTAATCTTAAGCTTAATATTTTTATATAAAGAGTTAATTAATATAAAAAATATAACTTATTTTAATATAAATTAAATTTACTAAAAGATATCTATTAGTTAATTTCTTTTAAAGTCTAAGAAATTAGTATTTCTTTATAAAGTATTTCTAGAAAAGTAATTATAATATACTTATTATAGTCTCTAATACTATAGATATTATTTTTATATAAATAGTCTTAAAGGTTTTATATAAGATTTCTATTAACTTAGTTAAGGCTTTTTTTATTTTAATTTCTAAAATTATCTTAGAAGTTCTTCTATAACTAAAGATCTCTCTATTATCTATTATTATAATAAATAATATACTTAGTAATTTAATTATTTAATTACTAATCTTTAATATTATCTTTCTAGAAATTAATATCTCTAATATATAGCTACTTTTTAGTAATATTAATATTATACTTTTAAAGTCTTAGAGAAAGAGTTATATTAATAGATATATAAAAGAGATAAAGTATAAGAGTTTTAACTAGGAAATTATTTAATTATAATATTTTATATAAGTAAATATTAAAAGATAGTTATTATTAATAAAAATTAAAGAGTTAAAGTATTTAAATAGCTAGTCTAAGTTTATTAACTTTCTAGTATAAAGTAAAGTATTTAAATACTTATATAAGTTTAAGTTTATTATAATATATATAATATAAAAATAATAACTAGTTAATAGTCTTTTAGTTTAATATATTATTTATTATATTCTTAGAAGCCTTTTAAGTAGCTTTAAATAGTTATCTTTCTTTAGTATAATTCTAGTCTTATAATAGAGATTTATCTCTTCTAATAAGTAAGCCTTACTAATCTATAGTTTTAACTAAGTAATAGTTTCTACTACTAATTAATATAGGTATTACTAAGAGTAATATAATATTATAACTAGTTATAAAGTATAATAAAGGTAGTTTAAAGAGTTATATTTAGTCTTGCTTTCTTTTATTAGAGACTATAATATTAAGCTAGCTTTTTATAGTATTAAGGCTAGACCTACTTCTCTTATTTAATACCTTACTTTTTATAACGTGTATTTAATTATATTATAGCGTGCTATACCTATATAATAGGCTAATTAGAATAATAGAAGACAGGCTACTATAGGTCTCTAGCCACTTGGCGTAACCTACAAGATTGTTAATATTAATAATATTAACAATATTAGTAATATTAATAGTATTAATAGAAGTAATAATACTAATAGTTTTTTATCCTTTTTTTTTAAGAAAGTTATTAGTTTAGCAGCCTTAGTAAATATAGTACTAGTTTGTAGGAAGAAAGGCTCCTACAAGCCAAGAGGAAAAGAGTCAAAGATATTATAAGAGTCTACGACCTAGTAACTGACTAGAGTCATGCCGCAGGTGGCTGCCGCGGGTGGCCGCGGGGACAGCCGCAGGTGGCTGCGGAAGCACTTGGATGTAAAGGCTTGGATTAAATTATCTAGAGAGGGTTGCTGCTGCGAGCTCTTATACCCCTTTTCTAACTAGGTCATGTGACTAGCTAGGTCATGTGACTAGCTAGGTCATGTGACTAGCTAGGTCACGTGATAGGCACGGGCCCTACTTCCTGCCCTGCTTCCTGCCCTGCTTCCTGCAGCTAGCTGGATTGACTGCGAAGCTTCCTGCTGCGAAGCTTCCTGCTGCGAAGCTTCCTGCTAGTACGAGAGTAAAATAACAAGCAACACACTAGCTAACTTAGTATATCTAGTTATAAAGCTAAGCAAATATTAATAATACTCTAAGAAATTATTAATTAATTATTAATTAATTATTAATTAATTATATAAACTAATTAATCTCTTATTCTTACTTATACTTCTAGCACCTTTATATATTAGATAGGTAGCCTTATTATATTAACTATAGATATACGCCTTAAGATTAAAGTAGTTTAAAAAAGCTATATTCTATAAATTAATTAATAATTAATTATTAATTAAAAGTAGAAAAGTATATACTAATTAATATAAGTTTTTACTAGATTCTAGTATATAGTAAAATACCTTACTAGGTAAAATAATTACTTTACCTATACTCTATAGGATAATTAATTAATAATTAATTAAGAATTAATTAACAAAAAAACTTATAAGAAATTCAAAAAGTCTAGACTTTACCTAGCGCTTTTTAGTTACCTTTTTATATTTATTAGGCTTACTTGTAATATAAGCTATATACTTAGTATAGCTAGTAAGATTAGTACCTAAGACTTATAGTATATTAATAATCAATTATAAATTAATTATATAATTAATTATATAATTAATTGTGCGTTAGAAGAGTAGATATTATTAGAAGGAAGAAAAAAAAACGGGGGCGGCACAATTTCTTGTGCATTAATTTAGAACCAATCAAAAAAAAGTGGAGCTAGTCTCGGCTAAGCAGGAAAAGTGGGGCTAGTATCGGATTAGGACCTCGACCTAATATCATGTCTTCTAGGTCCTCCTCTGGGTTGTGTAGTATCATTTTGCACATGTTGAATCCGCGTGACGACGGAACTAGAAACTAGTAATCATATAATCATATAATGTATTGATCTTATCGCAATGGAACTGGCAATTATTGTTGTAGTTATAGCTACTATACCCAAGGAAAATGTATAATCTAGTGCCTCATTCGGTACTATAGCCCTCAAGAAGCGAAATTGACCGAGAAGGATCTCATCCAATATGCAAGTTTGTGCACCCTCAATGGCCCCCAATCTAAAGCCCAACATGTTGCAGCCCTCTTCTTCCAGAGATAATAAAAAAAAAAGAATGAAAAAAAAAGGAAAAAAAAAAGAGAAAGAAAAGACCCTGCTGAGCTGGCTAGAAGCAACAGAGCATCGCTCTCAGAGTGCGACTCACAAGGAAGCGGTCTAGTTGGTAGGAAGTTGAGATACAACGTCAGACATGCGCCGCTCGCGTGGAGGACGATGAGCTCTGCTCTGCTCATCAACTGGATATGTCATGTTTGTTCGTCCCGCCATCTGCATGCAGGTAGCAGGCCTGGCCTGATCATTGCAAGGCAACTACAACCGGCCTTCTTGAAAGGTTAGGCTGTCTATCCGCCGCCATGCTGATGCTTGACCACGCATACAAACATCGTCATCGTCTTGCCATCTTTGTCGTCATGTCATCCCAGGGCTCTATACAACTGGCCTTGTCCTTACTACCAAAAAAGCCTCGTGGCGTCTGCATACGCACGCCCTGCATTCCGTACAAATACGCCCTCGATATCATCCGCCTTTATTTCTTTTCCGCAACTTGCTTTCGTGGTAATATAATCGGCATGACCATGTGCGGAACCTCTGTCCGTTTTTCGGTGAACCTGTCCGCAGCAGTCACATTCGCGAGTATGCAAACCTTTGCGAGCAACATGTGTAAGCCGACGTACTGGATGAGACGCCCAGTCTGCAACGGGATGCTGATGTTGGCGTATTTAGAGATCCGGAATATAATACATGATAAATATAATAAATATAATAAAATATAATAAATATAATAAATATATATAAAATATAATAAATATATGTAAAATATATATAAAATATAATAAATATATGTAAAATATATATAAAATATAATAAATATATATAATATATATATAAAATATAATAAATATATATAATATATATATAAAATATAATAAATATATATAATATATATATAAAATATAATAAATATATATAATATATATATAAAATAAAATAAATATATATAAAATATAATAAATATAATAAATATATATAAAATATAATGAATATAATAAATATATATAAAATATAATGAATATAATAAATATATATAAAATATAATGAATATAATAAATATATATAAAATATAATGAATATAATAAATATATATAAAATATATATAATAAACGCAATAGTCGAGTCGTGATGGTCGTGATGGAAGAGACGGACATTATCTTCGACACAATGTGCCAACTCCGCCGGTTCTGCCGGATATGAACCCCGGGGTGTCGGACATAACCTGACGATCCTGGTCCTATCATGGCTGACGATGGTGGACAAGCAAGGAGGCCCGGCTGCCGTTCCGGGCAAATTGTTAGATAGTAATTCGATATAGTGTACAAACGTACAAACTCCGCTGCGGGCCAAGATATCCGTAGCTCGCATAGAGGTTATTCTGCATTCAAGATATTTGGGGTGTCCATATTACCACAGGCGAAAAGGAAGAGAGCTTTTCTTCGCTGCTGCTGTAGATGCTCGCTTTGAGCCGGAGCGTGATTTCCTATGTCGGTCCACTGACACCCTTCAGCGACCTCCTGAGCTCGAGATTCTTGCTTTTCTAGTGCTTCTGTTTGTGCTTCTCCTGCTTGTCCGTTTTCTTTGGCTTCCTGCTACTACTTGCCTCACCATGGCTCTTTCGACGACTCGACGGATCCTTTGCCGGCGTTAGATTCAGCCTTGGGTATTCGCGGACATCGTTGGCATCGTAGGCTAGGACGGTAGGCTTGGAAACGTTCACAGTAACTTTATCTCCGGCGACGCGCCGCTGAAGCCCGGGATAAAGGCAAAGGAGCACCCCCTCGCTGTCTTCTTTTCTCGGGATGGGTAGCCACCGTGAGAGGCTTAACAGATTCCAACTGTCAGCGTCGTCTGGAAGCGTGCCGGGGGTGATCTTCCTAGGGTATACCATATCGAATATACCCCCGGAGCACTTCAGGTCGCAATGGAAGTCGGCCGCGAACTCGACCAACCTCTTGAGACGACGACGGTGCATCGAGTGTCTCGGAACATGGCTCAGTGGCCAGCAGCTCTGCAGCTCAGATACAATTGACTTTATCTTGTTGTCTCTACGCTCCTGAAACTTGACAGTTTTAGCAAGTTTCGTGATGGCCTGCGATAACCGTTTGTAGGATTTCTCTGCCGGGAATTTCGTCAAGTCAGCATGTACCGTGTGTGCGGCTAGCAAAACCACTAACCTTTGTCCATCGTCTTTGATGCTTCACTCAACGTCCACTTCATGATCTTATCGACGCCGATCGGAAACTTCTTGCTCAGGATACGTTTCTGCAGGGCCGACCAAACGCTGAGGGAGAAGACGACACGGATGGCTTCAGGATGATGCCCAAGACACTTGGCCAGTGCAATGTCCTTGGAACTGAATCTATCGCCGCTGGTATCAGTCTCTGGAGCTCGTCGATTTACGCAGAGCAATTTCATGAGCGTGCTGTTGCGACTGTGCGTAGTCTCTGCGGCATGCCGAATCATCTTTCGATGATCGGAACTCTGGACATCTTTATGGACCTTCACAACCCAAGCCTCAATTTGTCGTTGCAGTTCCTGGAAGTCTCTTCCGGCCTTATTTTCTGCGATATATGATTCTTTGCCTTTGCCTTTGAGTTTACTCGTTTCCTCAGAATGGCCGCTCTTTCCCGATGGCTCGCTGACCAGATCAGCTACATGAGTTTCATCCTCTGAATCCGCTCCTGACTCGCTGAACGCATCAGCTACTTCCTGTCCGTCCTTCAACGCAATTGCTGTCTCGCCGTCCATCTTCAGACGTGAGCTGTCTGCCGTAGCTGGGTTTTCTTGGAACTGTGACGGAAGACACCGTATTACTCGCAGTTTACGTTGCAATGATTGGGCTTCTTGCCTAAGTTTCTAGCAAGGCGTGTGAGTCCACCGGTTTGAAGTCGCTGTCTCTAAAAGCCGGGGAGCAGTGTGAGGGATCGTGACAGAGCAAAAGATATGTTGAGAAGTGAGCAGCACACGAGGATCAACCAGCAAGTATCAGTTGTATTGATCCTTAGCAGGAGCTGGATGATGACCTAGAAACGTGGGCGAGAGTGGGATTTATATAAGCCATTGGTGAGAAGCATCATGTATTGTGCGCCCGAACAAGACGTCGACACGTTCCATACAGAGCAGCCACCGAACTCATGGGGCCAGCTCTGGCAAAGGTCACTAATTCTCTATGGACGAAGCCAACTGATACTGATACTGTCTCCGAGGTGGCGTGGACGACATGACTTTGTTCGTTGAATCCTTACCGCGTAGGTAGATACGAATCATAGACGACCCATCACCTTTGTCTAATACTGTGATCATCTTCCAGCCGAGAAACAAATACTTTGTCTCAAGTTGAGATGGCATCAAGTCATACATGTTCCGATGCAAGACTCTGCTGCAAATTTCGGTTCGGGAATCATGGACAGTCAGCTAACCCTATGGAGGTGGTCACTTCTGCCCGGCGAGAAGCTCTAGGAGTGTTTCAAGCTCGAATTGAATCGCGAGGTTCAAGAAGGCCTTGCCGCAGAATTACAACTCATCAAAGATTACCTGAGCTCGACTGCCCTACCTGCTATCAAGGGAGAAGAGGGAAAAAAGCTTGTCATTGACTATCTCAACAGCATCAGTAATGCCATCGACAGTCATATGAAGAATGAAAAAAGGCCCCTGGAGATAGGGAAACAGCTTCAAACAGCTTCCCGACAGAGTATTTCATAACAATACCCGCCATGTTGAGCAACAAAGCAAAACAGGGGAGTACAAATTGCGTCTGGATCGCACTCAACCTCACTAGAAACGACGAACAGGGGCTTCAATTCATTGCGGAACCCGAAGCGGCTGGCATTTACTTCCTGACCAAAACGAGAGACCACGAATTGCACGAGACGACATATTCACCATCTGCGATGTCGGAGCAAAGGCAAGACAGTGAAAGCCGTATTTCTTGCTGGAGGGGGGAGGGCTGCTCGTAAACAATGGTTATCTAGAGAAGCGTGTTTAAAGCATGTGTAAGCAGAAATCAGTGTTTGTTGAAATTCTTCAAAACAGGCAGGTAATGAAGATGAATGATCGAGATGTAATGCCGCAGCTAACTCACACAGCGAGTTCGCCAATCGCGAGAGGCGCGTTGGTATACGGGCGAGCTGAAGCGTTTTCCCAAAAAAAAAAAAAAAAAAAAAAAAAAAGGAGGCGAAGAACTAGCAAAGAAAGAGAATCAGTGATGAGATGGAATATCAGGACGAATTTGATTTCGTCATCGTCATGGCTGACATCCCTCCGATGCTTTCATGGACGCACTTGGGTGTTGTCGTGTCCGAGGAATACAGCCGTGGCAAACACTCGGATGTAAACCCCAATCCCGGGATGTATCCATCCGGTCCCAGCGTTGATGAGACGAACTGCCGAATGTGTCCTTCTGACGTGGCTCAGCTATTGCGAAGCGAAACCTTTGGCCACTCTCAAGACCCCATTCGCGAATGAACAGTCTTGGTTTCGGCGGAAGGCTCGCCTTTGGTAAAAGGGAGAAATCTCGAGATCCACATGGTAATCAAGGGGTTCAGCGCAAAGAGGCTTTTTCCATTGTTCACAGTAGGAAAGAAGTAGTGATATTCAGGAGGTCACGTTTTATATATATTTATATATCCTGCTGAAAGGAGAGCGTCCTATGAACGATCCCGGTGAAGTTCCCATGAGACGGTGTTCGCGTCAGTAGTCAGTAGATGACTAGATGTACGTATCACGAGTACAGTTACAGGTGAGTGCCGGTGAATTGACGACTACATGGCCTCCTGTTTTGTCTACGCGAGGCCTTTGTCATGGAGTTTGCGGCCGGGAACGATATCTCAACCGAAACCTTGTCCTTTGAGTACGAATTTTTAGCGCACAAGTCTTGTGTGTCAAGCAAGGGCCTTGGACCTTCTACATGGGCAACTCATCTGAAAAGAAAAGAGACGGAGACAAAGAAAGGCGTCAAGCAGTTTCACACTGTCATTCTTCCATCCACCCAGCAGCATTCCCCTTGCCCTCTTACATGGCCACATGCCTCGCAACTCTGATGAGAACAACCTGCGAAGCTTTGCAGGCTTCAAAGGCCAGCTCTCCAAGGTTTGTCGGTATGAAACATGGGAGGATGGGCGGCTGCTCAAGGATGTATCGATGAATAATGAATGACCTATCACCTGCAGTAATTAATTCCTATCCGCTTTCATATGCCCAGATTAACGCGTACCAAGAGACTGCTGTCACGGTTCCAGCAGTAACTAGTTATCATCCATCATACATCTACGGAAGCAGGAGCCTAGAAACCATGACGCTGCTTCAAATTGGCCAGCGATTCTGCAAACCGAGAAAACACCCTGAGCGGAACGCACTGCACCTTCAAGCATGATGATGACGGATGCTGTTCCCACGACAAACATCATGTATTGCTCACAAACTCGTAGGCAACTTACCCGCACGCGTGGCCCATCTTCTTACTTCTACCTCCTCGGGAAGTATATCACACAGACTAGAAGTGCCTCGTGCGTACTATGCTAGAGCATCTGTGCTACCAGGCGGTACCTGATGGCCTGGTATTGCGATCGACGTCGAGCTAGTTCTTGTAAGTTATAGATATACTTGATCGCGTGTCATGGTGCGCTGCCCACAATCAAGTCGTCTAACAATGTTGAAAGCAATTCTTGATTTGGAACATCCTTTGAGAGATGAGATGCGGGGCAGATCATGGGTCATTTTTTAATCGTTGAATCGCTTTATATCATGGTGTGTAAGAAAGAAGTCTTTGACAGGAATGCGCTACTGTTTCATTGTGCAATATTTGAACGCACTGCAGTATAGCTTCGCAAGATTATTGGCAGACACGTAGCTTGCTGTGGACTGGACGTCTCGGGTCGCTCCTTGGAATAGCAGGTAGGTCGATTATTCGTGTGGACAAAGACCTATGCCTGTTGATCAAGCGCGTCTACCTACTAACTACCATAAAGAGATAGGTTGACTGATTATGTCTTTCGGTCCGCGTACATCGACCTGGTTTAGAGGAAGAAGGCAGCACGACGAGCAACACCGATGTTAGTGACGCACAAAATTGGCACGTCGATTCTGATGGGAAGGATTGCGAGTTTCAGGCCCAAGGCTAAAGGGAATTCTGCAGGCAGAGTAGAGAAAGCTCCGTAATCTCGTAGCCAGACTACCCGTTGACACCTCGTCTGCTGGCACCTTACGTCTTGACTCTCTCTTGAGCCAGCTCCCAGGCTCCATCGAAGTAAGCCTGTCCCCGATTATGTTTGTTGGACTGAACTGCAAGATGTGTTCCTAGGGTATACAGGGACTAGTTACCGTGATCAAGGTGCCTGGGGAGCATGGATATAAGTCATTTGCATGTGACATCCGTTGGCGTGTGCGGGCCCAACGGGTTCCCAGCGATCAATGCAGGCTTCAAGTGATTCCAGGATGATGCAGCTTTTGCGATGGTACGCGAGTGCGATAAAAGACCATTGTTTCAAACAAGGGCAATCGCTCGACACACAATGATTGTCGTTGACAACGGTGCGTTTTGGAGGCGAGTCATTAGCCCCGAACAGTGAATGGGGTCCATGGCCCTATTAGTTATCAACTGGGAACATCTTTGTTAGAACGTGTATGGAGTAAGTTACGCGTGCGGTAGCGGCACGGCTAGAAGGATGACGAAACGGAGACAAGAACGCGCGTTCTACGTACGGAGTATAAGTTAATGTCGGTGAGGCTTGGAGATTACAAACGCACGTGATGCACGCACGTGCCAGAGGCGGATGCGCGCACACAAAGGAAAAGCATATGTGCGGAGTACGCACGTAGTTAATTGTCTGCTCGACTTGGCATAAACTCGACAACCAACGATACGTGTCGACACCGGATTCGAAGCTGTAACTAGTACGTAAGTTACTCCGTACACGTACATATATTCTATGCACAGTACGGAGTAGCTGGGACCACAAACGCAAACTAAACCCAGGCCTTGCATTGCGTGTTGGTGCGGCAAGCCATGTTGGCAACATGTGGTTGAGCACGTTTTGGCACCACTCGAACGACATCATCTGCGGCCGTATTGTCGTTGCAAATGCCGAGACGCACACCATGGGTAGAGTAGAGTACGTTGCAGTCAGTCGAAGTGTCTGCGTGGTGAGCAGTGTCAGCCTGATGAATAACTTTAACAACGTTATCCCTTCCAACACCGGGTTGTTGTGCGGCTCAATTCCTTTGCAACTGCATCATGAACATATGCTCGGGACAGTTAACTAACAGGTAGCCTCCTCTCGGCCTTGATCGTTGAGGCAGGGAGTAACGGGAAACACGGTGCCGCCCTCTTGACGCAATCAATTCCCATACACCAATTTGGTGACTGTCGGTCGACGACGTTGCCATGATGACGGCGTGATCGTCAGAACCACCACCACCACCACCACTACCAGGAGGACCTAGAAGACATGATATTAGGTCGAGGTGCCCATCCGATACTAGTCCCACTTTTCTGCTCAGCCGAGACTAGCTCACTTTTATTTGATTGGCTACGAATTAATGCACAAGCAATTGTGCCGCCCCTGTTTTTTTTCTTCCTTCTAATTACATCTACCAAATTCTCCCGCCACAGCCCAACTCATAATCAATTGATAATTGATTATCAACATGCCTCGAGTCTTAGGTAATGCATTGATAATTAATTATCTAGTAGTTATATTATTTATGTGGTGGTTTAGGCTATTTAAAAAAGTGGAGCTAGTCTCGGACTAGCTATTTTAGTGGAGCTAGTCTCGCATGAACAGCCTAAGCTACTATTACTTTATCTACAGCCACACTACCAGTGCTGCGCATTGGCATTCCCCCCGTTCACCACATGTAGTCATGATGGGCACTTGTAGTTACTCCGTACAGCAACCGTGGAGAAGGCGGCTTATTTTGGTCCCGCTGTTGGACATTCAAACCCGCCCCCCTTTTGTTTCACACAATGATGCAGGGCATGGCATGGCATGGCATGGCATGGCATGGCAGCATAGGAACATGGCGGCAAGGGATGTGACAAAGATGAAAAACCCCCCCAACGAGGAAGATGGAACCATGAGGGCACACAGTTTCTGCCGCCCTTGGTCGGTTGACTCTGAAACAGCAAGAGCCTCGTTGCGTGTCCTAGTCTTCTTGATTTCATGCAGCGGCAGAAGGACGCCCGCGTACGTTTAGCAACACGGCACAGACGCTCCAGGACCAAGGGATGGGCTTGCTATTCCAGTGTCTGTTCTCCTGCCTGTTTCTTCGCTCCCCTTTCTATTCGCCTGCGTGATCCCCAATATCGTGTGTAGCCTGCCGAGTCTATCGAACGTTATTCGTCATCACGTATCCGCCAGCGCATGAGAAATGCAACGAAACTGCAAAAAAACTGCCGCGCATTGGACGCATGAATGATTTGTTCTCGGCGTGCAGATAGATTACTGAGAGCACACCCCATTCGTTCCTTGGGAGACGAGCGGGAACGCAGAAATGCAGCCTTTTGCTTATTTGTTTCATCCTCTTGTGCAGTGGCCTATCAGCTTCCCGGTTTCGCCCATCACTTGCTTGCTTTGGCTGTCAATCACGCAAGAATACTCCGTAGAGACATTTTCTCTCACCTTGCCTCCTCTCGAGCGATATTGCCGGCCCAGCGCGGGTCTAAAAAGGGCCTGGCCTGCACGTCGTCCTCCCTGGTGCCGACCGCCGAAGCCGCCCGTCAACGACGACGACGACGACGACGACGACGACCGGCCAAGCTAGATAGATAGATCCAGTTCCGGTACCGAAGGGTTGCGAAGAAGAGGTAACGTTAAGACAATAAAAGAAGAAAACATATTCGAAACTCCAGCGATCCAATCGAAGCGCGCACGGTACGGGTAATGATGGAGCTGCCACTTATTTTTCCTTTTTTTTTCCTTTTTTTTTCCCACCCTTCCCCCTCCCTCCCTCCCTCCCCCCGGTGTTTGGTTTTGTGAGCGGAGATTTGCTGCAACAAGCAACGCTGACTTGTAACGCAGAACGGAGGACCAAAACGAAAACCAGAAACGGGAAAACGCCGAGTAAAAGGTCGACTGAGTTTTGCTTGATGCTTGACCGGGGGTGGAGCCAAACCCCAAAACCAAAAGGCCGTGGATTCCATATCTGAAGTTTTATCTTCTGGATCTATTCTTCTTCTCTTCTCTGATTCTTCCCATCTCTTCCAATCTCCCCCCTTTTTTTCTTTCTCGTCTTTTTCTATTGTCTTTTTGACGTCTTCATTTCTCGCAATATAGAGTCTCTTTTTAGCTTCTTTTTGTTTGTCCGCTTCTTCGATAGCCAAACTTTTAATTTCGAGGACTGCAGCCAACGTTTGCTCAACGTACAGTCTAAACACCAACCTTATCCTCTCGGATGCTTTTTTCAATTCTGTTTTCCACCAACATAGACGACAGATGTTGCCAAGCTTTCCCCGGCTCTCGACGGCCAAGGTCATGGAGCGTGGCTGCGTGCGAGAGCTGGATCTGAGCAATTGCGGTCCTGGATCGATTGCTGATCACGTTGGAGTCGTGCCGGGGCTACGCAGCAGTGCAGGTAAGCCACGTTTGCTTTTATTCGTCTCGATTGTTTTCGCCTCCCGTCTTGGATTTCCCAGATGTGCACGCTGATCAAACGGTCTGGTCTGTCATCTCGTGCATGGCACAACTTGAATATGTGACCAGACCCTTCATTTCATGTTGGTACGTACCCTTCAAGGTTGACCAGCCTTGCCATGGGACGCCCTGCCAAGTGGAGGCTCTGCGGGGCCGCAGCGGTCTAGAATGCCGCTCCATCGGCTGCGACCTGCCTGCATGTGGCTGCTAGTTAAGCGACGGCCAAGTTCTACTCAAGTGACACGACCTGCTCGTTCTTTCTTTTATCCAAAAACAATTTGAAGCCAGCCCGGCATCATCTCACCTCTCATGGTGACAACTCGGGAGCGAAACCGTCATGACATGATGGGCCGCCAGTTTCTGGAATACCACCCACACACACCTTAGAGCTCAATCCGACCTGTGCCTCGCATATCCGTATTCACCTTTGATTGTCTGTCATGTTGGGATACTAACAATCACAACCTCGCTCGTAGCATTCTTCACCTTTCTGCGGGCAAATCTCGCCTTGTCTCCTTCAGCCCTCTCATCCAACTACAACACGCCGTATCTAGAGCCATGCTCTCCTCAGCCAGTTCAACTACCACCGCCGTCGCCATCTTCCGTCGCCGAGTCCAATGAAGCACTCGACGACATCCCGCCGCTGTCTCTTGATGCCCTGGAGACCCAGAATGACAAGCTCGACGGCCTTCGTCTGGTAGCCGACTCCGTCTCCGAGATGCGCCAGCGCGCCTCCAAAGCCGTCGTCTTCCACCCGCTCAGTCTCGCAGCGCTTATAGCCTCCTACGTCGCCGCATACGACTTCGTCTATATCCCCGGCAGAGAAACTGGCCGGGCCTTGATGCTCGCCAGTGGCATAACAATGCTCTACATCGCCGCCGTTCGCTTCCTCACCAGCGGCTACGACACGTTGGGGGAACAAATACGCGACGAGGACTGGCTCCATGAAGAAGACATTCTTCTGGGCGCACGAATGGGAGATGCGCTCGTCGGCACTGTCGTTCTTCGGCTCGAGCCAAAGCGAGCACCCGCATCAGGTTCTAAGCGCAAGAACCATTGCCGAAGTGCTAGTCTACGGGGTGGCAAGGTCGTCATCCGTGCGTGGACGACAAAGTCCAAGTATCGCGGTCAGGGTGTCGGCAAGAAACTGTTAGATAGGGCGGTGCGCCTTGCGAGGGATAGGTGTGGCAAGGATGCGCAGGTCGGATTTGCGCTGGAGCATGCAAATAGTACTATGTTGTTGCCGGCCATATTCAATAAGGCGTTTCGAAAGGACGAGGTGTGTGCGGCAAAGGCGTTGGAGGCTGCTGTGGCAGAATGGGATCTCGGTAAGAAGAAGAAGAGATGACGCGTGTGTTGTTGACACCTGATACGACGAACCACTTTGTGAAGGTTGTTTTATTTCTTATGTTATCCTGGGATTCTGAATCTCAAGCGTCGCGATACTTTTGTCATTCTTTGATACCCTACCTAGCTCTTGCAAAAGTTCCTGTCCGCCATTATATGCTATACATGGTTGCATAAACCACGGAACAACAACATGGTGCACGATTCTCATAAAGTAAAGCCCAAGGTGAAACAAATGGCAAGTTAGATGCCAAACCAAGACAAGACCTCTTGGGGGGGGAAGCTATCCAGCAATGAAGCAAATAGACCACTCCTCAACTCCTCCTATCGCTATCAAAGTCAAACCCATAGATCGGTCGACCAATCTGTCTAAGTGCGAATAGAACCTACCCCAGGTCAGCTCAGCTGCACAACAAGCACGTGCAAGTTTCTCAGGAACATTCACTCTCACATCGTCTACCGTCACGGTCTTTGCATTACGGTGCTCAACAAAAACGACGCATATGCCAAGTAGCTACGCCGCTCCATCAGCACAGCATCCAACTCAACTACAATCAAATAGTCGGGGGTATAAATACCAGTTCAAGCCTCTGTTTGAGAACCGTGCGAACCTCGCCGTATATGTCGGCCGATATGCGCTTTACGCCTCCCCGGCGCGCAAGTCGTCTTTCACACACACAAAGAATTAGTCCCCTCCCTCCCCTTCCCACTGAGTAAACCTAAGTTTCCCAACGGCGCGGCAAGTTTTTACTTACCGTATTGCCGGTTTCACTAAACCAGTCCAGTTAGTTGGCGCTTCTGCGTTGAATGTTTCCCGTTTTGACACGTGACACGTGAGAGGGGGGGGGAGGGGCCGCATACTTATCCCCATGATGGTATCGCGTAATATCTTGCGACTAACGCGTGTTTTTGTCACGTCAGCTTAGGTTTCTCTTGCTGGGGCGGATAGCACGTCGTTCGTTCGTACTGTCGTACTGCTCTTCCTCTGGTGCCGAAGACGGTTTTCCCGGCCACCCCGTTGCTCTTGCTCTTGCTCTTGCCGTGGCCGTAGCCGCTTGCTGCGCCGGAGGAACGAGGTGTGCTTAGGCTATTCGTGCGAGGCCACTGCGGGCCTCCGCGCGCGGCGAGCGTGGGCGGCATGGTTGGTCGGAGTTGAGGGTTTCGAGCTTGGTTCGATGACACGCGCGAGGAGGGTTAGGAGAGGAGGGAGGCTTGCGCGTCGATCTGGATGAGATGAGATGAGATGAGATGCGGTTTTAGAGGCTGCAAAACGGGGTCTTGGGGCTGAGAGGAAGCGGTGGAACTATAATGACGGCGCGGTTGTGTCATGTGAGCTTGATGTTGAGTTGAAAGTGAAGCGAATTTGAAGTGAACATTGTGTGAGATACGGAGTAACGTTATGTAGACCTATAATCGACAAGCTGGTGGATGTTGGCTCAATCCTGTGTCCGCAAAGCTCCGCCAAATCGATTTTTCACTTTTTGGATTTTCTGATTTTCCTTTTTTAGTCACTATAAGCACCTAGTTAGATAGGTACTCATTAAGACATCTAGTTAGGCATCTAGTTCGTTATTAATTATCCAGTAAATTATCTAGTCAGTTATTTAGTCAGTTACTTAGTCGGTCATCCAGTCACTCATATTAGTCAATTCGCCAGTCAGTTGTCTACCTAGTAAGTCATCTAGTCACTTATCTAGAATTATCTTGGCCGTTCGAGACATAGTTACGTTATTGCAAGAACTCATTGTTCGACACGGCTGCGAGTTGGACTGCAGCAGGAGGTGATGCTCACGTGGCCGCTCAAATCAGGCATCATTATATTGTCGTCTGTCAAGAGCTAAATTCATAGGTATGCACATGCACGCACTTGATGCGATTCGCTCTAGTCGATACCCCTTGTGTCCCTATGCACCAACAACTTCACGTCTTTCAGACTCCCTGTCGCTGGTGGCGGTCCTCACATGACAGGGACAGAGAGCTTTTTGTCCAGAGGTATCTAATGGTATCAATTCAGTTGCTTTTTTAATTCCCAGGTCCCTCGCGCCATTTTTATTTGTGATTTCATCCACATGAGCCTTGCCAGGCCGTCGAGTAAGCCAAGAAAAAACAAAGAGAAAAAGATAAGGAGGAGAGAGCAGAAGAGGCATGGCAGGCCATCAATAAATAATACAAAACAGCCGTGACATCCACCACTGTCGATGCTGTCGATATTGATGCGTACAACTGGCCTCGACAAACTTGCCTTGCTGTATGTCAAATTATGTGTATGTCGTAAACATCAGCAAGTATGGAACTAGGCACGCATCATTCATGAATGGCTCGTTGCCAAGTTGAGAAAGGGTCATTATCATGAGCATGGCAGTGCCGCGAATTAAGACATTGGGGTTTCGGGAACTGCTTCTTCGACGGTGGCATCCCCAGTTGACTCAAAGGTGTTTTCAGTAGCCCCGTTGATGGTCTCCTTCTCCTCAGCAGCTGCTTCTTCGACAACTGGTGCTTCTGTCATGATCTCTTCCACCATGACAGACTCTTCGGCGGATTCGGTTTCGAGATCGGCTTGCAGCTTTTGCTGCTCTTCCTCTGGCAACGGTGCTGGAGGGGCTACAGGCGCATCCTCCTCGATGCGAGGCTTCTTGTTTGGGTGCTCGATATCACCACCAAAGGCTTCCATGACTGCTTTGAACTCGAGCTCCAGTTCGTCCAGGCGTCGTTTCAAAATATTTTCCCGGCGATGACTGTCCTCAAGTTGGGCCTGCAGATGTGCGGCGCTCTCCTGGCTTTCTTGTAGTTGGGTTCTTAGTTGCGTCTGCTCAACGCCGGCGACTTCTTGGCCGCGTCGGGCCGCGGCTTCCTGTTGTTCGAGTTGGCTCAACCTGCCCCTAAATAGCTCATTGATGACCTCAAGCTCGCTAACCCTGGTCTTGAGACTCGAATTATGAGCAATCAGCTGCTCATGAGTCTGCGGCGCATCCCGATCGCCGTTCTCAGAAGTGCCGTTGAAACCACTCCCTTGATAAGGGTCATCGACCATAAACGAAGGTAGTCCATGATTGTACATGGAGGGCGTGCCGGTGCGAGAAATGGGAGAGTCGGACCCTTCGATACCGTTCGACTTTTGCGACGTTCGACGAATGGCTTGAGCGGCAGCTGCGGCATTCTGCGCAGATAATTCGACACCAGTTACGTCAGCGCCGAGGCCAAAGTTCTGAGCCTGCTGTTGTTGCGCCTATTCAACCGAGAGGACGAGAAGGGATTAGCAAGGTCTGTCGTGTTGTTGGACGTACTGTAGTGTCATTACCTTTTTCTTGGCTGCAAGATCGGGTCGAATCGTCTTTACCCGGTTGCGACTCTTGATAACGTCGGTCTTTAAGGAGATGGGCCGCGAACGGCCGTGCAACTTCAGAAAGAGACCACAAGCGTTACAAAGCACGGAGCCAAATTCATCACGGCGCCACAGAGGGGTCGTTGATGTTGCGCAGTTCTGGCAGGTCGGCTGCGTAGTGGAAGTGTTAGTGGCCATCATGGTGCCGGCGATGCGATGGGGAGTGAGTGGGATTGAGAGAGCGCCAGGGCGATAAATAAGTACTATCGGGATCGATAAGATGACGATGTAGAGAAAAAAACTTTTGGTCTCCCGCATGCGCCCGACTGATAAGACATGATAAGCCAAGCCACGTTTCGCGAAAGCCCGAGTGGCAGTCCGAATTGCCCACGGCACCGCACGTGACCTCTCTCTTATCTCCATGCGATAAGGGATATGTGATTACGTAAACATTTTCATATCGCGGCTCTAAGCTAGGATGTCGAGCGGCAGGCGCAGGATCTCGTTATCAACAAAAAGCACCGAGATCCTCGCTGAGCTCCCTATGCAACGGCTTAGGGAACATCCAGGATATAGATTTGACCGCCTGCAAGCTTCACTTGAAGTTGGTGTCGCGATTGGTGTCTTGGATCGGGGGGCCTTACACTCACTAAAATGCCATTGCCGTTGGTCACAGCTGGCGGTGTAGCGCCAGTGTAGGTTGGATTCCGTGGTGCGGCAGTGGCTCTAGATATAAGTATTAGCTAGAAACTCTGTGTTGGAGACAACCAGTTCTAGACATGCAAGGCGTCACATTGCGATCCTTGTTGATGCTGAAATGCCGGGCTGATCGTGTCTACAAGGACAGTTCCGTACCTAGGTTGCGGCGAAGACTGCGCTGCGTCGCTTACGGCGAGAGCAGAGATGGGAGTGAGTTGTTGCAAGTCAGCGGACACCGAAGTCGAGGTCGAGCTGGGTCGCGAGATGGGCTCGATCGTTTGTGGCATTGTCTGCGGTTCCTCCATGACGATGATTGGTGATGAGACGGGGTTTCGCCGACTCTCTCTGTTTCGTTCTTCGACAAGAATCTCTACAAGGACGACGAATGATTGTGATGAGACAGGGTCAAGAGCTCGCCGAAAGCTAGAAGGCTATCTTAACTGAGGTCGGATGAGTGCAGACAGGGGGGGATAATCCAACACGAGCAAGAATGACGCGATGAGCTCGATGAAAGTTGAGCCTTGTTGTCGATTCGGCCGGGCGATATAGAACAAGACTTGCCGAACGATCGAGAGCACAGCGATGGGCGAGGATTGCACAGAGCCGTGGTCGGCCGTGGTCGAGGGGTTACGAATGCTGCAAGGAGGGCGCGCAGCTGTCAAGGAGATGTAGCGAGTCCAAGAACCACAGGAGATGAGAAACAGAAATGGTAGCGCTACAAAAAGAAAGGCGGCAGGCGTCGTTGAAGTCTGAATTTGGACTGCATCAAGACGGTCAAGAAGTGCTTCGAATGTTTGGTCCCTTAGATTGTTGCTGACTGACTCCTGGTTGGTCCGCAGCGGGAGGCTTGGTAGCGCCAGGTTGCGCTGGTCCCCTTTGGGCGCAAGCGCGTGACCTTTTCAGCTTCCCAGTGCCAGACTCGACGTATTGAAGTATTCACAGGGACGCGGTACCTTACTTATAGGATAGGTTATAGATTACTAAATGTGCTATTAGGCAAGATACGAAGTCCTTCATGTTGGAACAATTGAAGCATCTGGGTACCTAAGTTAGTAGTAACAGTAGCTAAGTAATCCGTGGCCACAGCGATTTCCCCTGGCACGCCAAGGTGGCAGAACCCGTAACTACTACTAGGTAAGTTACCTGGCAGAGAGGTAGGTAGGGTAGCCAGAGTATTGAGGTACTTGGTGCCTTAGATTCGGTACCTGTTTACTCAAGTCACTTAGTATATAACCAGGTATCTGGTACTCGCATCGGAGTACGCTCGCCGCCTGCTATTTCTGGTGACAGCAAAATGTATGACATTCGAATCAACCGGACCCGTCCCAGTAATTGATCGCGGGCGGCAGGCCCACGGCGGCTCATAATGAACTGGCTCTTGGCGCGCCGTGTCATTTGATTCAGCTCCAATCGCCCAGCGCAAGCACCCGGCTGGGCTGCCCACTTGTATGCACAGCTTGCATGCGCACTTGCGGAGCACTAGGTACTTCGTACATGTCGACCCCGTGGGTGGGAACTCCGTACACGTAACTTGACGTATCGATCAAGAGCACTACAAGTACCTCCCCAGCCGTAGCTAGTAGTTGGTGCCGCCAGCTTTGCCCCTCCATGCCAGCGGTGAGGCGAAACCCTTGGCTCGACGTCAGTTTGTCCACCTTCGCTCGACCTTTGTATTCCACCTTGCTTCTCTCATCTTGGAAACCTCGTCTCGTCACTCCCGTCACTCCCCTTCCGATACCTACGAGCAGCGCATTTTCATAACCATGTTCAATTGGGCAAAACAACAGTACGTCGTGCGCGCTCTTTCTTCTTGCCAACCACTCTGTAGCCAGCCACTCTGGTGTCCCTGCTTTTGTGTTCTTCTCCGCCACTTTGCATCACGAACTCTGCTAAACATCTGTTATGATTGTTGTTCTAGGTTGGCCAACGTCGCCGGCACTCAGGAGCCTATCTATGGACCCTCAGCGATCAAGTCCGTGGCCGAAGAAGCCAAAGAGACGCCCTTTACCGAACTCACCCGCGATGACCTGAAGTGGACGGCCATGGAGTCGACCTGTGTCGAGACACAGAGCTTTTATCTGGTGTCGGATGAAGGCGTTGTCGGTCTCGCACAGGTCATCTACAGTAACGTTGCGTATGTCTTTCTGAGTGCATTGTACTTTTAGACACTCTACGACAGAGGAACTCTCACTAAAACACCCCTCAGCGGCATGAGAACTACTTGTCAGTTCAACTCCAAGATCTTCTCTAAAGAGTCTTCCAAACCCCACCTGTGGTGCTCAACCCCTCTGAACAACTTCGAATTCAACGAGGATAAGACCTCTTGCTACGCCGACGACTGCGCGCTCGAGCTCTCTGAAGACGGAAACGAGTACACTATCAAGAGCATGAACGACAAGAGGTCAGTCGTCAACCTCAAGATCACCAGGACTGCCCCGGGTTTCAAAGCTGGAAAGAGCGGCACCACCAAGTACGGCACTGATCTCGAGAACCCTTGGGGAAGTATTCGCCACGCTTTTTGGCCTCGGTGCGCCGCAGAAGGCACCATCACCACGCCCGATGGACCTGTCGACTTCAAGGGTCAAGCCATGTACTCGTTCGCTCTGCAGGGCATGAAGCCGCACCACGCCGCCGGCAAATGGAACTTTGCCAACTTCCAGGGTCCCAACTACTCGGCCATCATGATGGAGTTCACGACCCCACCTTCATACGGCTCGACATTGGTCAACGTCGGCGGTATTGTCAAGGATGGTCAGATCATCACAGCTGGCCCCGGCCATGAAGCCATCCATACTGACGCCAGAAACGATTCGGAGAACGAGTGGCCCGAGCCCAACTCCGTCAAGTTTGAGTGGACAGGCAACAGGACGGATGCCAAGCCTGTCAGTGCAGTCCTTGAAGGCCCTCTCGGAGACCGGACGGACCGCGTGGACGTCATGGCCGAGGTACCCGGTTTTGTCAAGACGATCGTGGCTGCTGCGGCAGGCACCAAGCCATATATCTATCAGGTGTGTCACTACTTGTTTTGTCTTCCCCATTTTTTTCACTGGGGTTTTTTTTTTTTTTTTTTTGGCTTTTACAAAATTTGCTTGGGTCTCTTGCTAATTAAGAACTGCAGTACACACCTAAAATGACTCTCAAGCTCAAGATTGGAGATGAGGAAATTACCGAACAAGGCCAGCTATTCATGGAGGCTACGTTTATCACAGAATAAGCTCCACAAAAGCGGACAAAAAATACGAGGAGAAGAAATCGACAGCATCATATTTAACTGTTTGCGCTCCGAAGAGACGGAAGAAACGACTGCATGCATCATGATGCCGGATAATACATTCTAATGAATCAGAACAGGCGTTGGAGATGGCTTGGTCACTCGCTTTGATATATACCTTCTCATTCCTAGCATATCGGCCCAACCTTTTCTTTTGAGGGGGTTGGTGTTATGCCGAGCAATATACAGATACAACATTTAATAAACGCTAGACTGCTGGAGTTTGCCTGCATGTTCCAACGTGGTTAATGCCATGTCCTGGCTTATGTCGGCCACTCTACATCAAGCGTAGCCGTGGCTGGTCGCAACCACATCGAACTACCGGCCGCATTTCCGCAACCGGACGGGCCGGTCGGGTTCGGTCCCCAACCACGGGCCAAGAAACAGGGCCCCACAATCACGAGGCCGGGCGGCCGGCACAGAATCTCGTTGTAGGCTCGTTCACATTTCAGTGAGAGAAAGAGAATCAAGACCCATGCCCGTGTCAAAGATGCAGCATGACCCAAACAGACCTCTGTACGCCCCGGTGCGTGCAGTGGTGGGTGCACCGAAGCCATCGCAAGGATACCAGGGCATCTTCAACAACCCCCAGCCACAACAACGCATCGCATTCCAGTACACCGCAGCCAAGAATCGTCGTCAACACGCATCGGGAGACCAGAAACTCCCGCATCCCCATGCTTTTAAATCCTCAGCCCAATGTCTCTCCTGCCCGGTTTTCCAACCTAGTCATTTTCCAACCTAGTCCAACGTTTTCTTAGACACTTGCCATTCTCAACTCACCATGGCGTGCCCGTACGAACCTGAGTTCTCGTCCCCTCTCAATCCGCGCCGCCAGACGCCGCCTCGCCCGAGGGCAGGCCGGGCTGGGCGCGACGTGAGCCTTGCGCAGCGGCTGCAGCGGCACCGTGGGGCCGAGGCGTGGCGCTCGCACAAGCTGCTGCTGCTAGAGGCACGGGGGTACGAGGTGCTGCTGGGGGAGGCGATTGCCTCCAGGGAGGTGAGTCGGGCTCTCGCTGCGCCTGCGATTACGATGCTGACTGCGGGCACGGAGTAGACTTGTCTGAATCGCCCGCGGCTCCGGGACGTGCCGGAAGCTGTTGGCGCGGAGCCCGAGCGGGAGCGGGAGCGGGACAGGACGGCGTGCAGGCTGCGTGTGCTGGACTTGAGCTTCTTTGCGCCGCGGCGGCTGGTGCTTGCCATGGACATGGTGAGATTGTCTGTCGGCGGGTGGTTGGCGTGGGAGACGCCCTGGTAGGAAAAAGACTTGTGAGGTTCGCCGCAGGAGTCGTGGAGGCGGGGAGTCGAGGTTGGCAAGCATAATAGGAGGGCTGGTCCCCGTTCTCTAAGCAGGGGAGTGTGGTGGTGTGATGCCGCCCCCGTCTATTCTGTATCATACATTTTTTTTTAATCTCACCGGGACTATTGCTTCTCTTTTGAATCCTTACCCTTGACACGGCCGTCGTGGTTCGCGTCGTCCGTCCGCTTGTCCGCCTGCTCCTCCGCCTTGTGGAGCGCCTGCTCGACCTGCCATATCGCCCTCTCCAGCTCAATCTCCAGTGCGGGAATGTCCAGACTCTCCGAGAAAGAAGTGACCTGTTCCTGCGTCAGGAGGAGCCGCTCCCTTCCGGCCGGTGCGGCAGTGGCCGCCACAAGCGCGGGCGCCTGGCCGTACAGCTTGCCGAGGGTAGACGACGGCGTCGGCGTCAGCAGCTTCTCTTCCAGGAGCCACAGGATGTGTTTCCCGCCGGCTATGGCCCGCCAGTGCGACCAGGCGCGGTACGCAAGGTAGAAGAAGGGCAGGTTGGGAACTCTAAAAAAATGAAGGAAAAAAAAACACACACCAGTTAGCCTAGCCGCCCTCGGCGACGGGTTATCTTTATTCTGTACTCACATGGGCACCAGGGCAAACGGCAGCGTCATGGGCATCCCGACAAAACACCACATCAGCCGCCTCCGGTGCAGACCGTCCCTCTCGCCCGCCAACCTGGCCACGAGGCCCAGCACTTCCTCGCCGCGCAGCACGCCGCGCGGAAACACCAGCTCGACCTTTTCCCTGCCCTCCATCTCGTCCTGCCTGCGCCGCGTCGACAGCGGCGGCACGCTCTTCAGGCCCCATTCCTCATAGGGAATCCTCCGGAACGCGTGGTTGCCGTATCCTACTACCCTCTTCTGCCAGCCCGACGGCTTCTTCTCCCACTCGGCCCATTTGCGCGCGGCGAAGGCGGTGGCGCGGTCGAGCAGCGACGTATTGGCCGGGGTCGTCGTTTCGTGCAGGCGCTGGGCGTAGAGGAATGTGCGCCGCGTCGAGAGCGGGAGGAGGAAGATGCGCATTTTGAATGGGGATTTCTTGATGCCGCAAGGGAGCTTTGGACGGTCGCGTACGCGAGGCTGATCAGCCTTGAGGAGGGGGGGGAGCAAGTGCTGAAGCTACTGGTTGGTCTGGCGTTCCCTTTCCTTCTCGTCCGTCTTTGCTGGGCGATGGCAAGTTGGAGTGCTGCCGGTTTGCGAGGCGCTGCGTTGGACGGGCGTCGGGTTACTCGTCCATTGTGGCGAGGACAGCAATGATTCGCGATGAGTCGTGATGTGGTCGCGATGGGGAAGCTGTAGATTGAATGAAGGGAGATGTCAGGGACATGGAATTGAAGCTGGATCGACACGGCCAACGAACTAACTAACTGCTGCCTGCCTGACGAGAAATGGGTTTGTCGATGTTGCTTGCTTACCTCCTTGGGTTAGTGCCTTAGCTTAGTAACTACTAGCTGGGCACTCCGTAGTTACCTACTAGGTAGTTACCTAAGTACCTTGCTGGCCTCGCCATTGGCGCTTGGCAGTCCCCAGTCCCCATTTGCAGCTGGCCGTCAATCGAAGTTCTACAAGCTGGTCTACTCCGTACAGCTGGCACTCACCAGCACATGGACGCCAAGGCATGCATGCACGCGCACGATTCCCGCCTCGATCACGCTCTTCCACGCCAGCGCAGTGCAACAAACCATCTCGGTACGTGTGATTCTTACGCTTCATCAACATTCTGCTATGCTCCCCCAGTCTATGGATCGTTGCCAAGTCTTGTCTCTAACAGATTATCAATACCCCCGTGCGTGTGCCTCCTGCCGCACGCTCCCTGCCCAGCTTCATTATTTCATCTCGATCCTGGAAGTTACATACGGTACCTACCTACCTACCTAGAGGTAGGTACCTTGTCACCAGGTAGATACCGATATGACCTTCCTTCCATATTGTAACTTGTGTAACTACTCACGCACATGCACACGTGCCCTTTTGCTACTCTACCGTCTCGCTCACGCACCTCATCCACGCCGGGTTCGCCAACAGTCGCCGCATGGCCGCCTCTTCCAGCGTCACCAGCATCTCGTAGTCTGAGCCTCGTCCCTTTCCCGGCAGCACAAGTCCGGCGCCCATGTTCCACTCTGGCTGCGCGCGCCGCACGGCATCCGCGCTTCGACCCCGTGAGCCCTTGGCCGTGCCCTCGGGCTCCAAGCCCGGGAGGCCGAACAGTATATCGGCGCCCAAGTGCCGCCAGGAGTTGACGATGAAGTCCAACGGGTCCTGGGGGTCAATGTTGATGCCGATGAATCGGGGGTCCGGGGCGGCGCGGAACATGGCCGTCCGCGTGGCCACGAACTTATCGTCGATGGCGGCTATCGCAGAGTCGATCAAGTATATCAGTCTCCCCAGCTCCTCGTCCTTGTTGCGCGTGTCGCTGCCGTTCGTGGTGGCAGTCGTGGTGGTTTGTTCGCTTCCGCTGACCACGCCATGGCTGTCCACGCTGGCGCAGATCCTCGGCATGCAAACTGCGTTGCTTGCATATCCATCCAGGCAGTGTTTGAACGCACGCCTCGTCCAGGACGCCGGAACGAGGAGATGTGTCTTTTCCGAAGGGCTACCGCCGTTGTTGTTGTTGTTGTTGTTGTTGTGGTTCGTACTGATGTGATCATCACCATCACCATGGCCATTACTGCCGCACACGGATTTAAGTCCATTCACCCTCTGCGGCCGCCGAGTTTCGAGTCGTGCAGCGGTACAGAAAGACCAGGTCACGGCCGCCAGACAGGCAAAGGTCGACGGCGACCAGGTGCCTTGTATCGTCGTGACTTTGGCCGTGCTCTTGGTCGTGGCCCTGGAAACAACCCCGGCCTGGCGGTGGTTTCTGGCCCAGTTTTGCGCCACGGATTTCAGGGTGCTAATCTTGGCCTGGCTGAATTTGAATATGCGTCCCGTCTTGGGCACATGGCCAAGAGACGGCACCCATTCTTGGCGGCGGCAGGGCGCCGTTGGTCCCGTCGGCCCCGGAAGCATGGTGTATTCGGGACAGTCGTCCAGGAGCTCATCAAAGGACGACGGGCTCTCGATCAAGGCCGCCACTTGGTCCTCTGGGATTTCCACGTCTATGTTGGCGGCGTGCTCCGGCAGGAGGCCGGGCTCGTTCTCCCGCCGCAGGGTGAAGCCGGCAAAGGTGGCGATGAAGTTGCGCATGCCGATGCCGTCCGAAATGGAATGATGGATGAAGACGCACAGCAAGAGGCCGCCGCCGCGGATAACGCGTGCATGAACCTCAGTCACAGGTATGCCCGGTCCATCCTCCGTCAAGTCATACGGCAGACTGAACCGGGGTCCAACAAAGGCCTTGCAGGGGAAACCCTGTGCCTTGAGCTCCGGGTAGCTCCAGCCGAACGGCTGAGACTCCGGTTTCGACTCCGACTCCGACTCCGACTTCGACTCGGCCCCAGGCCGTCGATCATCGAAGAAGCTAAAAGACACCTCGTCGCTCGCCGTCGTGCAAACGTACACCTTGCCCTTGGTTGCATTCGAGCCAAGACGGATCTTGCCCGCAAAGTGGGGGGAAGGAGAGCATGCAAGGCTGAGTCCGAGGCGGATGTGAGCGCACAGTTCGTCAAAGTCGTCCAGCTGCTCGTCGATCGGGAAGCAAAACACTTGCCGGACATAGGCTCGCATTGCAACTTGATTCCATGTGCCGAGAAGGCGGATATTTTCCGAATCCGAGACCATCTTAACCCTATATGGTGGCACGGCAAATTTTCACTTTCGCTTCGCTCCGGGGTTTAGGAGGTTTGTCTTTGTTCCCTCACTCTCCTCTCTTGCTCCGGCTTATCCCTCTGTCTCTTCGGCCAGCCAGCCTGGACCAGCACTTTTTTTGTGTTGCTGCCCGCCTTCGATCCAACGTATCCCGAGAGGGGGGAAGGGGGGGGAGAGGATTTGGGTATCACCGCAACTCTGCTTCCTGGGCGACCAGGAGCACCGTCTCTGGCGGCCCGTCCAATTCGGTGTCAGAGATTATGAGCTAATTCATACCACTCAACGGCGCGCAGCACGAAGTCCAGGGACAAGAGCCAGCCATGTGCGAGCAATGTTGGACATGAGTCTGGCGTTGGACGGGGGGAAGGGCGGGCGGCTTTATAAGGAGGAGAGGGAGAGAAAAAAAGTTAATTGAAAAAAAAAATGAGAAAACAACTTGAAGAAGAAAGAATAAAAACTTAAAACGTCGGCTACGGAAAAGTGAGAAGCGGTGGTGTTCAGCCTGTGAACAGCGAAGACGCAAGGCGTAAAGGCAGCTCGGGCAGCCCGTGAACTAATCATGAAGTTTCGTCGTCGCCTCATTGCAGCAGCAGTGAAGCTGTGACTGAGCCGCAGGAAAAAGCAGACATTTGTCCAACCAAGCGGCCCAAGAGGAAGGTCATGTTCAGTTTCACGTTCACTGCATGTACGCACCGAGTCCTGGGGCTCGGGAGCTCGAGAAGTCGGGAAATGCCTGGCTTGTTTACAAAAAGACAAGACCAACGACGGGCCTCTCTTAACCGGGGCTGCTAGAGGACGACCCGAACTTGGAGCAGCATTCCTTTTTCCTTCTCTCTTGCGCCGTCACGTTGCGCACCGGTGTGTGTTCTGGTTTCAGCACAACACAACACAGCAAAGGAACATGACCGTCCAGCCCCCAGCACGGAAGAAACTCTATGGAACCATGTGTCTGTATCGTCGTACAGGGTAGCAGCATGTAACGAACCCCCCCCCTGTCGCAACAACGCCACTCCGAACAGCATCTGAACTGAACTTTGATGTTCGAGGGTCGCTTCCACAAGCGTCGTGCGTCTGACCATCGGCGAGTGACACGACGAACGGGTGAGACACCAGCCACTCATGGGAGACCAGCCACTCATGGGAGCGTGACCAAGCTACAGATACGTCATATATAACATTGTTACGGAGTATACGGAGTAGTCTCTGCTCTTTGCGCGAGTTGTCATATTACACGAAAACAACCGACTTGCGCCGGGACCGAACTTCATTCCCCAGCAGGCTGCATGTTGACCGGGTCTAGCGCAGTTATCTGGTCCCCCTAAGCGTGTCAGGTAATGATAGATCTTGTACCAAAATAAGATGTCACATTTCAACAATCGCACTGGGCGGATGGTTTAGTGGTATAATACTCCCTTAGCATGTTTCCCGTAGCGGACCCCATCTGGGAGTGGTCCGGGGTTCGATTCCCCGTTCGTCCAACTTTGGTGGTATCAATTCCACCATTATACCTAATAATGTCTTTTTTTGGTGATCTTTTTACTCTTCATTGAGTCTTTAATATACCTTCTCTAATTCTACGTCGTTCTTCCCTTTTGATTGATTCTTTTGTTTTTTCTCCCTTCCCTAGGTCTCGTCGACAGCAGGCCAAAGTCAGCAGCCATTCTTGGCGACGATCAACGTTGCCAATCGGACAGCGTCCCGCCATCCAGTACCCAAATGGTCAGGGCTTCCAGGGTACATCAGCGCCCACACTGTCAAGCTGTCTTCGTATCGTACGGAGTACGCCGTACATCATCTCGAATGAGATGACCCTTTGCACGGAGGAGATTGCTCTCCCGCATCATGGTGCCGGGGCCCATGTGACTTGTTGAGCTGTCGAGCTGTCGAGCTGCCCAAATGAGCACTCTTTTGCTGCCCGAATGGCGTGACTCTGAAACCGCATTCTCTCCGTCTGTCACCCACAACTTTTACGCAGTACTTGACTCATGTTTCCCTTTCGCTTTCCCTTCCAATTCAACGTGTTTTACCATGTGACTAATGCACAACGTCGTCACCACCTGTATATACTACTATTATGCTGTTATGTACGTTACGTGGTCATGTCTACTGCATGGAACATGTCTCATCAGAAGCCCATGTCTCTGGATACATGGTCCAATAAAATGCTTCATCTGTCTTCACCGGGCTTCGGGCTCTTGCTCCGGCTTCGAGTCGACGACCCCTTTCCCACGATTCTCTCAGCCCATCTCCACGCTGGCGGACTGAGCCGCTCTTGTCGCATCCCGTCCTTTGTCGGCTCTGCGCCCTGCTGCCTCTCTCTGCCAACCTTTGCATCTCCATGGGTATCCAGATCGCTCTCATTCTCGCTGTCCACCCAGTCTCGCTCACTCCAGCTCATCGAGTCAGCTCTATCCGACGATCCAGTACGAGCAGCTGGTGACGAGACGTCGCCGTTTGGCTTCTTCGGCAACTCGGGGACCTCGTCTAGTGCTTCTCGCGCCTCTCGCGTCTCGTTGGTTTCACCGCCGCCTGAGACTTTCGGCGAGCCAGGGCAGCTTACGCCCTCTTGACCAAGTTGGCCCAACCGTTTGACTTCCCGGCCATCGGCATCAGGAGACCGGTGAGATGCAAATGCTCGCTCTACATTAGGCTCCTCGTCATCTCGCATCCGAGCAGCTTCCGAGTCACTAAAGTGCGCGTCCACCAAGTGTTTGATGACGGGCCAGCCGTGAGCATTGGCAAACATGCGGCGTACAATGATGTTGTTGTGTGCGTCCGGTTCCAGCTTGACTAGCACCTTTCGCCACGAAAGGTCACGATGATAGCCTCTGGCAATCTTTTCCTCCACCCTCATACTCGACCCATCTATTACTTCATCCGGATGCTTGTCTGGATTGGTATTCATCAAGTCGTCATAGTCTTTTGTCGATTCCATGGAGTCGGCGTGGTTGACTGAGGGGTGCGATAAAGACGAGTCGCTCGCCGCGGACTGCTGCGAGGTAACAGACGCCTTGCCGGATGTCTTACGACGAACAAGAGTTAACTGTCGCTTTTTCATGGGCGGTGGGGGAATGTCACTAGGGTGATAAACTCGGTCGTGGAAGATGGTTCTGGGTCGTTTCGATGGATCGAGCAGGTACTCCGTGGTGGGCATGCTGGGGTTGAGAAGATCGCCGGCAGATTCGAAGAATGTAGTTTTGGGTGGTGCCGTCATCCCATTCACGGCCTCCTCCATTTCATGCCCCGTCGTTGCCTTGCCAGGTTTCCTGTCGCTTACGTCGGTAGTACTCGAGCTGGGAGTGTCAGAATCGTTGAGTGGCATTGTCTGACCCCGGCGCAACATCTTCCTTTGCTTTTCAGAGGTTATCTGGGGCTTTGGAGGCTCATTGCTCTTAAACAAATTGAAGAAGCCGGCCAGAGGCGAGAGATGAGATGTATCGCCGGTGGTCTCAGAGACGGGGTCGTCGTCGCCATCGACCGGCCGTGGCACCGAGCGAATGCTTGCTCTGTCATCTTCGTCGATGGCATCGTCTGACGGCTGTGGTACCTGTCGCATACTGCCTCGTGGTGTGCTTGTCCCGGAGTCGCTTTGCTGGGCCTGTTCATCCGAGGGAAGCTTCTGCTTGGGTCGAGGGGACAGCATGTTTGTGCCAGTCAACTCTGCCCAGCCGAACCCAACAACGGTCTCTACTAAACCAGCATCTCGCCGAGCTTTTTCGACACGACCGAGACCTTGCCAGTCCAGAAAGAGCAGACAGCTTGTGCGGAGCGGCACTATACCGTCATTGACAACATTGGAATAGACAGTTCGGTTTCGAAACTTTTTGAGGGCAGTATGTGCAGGGCCAGTGGGCAAGATACGTAGCAGAGGCTTCGATTCAGGTTGCGATTCGCCGTATACCTTTTTGTGTGCGGACTCACCAAGGTTGCTCACAATGGCGCCCCAGCCACTCCGAGCAATGGTCGGAGCCCTCCAGGTGAGGCCAAGATCTTGGCCGGTTCGTCCGACTAAACCGAAATCCAGGGCAAATTTGACGTAAAGGGGATTCTCATTGCTTAAACCGAGAAACGGCGATGCCAGAGAAATAAAGTTGACCGGTTGAACTAGTTCGAAGAAATGGGGAGAGTGCTTTTGAATATACGCAATGGCATACATCTGGATGAGGCCACCGAGTGAGTGCCCAACAAAGCTGATGCTTGTGATTTTGTAATGCCTGCATACAGTGCCGTCGTGCCGAGCTCTGGCAAAGTCAGTTTGGACCGTGCTATGCTTATGCGCGGCCTTCACATCTTGAGCGTCTTGGTGTTGGTGACCATGTTCCCCTCTTACAGACCCAGCAAGACCCTCAACAACCGCTCCTTTGCCGACAGGGAGGAAGGGTTGGTCGGGATACGTCATGGAGAGGATGTATCTGGACAACCTCTTGCCAAGGTACTTGATACCCTTTTCAGTTTTGGTAGCGTTCCCTGAATATCCGCGCACAATGACCTCCTCGTCATCATCATTGTCGTCACCGTCATGGCGGTTCTTCGCGCCATCGGACCTTGACTCGGCAGTAGCTCCCAAATTGGCTGCCCGTTCTTTGGCTCGTCTGGCCTTGGCGTCTATCCGCGCTTGCTTAGCAGCAGCATCAATGCTCTCTTTGATGTATAACATGTCGGCCCCGAGATTACTATGTAGACCGTGAGTTAGAATGACCAGATGGACCTTTGGTTTTTCGCGATGTCCTGATGCACATGATTTGCACTGGCTGGTTTCTGAATCCCCCGTTTTGACCACGCTTTCTACAGGCTGGTCCGCTCCTCCGACTTCAACTCTTTTCGTGCCTACATCATCCCAGCCAGGGAGTCTTGGGGTGTTCCAGAGCGTAGCTGTATCCTCCACCTTCAGATGGACGGCTCGGGAGAAGACGCCTTTGGCTTGCGTAGGGTGGTGACCGTCCTTAGCCCCGATACTCTGTTGGTGATCACTAATCCGGCCAGGCTGAGGCACGGCGCTTGCATTACCAACAATAGGCAACGACTGGCTCAGGTTTAACGATTTATGGTCCCGAGCCACTACGACCTCGAACCCAACGGCGGCCGAGGTTGAGAACATGACCTGCGAGGCAAGTTCAATGATCCAGCTGGCGCATTCATCGTCATGCTCATAGCTCTTTCCGAAGCCGCCGTGCCGCCCGGCACCAGCAGCCTGGCGAATATCGTCGGGCACGACAAGCTCACACTCCCACGAACCTCCTGCCTTGAGCATAGGTTCAAACTTAGGGACTCCATACCGGCGGGGATTCGGAAATTTCTCATTGGGTTTGTAGTTGGAGGGATAGGCCGAGACGGAAAGCGTATAGGGCCCGTGGACGAAGGCAGCGCGCAGTGCAATAGTAGAAGTGTTTCGAACTCGAACGTAGAGCTTCTCGGGCGACGGTAGGATTCGATCTTGCGACGGCGTGTATGTGATGGTGTATCGGACGACTTCGCCAATCTTGACGCTGCCAACCTGGTTTAGGAGCAGCATCGTACTATGGTGACCCGGGTCTGCGTTGGCCAGCTTTTCGTCGGCGCAGGTGATTGCAGCAGACGGAACCAGCAGCTGTAGATTCAGGCTTCAACTTGGTAGAGTTTGAGGCTGAAAGGCAGTGACGCACTGAGACTCAGTGTGAATGGAAATCACCTGCGCGCGAGCATCATCGACAGGACCTGGTCACCTTCTTCGACAAGGGGGAAGGGGGTGCTTATTGTCAGATGTCAGTCAGGAGAGTGACCGGCTACAGGATCTGCATGCCAGTCAGTAACTAGTGGCCTGCTGAGGAGACTTGTCGTAGGATGAAAAGTATGGAGGGGAAGGGGGAAGTAGGAAGCTCTAGCAAAGACCCTTCATGCTGCACGAGGGTCCTCGATCTTTTGGGAGGCGAATACGAGCGTGATATGAATATAATGGCAACCGATGGACGAAAAGAGTAGGGGAGTGAAAGGGTCATCAGGTGGGATGGATGGATTTGGAATATGGATGACATGTTGCGCCAAGGGACTGCAGGTGCGTGCAATGGGAGTTCAAGACCACGAGCGAAAGTGGGGGAGCGGGTCACATCACAACGGTTACATCGAGAAGGGCAAGTGCGAGTAACCATCAAGTTTCCGCCGCATCAGAGAGGAAAGTACTCGGACACCTTGGAACGTGATGCTTTGACCTTCCAGAGCAATTGAACCATCTAAGTTATCTGCACATGTACTCCACACGTGCCAGGACCGCTCCTTTCCACTTGGCCAATTTCTTCGTTGCTCCTCACTCGGAGCCCCTTTTCGCTCGTCTGCTGGCTCCATGTCTGCCAAGTTTCTCCCCTCGCATACGTGCATCTGCATACTTCCGGGTCGCGTATCTACCTACGGAGTACTCCGTACCTTAGGTACCTACCTACCTAGGTAGGTAGTAGGTAGGTATGGTATGCAGCATTTCAACTACCGTTCAGCCAAGCCGCAATTCTCGGCATCCCGTACCTCCGGGACGTGAACGCCCCGTCGTCGTGGCTCAACGACGCCAGTCAGTCTTCAGTAGGCACGCACGCATCTTCTCATCATAAGTGCACATATCAGCCCCGGTAAGTTGACGTTGACGTTGACAGGAACATGCCTTCACGTCTAGAATCAGGCATGGTTGGTCGATGCGGACGGAATACCGCCCATGCCGGACGATTTCACATCAAGATCAAAACACTAATGCATTCCATAGAAGACTAATAATAATGAGAGCTAGAACACACATCATAAACTCGTGAGAGCAAGTTCTTAAGCATGCCCGACCGTAGACTCCCCATCCGGAATCCCAGGCTCAACAAACGTCCTCCACTGCGGAACTCGATTCATCCCGTGTCCTGTGCCGTTCAATCCTGCCAAGTCGCTCGATTTGGGTTTGCCTTCCCTGCCTCTATGCCGGCCACTGCGCGGCGGGGAATGAATCAGTGCCTCGTCCTCGTAGTCCCTCGATATGCGGCGCCCCACGAATCGTTCCGGCCGCGGCGTATACGGCGACATGTTGTACAAGTCGGCCTCCAGAGTATGCTGTCGCAGGGCCGGCATGGGAATGGGCGCCGCAGGTACCGGTGGCGGAGGAACGACCATGCCCACTGGGTATATTGGCCCTGCTGCCGGCGGCGATCCGAAGCCGGATCGAGTTTCCGATAGACGATCTGCTAGTCGTCGTTCCTGGGATGTTTCCATGCGTCTTCTTGAGCGCCGAGCATCTCCATACTCGACTCTGCCGTATGAAACTGTCGTTTGTGTGTGAGGTCTATAGAGCCCGCTGCGGCTGTGACTGTCATTCATATAATGCCCCGTTGCGTTTCGAATGCCGCGCATGTCTCCCAAGCCATTCATCATGCCGTGACTGTACTTGTCGTTGTAATCATTCGCGTACTGCAAGTGGCGAGCGTAATCTGCGTCGTGCGATTCTTGCGCTCGTCGCATGTGCATTTCCTCCTGGTACGTTCCTGGCCTAGGACGAACTGGAATCGTCATAGGAGACAGAGTGGAAGGTCCTGCATACCCTCGTAACTCTGCTGGTGCAGCTGGATCGTCGCCGCGATAGACGTCACCTAGTCCGCCTCTGATATGGGGCACCGGGACGTTCATGTCTTCCAAGTAATTGTAGCGGCGGTCGCCATAGTCGAACCAGGGACAGTCGCAGCCTTTCCACTTGACGCCGCAAATCATGCAGAATTGAGCGCCGCAGCGACTGACGTTATATATATATATCATCAGCCCAAGTCCCAGCTATCCAACAGCCTCCCCCCCCCCCCCCCCCAAAAGGAAAAAGGAAATAAAAAACCTAGCCACTTACCATGTCATATGATTACAACCCTCCTTCAGTTCCACCAAGGCCTTGCACTTATAGCACCGCGTCCAGCCTTCCTCTTTTGCCTGAGCAAGAAGGTCCGCAGTGTCCGGATCGTTTGGACACGGGGTAGCTCCATGCCATCGGGTGTTGCAAGAGCAGCATACCTTGGTTCTGCAATGACTACACCTCCCCACTTTGCGGCCGTCTTCGCGCCGGATATTTGATGGCTTGATCCATTCTCCGCATTTTCGGGACGGGCAGTACACGCGGTTCCTGGTTGAGTATTCGGCAAATTTATGGTTCCAGGTCATCTTGAAGGCATTGTCGAAAAGCCGATCAACGTGCCTGAGAGGAATGTAGTCTGCCGTACAGCATCGGGGAGGCATGTGTTGCGGATCGGTGACGGAGAGCTTGAAGCTTCGTTCAAGGCACGCGCGGCACATGTAGTGTCCGCATTTGAGCTTGGAGACCTTGGATGACGAGACGTCTCCCATGCAAACCACACAATCGACTCTGCATCTTCATTAGCGTCGTCCTCACAAGTTGAGACTGTCCAGGACTGACCGTTTCTTTGGCACTTTGACTTCCTTCGAGTGCCGGTTCGGGCTCTGCTGCCTCACAGTCGGCGCCCCGAATATGCTTCCTATGATACTGGCAGGACTGCCCGATATCATTCCAGCCCTACCTCGGCTTGCCCTGCGTGTCTTCGGCTGATCGAGCTGGATCACCTCAGCGGATCTGTGACGTCGATGCACCACCTGCCTGCCCCAAACGATTAGCGCCCACGAAAGACAGACTTTTGTGTGTCTGAAGACATACCTTTTCGAGGATACCGGCGGTCGAGAATCGTCAATCACATCAGGAATGTGATAGGCCCTCTCGTGACGAGTCGAAACACTTCGCTCCGGTGCTCTTGACGATGCACGGGCCGCAGAGCCACCCTCACTAGCAGCATAATACCTCTGCGACCTACTGTCTTCGTCCACATGCGGCGTCCTTCTTCTCCTTTGATGTCTTCTATCGGGTGACGACTCGATGTACTCGTCTCGGCTCGATCGACCACGTTCATGATATCTGATTGGCTCAATCTCTTCCACAACCTCTATATGATCGTCATCGTAGTCGTCTCCGTACGCAGGGCCACTCGCGGTTGACGACTGTGCCGAAAAGTCCATCCCCGCTCTCGCCCTTCCGTACGCTGGTGGCGTATCCGTCACCGAATGTCTTCTCTCGAAGGGGACCTCATACCGCTCATCAGGGGCAAGACAATTAACAGGTCTTCGGTACGCGGCAGTCGTTGCAGACCTTGATAAATCAACTACAGGAACCGGCGCCTGGGGCGGGGGCATTGTCGAGGAAGTAGAGGGAACAGGATACTGGTTTGGCTCCGAGCTCCTGAGACTATGACGCCGTTGTCGTCGAGATGCGGTCCTACGCGGGGACCTATGTATCTCGTCGTAGGTAGTCTGGGGCAGCGAATCCGGCAACTGATCGGGCTGCGCTGTCCACGGCGGAGGATCTTTCTTGTGCCGTCTTGTTCGGCGGGGGATATCACCGCCATCCACATCATCTGGATGTGAAGGTCGGCCCATTCTCCAAACAGCCCAGGCGGGATGTTGGGTCTTTTTGGGCCGTCAAGAGAGTACCCGTTTGTTGGCTTCGGGCAACGACGGGCTGAATATTCCACGGGTACCCCAGTTTGTCAATGAATCATGCACGCACTTTCTCCTCTGCCGGTTCTGGTTGGCCTGCAGTCGAGCAGGTGTAAGAAAGGGCGAATATGAGAGACACCAGCGAATAGACGAGCGACGTCTGAGCCAGCGAACCAGTCGGGGCTCTCTCGCCTGCATCAAACTACTGCAGCATAAGTCGTTGATTTGGGTTGGGCAGGGCGAGCGTGGTGCATCATAAGGCCGCGCCGAGCAGGAGATTCGATTCCGGAGGGAACAGGAGCAAGTCAAGTGAGCACTTGCGAATAGAGAACCGAGCAATAATACTGTACTCCGTACTACATGCAAGCTTTGGCTTTTGCTAGTGTTGTGTCGGGCCGCCACATATATATGTAACTCGAGTCTGAACAGACTGGCGTACAGTGTACGTCGAGCAGTTCCCCCAATCCAGGTGGAAAGGCGCTGAACATGAACAATACTGGTGAATAGACGAGTCGCCCGACTTGGGCCAAAGGTGCTATGACCGAGTGAATGACCGGCAGAGGGTGAGGGTGAGGGGTGACGGTGTGCCTGGCGAGCCGGGTCAAGTGAGCGCTCAAAGTGCTCGAGGTTGGATGGTCAGGCTTGCCTGTCCGGCTTGCCTGTCTGGCTGGCTGCACAACGGTTGGTGCCCGCAAACCGTGACTGAACAAAATCGGGGGACGAGGCCGGATTACATGTAAGTTAGCTGTTAGGCATGAACAGGAACCAACGTGGGTGAAGGGCAAACAAGGCTCTCCATCCCATCACGCTCTAGCCGCCGGGCGCCAAAAATAAGGTGTGATGCGGCGTCGCCCTTTTTTCTGTGTGTCGTGCGGCGGTTCTCGCCTGCCGCTCGCTCGCTCCTTCGCTCCTTCCTCTCTCTACTCAGGGGAACCAGGTCAAAAAAAAGCGGTGGTTGGCTATTCGTCCGTCCTTTGGGGTGGCCTCCTTCTAGCCGTCACGTGCGACGACGTCACAGCTCCATTTGCTGGCTGAGCTGGCAGGGTCTGTGAAACCGAACCCAGATTTACTCCGTAACTACGTTAGTTAGTTACTTACTTACCAGTTAAGTTAGTTACACTGCTCCTCATTTCTGTGGAAAGTCTGCCAACACTGGGAAAAAACAAGCCGCGAATACCCCTCAGACGAACCATGCGTGCTCGGCGAGCTTGCGTTTTGTCGGCGGTGCATTCACAGTCAGTCGCTGTTTCCTGCAACTTCGGCACAGGCTGCTCTCGTCACCTGGCCGTGCTTGTCCGCCCGGGACCGTCGCTGTTCACGTGGATTGTCAAAAGCATCTCAAGTTGAAGTGGGACTCTCGGCCCGAGCCTTGCTTGGGTGGGTCTCGGGGGGGGGGGGGAGAATATATGACGCTTTTGTTCACTCACCCGGTCTGACATCAGCCTCGCACGTTACCACAGAGCAAGATCACTTCTTCAGTCTAACGTTATAGACAGCATGGCCGACAGCGCCGTCATAATCATCCACTCTTTACGGCCCCGGATCTACACTGCAGGAGGAAGCTTCGCTCTCAGACGGAGCACAAAACACCGACACCGACGCGATAAACATATAACTCGCGAGTTGCCAACTCTAGTTCCCACCCGTACGACTTACCGATACACCAGCCTCTTGTAAATTGCTTCTTACGGCCTGTTGACCGGCGAATACCCATGATTCTAGCAGTGACCGTCTCGATGATCATGTGCCTCTGTTCAAAATATTGCCGCGTACTAGCGTTAGACCCTGTGCTCACATCCTGGAGGCAAATGCAGCTCTCTTATGGCTCAGGTACTCAACAGGACAGATGGATAACCGTCAGAAAGCAGACTCTCTGAGTTTCGGCAGTGCGCGGCCGGTGTTCTCACCCAAAAGAAATGGTGAACATTCGAAACACCCCACAGAACATGATAGCACATTACTGCATAATCTCTTTCTTGATCAAAGCAGTCCAAATGTATCACCCAGAGGGAGCCGCTAGTTGTACAGAGCTGGTTTGAAACAAAGTCCCATCGAGCTGATCCCGGGCCGTGTGTCCACATCGAGCGACCACTCTTTCTTTAGTGACAAAAAGGTTCAGGAGATGGCAAATACATGTTACTAAAGCGGCAAGACAAGTGTTCAAGGGACCAAGAGCCCCGATTCTGTCAATTTGCGTCGCACACCGTTACTATTTGAGCTCGAAAGCGTGGCCTGTGACAACGTGGATTATTATCAGGTCAAGAATCGAATGTAAACGTGGTTTTCCTCAACATCCCCACGGTAAAACTACCTAATTATCACAACTGCCCTCTGATCAACATCTTTCCCCATCTGTAAACCCTGTAACATAATAAGGATTCTAATTCATTTTCAGAAGTTGATTTACATGATGTAATTTGACTAGAAGACGTTTTATGACTGAGAAACGACCAACGTTACATTGGCTGGAGTCCCGCTACTCTGTCTACTATGAGATCACTTCTCATACATGGACAACGTATACGGTTTTGGGCAACCCGATTATGGAAGCGGCATAGTACAGCTTCAAACTGTGCAGTCTACGGAGACAATGAGTACTCAACGAATAATCCATACGCCCAGCTTCATATATATATTAAAAAGAGGGCAGCAGGGAGAGGTGGTTTTATCCTTTTCATGTTTTTTCCCTCTGGTCTAGGTTATAAATGTGCTAGGAAATAAAAGCTACCAGCTATCTAGCGTATCTGAAGTAAGTAGATTAAATAACATCGTCTTACTAAAGCCGCTTAGTTCCCAATGGCCCGGAGTTGCCTTCGACTTTAACCATAGCTCTGTGTGGTCTTTCAGCCGTCGAAGCACTTATCATGGAAGCAAGATGGAGTGCGCCGGTGCCTACGTGAATTCGGAAAAGCAGACAAACCAACCACAGCACAGGGGGGGGTGCAAGTGACAGATTAGTAAACCTGAGGCCAGGTGGATGATGTATTGTGCGTCGTTATTCCAATGCTCATGCAAATGTTTCGGTACTTACGTGCCGTACTATATAGTTATACGTTATACGTTATACGTTATACCTCAAGCGGCTACATACAAGGTCATGTCTACTCGTCAAAGATGACTGAGCTTATCTCCCCCGCAACGTTGGCATGACCCGCAAACTCGCCCAGCTTGCCGCTCTCTGGGTCTCGCTTGATGAGAACAACCCGGCTATCCTTTTGCAGTCCGACTGCGACCAGGGTGCCAGCCTTGTTCACAGAGAAGTGGCGAGGAAACCTGCCGCCACTGGCAGTCTCCTGGATGACCGAGAGCTTGCCAGTCTTGCCGTCGATGGAGAAGTTGATGATGGGGTCAGAGGTGATGCTGGTGCTGTTATTGGGGTCGAAGTTGGGGATGGTGAGGGAATTGTCGCCGCGGGATGAGACGAGAAGAAACTTGGCATCGGGCTGGAAGAAAAGAGCGGCGCGCACGATTAGCAAGGGCATACATATTTTCCCCCTTTTTTTTATTGCCAGCTTCTTTTTTTCTTCTTTTTCGGCATGGGAATGTGGGAATCCCCCGAGAGGAGTGGGATGGGGATGGGATTGGATGGGATGGGAGAGACTCACAGACACAACTACCTCGGAGGCATATGCTGTTTTGGAAACAGGCTTGTCCGCGCCGTGGGCGCCGATGTTGAAGAGCTCCTTGAATCCGATGGAGCCAGAAGGGTAGGCAACCTCGTAGCCTATAATGGAGCTAGAAAGCTCCGTGACCAGGTACATGAAGGTTTTGCCGTCACGCACGGCGAAAGCGACATGGCGAGGACCGCTGCCGGCCTTGACAGCAACGGAAGGGAGACACTTCACTTTGAGACTGTCAGAGGCGACTGCATAGACGTGGATCTTGTCGGCGCCTAGGTCGGGAACAAGGATGAATTTGCCGGTGGGATCGAGAGAGGCTTGGTGAGGGTGAGGTCCCTTTTGTCTGTCGGCGTTGGGACCAGGCTTGTCCATGTGGTATGTTTCGTTGAGCACGAGAGCAAGCTTGCCGGAGGAGGACAGATCCCAGGTTGTGAAGTCGCCGCCGCTATCATCAATGCAAGTTAGTTACGCAGTTCACTGCCTGGGAAGCGCAAGCCCTCTCTGATGATGCCGAGAGCATCACGACGTACTAGTGAGCGACAGCCAAACCACTCTTGCCCGGTCCATACAGAACACCGCTGACGGGGCTGCCCGTGGTGTCGGTCTTGCCCAAGCTGGTCAACGATCCCTTGGCACTGGTTTTGAAGGATGAGATCGAGCCCTTGCCGGACGCGAGATCCTCGTTGATACAAAACAGCGTCGAGTTGGCGCGGTTGAGTGTCAGCCACGACGGACTCGCGCCGCACTCGTCCGTCGAGGAAACCTTCGAGAGCCCCACGCCTTTCTCTAAGACGCCCGGAACGAGCGTGGTGATCTTGCCGCTGTACGAAGAGACGTACAGCATGTCTGGAGCGGCGGCTTGAGCTGGCGTCAGCAGCAAAAGCAAGGTGAAGGTGAGTGTGAGTATTTTGTCGAGCATCTTGCTTGAAGTCGCGACTGCGGAGCTGCTCGTGACCGTGTTCGTGACCGTGTTCGTGTTCGTGTTCGTGTTCGTGTTCGCGTTCGTGTCCGTCCGGCGGCAGATTTATAGAATAAATGTTGTAAATGTTATAAATATTGTTAATTACAAATGTTGATATATAAATTTGATTATGGTAATAGTCGGGCTGTTTGTTTGTTGAGTTTGTACTGAAATCAATCTATGTCTTGGGAGTAAGAGACACAGCCGGCTCGTCATTATAAGCGATTTGCAACGGGACGTCATCACGATTCACCGCTCATGGGCCCCTTGCCGGATGAAGCCAAAGTTGACTCAGATGTTTGACTTGCCGGACTGGTGCTTGCTTTACGTTACTCCACAAAGGGTAATGATGAATGACGCTTGATTCAGATTGCACAAAGATGTAAATCCACATTTACCATGCCATCTTGCTCTTACTTTGATACCACATACCTCTGAAACGTGGCCGTCGGGGTTCTTCGGGGATTCCAGTCTTAGATTAATGTCCTCTGTACTCACTCTGTCAAGGAGCCATGTCGTTTGATCTCGGTCCAGCTAAAGCCGTCGGACTGCTTCCTCCGTACTCTGCAAGGAAGATGAATGAATGCTTGATGCAAAACAGCCAATTGTCCCATCCACAAAGCAGCCCATGATCACTGATCTGACCCAGCCCCGGAACCCTCCCTCTGTACTCCGTCGGGAGATGGACGAATGTGAATGTGAATGTTGAGCACAAACAGCCAACTTTTCACTTCACACACACACGCACACACACAAATAGTGTTGTTTGGTCTGAAAGTCAAGTGCAGTCCGCCCAGAAAAGATAGGACCTCCTATTCCTATCTAGCATGCAATCATATTCCACATGAACGCCTTCATCGTGCGACATGTTGTTGTCAACCCACACACACAAAGAAAGCTGGTAACCTATTTTTAGACAAAGAAAACAACTCCTCACTCTGCAAAACAAAAAGACCTGTAAGCCAGGATAGTTCAGTCAATCGACCGTCTCTACCACAAAGAAGAAGTACTCCGTACACAGCCTTGGATTGAGCGCTTGCCTTGTTACGCTGCCAGATTGGATCATCTACTTTTGCGGTTTTGCGATTTTGCGATTTTCTACACTACAGAATCAAAGAGCTCCCTCCCCATTGAACAAGCTTTATCAAGTCTTTCATCTAGATAACTATTGTCTAGTTGGTTGTCCAGTCCTTCCAGCTAACCAGCTCATCCAACCATTTATCCATTCATCTTCGGTAGGGTACCTAGATACTCCGTACTCCGTAGTCAATCATCAGGAGAATATCACCGCTTAAGGAAGGTTACGTGCCTATCAAGGTTAACTAGGTAGTAAATATCTAACAGCTTTCAAGGTACGGAGCAACTATCCTATGTGTCTGAAGTACCCAAGGTAACGTTACCTACCTAGGTAGACAGTGGAGTGACCATAGGATCAAATACTCCGTACGTGAGCTTCTATCATTGTCATCTTCCCCCTCCGTTACTTAGTAATTACCCAAGTTGCCTGATTGTCGACTCGGCCTGGGGCCAATTGTATGCGAACAAGCACGCGCTATGACCACGGATGGGTATCTGGTGCGTTGATATGCCGATGTCTTTACAGAGCAATGCAAAACGACTGCGGACCTGGTTTCAAGATGAGTCGGTTTCTGTCACAAAGACAAAGTCTGTTATCGCCGTTCGCCTGATCGCTCGTATAAATAGTATTTCAAACAGGGATCGGAATCGCATCCAGGACTCTGACAACATTGAGCACCCTGCCCACCGATATTCGCATCGTTTTATATACGTGACGCGTACTTCTTGATCCGCACGAGTATGACACTGCCCTCGGGGAGCAGAGTCGTACTCTCGACTCCATCCATGTTCGGAAACAAGCCTCCCAACTACATGACAACTCGGCCTGTCTCTCGTAGGAGGACATTATCTTCTGAGAATTGAAGCTGAATGGTATCTTTTCGATATAATGACTCGCTCTGCCGCTTTCTTTTTCCAGACTTCGATACTGCCGCACCATGACGAACGAAATTCAAAAACGCCATCGACACTAGAGCTCCTTTCCTGATATTTGACATGTATCATTCACCCATTTTCTTTTCGTTCGTTTCCGCTACATGGAAAGGCGTTTCTGTACGTTTCCACTTGCACATGTCCATTTCCGACAGCTTCAAGAAATTCCATCTCTTCTAGCCTCTATCCCATTCAACCCTTGGCGTCGAATTCTTGTGCCGCTGGGGTTGCAGAACCCTTGGAACGAGACATACTATATGGAGCCTGAATATGTGTCAACTAATCGTCGCTTTGTACCGCGTCCTCCAGAGCCGCACAACTTACCAGAACATCCTTTGCGTTGCAGATTCTCCATGCTAGTTTCCGCACGTTCCCGTCTGCCAGTACAACAGCTGGCGCAAATTCAATGCCGAACATTTCCCTAATGGCATATACTATTCTCTTCGCATACTTTCCGTCACGCTCAACGTGATTGCCAAATGCTTCATCCATAGTGCAAGGTGCAATATCAGGGTCCCTGTCAAGGCAGTTCCGGACGACTGGCAGGATAGACGTCTCAACTGCTTCGGTATACATGCCCTTGGAATCAAAGTCGACATCACCCTCTGCAAACTGCGCAATGCGAACTTCAAAGGGTTCGGATATGGCCATGGCAATGTGCTTACCGTTGTGGTGGTATCTGAATTCAAAGACGCCTTGCGTCCACCACAGCTTGTCCCCATTGAATTCAACTTCACCCTCTACCATATCTGGCTCAGACAAGTCGCTCTTGGGAGATGTATGCTCAGGCGTCACAATGCTGCTGTCGGCAGTCAAGGCGTCATAGACACCTTTGTTCGTTGGAGCCCAGCGTCCCAGAGACGACACTTCTGTAGACTCTCTAGATCGGTTATCGGTCACCATGTACAAGCCAATCCAATCCTTGTCGCTGTGGTTTGCTGGTGCTCTCCACTTGACTTTCAAAGGAGCACCGTACTCGTAGACCCTAGTTTTGACAGGCTTGGGAAACCGGCCGCTGAAACTTTCCTTGCCAGTGGCTCTATCATGAACATTCGACTGAGCGGATGGAGTGCCTTCAACCGAGACGGAGTAGAGCTTCGGGTCGAAGCCAGCCACATCAGCAGAAATCTTTGTAAGGGTGATCCGAGCCGGTGCGATATTGAAGAGTGCAGAGGTATCCCGCACAATGGTCTTGACACCAGAGGCAAATTTGGGCCGGGCCGTATCGATGAAATCTTCTACGAAATGAGTAGTATCGTCAAGTACCTTGTCGACACTTTCTTGCCAGCCCTTGACCGGTGGTGGCAAGGAACGCTTGATAAACTTTGTGAGGCCAGCCTCTCCACGCATACTTCTGCCGTAGATCTTTTGCATGTGCGGCCTTTCAACGTACGAGATGTAATAAAGAGTGAGAAGTTGTGTTACAAGAGCCATAATGAAGATGGCTCTGCTCCAGGTAATGAGTGCACCACCCCAGACACCAGCCGTTCCGAAGATCCTCTCGGGGTTGTTGAGGAATCGATATATGGACGTGTACGTGAGCTTAGCCTCCTGGTCCCAGAAGAAGTCACCACAAAACCAGCCAAATTCACCTAGAGAGTCGTACACACTGAAAGCGGTCCACAGCTGTAGGGCAATCAGGCCACCACCCAAGACATGCTTTAGAAGCACAAGGCCGTAGCCCCAGTCCGCTGGCATGGAGTACAGCTTGTAACAAGCGGCAACAAACGATGCATTGCACATGATCATGCTGATATGATGTAGCCCCTTCCACTGGCGCCAGGCCTCGCCTGCGCTCTCGCCATATTTGAGAAAGTGGCGTGTCCACATCTTGGTCTTGGACTGCTTGTCAAGAATAACGCCTAGCCCCAGGTGATACCAGACACGCCACACAAGGGCGTGAGCTACGAAGAAGGCCTGCCACAAGGGCGTCGATGGAGTCGCCAAAGTAAGGGTGGCTACGTACGTTGGTAAGAGAACAACCATGACATCTGGCACCCTGAACACATCCATGTTGTTGAAGCCAACCATGTTATGGACCGGAACCGGTGGCTCTTGTGTGGCCATCTTGGAAGTAGAAGCCGGGCGGTCGATGGAGTTGTGGTCGGACATGTCGAGACTCACAGTGGAATCACTTTGGAGCCGGGAGACGTCCCTCTTTCTCGGCTGAGGAGGGTTGTAAGTCTTTTCGATGTGAGGGTTTTCCACAGTCACCAGGAAGGCGAATTGTGCGGCATGGGCGATTATAGAGATAAACAGGACCTCATAGCTGGCAGCCATCATAGAGATGCCATAATAACCAGCGTAGCCGATCGAGTACATGGGATGCGGCGCCATTTCGAACACGCCATCAAAGGTTAGGTCTTGATCGATGAGATAGAAAAAATCCCCCCAGTACCACGCAAAGTCTTTGACGACTCTGTGGGCGTCCAGCTTAACCCAGAGATTAAATCCAACCAGGGCCAGACCCAATGTCCAGCGAGCAGCACCGACAACAATATTCTCCCCTTCAGGGGTGTGACCACAGACGATAGCAAAGAGGCAATATGATACGAAATCACACATCAAGATCAAGTCAACAACGCGTCTGAAGACTAACCATGTGTTGTACTCCAGGGGCGCCTGTTCGAAGTCGTAATCTTCGGGAATTTTGGCTTCGAGTTCCCGCTTGAGGAGGTAGTACAGCCATGGCCGAGAGTTGTTGCCCGTTTTGGGATTTTCGAAGAGCTTCCAGCGTTTAGCCCAGGTGATAAGACGTCGATGGCGGGACTGAATGTGTAACAGCACGCCGATTCCCACATTGTAGCAGCCCCTCCAAAACAAAAATATGATGGCGAAGATGGGTCGCTTCCATCCGGGGGGTAGCAAGTAGGCGACTAAAATCAAAGACGCCAAGATGCCGAGCACAAAGGCGTCAGATAGGTTCTTGGGCTGTCGTGGGTCCAAAAGCTGCGAGACCATGTCGTGGGTAGTTGGCACAACGAAGACTGCCGGAGGAGACAACACGTTAGATATAATGTGTGCCGCCAATAGAGGAAAGGCGAGTGTATCTCAGCACGGGCAGCGGATAGTGACTTACCTGTGCCTTCTGGGGTTCGGCCATACATCTTGGAACTGGTCTTAGGTGCATCATGGTCCGACTCAATCTCAGTAGCTAGGCTTTCCACGGCGGTAGCCTGTGGTTGGTTAGCGACGTTTGACGCATCCGTCGTCTGCCGTTGACGAAGCCCGGACGCTTCGGCATCGAGGCCAGTGCTTTTACTCATAGTCGCGGTGAACACCAAAAAGTACTACCATATGGCAAGGAGAAGATCTACCCAGAAAGACAGGGATTCCAAGGCCCTCAGAAAGTCGCGAGGCGATAAGGGGATGCAGAGACGCGCGGAAGACCGAATGTTATATTGTGTGTGCTGGCGGCTTGGAGAAGTAGACGTGTTGACTTTGATATTGTAGTTATAATTGCCCCTCTTTGGAGGTGGTCGCAGGGCCTCGGATTACTACTTATGTAGTCGAACTGGAACGCCGGGTGAAGTTGCTCGCTTGTCCGGCAGGTCTAAACGTAGCAAAGAGGCTGATGACCGGTGCGGTCTCCGCTCCGGCACAAAAATGAAACAGGTTGTTGCGGAAGGATGAGTTTGGCTTCGGTATAATGCGTCATTAGTCCTTCTGAGGACGCAAGTCCAGTATGCGCGTCGAGATTATGTGGACAGTGAGTGGTAGTCAAATCAGGCCAACCGCTGCTGCAGCCGACAAATTGACGTAGAATGCGACGCAAGATCGATAAGCCACCTGTGCGTCGCGAGCGAGTGATTTCAAGGGGACGGCCGGGTTTTATTCTCATGTGCTTTTTGTACAAGGAACAGCCCGTGTAGCCAGTAGTGTCGTAAAAGTGAAAGTGAAGACATGGGTTTTCGAAGGTTCAGTGTTGCGAGTGTTGCGAGAGCACATGCGGTGTCACCAAGCAAGCCCAGGGCCACCAGGCTGGGAGGGGAAGAAACAGGCTCATTGGACGGACGGAAGGTGGGCCCTGACTTGTCACAGCAATTCGTGGCAGCCCGCACCTTCCTGACGTCCCTCTGGGTGTCTGGTGGTCTACGAAGTACTCCGTAGTAGGTTCTAGTTGTGCTCTAGCATATACATGCATACAGAAGCAAAGCCCAGTTCTTGGGGCTCTTTAACATGCGAGAGCAAACCGCTGACGGACGATGGCTCTGCTTGCGGCTGGGAGCGTTATGACTTGGATCGCCTAAAAAGAACCAGGAATTCAGCCATGAAGACGGCTCAAATGACAAGCATTGGGCGCTGTGGCCCTCTAGTTGCAACGCTCCAATTGGCTGTCGGTCCCACGGGCCTGGTCGTGCTCTGGTGGGTGCAGCAGCAGCTGCCGTCTCTCGCCTTCAATGCTCCCCAAGAGAACGTCTGGTTGGCTTATCGATCACAAGCCAAAGTGGCCCAGCCCGGGTCTGCGGAGAGAGACCAGGTGTCTGCTTGAATGCCCTGGCACTAGCCTGCTTTCATGATTTGTACTCCGTACTCCGTACTTCGCCTCCACAACCAACGTCCTTGTTCCTGAATCCTCCGCACCGGACACGGCAATTACCCTCCTCCGCATTGAAGCGGCTACTGTTCCGTACGTTTATGCACTGCATTCAGATATCAGGTCTGGAATAATATAACTAGTTAGTTGCATAGGTAGTAATCACTCAGTCAAAGTAACAAACGGATCACAACGGAGCATCGTGAGGTCGTATCTGTCCGACAAAATATCCCCTCCCACTCAATACTACAACAATCAGACAGCCCAAGTCCGAAAAGCCCACTCACCTTCAAGGAGAAACCATGGAGTCGTCATTTTGAACCGTAGCCCACTTGAAAGCATACTTGTAATGCTCTGTTCATCGAGCGCCAAATCCGCGCCCCCAAGTTTACCAGTTCGGAGCCAGATAAGTTACTCCGTAGAGCTTCCCACAAGAGGGAGGGCACACAGAGCCGGGCAGAGGGATTTCTGTCTATCAAACGGCAGAGCTGCAACCTTTTCGCACTGTCTCCAGACACTCCAATCGGACAGGGCCATGTGTTGCACTGGTTACCATCTCACCTTGACGGCAGTCACCGGGCCACAGCCGATCTCTCATCTCATCATAGTATTGGTATTCAACAGGAGGGATTCCGACCTTCTCCGTAAAAAAGTCAACCATGGATCTCGTACGCCTACGATGCAACAATACAGCTACACGTCAGCTCAATCCCAGCTTATCGGCAGTCTAGGAACGTTCCTCAAGGGTTACTGCAAGAATATTTACGGCCCAGAGGACCTATCGCTCACTTTGAAATTTTTCTTCGCACGGTAAAACCAGTCGTGTGCCGGATTTGGCTGGCTGATGGTAATGAAAGCCGTGATGTAAATGAATCAACCCCAAGTCCCTGATACCCTACGACGAAAAGAAAACAGTCTACTGAGCCTTCTTGGCAAACTCAACTCTAAGGATAAGGTGCTTGAAACCAAACCCATCCATCTTGCTGCACGCCTTGACGGCATCTCCACGGTCTGCGAAGCTAATGAAAGCAAACCCTTTGGCCATACCCGTTTCCCTATCCTTGGCAAGGAACACCCTGGTGACTCTTCCAAATCGCTCGAACATGTCCCGCAACTCGGACTCTTCTGCCATCTCGGAGACCTGTTGAGAAAGTTAGTCAGACGTTGCATATAAAGCGACTGCAGAGTACTGTTCCATTTGGCCACACTTACATTAGTGACTCGCAGCGTAGCTAGGTCGTCTCTCTCGCCGTACTTGGATCCTCCCATCCGCTCGCCAGTAGCTCCGGCGCGGTCGCCGCGCAGAGCAGGAGGAACGTACGACCCCTTCTTGGCAGCACCACCGGCACCAGAAGGCGAAGGCTCGTCGCCCATGCCAGCACCGACATCTGCGACGCCATTCTCTCCAATCGGCGCCATGGTGTCCTTGTAAGGACATCTGGCAGTGAAATGTTCGCCATTGCAAATACGACACTTGACCTTCTTGTCCTTCAGCTTGTCCTTCATCGACTGCGCGTTCGGGTCCTGGCTCTCGTCCTTGGCATCCTTCCGCCAGTTGATGCTAGGTCGGAAGATGATGTTCTCGCCAACTGATGTAGTATCGGGGGCAGGGCCTGCGCCGTCCTTTTGGCTGAGACCGAATTTGGACCATGTCTTTCTGTCGGCGACCCGGGGGTTGACGGTCTCCTTGTGCGTGACATAGCGAACTCGACGAGTCGTCTTAACTTTTTGGCCCTGGTCGTTATATCGAAATATGATAATTGTCTTGGTTCCGTCTTTGTTGGAAATGGTCTGGGGAGGAGGGAGATCTGTGGTCTCCTCGACATCGTCGTCGTCGGCCCAGTCGTGCCTTTTGGAGAGTGGGGTTAGCTATGAGAAAACAGACCGGCGATGCTTATTGTTTGCGTCACTCACTTGGGCTTTGGGGGGGCCGTCGTAGCCATGATGACAGTTTCTGAGCGTTTTTTTCTGTTCCCTTTACGCTGGAGCCGTAGTCAAAGAGGAAATTTGCACAGCGTTTCGCACCTGGGGGGTGGTAGTTGTGATCGTTTGGTTTCTTGGATATGGGTGAATTTAACACTTTTTCGTGCGATGAGTATTTGTCGTGGGGGAGACTGTCAAGCCACAGTAAGTGTGGCTCATGTGCATCACGTGACTGACATGGGTTCCATCACCTTCAAGTCTGTAGAAGGGCGGCACTTCAGTCTGCCTGCTTAGACTTATACTTCCGTACATAAGGCGCCAAGAAAACATGACGAGACAATGGGGGTCGATGAGACGAACAGCTAAATGGTGCAATCTGAAGGCAGAATGCACCGATTTGTCATCCATTTAGAAGCTAGAAAGCGTCCTCTCAGTGTTCTCTTGGTGTTCTCTCAGTGCTTTGTTTGATTGCCACTCTGACACGAGCAGCGAAAAACATCGCAGCCGCGATTCATCAAAATGAACAACCGCCCCATGAAAACGTGATTTCATATTTGTAGAATAGATATTGACTCGGTATTTACTGCGGTGCTGCGCGGGGCGTGTGAGTTGGTCGCCACCGATGCTTGTAGCTAATGAACCCAATCGTAGTCATTGGCCAAGGGCGGCGCAGTTCGGTGCGCGCTAGCTTCCACGCAATCACGACCCGGAAACCGCGTAATCTTAGAGACAACCTTTCTTGACACACCATACTTACCTAAAGCCCCCGTGTGGCGTAAGCGGAATATTCCCCAGTGACACGCGGAGAGTTTCGACCACCTACGAAAATTGAGGCTCGGCCTTCTTGGCGACTACATCAGTGCCACTGTTTGTAGTTTCCCCTCGTTGGACATCTTTTCCTCTCTTCGTCGCATCCAAGCAACGACGCATTCGTACCCAAGTCGATTGACTGATATCCACGAAGTCTGCACCCGACACTCTCGCTCACAGCAGCATTGAACACCATCAACATGAACAACAAGGGTGAAGAACCTCCCCCCTACGGCGGTGCTCCTCCACCCGTGGCGCCGAAGCCTTCTTACGGCGGTTCACCGGCTCCTTTCCAAGGTGACTACCAGCAGCCCTATCATCAACAGCAACAGTACCAGCAACAGTACCAGCAACCTCAGCAGCAGCCATACTATCAACCTGGTCCTCAAATGGGCTACTACAATCAACAGCAAGGACCATATCCTGGGCAATATGGACCACCACAGGGTCACTACCAGCCTGGCACTCATCAAACATATCAGCCTCAACAAAGACAGAACAAATCGTCCGGTATCATGACTGGATTATTGGCTGGTCTGGCATGCTGTTGCTGTTTGGACTGCCTTTTCTAGTTGTCATATTACTTACGTGGCCAAGAAACCATGGGGTAACGTTAATTCCTGGCCGAGGATGGTGGTTTTACAGTTTCGCAATTGCGACTTCAGCAACAACACCTTCGGGGAAAATGAGAAACAACAAGCAGTACTCGGGAACAATACCACGCTTCTTGATATTCACCGAAGACCACTCACTACTTGACCTGCCGGCTTGATCGTTTACTTGGTTCCAACGCGATGTTGATTGTGTCGAGGAATGCTTAGCTTTTGGTTGGGATGCAGCCATAGAGCTTGCACGGAGGAGTGCTAGAATTCGTTACGCGCGTTTTTTTCTTGGCGTTGGTGTTGGATTTAGAGGGCACGTCTGGTCTTCTTTGGTTTGTCCTTGTACGAATAGCAGGAGATGCAGATCCACAGACATGAATTATCTTACCTCGTTGTACCTACTTTTACTCTACCGCAGAATCGAATGAAGCATACCGTGTTAGTTTTCTACTTGTACCGACAATTTCATTGCCTAGCCAAGATCGATTCCTTCGTCTCAAAGCGACATTTCAAGTCTTGAAGAACCTGGGAGAATCAAAAGGTGGAGCCACCCCACAATGGCCTAGCTAGCATATGATAAGCGTAAATGGCATTAGGAACCCGAATGCTACGGATTATGACAGAAATGAGGACAGGTTTTGGTCTATTCCATTAAGCTTGTTCATTCAGGGTAAGTGACGGTGATTGCCCAGGCGAACCATACGCAAACGTAGGGGGAAGATACCATGATACCATGATAATATGTACCCAGGTACGGAGTAATTAGTGGGGCAAAACGTCCCAAGCGATTTTCGATTGAGGGGCAAACCAAAATGGCTACGATTGCGGCGGCATGGACCCTTTCCTCCAAGATAATATCGCGACACAACTTTCCGTCCCCTCACGGCAGCAATTTTCTCCTGCCCCGATCCCTAGCTTCTCAGATACGGGGTTTCCAATTTTGATCAGATTCTCATCGAAACTCTACTCTTTTGTCCCTTTAGCAAACGCCGACAGCGCGAAACATAGGACGAGATTGACAGTAGCCTTCAGCAAAGCTGCCAGTTTCCCCCCAACATGTCGACCGGTATCGTTACAGTCACCGAGACCCAAACCCAGCCCATGACGGCTGATACCATTCTACGCCTTTTTCCTGACATCGACACCAGCTCAGAGGCACTTTCTGGCCACGATGAAGAGCAGATCCGGCTGATGGACGAAGTTTGCATCGTTCTTGATGACAACGACATGCCTGTCGGCAAAGCCAGCAAGAAGCTCTGTAAGATGTCATATATGGCGAGATCCCAGCGTTCACAGAAGTGTAGCATGCAGTTCAAGGGGGCAATATTTGCTAATGGTGCATCCGTCTAGGCCACTTAATGTCCAACATTGACAAGGGACTGTTGCACCGGGCCTTTTCAGTGTTTCTCTTCAATGACAAGAACGAGCTGCTACTCCAGCAGCGTGCCTCCGAAAAGATCACCTTTCCCGATATGTGGACTAACACGTGCTGCTCACACCCTCTGGCCGTGTCTGGCGAGACCGGCGCCAACCTCTCCGATGCCATTGAGGGGGCGAAGCGCGCAGCTCAGCGAAAACTTGAGCATGAGCTGGGCATCAAGAAAGAGCAAGTTCCCATCGAGAAGTTCCAGTTCCTCACCCGTATTCATTACAAAGCTCCCAGTGACGGCAAATGGGGAGAACACGAAAGTAGGTGATTCCATTGCAGGACAGATATATGAACTGTGCGTTGAAGAAAAGAGGATAGCGGTTTGCTAACTTGTATATCTAGTCGACTACATCCTTTTTATTAAGACCCGCGTCGATCTCGAGCCCAATCCCAACGAAGTCCAGGCCACTCAGTATGTAAGCGCCGACAATCTCAAGAAACTCTTTGAGGACCCCGCCTTGACCTTCACTCCCTGGTTCAAACTTATATGCAACTCCATGCTTTTTGAGTGGTGGGCGAGCCTCGACTCTGGTCTGGAGAATTACACCAACGAGAAGGAAATCCGACGCATGCTATAGAGTAATCTTTGCATTGCGTTGGAGTGCTATGAGGCGAGAACAAATCAAAATGAAGGCGGGTATACACATGAGAGGAGACGTCCATATACATCTTACGAACACGTGTCGTGGCAGTCTAATGGCTGTCAACCAAGGCGGGATGTTTATGGCCTTGGGCGGATAAGCAGCAGGTTCGAACTTGAATGGAAGATGATGACCTACAGCAGACTCGCATGCGTTTCTTTTATGCAAAAAACAGACATTTAGCGACGTTGCATTGGAGCCGGGACGACGAGTTTCTTGTCAAATTTGGTATGGTAATTTGCGGGCATCATGAGGGTATGTATGTAGTTGCAAAGAGCAATGGTTATGTAGCATCAGAATGAATTTCTTGCTCTAGGAAGAGAAAGTCTATGAAGAGACACGTCTTTTGTGACTGAGACCTTGAATTGCCAGAGACATTGTTTCCATGGACGTTAGTCACTCAGAATAGCAGTACCAGTTTGCATGCGTAGTGGCTCGCCGGCGATAGTACCGTCCATGACTCGCTTCTACTTGACAGCGACGGGAATTCTCGCGGAAATCCTTGCATTGGATGGGCGTACGGAAGTATGGTGCATCATTCTATCGAATCTTTGTTGACATGTCGAAAGGGAATGGCATAGTAATAGTCCAAATGATTCACTGCTATGAAGCACAATGGTTGCCCAAACTTGGGATAACGCGCTCCGTGCCTTGGGAATGTTGATGTACTTCGTATGCAGGGATGACAACCAACAATCATTCTCTGGTGTCAATGACAGGGTTGAAACATGGAGAACAAATGCAGTGCGCCACCCCCTCATGTTGCAAGCTGGCGGCTGGTTACACAAAGCCGATAACCTACGATGATGTGATTGTGCGACTATATGCTAGGAAAGTAGTAGAAGGGTACTCTGTACTCCGTACAACGAAGAAAAGACAAACATCGAACCCTGATTTGCTCTTCTCGACAATGATGAGTCTCAGCACCATACAGCCGTCATCGTCACCAATCTCCAACGAGTTGCTCTTCGTCACAACCTGCCAGCGGATGAAGGATCACGGGACTGTTCTTTGTCAGGTTCCGTTCCGTTTCTGTTTTTTTTTTTTTTTTTTTTTTTTTTTTGGGCTTTGCTTGCCGCCCGACTGCACGACTTGTTTTGGGTTTTGGCCACGAGCGCTTACGTTTCCACATTTTGTTTTGCACATGTGGGACAAGGATCCAGCTTTGCACACATGCAGGGATGGGTCTTGACCACATGTACTGGATCGCATTCTCCAGCGGAGAGACGAGCCCATCAAGTTGCAGGCAAAACAGGATCCCTTTCATTGGGTTGGATGGAACCGGACCGGACCAGATCAGAAAGACACTCCATTCGTACGCATGTGCACTGACTGTTGAACACGCCACCACCATCGGCTGAACAGACAGCATCGAGGCGATTTGCATCAATGTCCAAGCACCCCCAAGTACCTGGTACCACACGTACTCCACGTCAAGTACCGACGGCACAACCGGCAGGATGCAAGCACTTGAGATGCTGCAGTACCTGTGCGCGCGTGTTGTGTGGGTGGCTTCCTTCCGTGCTCCCTTATGTAGCCGCCTCTGATGTCATCGACTGCACTAGCCGGATCCCTTTATTCACCTAAAGCGGCACTAGTTCTACTCGACCGTTCCTCTTCTGCCCGTACGTTTTTTTTTTCAAGCTGTATTTTTGTCACTCCTTGGCCCCTTGGCTCTTGTGCAGTTCTCCTATCCCTTGTCCTATTTACGTGAGCTTCTTTGTTTCTTTGCAGTCTACGTCGCTTTCGTCAGCCATTCATTTGTTTCACGATTATGTGCCAATGATCTCTTATGATCGCTTATTCACTTAGCTGTGCCTCTGGTCATCCACATGACTTCGGCAATCCTATACTTGCCCATTGGCACCTAAGGACATGATACTCACTTCATCCACGTCCACGACGATTTCCTCTCCAAAAGCTCCGTAATGGTGTCGTCCTTACCTGCCAGCGTGGCTGTTGTGGCCGCCTTCTGGGCATCCGTCGCACTTGCCGAAGCGACATCATCTCTCTCACAACAGGCAGCGGTCTTTTCCCGAAAAGAGAAAGACAGGATCCAAGAGCAGCAAGGACGTGGCATAGTAAGTTTTCTAACCGCTATTGGCGTGTCCCTGGCCATATTTGCTGCACAATTCACTTTGTTTGCATTGTTGCGCAATAAACTGGCGAGAATATTGTAAGTGCACCCATATCCTTCCGACATGTCGACGCGACCGACCATGATGATTTTGGTTGTTCTCTCATTGACATGAACACGAACCATATAGCAAGCCAAAGACCTATCTCGTTCCCGAGCGTGAGAGAACCGAGTCGCCGCCAAGCAGCTTAGTGTCCTTGATCCGAGCATTGGTAACATACGACGACCGCGAGGTCATAAAGAAATGCGGCTTGGACGCTTACTTTTTTCTTCGTTATCTGAAAACACTACTCTTCATTTTCGTTCCAATATGCTTTGTCGTATTGCCTATTTTGATACCCATTAATTACGTTGGGGGCGAAGGTCAACAAGTAGATATCAGTGACGAAGCCTGGAAAGCGACTCATGGTGGACCTCCGACTGGTCTGGACACCTTGGCATGGGGAAACATTAGAGAGAAAAACAAAAACCGATATGCAGCTCATTTCACAATGGCCATTCTTGTTATCGCATGGGTCTGTACCGTCTTTTTCCTCGAGCTTCGAGCTTACATCAAAATTCGTCAAGATTATCTGTCAAGCGCCGAGCATCGTCTTCGAGCCTCCGCAAATACTGTTCTTGTCAGTGCTATCCCGAAAAAATGGCTGACTGAAGAAGCCTTGTTGGGCTTGTTTGATGTGCTGCCGGGAGGCATCAGAAATCTTTGGATCAACAGAGACTTGACTACACTTCTGGACAAGATTTCTCTTAGGGATACCATTCACAAGACACTAGAGTCTGCGGAAACAGATCTCATCAAATCGGTTAAAAAGGCGCAACTGAAGCAACGAGATGCGGAAGAAAAGAAGAGGCGTATGAAGCTAAATCTTAAGGCCTTGACCAGAGTGGAGAGAGCTGCTCGAGATGCAGAGGAGGACGCCGAAGCTGATCGCTTAGCTTGTACAGAAGACGAGGGGACAGATGCTGGGCATGATCAAGATGTCTCCCACACTGTTGGTAGTCGCGCGTTCCAACTTGGCAGTGGAGAGGGATCACATCGGAGTAATCCTTCCCAGGACGCCACTAGGAACTCTGGAGAATATCACAACCCCCTACATCACGTTGTGACTGGTGTGAAGGGGGTTGCCGGAAAGGCAGGGCGAGGTGTGGACCATGCCATGGGCACGAAGAACGGTTTTACAGACCTGAGCTCCTCGCCAGAACATGTCCACCAAAGTAACCCTCGTCAGGTTCCAGTAAAGTCGCTCGAGTTTCAACGAACTGACTCCCCGGACGAGTCGATGCTTACGTCCAACTCGTCCAGGGCGATGAAGTTTCCTCACCACGACGGGCACGCCAACGGCATGAGGAACACCGTTCGCAAAGTCGTCAACGCTGACGAAACAGATTTGAACGTGCAGCCGAGATTCTGGCAATTCTGGAAGCCGCCGCAAGGCGGATTTGCATCGCCTATACCGCAAGGGGCCTCGGAATCCGCGTCTAAGAGCGAAGAATCTGGCAATTCTGGCTGGCAGTCCTTCAAACATTCCCTTCCTTTCATGGGCCCAAAGGAAGAACCAATTAAATACGAGGATGCCTATGATTCCGAATATAATATGGAGGTTGAGACGGATGCCGAGTGGGCGAAATATGTCAAGCGACGTGCACGCCCAACTCATCACCTTCCTCTGTTTGGATTAAACTGGATGTTCGGAATGCCACTGATTACCAAAAAGGTGGACACGATCTACTGGTGCCGCCAAGAGCTAGCTCGGCTTAATTTAGAAATCGAGGAAGACCAGAAATATCCAGAGAGGTTCCCATTGATGGGTTCGGCCTTTATCCAGTTCAATCATCAGATAGCCGCGCACATGGCATGTCAAAGCATCATTCACCACCTGCCAAAGTACATGTCCCCGCGAATGATTGAGATATCACCTCGCGATGTTGTCTGGGGAAACATGGCAATCAATTGGTGGCAACAGTGGCTTCGCTCACTCATCGTTCTGATAATCGTTGTCGCCATGACCGTCCTGTGGGCTTTTCCTGTGGGCTGGACTGCTGCTCTAGGTCAAGTCGAATCTCTCATCACTCTGTTCTCCGGGGAATCCACTGGTAAAGAAAATCAAACACCAAAGAACCTTCTCAAGGGGATAGGGGGTGTCTTGCCGGCCGCTCTCCTAGCCCTTCTACTATTATTGATTCCGCTCCTATTCGGTTTTTTGGCCGGCCTCAAAGGTGCCAAGACGGGATCACAGAAAACGGAATTTGTACAGAGGTACCATTTTGCTTTCCTGTTTGTACAAGTCTTCCTTGTCATTTCGGTTGCATCCTTCGTGGTCAAGTCTCTTGACGAAGTGATTACAAGCGTCGAACAGTTGTCCAGCCTCACTGCTGTTCTCAATTTGCTGGCGCAGAACTTGCCCTCGGCGGCAACCTACTTCTTTTCATATATGATTCTGCAGGCTCTCTCTGTCAGTTCTGGTACCTTGCTGCAAATTGGTTCTTTGCTTGGGTGGTTTATCATGGCACCAATGTTTGACAGCACTGCAAGACAGAAGTGGACGCGCAACACCTCGCTCACCCAGGTCAATTGGGGCGCTCTTTTCCCAGTTTATACCAATTTTGCCTGCATTGGGCTAGTCTATTGCGTTGTTGCGCCTCTGATCTCCATCTTCGCAGTCATCACGTTCGGATTGCTCTGGCTGGCTCAGAGATATGCCATGCTCTATGTCAACCGATCGGAGACTGACACTGGCGGAATTCTGTATCCCCGAGCCATCAATCAAACCTTTACTGGACTCTACTTCATGGAACTCTGCCTAGCTGGTCTGTTTTTCATTGCCTCTGATGTTAACAATAAAGCTTGTACAGCTTATGGCGTCATCATGCTCGTGGTGTTTATCCTCACAATACTGTATCAGATTGTGCTCAACAAGTCATTTTCGCCTATGTTTAGGTATTTGCCAATTACGCTCGAGGATGAAGCTGTCATTCGAGATGAAATTTTTCAGCGAGCCCAAGACATTCGTTTTGGATTGGTGCAGGGAGATGAAGAACAGGGGCGGGTTAGTTTTGGAGAAAAATCACTGCGTGTTCCGGACAACGACAAGGATGTCGAGCTTCAGAACCTGGATCCGGGCCGAACAGATGGTTTGGACAATCCTTCCAATCCTGTCAAGCAGATTGGAACATGGGCCAAAGTCAGAGGCAAGCAGGTTGGCCAATGGGCCAAGGGTGGCGGCAGTCAGATTCGCAAGCTGAAGAACATGGCAGATCACACTCCGGCTGCACAGTATCGCCGAAACCAACGCAAGAAAAATCTTGAAGCGCAAAAGGCTATCGGAGACGCTCTTTACGGCGGGATTCCAGACGATATCGAAGATCTGACCCCCGAAGAAAGAGATTTTCTCACTCGGCACGCATTCTTGCACTCTGCGCTGCGAGCTCGAAGACCTGCGGTTTGGATCCCACGGGATGACTTGGGGGTGAGCGACGACGAAATTCGGCGCACGAATAATTTCAGCAAGCACATATGGATCAGCAACGAAGGTACAGCGCTTGACAGTAAAGTACGTGTTGTGTACGGTAAAAGCCCTCCTGATTTCTCCGAAGTGGATATTATCACTTTGTAATGCGAGCGGCGAGTCCAAGGGGCAGCCTGGTCTCAAAAAAAAAATAGACATGTCCAGTGTCCTTGAATGCGAGTCAGGGGCGACTAGATAGCCCCGAGCGGTGGTAAAGCAACGAGTTGTGGGAAAGTAGAAAGGGATGGATGGTTTCATTTTACACCATACATTGCATAGCGTGTAACTACTTACTCTCCACTTTGTTTCCGCGTGCGCCTCGAATCCTACAAGACCTGATGATTCAATGTAATTTGTCAATATACGCACGCAGTAAATACGACATGTGTCTTGAGATGGAACGCACGGTACATAAGATAACTTGATGATAAAAATGTCGCAGAGGATGTGAAATAGAGTCTAGTCTAGTCTATGCTGCGTGAAGGATTCCAAACGCCATGCTCATGCTAATAATAACCCCCATCTAACCATGAATCCAAAAAGGTCTGTAATTTATACAAGTCGGCACACATGTAGTCTACGGGCGAGCCCGCATCTTCTCGGCAGCCATCGTCTCCTCCATCTCCTTCGTCAACAGATCGTTAAAGTCATCCGGATTATCCAGATACAAATGATGGCCAGCCTTTGGGATGACAACCACCTTTACACTCCCGTTCTCCCGGCGCTTCTCCTCGTCTGTCCCGTGAAGGAGGGCCCGGAGTCTGGCCTCCTTGAGCCTCTCCTCGGCTGCCAGGCCGCCTGCCACGTCCATCCAGTCGTTCTCGCCGTACATGAAGACGACGGGAATTCCGGTTTCTTTGCGCGCCTTGCCATCGTCTTTCTCCGGGATGGGCTGGCGGCCGACTTGGTGGATGCGATTGATGACGGGGCGTCGGGCGTAGGCGCCGGGTGCGAGAATATAGGCCAGCGCGTACTCGCCGCTGCCTTTCTGCTTGAATATGGAGAAGGAGTAGTCGTGGAGGGCTTGGGCTTCCGTTGGGGGGAGGTGGTTGAAGCGGCGGGAGCTCCAGCCGGATACGAAGCGAGGGCCAAAGGGGCCGGCCATGCGGACGATGCTGAAGGGGGAGATGTTGGCGTCCCAGAGCCAGACGAGCCAGCTGGGCAGGGGGCGCTTGGGGCCGTTGGGGCCGTTGGGGCCGTTGGGGGGCGGCGTCTTGCGGTCCGCGGTGACGGCCTGCTGGTCTTGGGTGAATTCCTTTTCCAGCGTGGACTCCTCGGGTTCGGGGAGGCTGGCGTTGACGGCGTAGGGGTCCTCGGGGATGCCGACGGGGGATGCGAGGATGAGCTTCTTGAGGTGTCCCGGGTACTTGATGGCGTAGGAGACGGCGAGATAGCCGCCCAGCGAGTGGCCGAGGAGGGTGAAGCGTTCTATCTTGCGGGCTTTGCGCCATTCCTCGAGCGCATCGATGAACCAGTCCTCGGCCTCCTTGACCTTACCTTCCTTGTCCTTGGCGTGGATCCTGAAGGGGGGTCTGGAGGAGTTGCCCATGCCGAGCATGTCGAGGGCGTAGAGCCTCAGGCCGGGAATGCGGGTGATGGGCTCCAAGTTCTTGTAGAAGAAGCCCAGGCCGGCGCCGTAGCCGTGGACCATAACGAGCGTCTCGTCGACTTCCTCACCCTCCCGCTCGACGCAGATTTCGTTCAGGGCGCGGTTCTTGCCGGGCAGCTGGACGAGTGAGCGGCGCCAGGTTCTGGTTCCGAAAGGATCGGGCTCGCTGTCTGTGGTGGTGGTGGTAGGGGCGGTGATGCTGTCGATGGCTTCTTTGAGGTAGGGGACCAGAGACAGGACCTTGTGCTCTGCCATTAAAGGCGTGACGCTCGTCCACTGCTCGGCAATCAGTACCGGGCGAGAACATGTCTGCATGTACGGAGTATGCATGTAACTACATGTCCGTCTAAGGGATGTGCGCGGCAGAGCTTACCCATTGGTATGCAGCATCTTTGTAGCCAAGCGGGAAGTAGGCCGCTGGAGGGCCTCCCCGCGCAGGCTTCTGCTGCTTCAAGTTGTCGGGAACCTCGACATTGGACATTTTGGAAGAGGCTTGAGGTGCAGATGCCGCAGAATAGGAGGAAGAATATTGGAAAGGCGAGGCCGAAAATAGGAACGAGGGGGAAGAATTGAGGGCAATGCGCCGCGATGGCAGCAACGCAGCGGCGACAATGTGTGGTTGACAAGGTACTTGCATTGATTTCTCGAGCGTCGTCGGCGGCCACGGAGGGGACCAAGTACTGCTTTTATTTGCCTTGAGTATCTCATTGAATCGCCGCCGATCTGGTTCGCCCCTGTGCGGGCGGAGTTAACAGTTCTGGGTTTTGGCTTCAGTTCGGATTTTGCGTCTGTCCGGACACCGATGATCCCGGGTTGAGGAGGTCTGGCCGGGCCTGGCTGGGCTGGTGTACTACCTGGTGCTGCCTGCGGAGTTTCCAATGGTGAGTGAGTCGTGGCGACAACGAGTGGTTTAACGGCGGGTTCACAAACGGATGACGCCTTGACCGTCTGGTGCAGCCCGCCACAAGCCATCTCAGCGGGCAAAGCGTTCTGCCATCTCAAGCTACCCGAAAGGTAGTTAACCACCTAGGTACTCAAGGTACCTAGTCTGTAGGCATTTGCCCGAACATTGACTTCTAAGTAAGATACATGCAATCATTTTGACGTACTCCGTACGGAGTACTCGGTTGCCTGCTTCACTTTGCACGCCCAGTGGCTCCTTCCTTCCATCCATGTCAACGCGGGCCGAATGGCGTTGCTCGCCTCGCAAGTCCACTTTTCTGTCTGTCTCAACCTCCCCAGATATCTAACAAACAACTCTGCTCGCCATCGCCATCGCCCTCGCAACAACCTCATCGCCATCGTGCGTCTTGCCTGCTGCCGGCTGCCATTGGCCCTGAACATCAAACGCATTGACATCAGAGCGACGGTTGCATGGCACATCGCCTTAGCTGACCGGCTGCGCTCCAGCCTGCATCGCCCTTCCTCTCCACATACACGGGCGCGTCCCCGTGCTGCCTCAACCATGGCCGACGACATCGATTCCATTGTCAAGGGCGCCCCCATCGCTGCGTCAAACATCGAGAACAGCTCTGGAACAACTCCCATCGCATCGCCCACCAGCAGACAGAGCGATCCCACCAACCACGCCCCGAGCTCCCCGTCCATGGTCTATCTGAACCTTCTCATCCTCGAGGCCTCCCTCCGAGCTCAGTTCCTCGAGCTCCGTGCTCGAAAACGCCATCATACTTTCTTTCTGGCTCTTTTGACCCTCTGGGTTGCGTTTTTTGGCTACAAGCTGTACTTTGCCCCTCGTGAGGACGGACGAGGCGTCGGAGGCTCCATCTATTGGGCATTGGAAGGTGCTCAGAAGGTGTGCTTTATGGGCGGCATCATCACCGCCATTCTGATTTGGGTTACGGGTATCTGGGACCGTGGTATCCGCTGGCCACGTCGCTGGTTCGCCATATCCAATAGAGGCCTGCGCGGGTTCAACTGCAAGCTCGTCATAATACGACGGCCGTGGTGGGCCGAGGCTCTGTCGACAATCGGCTTTTTCTTGACGTACGGCCTGTTCTCGCATACAGCGAGCTCCTCCTACCGCCACGTCGAGCCTTGGTTGCTACGGGAGGTCGAAAAGGACATTCAGCTGTCTGGCGAAGGTCATCCATTGCTGGTGCTGCCACACGAGGACGAGGAAAAGGGCGGGCATGAGGAGGACTTGGCTCCGGGGGGGGACTATGTCAAGTTACTGCTATTACCCAAGCCGTTCTCGCCCACTTTTCGAGAGAATTGGGAACTCTACCGCACCGAATACTGGGAGCGAGAAAACGAACGACGCGCACTGTTACGGCGCAAAGTCAAGGAGCATGATTTGAAGCTGGCTAAACAAGCGTACGGTTGGCTGTGGTGGCTCCCATGGAGGCAGGCCCCTTTGCGTAAGCTGCAGTCGCAAAAGAGTTTCCATCGTCACTCCGGCAGCGAGAAAGTACGGCGAAATCGCGGTGCTAGCGTTCGCCGTCCGTCGACGAGCTCGTCTCGAAGCCAAACACCTACATTGGAGTTGGATGACGGCCAGCTCGGCCGACGTCCTAGTTCTTCGTCGGACAAGCGCCGGAAGAAGCCGGCGTCCATGTCCATGTCCAAGTCCAGACGATCCGGGACGGATTCACGTTCGGTCACTCCAGAGGCACCGTCGCCTTTGACAAAGGAGACCAGCATATCTGCGGAGGGTCCCTGGACGGAAGGCGCTGGACGGATCTTGCGCGGCACGGGACGAAAGTACGGGAGGACTTCTCCAGAACCGGAGAGGACTAATCCATAGGAGATGGTGTTGTAGATGCCTTTCATGTGATAATATGAGTTATGCCAAGCGCTGTATGTCCTTGTGTTGACCTTCTCTGCTACCATGACTGGAGGTGTTGCCAGATCGCCGGCTGCGTGCCTGCCATAATCCTGCTTGTCAATGATATCGGTTGAGAGATAGTCGGCTTATACTTGCCGTATGTGAGATACGTTCAGGGCTTACTTTGTATCGACGCTGTGTCTCAAGCCGTTTCTCGGCTTCCCGACTGTGCAACGGAATACTGACGAGCTTTTGTTCAGTATGGAAGCCTTTCCGTATCAGACAGCTCATTGGAGAAATCGCTGGCAGTACGGAGTCTTCGTCCACGTGAGGAGCGCGGGCTTACCTTTTTGAAGGGGGTGGATCTGTGTCGTTCTTCGTTGTGGCGTGAAATATTGGCATTCTGTCGTTGACTGAACCACGTGAAGAAGGCGATTGCGGCTAGAAACCGAGCCCAATATTCTCGTGAGCCCCGAGGACAAGAACGGTGAGACCACAAGGGGACCTCGACGGCTCGTACCTTGCGAAGCTCTTTGAACCTGTTCCCCGACCAGAGCGGGGGAAATTGCACAGTTCTACACCGCGATTATGGGGGAGTTGGTCGACTTGACTGAATCAGCCGTTTCTTCATCACAGACATCCTGGTGCTACCCTGAGTCACTTTTTTTTAATGACGGCTTACTAAGTTCTTGACCGGCCTAACCTGCAACTTCACCTCAGCATGTCTTGCATTCATAATAATGTTTCTGACACAGCCGTGTCATTTCGCAAGCATGCCACCTGAACGCCATGTTTTCGGTCAGTCAAGATGACAGGAGGCAGGTAGGACTGAGCAGACGAAGAACAAGACATGCGAATACATGTGGTGTGAGCTGAGGGCAGACGGGTGTGGTTTCGGCGAGGTGTCGATGTGGCTTTGGTGTTTGCATTTCCCGCGTGTCGTGGTGATGATGGCTTGTCAAACGGAGGAGGCTTTATATATATATATGGCTCGCGCGGCCTTGCGGTTCTGTTCTCACCCACAGTAAATACTCATAGTCGTCGTCGTTTCTTTTCAGCCTGACCGCACTCATGATGCTGCGATGCGCTGTTTTTTCTGTCTTCGCGCACCTCGCGCTGTGCGAAGCCAGAGTGCTTTACGCCAAGGTCGAAGCAGCTAGCATCCCTGACGGATTCTCGAAGTACATCTTCTACGACGACTTCTCACAGACGGCGGGTTCGCTCCCCGACCCGTCGAGATGGACGGTGGACGAGGGCACGCAGTACAAGGGCGGCCCGATACAATGGGGCACGGGCGAGATTCAAACATACACCAAAGACAGGGAGAACATCCGCATCACGTCGTCGGGTACACTGAAGATCACGCCGGTCCGCGGCGCCGACAACACGTGGACGTCGGCGCGCGTGGAGACCACGGCGGAATGGGACTTTGCCTGTGCACGCGGCTCGCGGCTCCGCGTCGAGGCGAGGATCCGGCTTGGTGATAACGCCGAGGAGCGCTCGCTGGGCATCTGGCCTGCTTTCTGGGCGCTGGGCTCCGAGTACCGCGGCAACTATCAGAACTGGCCGGGCGTGGGCGAGGTCGACATACTCGAGAGCGTCAACGGCCTCGGCAGGATCTGGAACGTAGTCCACTGCGGTACGAACCCCGGCGGCGTCTGTCACGAGCCCGCTGGCATCGGCCACGTCGTGGATTCCTTTAGCCGGGGCGTATGGCACACGGTTGCGTGGGAGGTCGACCGCAGGGGTAGCCCGGGCAGCGAGTTGATGAGCTGGCACGTCGACGGCGAGGCGCGCTGGACGCTGCGGAAGGGCGACGTTGGCGATGACGCTGCCTGGACTGCCCTGACAGCCGGGAGCAAGATGGTTCTGCTCAATGTCGCTGTTGGCGGCGGATTTCCAGACGGCGTCTCGGGCATCACGACGCCCACGAGGGACACGCTTGGCGGCGACGGCGCGAGCATGGAGGTTGACTATGTCGCCGTGTACGCGTAATAAGTGCGCGGGACGACGGACCGCGGTGTGGACATGGAGGACGTGGTGATATGTCGAACCCGAATTACTCTTCCGTACACTTTACATAACTATATCTATATCGAGAGAAATCATTATTGCTTCCCGTACCACGAGGTGGTTTCGCGTTCGCCCTGCTCACCAAGCCCTTGTCATGTTGGCGCCCGCTACCATTGCCAAAACAAGATCTTTTTCCCAAACAAGCCTGTAAATCCGCCTCTAAATCTCAAAACATCAGGATTCTTCAAGGAAACAATACAGATGGCAACAACTCAACCCCCAACTTCCCGTCTTTATATACGCCGGGGATCCAGACCAGCCAATCAGAGACATAGCCGAAATGGGTATTGCCTATTCAGGCAATCACTCACTCAACAACAAGCCGGCCTCGTTCTCGACCGACCCGTAAAGAAAGAGCAAAGTAACAAAACACCAACGACATGAACCCCCAGCCTGCAGCCCGAGCCGCCACAGACCCAGTCCAGTTGCCCTCGGACGCAGGCTCCCTATCCAAAGCCCAGTACCACGAAACCAAGTGCACGCCCTTGGTCTGCAACGAAAACTACGCGTACACGTAACCTCCGACACAGTCCGTCTGAAACAATGTGAGCGGCCCATCCGCGCACGCGCATCGAGCCGTAGGCTCTGACCTTGTTCTCGACACGGCATTTCCGTCTGGCGATCCGGGCAGTGCATGGCCGCGCTCACTTTGCTGGTCCGGACCGTGGAGGCTCCATTATGACGTTGGCGCTCAAGCCAAGACGCCTAGGCGATCAAACACCAGGAGAGGGCACGGGCGTCGTGGACGACTGCAGCTGGACGTGGGTGACCGTTACTATATGTGCTACGAAAGCCTATGCTGCGCTTGGCCGGGATCATGTACGTAGTTTGGTGATCCCGCCGTGGACGTGTACTAGACTTGACGGCGCAGACACGGGACAAACGAAGCCAGATGTGATTGGTATATACGACCAGATGGCTGCATTCATGAACTGGAAACAGAAGCAAGCCTGAATGAATCCAAAGATGTACAATGACGTGACTTCATTTACACACAAGGCAGGCGAAAAAAAAAAAAAAGAGAGAGAAAAGAAACCCTTGCCAGGCCAGCTGCTACTAACTAGTATTCTCGTCAAACGCCGGTTCAACCAAACAAGTGAGCTAACGCCTTTTCTTTTGCCAAATCAGGACAATAACGGAATCAATTGTCTCTCCGCTGGCATCGTTGGCCGACTGCACCTCCTTTCTCGCATAAGCTTGCCATATGGTTCCGTCAGACGCCTTGGCCGAGTCCAGCAGTTTCCATACGTCCCGGCGCCCTTTCCATTTCAATGGTTTGCTCTCAATCTCGTTCTCGTCCTCGCTGAGAACAATTTGGCCCGAGATAGGAGTCTCCTTCGTATTTCGAGAAAGCTCACTCTTACTCACAGAACCGTGGCCACGCTGGTGGCCGAGTCCATCAGGGTGATGGCTAATCGACACGCCGTTGATGATGACCCAGTTGTCGTGGAATCTATATTGGTGCATGAAACATGCTTCGCCACACGCATCAGTTACCAAGTGTGCCATGCCAACATCAAGCCGGTGCCGATCTTGATAATTGTGTAGCAGAAGCGGTCGCTTTCCAGTTTCGTGGCTTTCGAGATGGGATTCATAGTTGCCATCGTGTGGCGAGTAGAACGCCGGAATGACATGCATGTCGATGCCTGTCTTCTGTTCAAGACACTGCTTCAACACCGCGTCCCACCTTTGGGCGCGGAATGGGTGTTTGGTGGCTGCGTCAAGTTCCAGGCAAGACAGTTTGGGAAGCAAGGACACGGCTTTTTGTGTCAAGAAAATCGCGCCACCGCCGTATGTGGTGACTGAATCGCCGTCTTGCTGCCAATCCGACCTTTCGCTGGGGATGCCGATATGCAGCTGCTTGCTGAAGTCATATGTGGAAAGCCGTTCCTGGAGATAGGATAGACTGGGGAAGAAGACGGTGTCCTCCACAACTCCGAACCAACGCTTCTCTTGGCCACTCGCCGCAATCGTGGCGCCGTATGATTTCATGACCCGAATTAATTCATGGTATCTCCGTGCCCTGGATGTGGGCTCAGCAGTAGAAGTTGTGTAAACGTCAATGCCCAATTTTTCAAGCTCTCTGTCCAAGTCGTCAAGTTGCTCCTCGGTGGCGTTGTCCAGCATGAGAACAAGACTGGCTCCGTTGCTGGTTCCGTCGCTTTTGGCCAGCCAGCGTTTCCACGCTCGTAGGATAGCCTGGTCTTTTGCGACAATCCGTTCGTACGAAGTGGATATCCCGATCAAGAACATTGACGCATATAGTTGATCCCGTGGCTTGTCGATATGAACTGGGAGCTCCAATCCCTTTGACGCGCGCAAATCGGCAGGAGTCGGGTTGGCGACATCAATAACTTTCGGGATACCCAATTCTGGCTGGAAGTCCGCATGAACTTCGGTCGTTGAACCCATAGCTAAGGACTGTTCAGTAGATTGTACCCTCCAAGCTTGCCATTTTGTCAAGTTGGTAAGCGCATAGCGATCAATCAGTCTCTCGAGGTATTCTTCCTCTGGTAGAAGATCCCCGACCGGAGTCGTGTCCCGCACATCAAACGTGAAGGCTCTTTCTTGCCGATAAAGCGTCGTAGCATGGAATAGAAGCCCAAAAGCCACCGCCATCAACAAGAGGTGGCCAAGTCTCACTTGGAGTACTGGTAGGCCTTTGGATAGCAACATTGTGACGGGTCCAGCCTAGAGCAGCGCCGGGCTGCTGAATCAAGTGATGTCAAAAAATGAAGCGGACTCATGAATGAGCGAAATACATAGCGACGGGGACGAGGTTGCAAACAAGTTTGTTATGACATGACACCGTAAGAACGGGCCACTTGAGTGTCCTTTGTCAAACAATGACAGCGCTGTTTTTCTGCAACTACCTATGTAGCTAACAGGCGGTGCAAATTGTCGTATCATGCACGTGCAATTACAGCTCTATGTCAGAGAGGCAAGTGCCAGCCAGATACTGACCATTCCAAGAAGATTGGGTGAAGATCCTCCTTTCATCTTCTTCGCCATGTACTCCGCACAGCTTGCACAGCTTATCACTGTGACAATCTGCAAACCACCATCATGAAACCAAACCAGGTGGGTAGCATGTTAGGTGTGGAACGAGAGAGGGTCGGCTGAAGGGGTCCTTGCTGCTTCTCGACAAGCCCCTGGGCGATCAGTTCAGCTCCTGGCAACGAGGCGTGAAATCAGCCACCCGGCTTGGAAATCCCTTCTCCCATGCCGCTTTTCTCACGCATGTTGTTTCGCTGAAATGCGATGAACAGGATTACTGACTCGCCGTGGATACCTTCCCCATGTTTAGTGTGGTATCTAAATATCTAGGTATGTATGTACGGGATATGTATGCATGTATTGCACACATGAGGGGTTATCGTTTGAACGCTAGAAATCGTCTGCCTTTGCGTCGGCTGCGTTATTATTCCGCTGGTTGTTTCATAGGCTAAAATCGGGGCAAACATGAGGTGATCCATCCTTCTATGGTACATAGAGATTTGGTGCAAGGGGCGCGTCATTCACTCGACGAGTACAACGGCAAAGTCGGCGTCTGAAAAATGAGATGAGCTATTCCATGTCGTCAGCAATCGTGCATGGCAAGTATGTAGCCAGCAGCAAGATCGTGTCGAGACGACCGAATACTTACGTCAAAAAAGAGAAGGGTCATCGGTAGGTGCGCTTGTTTTATCATGATTGGATACTACTGGCACAGGAGAATCCGGCACCTCTATTCATATTTGCCAATGTGGCATCTGATCCTGGGGGTACCTTATTGTTAGCCTGCTTTTTCGAAAGCATATGTTTTGTGGCATAATTCGCAGGCATGTTCACGGCCACGGTCGACTTGGCTTCACGATACAGATCAAAGAATTCGGCGAGGACTTGATCGGTAGTCTGACCAGCGGGAACGAGGCTTGAGTTCAAGACTTCCTTGATGCGGTCTTCGATGTCTTCAAACTCTGCCATGTCACTTAGATATCGATCCGGTAGACCGCTGTTGTGTAGGAGCGCGAGAAATCCAGCCACAACGGTGTTGACAGCCCCGAGGATCGTGATGGGCTTTCCGTTTTCCAACGACATGGCGCCCAGAGCGGTAAGGGCTGCTCCAACAAAGAGCTGAACGACCATGAGCATCCATCGAAGAATACTGGTGAGGTGAAATAAAAAGTAGAATCGATACTTGTGTGAGACAACCTCACGATACAGCCCTCGAGGCATGCCAAGTGGAGGCCATAGCCAATGTGTGGGATGGGCTGGCTTGTGACTCTCGCCATCCTTCATCCCGCCGATGCCGTTGGCAATAACTGCCCACTCTGTAGAGCTAAGAAACCTGTGGGGAATGATCTTGTGATGGGTGTTTGGCTCATGAGTCTGGGGAAGGGAAGGGTCGAGTTTTGTTGGGATGTCTGCTTTGTCTTTGCCCCTGGAGGTCAATTTGCTGGGACTGCCTTGAGCGGAGGCAGACAAGGGAATTGGAGGGAGAACAGGGATGGAGGTGGCGCCATTCTTGCTTTTGTTGGACATTCTGGCGTTTTGTGTGATGGACAATGTTGTAGAAGCCAGGAAGGTTGGTATTGATGCTGTATAATTAAGAATGAGGTGTTAGGACGAAACTGAGCCAATGTCGAGGAATTTGGAAGATCTGGGCTGCTACTCTTCTTCCATCTCAGCACGGCTCTTGGCTGTGTCACAAAATGAAAACAATCAGAAAAGCAAGTTCCCCCTTCCCAGATTGAAGACTATGGCACTTTCCTGCGACGCACTTCATGGTATCTGACATGGGAAGGAACGAACCTACAGGTGCGATGGGCGCCTGTAGGTTCGTGCGAGGAGGTAAGTTATGGCTATGGCCAGTCGAGGACTCTTGCGAGCTTGAGTCATGAAAGACACGATGGGCCGCTTCTGGTACTAAAAGATTAGAAGCACGTCTATTATGGGATCGACATTGCTAGAGTGTGCGCGGAAGAAGTCATTCTCATGGGTTGACTGCCAATGGTCACATCCTAGGATCTAACCTGTAGGTGACAGCTGCCTAAGTACCTGGGTACGGAGTACGTATACGCCAGATGTCAACTGAGACCCAGTTGTCTGCTTCAGAACGACCAGCCGTGGGGTTGAGGGGGAGGGGCAGGCACACTGACAACTCAAGCAAGCTGAGTGTGCTCTGACCGCCCCCAATGTCGAAAGCGGCAGAATTCCAAAAATTTGGTCATTTGCTGTTGGAATTGGTTTCATTCGATGGCCCTGCCAAAAACTTGCTGATTACCACCCAGATCTATGACGTGCCTGGATGCGACATCTCAGACTCGTTCTACGCGCTAGGACCAGCCATATAACGATATTGCTTACATCTGTCTACCGCACAAAGCCCCAGCAATCCCATCACCTGCCTCCACTCGAGCTTTCCAGGACGCTGTCGTCGTCGATTCCACGGGCGATGGCCGACGAGGCACCCCTAGGACACGTCATCGAGCGCGATGGTAAGCAGTTCAGGACCTTCACTGAGGGGAAGGCTACGATCCTGGTTCCTCATGAGGCCGAGGTTGACGGGGACGCGACCAAAGAGCAACAAGTCTTTTACAACCCCATACAACAGTATAACCGCGACTTGTCGACGCTGGTAGTCAAGGTGTATGGGGAAATTCTAATGGAAAAACGAATGGAAAGTTTCAACGCCAAGAATAGCAAGCAAGGGAAGAAGCGAAAACGAGACGGGATAGAACAAGGCAATGAAGCAGCGACCCCACAACACGCCGACCATCCTGAGAAGGGGAAGATGGAAAATGGTCACGTATACAAGCCTGCATTCAAGATACTGGACGCATTGTCAGCATCAGGCTTAAGAGCTGTGAGGTACGCCTTGGAGCTGCCTTTTGTGACATCTGTTACCGCCAATGATCTGTCCGCCTCTGCTGCGGAATCAATAAAGTTGAATGCCGACCACAATGGCGTCGCGGATAAAGTAACCGTCACCAACGATGACGCCCTGGCTGTCATGTATCGGTCCATCGCGTCTGATTTATCCAAGAGAGACAAACGTGGCAATGCTAGCAAATCGCACAAATTCGATGTCATCGACCTTGATCCATACGGAACGGCTGCTCCGTTTTTTGACGCAGCTATCCAATCTGTTCGTGATGATGGTGGCCTGCTCGTCATTACTTGCACAGACAGCGCTGTCTGGGCCGGCCACAGCTACTGCGAAAAGACATATTCCTTGTATGGCGGTGTCCCTGTGAAAGGGATGCATTCTCACGAAGTAGCTTTGCGCCTTATCCTGAACGCTGTCGCATCATCCGGAGCCAGATATGGCATCGCAATTGAACCAATGCTGTCGTTGTCCATTGATTTCTACACCAAGGTATTCATCAAAGTGACGAGATCGCCGTCGGCCGTCAAGTTTTTGGGAGCGAAAACGATGTTGGTTTACAGCTGTGACCAAGGTTGTGGCTCTTGGGAGACGCAGCCAATACTCAAGAGCCGGCCATTCGCCAACAAAAAGGGCAACGGATCCTTCTATAAGCACACAATGGCCCAAGGTCCAAGCTCCGATCGTCTTTGCCAGTATTGCGGCTTCAAGATGCATGTCAGTGGGCCTATGTTTGGTGGTAGGATCCATAATCAGGACTTTATTCACCGCATGCTAGACGAGATTCCGAAGATATCTCCCGAGGTATATGGGACCTTGTCTCGCGTGGAGGGTATGTTGCGAACCGCCTTGGAGGAATATATCCCTGGACCAGATCTGCCCACGGATGTTGACCCTAAAGACGCGGAAGCTGCGGTCGTTGACCCTACCCCCTTCTTCTTCATCCCCGGAAAGGTCGCTAGCACTCTTTCATGTTCCACACCGACTGACGATATGTTTCGAGGCGCACTATTGCACCTGGGCTATCAAGTGGGCAGAAGTCACTGTCGCCCAGGCAGCATCAAGACTGACGCACCCTGGTCAACCATTTGGTGGGTTTTGACAGAGTGGATCAAGCAAAAGTCACCGGTCAAGGTCTCCAAGTTTAAGGAGTCCATGCCAGGGTGGAAAATTCTCTACGCTGCTGGAATTGTCGGACGCGAGGATGAGAAGTCGAATTTGAAGGGTAACGCAGAACCAGAGGACACCGACACCAAGATGGAAGGCACCGAAACGCAGCAGCGGCAACAGCAACAGCCGAAGGACAAAGAAGTATCAGAAAAGACTGGAACAGAGGGAAAGGTCGAGGAACAGAAAGAGCTCCCGAGTGAAGAGAGCTTGCGAAAGACTCTCGTATTTGATGACGCTCTGATCAAGCTCGGTCGTCAAAAAGGCACCCGATACATGAGATACCAGGTCAATCCTCACAAGTATTGGGGCCCTATGACGAGAGCCAAGGGCTAGACCATCGGTCTAGAAACCATGTTCTTGAATTGAGGTCGGACAGAGGCTCAATCGAGGCAATTAGCAGGGTGTGTACTGATAGATAGCGGCTCATCACGAAGCATGTGCGGTCAAGTCCGAGGTTCGTCGCCCCACCAGGGCTGACGTGACGTGACGTGCTTGCCGACATCCACGGTGTGTGTCAGGGTGTCTGGGTCCAAAGCCGGCTGCCTGTCTTGCGCCAAATATATAAAGTCCATCTGAACCAAGATCAATCACCCCGTCTACATTTGGATATCAGCTCCATCTGACCATGTGCTTATCCCGGGCCTGTGTGTCTCACACCCCACCATGTCTCTCAGCGCGGGATATCCGACTCCCAAGTCCGTTCACAGTGTCGAAGTCACAGATGCGACCCTCGGATGGCGAAATGCTGATGACACAAAGGAAAGCTGCACAGCTCACGAAATCATCTCCACGATACATGTTTCCTCTGCCGACAAGCAAGAATACTTCATTTGCGTTTTGAGAGAGGACACTGAAAACCAATCACGCCCTTTCCAGCTCGACCTGCTCCAGACAGACACGATACCGGCAGAGCTCTACAACGAACACGTCATCAACGATATACCGCCTCACTTACAGCCCACGCCTGGCAACAGAGTCGACGTGATCATTTCCACCAAGTCCGGCACAGGGCGCGCACAACTATTCTGGCAAGCTGTGCTGGAACCGCTACTCCGAATCGCCTCGTCGCCATCCACGACTGAGCAGTACAGCCTCCTCGTCACGCAAGACGCCCAAAGTATCCGGCAATACACCAAGACCATCAACAGGCCAGCCACCGCCAGAACCATTATCCTAGTCAGCGGTGACGGCGGCGTCGTCGACCTCCTCAACGGACAGGAGCCCGCCCCCGACGCACCGCTCCCCCTCATCGCGCTTCTCCCCCTGGGCACAGGAAACGCCCTATTCCACTCCTTACACAAGCCATGCGTATCTACTCCCGGGCCAACGCCACTCGTGCTCGCCCTCCGTACGCTCCTCCTCGGCGTGGCAGCGAGCCTACCCGTCTTCCAGGCCACATTCACACCAGGCTCCCAGATCGTCACCTACACGGACCCGTCTCTCACCGACGACGATCGGGCCTCCCAGCTTACGCGCAGGCAGGAAGTCACGTCTCTCTATGGAACCATCGTAGCGAGTCACGGATTCCACGCGAGCATCGTTTACGAAAGCGACACGCCGACATACCGCATGCACGGGTCAAAGCGCTTCGGGATGGTTGCCCAGGAGCTGCTGAAGCTCTCGCACCCGTATAAAGCAGCCCTGGACGTGCGCGGACCGTCTCCGTGCCAGTTTGAGAGAGATCCGCACAGCACGCACGGGTACATTCTGGTGTCGATGGTGTCGAATCTGGAGAGCAACTTTACGATTTCGCCTCGTTCGAAGCCGCTGGATGGAAAGCTGTATTTGGTGCATTTCGGCGCCATCAGCGGCGACAGGGCGATGGCGGCGATGATGAAGGCGTACGATGGGGGCAAGCACGTGGATGTGAAGTGGGATGATGGCGAGAGGGTGCGGTATGAGGAGGTTGCCGAGGTCAAGGTCGTCAGTGAGGAGGAGGATGAGAGATGGAGAGTGTTTTGCGTCGATGGGACCATTGTGCAGGTTGGTAGGGGGGGAGGGATGAGCGTGTCGAGAGCGGACAGAGAACTGTTCAGGGTTCTGGTCGATAGGCGACTGAGGTAACCAGTAAGTTAGTTGTTTCTCCTTGTAAGAGATGTGACTTGCGCGTCGACTGCCTGACGCCACGAGCTGCGTTGACTTGCAGGACTCTGACGCTGTTTCCTTCCAAGATGCAAGACGCGCCGCGGTAACGAGTCAGGTTTGCCACGACCAGGAGAGGGATAATAGATGCATTCCATGTGTCCACGAATATAGATAGCATGGGCAAAACTGCCATCCCCCCCACCCCCCCCAAAGGACAAAACTCCTCACTGCACCTCTAGTCTACTCACCCTCTTCTCCATCAACTTCTCGAATTCGTCGACGCCACTCTCCATTGCCGTCATGGCTCCCCTCTTCAGCCTGTAAACAATTCGTCTCCGGGGCACTTCCTCCTCGCCATTGCTCTCCTCGCCATCACCTCCGTCGTCGTCGCCGTCGTCGTCCAGCTTGCCCTCTATAGCACCCCTCATAAACCACCTGTCGTGACTGACCAGCACGACTGCACCATTCCAACCGTCTAGTGCGATCCGCAGCGCCGTCACAGTCTCATAGTCCAGATGGGTGGTGACTTCGTCGAGGATCAAGCAATGCGGGCGCTTCCAGAGCAACCGGGCAAGTTCGCATCTCACTAGCTGCCCTCCGGAGAGCTTGCACACCGGCGTGTCAGAGGCGATGCGTCCTGGAAGGCCAAGCTCACCCAGCAGGCCGCGGATCTCGCCCTCATTCATCTGGCCATCGACCTCGCGGGTGAGAAGACCCAGGGCGGTGAGGGCGGCATCTTTCTTGCCCATGGCCTTGACGGCCTCGACGGCATGTTGTGAGTAGTAACCTAGTTTGAGGCGCGGATGTGTAGTGACGCTGCCTTTGATGGGGCGTGTTTCCTCGACGAGCATTTTGATCAGCGTGGTTTTGCCGGAGCCGTTGAGGCCGAGGATGCCGATGCGGTCGCCCATCCCGACGGTGAGGGTGATGCCGTCGACGACGAGGGGAAGTCTTGGGCCGTAGCGGAACGAGGCATTGTCGAGGGATAGGAGGGAACCTGGGAACCGCAGGTCTGGCGGATCCGGCAGGGTGATGACGACTGGGCGCTCTTCGGGGGGGAGGTCAATGTCCTCGCGGGAGGTGTGGAAGTATCCTACCATTTCGCGGTTGAGCTTGAAGCGGTGTCCCTTGGCGTTGACCTGCATGCCCATGCGGTCATCGAGCTTCTTCTGGCGGGATTTCGCCTGGCGGATCTTGTTCTGGTCATCGTTGGCTTTCCCGGCCTTCATGTTTTGGGCAATGGTCTTTTCCATGTGTGCTCGCTGTTTCGCCTGTGCTGATTTCATCTTCTTCAGCCATAGTTTCCGTTCGGCCTGGGAGGCTTCGTAGGTTGGCAAGTCACCGTGGAAATAGGTCAATTGCTTGTCCTTGAGGATCATCAAGTCTGTGCAGACGGAAACGAAGTCACGATCATGCGACACGATGATGATGGTGGGTGGCTTGTCGCCTTCTCCAAGCTGCAGTAGATATTTCTGTAACCACACAATACCCAACAAGTCTAGAAAGTTTGTCGGTTCGTCGAGGATCAGGATGTCAGCGTCTTGAAGCAAAGCGGTTGCCAGAGCGGCTCGCATATGCCAGCCCCCAGACATGCTCGAGATGGGCTTGACCATACGATCCTCGGTGAACCCGAGACCTATCAAAACAGACCTGGCCCTCGTCTCAATCTTTGCGATACGTGAGGGCTCGACCTGTATTTGAAGTTCCGAAAGCATGTCTGCAGCCTCCTGTGTTTCTGTTTGTAATATCTCGGGCGAGATTTCCTCGCTCGACTGGTTGATCCTGGCCCGGGGTTAGACATACAGGTCAGATGGCTCACACGAATCCCATGCAACTCACATTGCATCCGAGTCTGCAACGACTTGCTCGAAAGCCACTAGGGCTTTTCGAGCCTGTATACCTCGAGCACCGCTTCTCAACCTAGCTTCTTTGTCCATACAAAACAGGCGCTTCCGTAAGCGATCATGCTTAAGTGACCGCAGGGCTCGAACCGGTCCAAACGGGTCAGAGGCATCGACACTATCGGAAAGAGCTGGGCCGTTTAGTAAAGAGGATCCCCCGGCATAATGTCACTTGTCACAGGCCAACCTTTAATCTCCTGTTCAATGGTATCTCTCGACGTGGCCCTATCAATGACCTCTCGAAGCACACTGGCTTCCGGTTCCTGCGAAACACCGGACTTTTCATCGCCAACACCCTCCGTCAGCTTCGACTGCTGCAAGATGGCCACTCTGGTGCCTTCTGGGATACCAGGAATGAGCTTGTCGGCAATAGCCCTTAGCAACGCTGTCGGGGAGTTAACAAGGTCAGTTGAGCATTGATCATACGACTGGGAAAGGGGAAGAAGAGGAAGCCTACTGGACTTTCCAGTCCCGTTACGACCGACGAGGGCATATAGCTGCCCTTCTTTCAGGAGCAGCTTTGCGTTGGACAAAATTTCGAGGCCATCAGAGCGCTTGGACTTGGCTTTTGCAGTAGATGAACCCTTGTCGCCTGATGTGACAAGAATATGCAGGCCTTGAACATCGAGCTAGAAAGGAGATTAGCACGAGTCAAGCTACTATTTGATTTGACCGAGCAAGGGGAAGGGGGGAAGGGGGGACAATGCCTCTCGATAGTTTGGGGAGTCGATATGGAATCGCGTCTGCTTGGCAGTGCAGAGAATGGTCGTGGCCGTTTCCGCTGCTATCGACGTCATGTTCGAGAAACGCGCGCTGGCTATATAGAGATGAAAGGTGAGGCGGACGTGGGTTTCCAAGTGCAAATTAATTGTATGGCGGTGTACGGCAGCGGCGTGTACTGTAGATGTCGAGGACAATGTCGAGGACAAGAAGAAGGTAGCTACATGTATTTATATGATGAGGCCCCCTCCTTTCTTCCCGATCATCAGGAGCTTTGCGGGTTGCGAGGCTGCGAGGCGTGTCGATCGATGCCCAGCAACTTTCTAGGGCTGGATTGGGAAGCAGACAGGCGGACAGGCCACAGCAGGCCACAGCAGGCCCTTGCCCTTGCACCACGCACAGACCCCCGCTGGAGCGGAACGCAGCGGACCAGTTGGCCGTCGAGTGACTCACGCCGAACCCGAATCGGGAAACATGGAAACGAGGTTGCAATTCTGACGACTGACGGCCCAAGGAAACGTTTCTTTCCGCGGCGAGTGCTGTTGGTCCCTGGATGATGCTATGGGCAGGTATGGCCTCTATCTTTCTTCGGCATGCTTGATCACAGAATGACAATCTCCAAGCAGAATATGTATTTTACTTGATATCTATGTCATCCATAAAGTCTATCCCAAGAGTATCGTTGCTTAAGCATCAATACTATCCCGCTCGACGGTGATAAAACGCCCCTTGCCAGCCCTCATAGCTACAATGTGTCTTTCAACGTACTTTGCAGTGTCGACCGCCGATGCGTATGCTGTCTGATCTGATGCCATCGCATCGATCCCCGGCTTCCATCCTGTGTAGAGTCGCAGAAGAGTAAGCTTGCCCCAGGAGCCAGACCAATCGACACAATCATGGCCGTCTTTCAAATGAAGTGCCTGGAACCATGTGGCACATCCGGTAACATCTAAGAATTCCAACTTGTAAAAATGGTTGCTGAGCATCCTCAGCACAAGAAGCGCCTCGCTCCAGTCGTGGTCCAGTGAGTGGGAATAATAATGTGTACCGCCGTATGGTATATCGTGGCCTTGAGGTGAGGAGACGGTGGAAAACTTCGCCCGCGGCGTCAGGCAGGGCTCTGGCCAATACGCTAGACTCAGGTGTGTGACCGAGGGAAGCTTTGATGCTAATGATAAGAGTTGCTTCCAGGAGACGTCTCGTGAGCTCGTGGGGTCCAGGGCCAGCGAGAGATGAGTCAAGTTGGGAAGCAACAGCCGCCGTGGAGGGTTCGGGCTGATATCGACAGTTTCCCAAGTTTCATGAGGCTCATCTATAGAACGTGCTTCTTGAGTCGCAATGAAGAGTATGTCAGATACGTCTTTAAGTTTCAGAGACTTGCCGATTGAGGACGACAGGTCCAAGCAGGTAATTTCTGAATTTGCTCTAGATTGATCATCCAACTCTTCAGCGTTGTAGACATTCTCGGGGGGCAATAGGATCATCTTCAGATCAGAGAGCGATACTCCAATATCCGAAGTCATGCTGATGCATCGAATAAGCGCCGGCTTGAGATGACTGGGGACAAAATACAGATGATACTGATTGAGAACACGGTGAACGTCCCAGTCTAAAGCCAGGCGCCTGAGAGTCATGTCAATCAGACTGCCTCGCTGGGGCAGCGGAGCTCCTGGTAACGTGTATCCATCGAAGCCAGAAGGGCACACACGAAGAGGCCGGGAGAATGCGTTTGAAGCATGGCAATCTCCAGGCCTTCTTGATACCCAACTCCGAGGTGGCGCTGGACCAGCGGGAAGTCTTCGGCCATGACTATCGAATATCTGACGAATGGGTCGCCGTGGAGCGGGTGATGGTGTCTCAGGGATCTGAAGAATCTCCCTGATGGCAGGCGGGACACTAGGCGAAGTCGCCGGCAGTGATCGCGAAGATGATGGTCCTGCGTCAGAATGCCGTAGGTTTGCAAGAAGTTCGTTCACGCTCCTGGTGTTTTTATCTGGCCGAGTACAAAAATCAGTGTCCTGATTTCAAGCTTGGCAGAAATAAAATTGCACGGCTCGATATAACTAGCAAGCTCATCATTGTAGTTTGAAGCAAATGTAGCGTTTGTAAATGTAGCGTTTGACCCATATCGCAGGAGACTCACCACCATGAGGCGCCGAGAACCCAATCGTCGGTGCCGTGAGAAACGGCTTGGTAGACTTGGTATGATTTCGTTTCTTCGGCATGCCCGTGTGAGTGTTTCCCGCTGTGCAAGCGTCAAATGACAAACCGCCGACGCCGACGTTCAACGAGTGATTGATGACTTTGACTTTGACTCAATCGTTTTTTCCGCGTTGATGGTCCCGCCTCAAGCTCGAGGCTGCAAAGCCCGAAGCCCCGCAGAGTGGATGAGCAAAGAGCATGATTCGTCCCCGTGCAAACTGTCAGCCCCCACTTGTTTTCCAATCCTGGGCCCCCGCGTTGGATCATCAATCAAGATCCGTCCCTCCATCTTTCTTCTCTTGCCAACGACGACGGTAGCCAACTTCATGTCCCTCGACTGCTCATGTCTTCTCATGCCCGGGCCGAATATCCATCTACCTCAGTCTCAAACGGCCCGTGTGGAGTTATTCAGGCCGTCTCCACCAAGTCAACCGATACGTGGATGCGAATCCTGCAGCAATCACCCAACGAGTTGAAACCGGGCTCGACTTCCGACTGAACCTCCAGAAGGCGAATGGCGGTAAATCTCATGCTGTGATATCACCCCTGCTCAAGTGCCAACATGCTTAACAATGTGACTAGATAGGCAGCCAGAAAGGGCATCGGCCCTTTGTCAAAGTCAGGCCACATATCCTTTCCTTCGAATGAACTGAGAAGATGGTATCTTCTGTTGTGGCCAGATTTCGCCGCTTGTGCTACCATCGAGCAAGGGGGTGGCACTTCAGGAGCTGCTGAAATACAGTTTGGCTCTACATACACAGCACAGTATGCCTGGGCACAATGGATAGTATGCCAACCGGAAAACAGCTCCATCCATGATCGATTCCCTACAATGTCCATGGGAGCTAATCTTGGTCTTCTTGCAGGCCCTACTGTGTACTAGTATCCAGTAGCAGTATGGAGCATATACTGGGTATGCCCCATTACTAAGTGTTTACTAAGGCGGCATTGCAGAACTCTCGGTTTAGCCAAGTTCCTACCGTCGAAGAAAAATTGCCTCGGTGGTGGTGTAAAGCCGTGTGATAGACACTAAAATGGGGCAAAATCCATCGAGAAGAACATGATTCTCCACACTTTACGCCAGCTTTCTGGTCATCCTCCTAGTCCGTGTCAAATTCCATTTTCGGAAAGGCGAAGCGAACAGATCGGGGAGCCCGTGAATCTCAAAGTAGCAACTGGAGTAACGTTGGCATCAGCCAACATGGCGTCTGTTTATGGAGCCCAGACGAGAATGAGGCTTGTCGTTTGGGGGGTAATGCCGCGTTGCTAGTGCGTGCACTCTCTCTGAAACTGAGCGTCGTACGAATGAGAGTTGGGCCGTTACAGTTATGCTTGCTCAGTTTCATGCATGACGATGGTGGTTGCGATATTCGAAACTCGAGGCCAAAACTTCTAAGCCGGGCGGACCACATCGGCCTTCCCAACCAGTTGTATGTCAGTCTGTTTCATGCGATCTCCGAGTCTCCTAACGGTACTAGCAAAATGACCGCAATCGGCCATGCAGAATTGACACCTTGCTCCGGCAATGATTCGGATGAAATCGGGCGGAAGATGATTTCCGCCAGGGTATTACTCCTCTCCCCCTTCCATCGCCATCGAGTCGCTGCTGCGCTTTGGAGCATTCTATTTTCAAAACCAAAGGTCAGCCAAAAGACTTAATACAGTAATGTCCGCGTTTCCAGTATATCCAGCACCAATAAGACTATGACGGCAGTCCAATGCTCATAATGCAGTAATTTGGCTGATCTTACCAAATGCATCTGCCTTGCCTCCAGGCAAATATCCCTGTTTCCTCGTGTTACCCCTGTACTATTCATCCGGCCGAACAACGCGGGCCGGAGGAGAATCAGAAGTCTGAAACCAGCACCATTTCCGCCAAGTTGGCTCCCGATTCTCGAAATTAATGATACAATATATGCGGAACGGTGTTCAAGGAAGAATAGTCTACGCACGCTTGGTAGTGTCTGCGCCATTATTAGCCTTGCCCAGCTGAGCTTGCCTCTGGTCTTTCATTGATAGAAAAGGAGAATGGTTATACAGCAACACCTTCTCTACATACTGGTTTAAAGTGCGAAGACATGGGCAGGGCACATGACTGTGGCGTGCCATGCCGCTGTATTGAAAAGCGTTGCTAAGTCAGCCGATCAGCCGGACCAAAGCTTTGATCTCTTATGTTGATCCTGAGAATCATGTACTGCAGAGCGCTTTCCCGTGATCCACACAATGTATCTAACCGTTAGAGCATCACTCCACTGAGGATAGGGCCGGGACGCTGAGGTATCAACTGTCTTTGCATGGGTTTGCCGTCTCTATATGTCTGGAAGCCGAAGTCGCTTGCGGCCACTCCTTGGGGGAGAGGGGAGTCCTGAGGGTATCTTTCTCCCTACTGCCACACCCTTGAGTGTAACCTAGCGTCATTGAGTGTGACCATACATTGTGCGAAATCGTAGTAAAATATGCGGGCGATGAGTTGGGATGTAGAATATCAATAGTGGCTGGCGTGCTTGTTTGCTAGCCTGTAGCCGGGACCGGGACGATTCAGGGCCGTTCATCGCCCGAGTTTTATCTCTGACAAACAGCCAAATCTCCGTTACGTATATGTATTAACGCGGCTTATAAATCCAGACCAAACCTGATTGAGTTGCTCCGTCATAGTATACCCGGCTTTGAAAGTGCCTGACGTCTTGTCACTCTAGTACACCTTGTACTGGTACTTGGATGAAACGTCAAGACCATGAAGAAACTGTCGCAAATCCGTCCGATATTTATCTCATCCCAACAGCGCATGAATGCCTAGGGTGCTAGACTAACATTAGTCTATCAAAAACCAATAGTTACACTGGCAGGCATTTGAAGCGTGGCGGGCTGTCCGGTTATGCTCCCTTCAGCCGATACGAGAGGCACGGGGGGTGTAGCTGAGAAATGGCACGCCATACCACTTGTTTTCATACTTGGTGCAGTTCATGATACAGCTGCCAGCGAAGACAGCCAACATAATCGGCTACCCGTACAGGTGATTGGTTTTTCCTCGCGGAAGGTCGTCATCAACCTCATGACTACCTAAGGTATCTAGTCGGTCATCAAGTCCAACATAAGTAGTCAAGGACATGTTGTTGTAAATCCAAATGTAAGAACTTGGACACCAATAGACGAATTCCTACAGGACTGAACGTCAGTAGCTGGAAGTAAGGAGGGGGATCAAACACCTTAAGCTTTCCGTAGACTCACATGTCGGGACAGAAGACCGCCATCTCCAAAGGGACATGTCGTGAGACTTGCTTTTATCGTATCACCGCAAGTCCAAGTTGATGCTCCCAACACCCCCTTCCCCCTGGGCATTTGTCGCGTGGCCAGGTGAAAGGCCCGAAATCGGCATTGGGACGAATGCATTGTGTAAAGTGTCAACTGGATGACGAGTCCGTGTTCTGGCATAACAATTCATGTTTGCTCTCGCCTTCAAAATCGAGTCTGGCAAGAGCAAAGGTGTTCGCCTCCTTCCGTGCGTAGTTTTGATCGCGGCAGGTGAGGATTAGCGCCTTCCAATTGCAGAATCCAGAAACCAGGGCTGAGGGCTGCAACGATGATTTCGAATTCCGCCGCCGCACGGCAAAGACTCAACCCTCTTTTCACAACAAATCCATCATGAAGATTTGAGTCCAGCATACCACGTTTCCGTCTGACTTGAGGCGTGAGAACTGTGAGGCGTGAGGCAGGTTCGAACACGACGGGACTGTTTCTGACAAGCTCGTCACAGAAGCGGTGACATCTCTCAGATATGTAACTACCCGTGTCGCCGCCACCTCTTCGTCCAAGCCTAACTTCTGACCTATCAAGATAACGGACCTTGGGATGAAGCCTGCTTTTGGCCGTCGGGTGGCAGCATCGCCATGCCATTGGATAATTCTCAAGGCAAACAGGCAGCCGGACCGAGCAGTCGGTAGGCATGACTTGCTGTAGCTCTGTCTAGAGATATGCTATCTGGATACAAGCGACTGTGGATGTGTCTCTGGCGTGTATGGGATCCAACAGTGGTTGTCCTGAAATGGGCAGTTGGAATGGATCTGGCGTCCTGCTGAGCTTCCAGCTCTTGGCGTGCCTTTTTGACCACATGTGAGCATTGTCTGCCGGGGGTTGTTCTTCAACTCTCTTGGGCTCCCAGTCTCCCAGTCTCGGCCAAAACGGAAGGACAATACTGCGGAGTGTTTGGGAGGATTTCACTTTAAACTGACGGACACGCCAACGCCAACGCCACGTCAAGATCAGTCATGCCCCTGCACCTTTTCAAGGCTCTCTATCCGCTTCGCTTGGATGTGGCAGGTGGAAAGCCAGTCCCCTGACTACTGCTTAGCTCCGCAGATTTCCTGTTCATTTTAAGCAAAAAGGTGTGCTGGAACAACCAACAAGGGTTATTATTTGGCCATGTCCCGTATCCTTTTCGTATGATTCAGCAACCACTCGGCATTCTACTCAAAAGGGAGACCGGACCTCGCAAAAGGTCGGATTTGTTTGTTCTTTCCGTTTTTGCCGTGTTTTCTCAACTTGATCAAGTTGACTTACCATTACTGAAACGTCTATCAACCGCCGTCATTTCATTTAATACCCATTGCTTGCCTGCCTACGTCCTGGGAGGTGATGGTCTATTTCCATTATCGATCCTCTCTCTGGATGTCGTACTACATCTACCATCTCTTGTCAGTTGAAATTCCGAACACGAACCCTTCTTTCCACGCGATACACACCAGCCACAAGGGTGCGAGTCCGCGGCTCAGAAAGCGTTCTTTGCCAGAGACTGCACACACACAGGGACCATTGTTACGCGGTGCCTGCTTTTTGCCCCGTCATTCGGAATTCGGTACCAGCTGACAAAGGTTGCCGTTTAGGAGACTGAGAGCCTGAATTTCTCCTTTGATAGTATACGGGACTTCGTTGCCATCCGTTCTATCTCGCCATAGCATTCGGGATCTACACCAGGCCAAACCAAACAGCGCGCACACACACACACACACACACTCTCTCTCTCTCTCCTGAAACAGGTAGGTCATACTGGAAAGTCGAAAACATGTTTCTGAGAGTTGCTACGTACGAATATTGGGACCCTGGCGAAGACAGGGGCTTAGCTTGAAGTAGAAGCCTAAACATACCTTTCAGCGCGGTACTGACAAGCTTGTATTATGACAGATTGTGGCACGTGGTATACACTCACACACATATATATATATATGTACTATACACACTTCAAAACGCTTGAGGACGGCTTTTTCAAGGCGTGACAGACGTCTTAGCCAACGGAATAAACAAGTCTCACCCTCGCTGTTTGTTCCTAGCTACCGATTGAAGCTTGGTAAGTTGACAGACTTTGTTCTAACTTATTATCACATGTCATCGTCGTGCGAACGATGTAGCTAGGGTTGTTTTCTGGGGTGCAGCTTAACCTCTTGATGCAAATGTCTAGCCTCTCGTGTCGATTTATTAAATTGTTTCATTAGATCTGCTTATATTAGTGGTACGAGGCTTGAAATCTATATTAAAATGGATGCCTCGCCGAGGCAGATTGACGGAATGACATTGCGGAGACACTTGGCTAACGACTTCCTCTCCAGGCTGCAGATCTAGGATCTCGTTTTGGATTGTGATATCGCCGATTCTATCACGTCGAGCTTGATCGAAAGCGGCTCGCCAAGATATAGACTTTCTAATGCATCCACACACGTCCAAGGTATGGGAGCTTTTCTCCGATTCTGTTATTTTTCGCCGGAGACGTCCTGCAAAAAGGTGGCACATCCATCACCAAGGGGCAGGCTATGGCTGAGGCCGAAGACGAGGAGAAATTCCGCACTTCCTGGCGGCATTCCCGAGAGCACCTACTGCCCCAACTGCAGAAATTGGTCCGCAATGGAGTGTATCCACTTGAAGGTATGTTCGATATGTTCATTGCTCTCTCTCACCCCTGCAGACGGTGGTGTAGTGGGCAAGCTGGGCTTAGCCAGTGGCCGAGGACAGGCCGTGGCGGCCAGATGATGGATGGATGGATGGGCGGACGGACGGACGGACGGACTGCCTTTGATATTCCAGAGGCCGGCATCAGAGATACAGAGATTACAAGGACAGGACAAGTCTTGATGGTCTCGACAGAAGGTTTCTGCCAGAGCAGCGCGGCAGGCAATGGCCTCGAGCCATCCACAACAACATCCACTTCCATACCCCGGGTGGGTTTTGTGTAACCTCAACAATCCCCCCGGGCGATGCGTGGCGTCCTTGTTCCGACGACTCTGCGCCATCCTTGCCAGGTCCTGCACGCCTGGCTACTGTGCCTGAAGCTCTGGGTATTCAGATGTACTGTACCACTTGTGTCTGGACCCAGCTGCAGTACCCTGCCTGATGCGCGTCCACCCAACATGCAGAGGCATCCCGAACTGGAGACCCCCGGTCACCCTCAGCCTGCCATTGATGTCTTGCCTTGAACACTGGGGGTCTTTCTGGCTAACAAATCGGAAAAGCAGATGCATATATCACGGGTCTCTCGGTGACGGCGTTTGGATCACTCCCCCAAACAAGTCCTGCTGTGGCTGGCCAGTGCTGTCTTCTGTACAGATCTTGGTGTGAACAAGCATGCGCAGCGGGAACGTTAACTGACGTCTTGCTTGCTTACAGAACGATTACAACTCCTCGCCGCCGCCATGTGCGGAGCTTGACTACCTCGATATACAGCCCCCGACGGGAGAGTTGAGGTGAGTTTCTCTTCTCATTGGTAGATTGTTCTCGTTGCAGCACTACGAGTGTCACCGTTTCCTTTAGTGACTGTTTTTGTTGTCTTTTGTTCCAGTCCCCTTTTTGGGTCTGTTCTCATAGGCCGGTTGGCTGGATTGCCTTGAGATTTCCCCGAAGCCTTGTCGATGCACTCACTCCCTGGGAGCTGCCGCTCGCATCGTCAACAGAATTAGATACTTCTCGAACGGCAGACTTCTCCCCTCCCAATCCCACATACTACTGGCTTCAGTTACATGTTGAGCCAGGAGAAAAGGGAAACAGACAGAACGTGGGTGGTAAACCAATCTATCCCCCAGGCCTCTTCTGTAAAACTTTGTCTCTGGGCTCCTTTCTACCCTTTCAGTTGTCTCTTACGACTGCTGCTATAAAGCCCAAGGCTTCTAGCCGCCCCGAGTGCCTCTTCCCCATCTGCTTGCTTCGTGCGACCTAGGCGTTGGCAGTATTACCCAAGGAGCTTGGTGGTACTTGAACACATTGTATCGCATGGGAAAGGCAGGACAGCGTCTTCTGTGGTAGTCGACTCCCATGCCGTAATCTCAATTTCGAGCACTTCTCAACTTGCAGCATCGTCGAACAGCTTGGCTCAGGCTAACCAATGGACAGATACAATCAGGACAGCGGCACATCGTCGCTCACGATAGATGCCCCCGAAGCGTCACCTCTTCTGAGCCTCTTTCATCCAAACAACGGCTTGGGCACAGGATCGAGCTATACGCACGACTCGAGCAGCTTCTATCCCGCCAGTGGGTCGATTTTTCCAGATGGCAGGCTGCGTCTGAATACAAAGTAGGTTGCCCGGACCATGGCACCCAACCAACATGGTTCAAAACATCAAACCTGGAAAATCCGCTGGGGAATTACCAACTCTAACAACTCAATAGCACTACTCCGTCAACGGGCATGGCACATGTCCAACTTCACAACCATCGTACTACGACCCTGCCACATCTGGGTCCTCACATCAACAGTTCCCGAGATCAGTTTCCCAACTCAGTCGCACCGTATAGACGAGTGTCAGATCAGTTTACCCGGTCACCGTCATTCCACGGGTCTAGAAGACAACAGTTGACTGGCTCACACAACCCATTGACAGGTTACACCTCTCCCGTCACAAGGATGGACTCGCATCAGTATGCTCACAGGGCTGGCCAAAACGAAGTACCGCCACTCCTACCCATGGAGATGGTGGGCAGTCTGCAGTATATTGACCCGAATATGACGAGCATCAAACCAGAAATCTCGGGCATCATCGACAAGGGGCCGTTTCTGTCCTCGGATCGCGAATGGACATGTTACAGACGGAATTACCTGGCGTGTATTTGCTCCTTCAGCCTCAGTCCTAGTTATCCTGGAGCCGGGATACAGTTCACGCCTACACCCATGTCCGGAACGAACACGACGCAGGCGTACCAAGTCTTGGGATTCGCCATGTGCATTTCGGCAGTGGTTGCCGACAATGAGCAGCACGCTATTGAGCTCGTCCAGCATACGCCAAAAAGAGACAAAGGGCCAATATCCAAACCATCCAAGACTCCAATTGCGCCAAAGACCACGGCAACTCCACACAGCACTTCGCTTAGCATGTACGGGGATGGCCCAGGCCTTTCGAGCTCCCGGAGTCTCTATGCGGACGGATTTGGCGGTCAGACAAACGTTGGTCAACAGGTGCCAACCGAGCATACCTTTGAGCGTATCCAATTCAAACAGGCGACCCAGAACAATGGCAAGAGACGGGCGGCACAGCAGTACTATCATCTGGTGGTTGAGTTATGGGCAAACGTCGGGAACCAAGGCACGGAGCAATTTGTCAAGGTGGCATTCCGGAAATCAGCCAAGATGATTGTTCGCGGCCGATCCCCCGGCCACTATCAAAACGAACGACGCAACAGCCAAGGAAACGGCGCAGGCGGCGCCACTGGCAGCGGAGGATTCCGATCGATGGGCCCAATGGGAGATTTTGGCAATGGCTCTGGCATGACGGGACCCGGGCTTGGAGGCTACAATTCAGGGTACGACGGTCGTGGCACCAATTACAACAACGTCAGGCACCAAGAGATGTCTCCAGAGAGCATGTTTTCCTCGGGCGACGACAAACCCTCCAACAAGGCGTATCAGCAGTACTATACCGGGGGAGGAGGGTCGTCCTCGTCGTATGAAAGCCACAACGAGCGGGTGGACATGTTTGGTCACAGAAACGGCACAGACACGCTGCATTCGAACGTCGCAAATAGCGCCACCAACGAACGCAAAGTCAAGCCAGAATTCGACTTCAACATGTTGCCCAGCCCTTTCAGCGGGGGGGCACGGACGGACGATCACCATCGAGAACGTTTTGATGGCCGGCCCAGTCCGGGTGGCTTTTACCCATCTATTGTGCCGCCAGCCGGACTAGGGGCCCTTTGAGAAGCCCACAAGAGGCGAATAGTAGGACTATTACGGAAAAGGCGCTAGCCAGTATGAGTAAAAGCAAGTGCTTTTGGTTTCATCTTGTTCAGTTGCCCCCAGTTCTTGGCTTGGCTTGGCTTGGCCTGGCCTGGCCTGGCCCGGCATGCATGCATGCGGTTTGAAGGCCACCATGAACCAACGAAACGGCCTCTCACCACTTTGGAGGTCGAAAGAGAGAGGGAAAACGGCATCATCAACTATCCAGGAACGGAGTATCTAGGACGGAAATGGGTCGAGTGAAGGGGAGAACAAAGACTCTTAGAAGGCGAACCCTCTTTTTTTTTTTTTTTTTTTTTTTTTTTTCATTCCCTGTTGTTGGTTTTCTTTCCGAGGCACACTAATACAGATAACTCACGCGAATAGGTAAAGTTTCGGGCACAGGTGAATTGGCAACGGTGTTTTTTTCTTATTTTACTTTTTCACTCCAGTGTTTTCATTTCCGGTTTGAGTTGGTGCACCCGTGTATTTTGGGATTGCCAGGGCTGGAAGAAGGATGGGAACACGACCGCCGGGAACTTACATCACTCGCAGCACAAGTGGGGAAGGACGGGTATTGTTTGCATTGGCCTTTCCCGCCAAAGGTTGAACGGGGTCGTGGATCTAGTGAGAGGGACGAGAAAGTGTGCAATCTTGTATGAAATTCGGTGTGGGGGATTTGACCTGGCCTGTGCTTGTGCTTGACGGCATCCCTGATGCGGATCAACAAGGGCATGATGATGGATGGACGGACAGATGGACGGATGGACGGATGGACGGATGGATGGATGGACGATATGGCACAGAGCAAAAATAACGAAGAACTTCGGGTCATGGCAGGTTTTGCGAATAGGTTCATGTTCTCTCGTCTGTTGCTTTTTCCTTTTTTCCCTGCTGTCGATTCGTCTGTACCTTGAATACCCGCATATCTTGTTATACTTCGGATGACTTCGTTGCTATCCTTCTCTCCTTGTATTTTTCGTTTTCTTTTTTTCTCTTTCTGTTCCTTGTTCTCCGTGCATCTTAAACATGTCCCTTTCTTGACACTTTGCATACTTCCCGAGACAATGTCTCCAATCAGGACATGTTGGAGACACACCCATTAATAGGCACGGGCGGGCATGGCATCCGGCGTGAACGATATCAAAAGACCCTTTTTTTTTCACTTTTCTTGTTTTGTTCATCTTGCTGCCCTCTGCTTCTCTTTGGTTGGAGCTTGGCGGGCAGGGGGGCCACACCAGGATGTTTGTTGTCACAGGAGACATGAAGCAACGACAAAAAAGAATGTATTACAAACCACACAGCCAGGGCAACTTGGGAGGGAGCAACAGGGGGGGAGGAGGGTGTGGCTGCAGACTGGCGGGGCCGGTGCAGCGCGGCGATGACGGTGATATGGACGGACTGGACCATCGTCTTCTGGAGAAGGTATCTGACTAGGTTGTTTACTGTAGTTTCCTTTGGCTTGAATTGATAAGCAATTTGTCACGGCCTTTGTCTCCTTTGATGACCTGACCACGCGCACCCGTCAAGAGCAGTTAGCAGGCGGCGGAGGCCGGAGGCGGAGGCGGAGGAGAGTGTGGAGGAGGAGAGGGGGAGAAGGAGGAAGAGGAGCAGAGAGGCAGGAGGAAGAGGAGCAGCAAGGCAGGAGGAAGAGGAGTAGAGAGGCAGGAGGAGGACAGAGAGAGAGTTCCAGGCCTCCTCCTTCTCCTCCTTCTCCTCCTCCTCCTCCTCCTCCTCCTCCTCCTCCTTGGCCCCCATCGCTGCTTCATCCCGACAGGTCGTGTTAACCCGGTCTATTTTGTCAGTCCCCATTCTTTTCGGTCACTACTGTCACCAGGTCGCCCATTCATACAAGCGCAAACAATAAACGCTTTGGCCATTCCGGGTTGGGCCAACGGGACGAGAAACAGGAGATGAAGACACCAACAAGAGCGAAACAACAGTGGACTCAGGCCACCATGACTGACTAACTGTCCCGAACGCCCTGCCCAATCAGGCGTGCGAGCAGCCGAGTGCGAGCAGTGAGTGGGAAGGAGAAGAATAAGGAAGGATGTGGTGCTTCTGTGGCAAGCAGGGAGGGCGGCGACGAGGCTACGACACAACAACAACAACAACAACAACAACAACAACAAGAACAAGAACAAGGGAAGAAAAGAGCCCACCTCATGGCAGCCAGCGGTCAGCGGTCAGCGGCCAGCCAGCAGCACGGCGATTTGCTGTCAAATGACGAGCTATTGCGGAGCCGAGGCCCCAGGCCAAGGGCAGGCTTGAATCCTTTCGTGAGTGTGGGTTTGATGTGATAAACCTTATTTCAGTTCGCCGTTCGCCTATGAGTGCGGTTGTACGCTGGCTGTGCTCGCCCTGTGCGACGGCCACGGGCCGGTGACAGCAATCTAGCATGACATTTCTATTCGCTATTCCTTCCACACTCGCACAGGGCATATGCTAACACTATGCCCCAGACGGGATGACCCCTTCCCCAACGGAGAAGCAGGAGATCTGGTATGCAGACAGAGACGAGGGGGGCCAACGTCAGAGTGATTCCAGCAGCCCGGCGGATGGGTAGAAGGAATTCATTTGCTGGTGGACCGAGATGAGAGCGTCAGGTCTGGCCAACAAAAGCCGACAAAGCCCTAGCTAGGAGCCAACTCGCCATGCAGCTCACTCCAAATACAGCATGCGCCTTCAAGGTGCCTTCAGCTGGCTAGTATGTACGGAGTACTCCGTCAGCACATTGGATGCAATGCCAGTTCATCCCATGCCCGCCTGGTGTATGGAGGACGGAGTGCCGGCGCGCAGGGGAGTAAGACAAGATGCGCTTTGAAGCGAATGACCAATTCTCCGTAATTGGAAGTCGCAATGTCTCGAGGCACTCACTTCCTTGACCGCACCTGGACTGATGGGTTTGGTCTGACAGAGCCCTCCTGCATACAATACAGTACGGAGCACGGAGTACATGTTCAGACAGACAGACAGACAGACGGACGGACGGACGGGCAGACAGGTAGGAGACCAGCAGACAGGGCTTCAAGATACGAATACATGCGTAGATGAAGTGGCTGACACACTGAGAGAGCGCGGAATCCCGTCCCCGGTCAATGACCAAGAGGCGGCAGACAGTGGATCAGCCCGCGCCAAAAAGGATCAGGCAAAAAGGATCAGACGCTGCAAATTCGATGGCGTCGTCGTCGTCGTCGTCGTTATTCGTCGTCTTGTGGCAGACGGGCTATCCGGAATATGACCAGCCAAACTACATATAAGATCAAAGGGCCGTCCGGCCGTTCAAGCGGAGAAGCCGCCCTGAAGAAAAGCCACCAGCAGCTTATACGGGCTTGGGGTTCTAAACTTTTGGGCTGGCCGCCAAGCTTCGTTCGTCCTCCTCTTGTTCTGCCTCGGAGATGTCAGTCCCACGCGAGGCGAGGCGAGGCAAGGCGTGGGAGGCTGCCTGACAAAGAAAAAAAGGGAGAGAAAAAAGCGGGAGGGTGGGCGGCCATCAAATCCCATGACAGGTCGTTTTGTCTTTGTACAGGGGTTTCCTCTCAAACCGGAGACTCGTAGCCGCCACGATGCAGCCATTGAGGACCGAGAACTGTTCCGACGAGGCTTCTCCGAATTGCCCTACTCCGTACGGAGTACTGAGTTCCCCTTGGTTCATGTGGTACCGTTGTGCATTCGGACCCTGGCAAGCCTGGCACCCTCCCCAAAGTCAGCGTGTGGCCCCATGGCATCAAACAACTTCGGACAAACATACAAAGAATTGTCCGGAAAATTGCGCTAGATGCTTGTGTGACTGGGACATTAGTCCCTCTCCTCTGCGGATACTCTCTCGGCCGTCAAACTCGTGCAAGGGTCGCTCAATGGCCCCGTTATTACGGGAAGTGCCTCTCTCCCACGCAAGCACGATCTCGTCCCACGTACGCATCTCGGCGTCTAGAGAGATGATCACCTCGCACGGGCGATCGTCATCTTTTTTTTTTCCTACAGAGTACCCGTCTTTCCGTCTCCTCCAGGAAGCACAAAGTTTAAGGTCTCAGCCCTACCGGATATGCTCGATATCCTACAGTGCCTCATCTCAAGTCTCACAGCATGACACCCGTGAACGCCGCTACCGAGCCGATGAAGAATCAAGTAACTAGTGGTGCGCAGTAAAAGTGTGTCAGAGCCATGGCGACCTATTTGCTCGTCAGCTCGCCCTCGAGATCCATGATTCACTGGAGACTTGATCGCTAGCACAGAAGAAAAGTCTCTCTATTCATGGTCAAGGATGATCTTGTTAGGAGACGGGGGGAGAACCACCAAATTCGCAATCACCACGTAGCATGGCCACACGTACATGACTGCAATGCTTGATGATGCGTGTTGATGCTTGTCGTTGCTTGTCGATGCTTGTCGTTGCTTTGTCGTTGCTTGTTGACTCCCGCACACGTGTCGACGTCATGTAGTCAAATGACATATTCGCTGCCTTAGACACTTGTCAGTGATGTTTCAGCTGACGTTGACCAACAGACCAAGAGATCCAAACGCTGAGCGGCCTTTGGTTATGCAAAGGCAAGGGAATAAATTCAAAGAATTTCGCCTCTGCCCTGGATACAGATGTTTGTATTCCGTCCAGTACATTACATGAGGCTGTGTATTCCCGCAGCAGCAGATTGGCCCGAGCCCAACTATTTAAGTGGAACCCCGGCTGTTGGAGGGAGAAACGAACCACATCCTCGTCAGTTGGCTTGAAAATGACCTGTCAGAATGAACGGGAGAGGCTTATGCAGACTTACACCGGTGATCGCTTGTGCACCTTGGACGCTGCCGAACGCCAAAGAAGTCATCTATGCCGGGGTCGCCATCATGCCATGCTATCACGACCCTTTGGTAACTCGTCCACAGTGCTACGCTGTTGCCTGAACTGGATGGTGACTGGCAAATTCATGGGCGAACATGGGGCAGGGGGTTCACATGTTGATATCTTGTTTGACCGGTGAGAGAATGCATCCATCATGAACCTTGCCCCCTTCCTTTCCCCCAGTCAGGAGCCCAGCCCAGTTGGGGGTCAGCTTCTAGGGCCATGAGAGGACACAAGGCACAATGGGGGCCAAAAGAGAGGCGTCTGCGGTCGGGTCTACTTGCGTTCGGGGATGCTTCTCGGCCGTATCCAAAATTATGTGGCCCATCGGATTTCATTTTCTTAGCATATGTGGCAAGTCGCGGTACTTCGAGGGACTTGTGATGCTGCCCCCCCTCTCTCCCTCTCTCCCTCTCTCCCTCCCCGGCTTATGTTCCATCCTCTTGTTTTTTTTTTTTTTTCTCTCCGAGTTCCTGGGTTCGGTGGCTGAAGGAAGCAAACAGACAGATGGACAGATTCTCTCCACGCTTCTATGTAGCGTGCGCCGTGCACCGTGCGCATCCCGCACTCATGAGGGTCTCCAGATTGCGTCCGACATGGCTGTCACCTTGGCCATTTCTGAGACGTCGTGCACGCGAACCATATCTGCTCCCCCTTGCACTGCCGCTGCTATCGTGGCTGCCGTGCCCCAGATTCTGTCCGACAGCTCCTCTGCCCTGGTTACCTTGCCGACGAAGCTCTTGCGGCTCGATCCAACGAGCCATGGCAGTGCCCCAAGGCCGGGCCAGGCCCTCAGTTCATCCAGGCGTCTCAGCAGCTCAAGGTTTTGATGAACCGTCTTTGCGAACCCAATGCCAGGATCTAGAATTATGCGCCAACGCCGGATGCCGGCCTTCTCAGCTGCCGAAATGCGCTGGAGAAGCTCGGACGCAACCGTGGGGATCAACCCATCTTCATAATTGGTAAGTTTCGTCATGTTCTGGGGGTTGCCGCGCATGTGCATTAGGCAAATCGTTTTCCCTAGACGGGCGACTGTCGAGAACATGTCCGGGTCGAGCAACCCAGCTGAAACATCATTGATGATGTCGGCGCCGCTAGCTACAGCTTTTTCAGCTACAAAAGCCCGATACGTATCCACGCTAATGGCAATATTGTTTGCTTCCGGAATAGATCGTATAAATTCGATTGCCGGAATGATGCGGGATGCTTCTTCCTCCGCGGAGACTTCAGGGCGGCCTGGAGCTGTTGACTGGCCTCCTACATCAATAATTGTAGCGCCACCGTGGATATGGCACAGCACCGTGTCACCGAGATTCCTCATATCATTCTTACCCCCGTCTGAGAATGAATCTGGAGTCAGGTTTAAGATGCCCATAATTTGAGTCCTCCGATTAGGAACAAGAGGCGTGAGACCTTGCGATGCATCTCGAAGAGGGGTGAAGGATGAGAGCGTTTCTCCGGTGGGGGGAAGCTCATTCAGATAGTGCTGTATGAATTTCCATGGCTTTGACGCGTGAAGCGGCTTTGATGGCACCAATCTTCAACTCGTACATTAGACTTGGCAAACGAGCGTAGGCAACGTGATTGTGAGGAATGTGTGCTTACTCTGACAACGGCCTCAGAACAAACTCGCGCTCTGGAATACCAACGTGAGGGACAGTTAGTCGGTTGTGGTTCACAATTTCATCGCCATAGAGCAGGATATCCAAGTCAATGTTGCGAGGCCCCTTCTCTATGAGCTTCCGTCGCCCCAGATCCCGTTCTATCGCTTGAAGCTGGTCCAACAGGGCTAGGGGCTCGAGATCTGTTTCGACCTGAAGGTTGCAATTGCAATCGCGATCAGTAAGAAGTTTCTGCGCAATGCATGTTCCCATACTCACGTTCAACGCGGTCTAAAACGGTTACCGACTTACTTCACAAGCTCCGTTGAGGAATGGGTCCTGATCCAAAACATACATGGGCTTCGTCTCCCACAGACTGCTTGTTCTCGTCACTCGAATGCCGCGACGATCCATCTCGTTGCATGCGTGTTCTATCTCTGCAACTCGATCACCCATGTTGCTTCCGAGAGCAATGTAGGCCTTCTTCTTGCGGCTCCCGCCACGACAAGCACACCCGGTTGAATGTCTTCGATGCAGCTTTGGAATTCTTGGTAGCGCGAGGCCTTGGGGCGGAGTACACAACGCATGCTGTGAGGTCCGGAGCGAGGGCTCTGAAACTGAATTGATGCCTCGTGGCGGAGGAGTTGGGAGAAAGCGACGAACAGTGTGCACCTGCCGCAGCCGCCGATTTGCCTGCAGGGTACGCAGAACAGGTGCAGGCGAAGCTGTCGAGAACATTTGTCGCTGCCTGAGGCCTATGATGTGGCCTTGGTACTTATAGTGAGAGTTAGAGGGGTGGTTATCTCAGCCGATGATGGTAGGACATGTCTATCTGCCAATCGTTCCTTAGGTGGTTGTTCTGGTATGGAAACTTGGCGCGGCCGTCGCGGCAGAAGGAATCGCCGGCTTCCGTCCGTGGCCGCATCTGCGCACACGTGCGCGTGGGGTGTGTGTGTGTGTGTGTGTGTGTGTGTGTGTTAACTAACACAAGGTACGTCCTGCGGAGTACTTTGACGTCCTGGCGTCCGATCTTCAACGTGGTCCTTTTCCCGAATGTCACGGCCGTGCCGCCACGGAATCACAGCCGGTCAGTGTCCCATTCTGGACACACGAGTGCGAGTGTGTTCCCCGACTAACAGCCGGCTGTGGCATGCATCCCAGTAGCGAGACATGAAGGTGTTTCAGCCCAGTAGGGACGTGGGTTGAGTCGACCGTGCCAAGAGCTAGTGCCGAACATGCGTACATAAATACAGGGAAAAACACAAAACACAATGGGCGAACTTCCCAATTCGACTAAGTAGGTAACTATGCGTAGTAGGTATGCATGCCCGCTTTGGTACGGAGTAGTTAACTGACAGTGGTGCCGCAAAAACTTGACAGTATAGTTATTGAGGAGATTGATGTAGGTAAGGCGCAAGTACGGAGTACCGAGATTCTTTACCTACCGGGTAACTTAAGTTACAGAGTACCTACCACTATAGGGTAGGTGAACGTTGAAGCACTGCGGCCTCCCTCCGACGGACAAACTGCTCTCCCCGCCACGCCCGACCCCCTTCCCAGCTTCCTCGGCTACTCCGTACTTTCCCCAGAGTTCTCCCACCCAGACATGCCGCGCTAGACCCGAGGCGACACTAGCGTCAGCGGAACCTTCACGAGCCTCGGCACAACGACCTGCGCCCTGCGAACCATTGGCCAGCGTGACTCGACTTTTCCCACCGAAACGATCTTGACGCTCGTCGCAGACTTGTGCCCGGCCGTGGCTCGACTTCTCATGTGAGGACGGAGGACGGGGAACACCTCGACCGGGCTGTTTTCTTCACTATTTCTATCTACAACTCTCCATCTTTTTTCCTTTGCTCGTGGCTTCTCTCCTCCTCCTCGCACTACATCTCGATACCTCCTTTCCCACACGCCGCTGAACACTTTCCTCTTTCCAGCAGCAACCTTTTTCGCACTCAACATCACATCAGACAAGATGGCCTCTCCTCGTAAGTCCCGCCCCGTCTCGTGCGACTTTGTCTCGCCACCAGACGTCATGGTGCATCCGCTGCTCGCTGCGTCTTCTTGGTACAAGTGGCGATACACTGACCCTCGTGTTTCCGCCCAAAAAACAGAGCAGATTCGCACTCCCATCACGGATCTCTTCAAGATCCAGCACCCTATCATGCTGGCTGGCATGAATGTCGCCGCCGGCCCCAAGCTGGCTGCTGCTGTTACCAACGCCGGCGGCTTGGGCGTCATTGGCGGCGTCGGCTACACCCCCGACATGCTTCGTGAGCAGATCTCCGAGCTCAAGGAGTACTTGACCGACAAGAACGCCCCCTTCGGTGTTGATTTGCTTCTTCCTCAAGTCGGCGGCAGTGCCCGTAAGACCAAGTAAGTGACTAGTAATTTGCCTCCGTCGTCCAATCCCCCCCACATTTGCTGCTGGGGCCCCTTTGTAAGGCGCAGAATGACATGCTTGCGTGACCAGCGGCCCGTTGGCAACAACAGCACCAGAGATGGGGAAAGGATGATGGGAGAGAGAGAGAGAGGAGAGAGAGAGAGAGAGAGGGGAGAGAGAGAGAGAGAGAGAGAGAGAGAGAGAGAGGAGAGAGAGAGAGGAGAGAGAGAGAGGAGAGAGAGAGAGAGAGAGAGAGAGAGAGAGAGAGAGAGAGAGAGAGAGAGAGAGAGAGACAGGAACCATGATCGCTAACAAATGAATTCACAGCTATGATTACACCAAAGGCAAACTCGATGAGCTCGTCGACATCGTCATCGATTCTGGCGCCAAGCTCTTCGTCTCTGCCGTCGGTGTTCCTCCCAAGCACGTCGTACAGAAGCTCCAAAAGGCCGGCATTCTGTACATGAACATGATCGGCCACGTCAAGCACGTCAAGAAGTGTCTCGAACTCGGCGTTGACATCATCTGCGCCCAGGGTGGAGAGGGCGGTGGTCACACCGGTGATATTCCCACCACCGTCCTGATCCCGGCCGTCGTCGACGCCGTCAAGGGCCACAAGTCGCCCGTCTCCGGAGGCCCCGTCCAGGTCGTTGCCGCCGGTGGCATTCACAACGGTCAGCTCCTCGCCTCTGCTCTCATGATGGGTGCCACCGGTGTCTGGGTGGGAACCCGTTTCATTCTCACCGACGAGGCTGGCGCCCCCAAGGCTCACAAGGATGCCGTCCGCACCGCCGGCCACGATGACAATATCCGCACCATCATCTTCACCGGCCGTCCCATGCGTGTCCGCAACAATCCCTACATCAACGACTGGGAGACCAACAGGCTGCAGGAGATGAAGGAGCTCACCGCCAAGGGCACCATTCCCTACGAGGTTGATCTTGAGCGCTTCATGGGTGGCGAGGCGGCCAGTGAGCACAGCGGCGTCGAAAGCTACAGCAGTAATGCTGCCGAGACGGAGGACGATGAAGACGAGGGTGATGATCCTCTTGAGCAGTTCCGACCTTACCTGATGGGCAAGTGTGCTGCCGTAGTCAACGAGCAGAAGTCCGCCAGGGCTGTCATTGACGAGTTTGTCAACGACGCTGTCGCGTGGATCAAGAAGGGCAGCCAGATGATTGCTAAGCTGTAAAAAAAAAACAAAAAAAAAACCATGTTTCCATGGTTCCCTTTGTAACAGTCATGTAGAGTATATATAGCATTTCGATACGTATACATATTTCCAAAATCTCAAGTTCAAAAATCGTACTATCCTGGGCCCCTGTCACCTTTCACAAAGTGACTGGCTGCCTCGTATCTATTAGAAACTGCATACCTGAATATTTGGGCAACTAAAAACGTCTAATTCATGCTAACCAACTACAGCCAATTGAACTTCGCACGTACGCCGTCATTGGCAAGTTGCAACAGCTACTAGCCAATGCATGCCACATCATTTCATCTTGGGATGATCCTTTTCGCACTATCTTGCCCTGCCCTGATTTTCGGGTTGAAAAAGAAAAAGAGGACTCTTATGGCTTTCTGGTCCATTGCTCCGGTCGAGCTCGCCTGAAAAAAACTATCCCCACCCGACATGAGACGTCTCGTTACGTCCAAAGTGTAGTCCGAGCGGACCGGGATCTCTTAACTACCGAGGTAGTTGCGAATAGCACCCTGCAGGCGAGAAGCCCCCTCACCAAGAACATTGCTAAGATTTTCCAGGTCATCGCTGGCAGTGATGCCGAATTTGCGGACAAAGTCTTTGGCGGCGGATTCTAAATCGCCGTATTCCTCCTCAATGTCTTCCTCGGGTCGTCCAAAGTAGGCGTTGGAGGAGATAGCGGATGCGCCTTCGAATCCCTGTAGACGAGATTTGGCTTCTGCCTGGGCATTGGGATCGAAAGAACCCTTGCCAAAGTATTCATCAGACGAAATGCCCTTCTGGGCACCAAACTTGCTTCGTGCGTAGTTGTTTGAGTCATCTGTGGCTGCATTAGAAAGACGCTTTAGGATCGTTACTCTTCAAACTTGCCTCCAACAGCCTTGACCGGTCCTACTGATCCAAAGCCACCTGCATTCTTCTTTGCTGCTGGGGCAGCTGGTTTCCCCCCTCCAACTTGACCAAAACCAAGGCGTGCAACACCCATTCCCAATCTCTCAACTTCGGCGTTGGACTTCTGTCGCGTATGCGAGCTGGTTCCACCTCCGATAGGGCTCACAGGAGTAGGCGAAATGACGGTAGCGGCTCCGGGATTATCTCTAGCGGGTTCGTCTTCGGCCTCCGGGTCGTATCCCAGCTTGGCAATTCTCTCGGCCTCCTCCTTGGCTTTCTTCTCGGCTTCGTCAAAGTCAATCACGTCACTAGTCACTTTCTTGGCGCCAAGTTTTTGAGTCTTTTTGGCACCCAGCACATTCAATTTCTTGGGCGCGCCTGTTGTAGTAGTCTTGCGAATGGCCGCTGTCGTAGTAATGCGACTGGCAGCAGGCTTGGATTCACCAGTTGAGTCGGGTTTTGCGAGAGGCGACGCTGACCGGGAAGTGTCCTTTCCATTGCCGTTGCCAGCGTTCAGGAAGGGTGAAGGGGTTCGGCCAACAACAGGAGGAGTGGCGGTTCGTGAAATAGGGGGCGTAGGTCGCTTAATGGCGGGCTTGTCCCATGATGAAAAGAAATCGTCTTCGGGCTCTCCTGCAGGGGTTGAGGAGGCGTCATCGGCAGCGTCTGCAATAACAACTTCATTGGGGTATCTACAATTATTTGTTAGGGTGTTTTCGGAGAATGGGGAGGTAAACAACTGCTGGGTGAACAAACTCTTTCGCATCGCGAGCAGCTCGTCGCTTCAGTTCATCCTTATACTTTGTCGCCGCATTGGATTGATATTTCGTCTTAGAATCTTTGCTGTTCAGTGCTGCAGTTCCACCGTTTTGCTGGAAAAACTTGGTCGCTGATTCATTACCGCCAACCTTCATCAAACGCAGCTGATCCCATTGCCATTCTGTGTACAATTATTAGTTGAGCCCGTTCGAGTAACCGAACCGCTAGGAATACTTACGGTCCAAGTTCGTCGACCGTACAAAAGAGATATGGACGCCGAGATTTCGGTGGTTAGAAGAGCAGTCCAGACACAGATAGATACCGAATGGTACCGAAGTCCAAGTTGGGTTTTTCTGGCCACAATCAAAGCATATCTAGGATTAGGAGTCAGCAACCTATGCGCTTCAGTAATCTCGTAAAATGAATCCTTTCACCTTATTCGCAGGCTTTGACTTGAGCTTCTCAAACAATTTGAGCGACTGCTGCTTCGTGGCTAGACCACTCATTTTAGGCAGACTGAGCGTGTCGTGATCGCGATTACGGACGTTTAATAGTAATCGTATCCACAAGATAGGAGCCCCCTGTTTAGAATGGCGAACACTGTGCAGAAATGAAGGCGATGCGCACGAGTTGCTGATGGGAAACAGGACAAGTCGTTCAGGAGACGTGATGCGAGGGGCGGCGGTCCGGTTGATGAAGTGGCATATATTCATGGCGCTAATCTTGATTGGGCTAGATTTTGACCCCACATCCAACTATCCGAACAGGCTCTTCAAGGTTTCGTAGACATGTGCCGGATTTGCCGGATTTGCCAGCTTTGCCAGCTTCAGCGACGACGACAGCTCGGTTAAGCATCTAACTAAACGGAGCCAGTAGAGGCTCACAATAGCTTTTCAATAAACGGAAACATACGTTGCGGACGTCATCAGGCAGAACGCATGTATGATGGAAGCTATACAATCGCAATCATGAAGCCAACTACCACCACACTGCTAGCCGTCCGGCCCATGACGAATTTCCTTGCCCCGGTTTCGATGCGATACGCCTTGAAATCTCGATCATATGCAACTCAGAGCGGCCACGGAGCGAGTGAACATATAAGCTCTAAGCGCCGCAGCGTGACTCCATTCAACGACGATGGCTACGTGCCTTGGAGCGAGTTATCTGCCGGAGAAAAGACTGCTCGTGCAACACAGCAGACGTTCAATTTTGGCTTTGTTTTAGTTGGCCTGGCGCTCACCGTAAGCTTTTTCGATAGTTTCGCGATGCTCATAGACATGGACCATTCTTGACCTTGACCTGACTGAGGAACAGAGCACCGTGGGGTATTTTCTGTGGACAGATGTTTTTGCGCCGGATAGCAAAATCAATCAGTTCAACCGAGCCGTCGACAAGATCAAGAGGGACCCGCGATGTATTGAAGTGCTAGGCGACTCCAAGAAGATCGTTGCGCATGGGGAAGAGACTATGAACAAGTGGAGGAGAGCAAGACCAGTCGCGTAAGTTCCTACGTTATGGTAGAAACCGGCCGTGGGGGAATGTATCTATTAACATGCTCACAGGTCCTCAGAACGCAGGGACCAACAAGGGAATGAACACATCGTGATGCACTTTCATGTGAGTGAAATATCTCATGCTCACCGCCGCTCCTTTATTAATGCAAAAGCGGGATAGGTTGACGGCCCAAAACAAAATGGCGTGGCACAACTACACATGGTCAGGCGACACGGCGAATCTGATTATGGGTACAAATATCTGTTCCTCGATGTCAAAGGTCACGAACGAATATATCTCGAGAACGCGGAGTCGGCGTCAAGCGCGGGAAAGAAACAACTGAGCTTCTTCGGAGTCAAGTGGTAGCATTAGTGCCGGGAGTGGAGGGATAGTGGACGACGAAGGCTAGTTCGTCGCTGCTCTTTGCGTGCATTACTACTTGCTACTACTAATTTGCATATCGTCATTTTGTGGTGCGAGCCGTGGTTCTCTCAGGCTGAACTAGATATGCATAGGATACTCCTATGCCATGGGAAAACACCTGAACTTAGCCCATCTGAACCAACTCAGTAACTATTCACAAGCCTCCATTTGCAGGATAAATTTATGCTCGCTAGGTCTCAAGCTTGATTCGGCAGCTGTACGTGCGAGCGAAATGAGAAAGATGCAGCCCGCAGCCCGTTAGAATTAGTAACTGCAATCAGTCGGGCTTGAAACAGGGAGGACGAGAACCCAGAAGAAGCTCAAAGACAATATAACCGCGGACGCTACTTTTCCCCCGGGAACGGGTACTCTTGAGCACCTTCATAGACCCCTACGTGGTAGCAATGATATGCAGCTGACCTCGGTCAATTCCAGCCGCGCAAGAACAGTCTATCTATGCCCTGGGGCGACGTGACTTGACCCGTGCGGCTTCTACTAACATTACCAAAAGCGCACCTCACAAACGCAGCATCCAGAGCTATTGTCCTGAACCGCTACTGACGATGCGGATTCGCAGCATCCACAATGTGTATCTATCAAGCGAGCTAGCCACAGGTCCTGGCACGAGAGCACATCAATGATATACCGCGAGAGATTATCCAAGAGACGATACACTGTCACTCATGTCACGGGGTTTCATCGTACGAGAGGAGAGGGCATGCCATTCACCTCTCTACCGCGAGACATATGACCCAATACTACACATACATGTACTGGCCCAAGACAACCTATCTCATGACATGTTCATAAACGTGCTCTCTTCGATAGTGACTAGACAATTGCGCTAAACAAGGGCCTGCCAAGCTCTCAAGCAACACGAGACACGGATGAATATCCCACACACATGGACCACCAATAAGTCAGCCCTGACTCTCAACATCACAATCCCGCGCAGCATCAACAAGCACCACACGACACCAGTCCAAGACATGACACCACATCCTCTCCGGAACCCGTCAACCCAGCCAAGTTCCCATCTCGATCTCCACCCGAAGCACACCGAATCACATCCGCAGCCAGCCATGCTCCCATCCAAACCCAGATACTTCATCCCGCAACCCCCAAGTACCCTATGTCCACCCTCCCACAAGTATCTCGAATATCAGATTTGCTCGGCCTAGGCGCCGTCACACACTCCCGAAGCCTCAGCACTGCCGTCCGCGGCACAGAGTCACATCCGTCAAGCACACTGAATCAACGGGCATCAACCCTCCCGAAGGCTCCTCTTATTCGGCATGTGCCATCACACCCGTGACTTCACTCAACACGAATGCCGTGCAAAACACAGCTCCTGGACTACGGGGACGTCGGGTCGAGTTTGAAAACAAAAGGGCCCGACCGAGACAGTGCAGTTGCCCTGTATGAACTATCCTGGAAGGTGTTTGCCAGGATGGGCTCGTGACAATCCGCAAACATATGGGAAGAGGGAAAGACAGCAGTCCAAAAGATGTAACTACACGGTAGCGACGGTTGGTGTGCATCGACCAACTTTCGCATTCCGTCCCTTCTAGGTTACTCCGTACCCTTTACGGATAAGCTGCTCGATTGTCTCTAGATCTCGAGATACGCTTTGCACGCTATTAGTGTTGCTGAGTCAAATGACTTCGGGATGGCCAGTCACCGGAAACTGGCCTTCGTTCGTTTGAACCTGCCGCCACCCGCGGGCGAAACTGTAGCTTTTGGATGCGCTCCAAGAACCAAAGGTTATGCGCGTTGCAGTTCAACAAGCTTATAATCAAAGGTGCATGCGACCAGCGTAAGTGATGCGACGTTCAATCCAGGATTTTACGATGATCAACAATGATTGCGTTCTACAGTCATTGAATGTAGAAATCTTGCGCATAAGAGTAGAATCTGGAAGACTGACATCCGATATTCTCGGGCGTGTCGAGCCATTGGTATTGCGTTCCTGCGGTGCCAGTGACGACTATTAACGTGCTGTGTAGTCTCCTGATAACGTAGACTCGCAGATGCAGATACTGAAAACTTGGAGAAGGTTCCGTTGCAGCAACCCAGCTGCATTAGAGGCTCTCGTTGCAGGCCGATCATGTCCTCCTTGGCAGAAACTTACTACTATACCAACCGAAACATTGAGATACGGGAACTCTTGGGGGTCCACTAACGCTGCAATGTAACAGTCTCCAAAAGCTTGACCGCACCGGCACAATGAGGTGTTTGATGTGTCTGCTGCAAGCTCACAGTATCATTTGTTAGTGTTGGACACACGCTGTCGACAAACAGACCAAACAAGGATACATCATCATGCTCTGAAAGTCGGTTCAACCCAGCCTTGGCCTGGAAGGTCTCTCCAGATCGGCAGCATCAGTTTACTCATTCACTCTCATTCATTACTCTTTCGTCCCGGACTCGCGTCCACTGAAACATGTAGGGTTCCATGAATAGTAAGTGGTTGAGCAGAAATTGCGTCTCTCCATGTACACGCCCGATTCTTTTGCACGCGTGTAGCCGTCTAAGGCAGGTCCAATGCTGGCAGCCCGGGTTACAGCCAATATATGGTCCGTTGCCGACAGGATGATCGTGTTTAGATCTTGTCATTCCATCGCGTCTAGCCGGACCACTATGACCCCAAACAATCGATGTTTCAGTGAAAGGTCGCTATTGCATATGTAGTGCGTCGATCAGAGTTACACAGGGACCATGTGTGCGTTCAGCAGGTGGTAACCGGCCCGTCCGCTACCGCCCAGCACCCTTGAGAAATGGCAGGTCATGGTCCTAGACGTAGAAAGTCGCCTCGTGCCCAGGGTCTGTGTCTTCCCACCTACTTCTTTTGGCGTCCATTGACTAAATAGATCTTCGCTGTCAAGACTCTCTGCCGTTTGATCAGAGACCAGGCAGCTAGAAGTTACGGGAAACTGCATGTCGTGACCCCACTCGACCCGATGCTTCTCTGGTTCGATTTTATTCATCAAGAGGCGTGATGTAAGCCGTGGTGTCATCCCACTTCAAATCAGATGCCTCCGCAGGGGAAAGATGTAGCAAGTTCGGGTTCGTATTCGAGAGGCGAGTTTGCGGGCGGTGAGACGTCACGAAACGCCTCATTGGACTTCACCTAGAGGAACTGGATTTCGTCAACACAGTCAAGCATCACCATTAGTGCAAACCGCACTTGCATGACAAGCTCTTCAACGTCCAAAGCCACGACTCAGCTAGCCTTGTGCCCCATTGCGTTCGACATTGACAACAAGGATGACGTGGGGAAACCACAGCCAAGTACGGAGTACGGAGTACTATGTAGTTAACTAGTAGTTAGAAGGAACAAATTTTGCCTCTCAGGGGACCCGCGTCGTGACAGGGCTTTGGCAAGGTGTACCCCAGCTCACTGCCGAGCCCAACACCGACAAGTCGCCGAGAATCTGTATGTATCCTTGGCCTTCTTGGTGCGCCACGGCGTGGTCTGATTGCTGTGCCTGATATATCGACACCCAGGTACGGAGTACGGAGTACGCACGATGGGCGTTCGATTGTTTGGCTGTAGCCCTTCTTTCCTCTGGTCTGACCTTGGCAGGTTTGGTGCAACGTAGCAGGCCACACTGGCTACACATGCTTGGAGTCACCAAAAGTGAAGACCCTGATGGCCGGTGAGTTGCTCGTGGATCATGCCGACGCCCTCGACGGCTCAAAGAAGAGGCATACAGCAGAGCTGACTGCGTCCGTCTTGAGAGAATTGACACGTCCACGCGCTCTCCCCCCCGGGGTCTAACAACAACCATTCCATCTGACCCATGCCAGGTTGTCCACGTAAATTGAGAAAGCAAGGGGACTCGCTCAATAATAAGGTTTTCCCGGGCTCCAGGTATTTGTGGCTCCTCCGAGGTCGACCAACACGAGCGGTCCCTGAAGCCCTGAAGCATTGTCACGGTAATGACAAAGACTTCACATGTCAGCTTGGTACACACAATACTTATTTTTCGCAAGTGTTCATGGCGCTGCTGCACATGCGGTGCCTGCGGATTGAGAAAGAGACCTTGAAGAGGGAAGAAACAAGTTGAATCATGCTGAGGTCATCCTCCGGGCTGTCCAGTCCATGCCATGTCAAAGTCTGAAGAAAATGCCCGCTTGCGTTTGATGTTGTGTGTTGCGAGATGATTGGCGGGCGTAGTAAAGCTTCCGTTTCGTATGCAGGGGCGACGCAGAGCTCCTTCCCCCTTTGCGAATCTTATGACAAGGTGTATTTACTTCGCACCGGGGCATAACCATCCCAGTCTACTTCTACTCTGCTCATAGCGAAACGTCGAGTATGCATTGAAGCAACTTGAACCCCAAAGAAAACAAAACCTACCCCAGGATGCACAGAATACGAAGTTGTACTGCGTACGTCGGCCCACGAAAACAAAAATGTCCCCCAACGACACTTGGCGACTGGTGCGGCGGGATGTAGGTGCAGTCTGGTGTTCCTTGGCGCCAGACGTGGCTACAAACTGCATTATTCAAGGTTGTGCCTGCTCCTACGTTATATTACATTTACGTTGCGAATACCACCCGGCCAAAGGCAGCAACGGTTGGTGCCTCTGCGCCATGCCGCGTCGTCTCGAGGCAAGCTTCGTCACTGTACACGGCATAAAAGAGAAGTTGAGGCCCTGTGGAGATGTCATGTCAATTTGTTGCAGACGTAGACGCGCGTCTTGTCCAACGTCGACTGAGGAAGGTCAAACCTCGCCGAGGGTATCCACGACAAACGTTCGTACGATGCTTCACGCAAGACCGGCTTCCAACGGCTTGGCCCGTTGGCAGCATAGTTCCTCTCCTCTTGCACATCGGCCGGCTGGACCTTCTGACTTTAACCAGTGAGTGTACTTTAGGCACACCATGGTCGTCGTTCTGCAACATGGCTGAGTCGCTGGTCTAGCCGTGAGTACACATACTGTGTTCTGGTTGGTAGCAAGCGGAGGCATTTGCACTATTCTGACAACTATAATGCTCATATTCATCATGACATGTGGGGAGCAGCAAGTGATTTCGCTTATTGCAGTTGCGCCAATCGTCTGCTTTAAGCTATTGTCTATGACGGAAGTGTGCGAGGCTTGAATCGCTCGCCTGCTCCCTGATGCGAGACAAGCCGCCACTGATCTCGGCCTTCCGCAGACGGCCTCAACGTTGTGTATAAAGTTTACTTTGAAGGGTACAGGAGGACTAATGGTGGTACTGTCTGTACATGCGAGGCTTCAGTGCCCCCCCCCAAAAAAAAAAAAAAAGTATTCTCAACGGTGCTTGCTATCTCGCATTACACACCCGGCCTTTGCATCCGGCCAGCAGCCGCGTCACACAGGCTGGCTTGGGTACCAGTACGTTAACTCGACCCGGGTCAACCCAAAACACTACAGGCGCCGACAAGCAACGGCCAGGCCCGATTTCGATGTCTGACGGTCAATGGATCGGTGCCCCCAGGCCTCAACATGGAACGTCGAAGACCGTTACCCAAAGGCCAGCCAGGCAACATCTAAATGTCAAGCAGGGGCTCGCTCGGTCCAGGCCAGATAACCCCACCCCCACAAGATTTGGTTGGACAAAACAGGCAGATGATTTGCTTGTGTTGTACAGAAGCACGGGGCCGGGGAGCACTGCACCTCGCCAGCTGCCAGGTGCCGCAAACCCCGGAACTGGAAGCGACATCATTCTGGATGGCCCGAGTTCGAACCCGCCGGGGCCATATCTCATATGGCTCCTGAAATCGGCCGCGCTAAAAGCAAACAGCCATATGGCCGGAGGGTTTTTTTTTTCTATCCTGCTCTGCGGCACTCTCCCTAAAATTACTTCGAAATCTGTAGTCGCAGTTTTAAGACTATTTTCTGATGTCAACCTCCCCCCCCCGCGTGTCCAGCGCCTGGTTCCTCCTGCAGGCCTCCAGTCTTGCTCATGTGCGTAAGGATTATGTGGGCAGTTCTTAACCCCGACGTTCCCACGGACTGAGTTACATGCCCACACCAGACGTTGAAGCGCCAGTTGGCCATTTAAAGTGCCTAGTACCTAATATAACAGCTCCAAGTTGCCTATATTCTAACCAAGATAGTTACCTGGTAGTAGGCAACGACTTATTACGTACGCGAACAAGTGGGTGAGGCGCCAAGATGACCCAAGTACCTGGGTACTTGCTTGTCTGGGATGCACAAGTAGCCGAGCGCCACCAAGATGCAACCGAATCCACTCCACATCTGCCTGACAAACAAAGATTCAAGGTCAACAATACCAATACAATTGACAGGCGGTATACCCCCTCCCGGACTGGAGTCCTGTGCCGGAACCTCGTTGCAACCGGATTGAAGCCTTGACCGGCCGGCCGGCCGGCCCAACGCGCAGAAAAGTGTGTGGGCAAAAATTTTTTTTTTTTTTTTTTTTTTTTGCACTTTGCATCTCTGCTTTGTCCTTCCGTTGGATTCTGTTGCAACACACACGGATCTGACGCCAAAGATTTGTGCAGCAGTGAATCTGTAACCCCATGCAGATGTGCAGCCCCCACCTTCCCAGGCCGGATTTCCCCATGGGTCATTCCCAGTCAGTATTGAAACATTCGAGTTGTCGAGAGTCACAATACCTGTCACAAACCACAGAACCAAGTACATGCCCGCCAATGCCCTGATGGCCCCCTTCGATCCCATCTGCCTGCTCAATCTAAGTGGCCCGGCTTGTCCGTGTTAGCACATTGGTTTCCTGGATGCCCCTGGCCGCTTTGGTAAGCTTCGTTCGTCCTTCTGACAGGCGCGGAGCAGACTTGCTTGGCCAAAGAATTTAAATTGAATTTTTTTTCGTCTCCCCTCTACACCCACCACAACACACACACATGCGCGCGGCATGGCTTCCTTCCACACACACCCTCCCGTGGCTGCCGCTCCCCATTTGTTGCTTGCTGCGAGCGGTGAAGAGACGCCGTCGTGGAGTTCATGCTTCGAGATGGCCTAGTAAAATAAAGTTGACAGGTTGTTATTGAAAAAGGCGAGACAATCAGTTGCCCCATGCTGATGAGGATGCTTGGGTCTTGTTGATGACCAAATTTAGGTAACCAGGGATAGCCACAAGAAAGCGGATGAGCTCCGAATACCCGCCATTGGACGGGAGGGGAGATGGGTGGCTGATATTTCAAAGCCCGGCCGCAGCCCTGCTTTTTGCCTCATTTTTTTTTTTGACTCTTCGCCCCAAGCGCAGCGCGTCGTTCCCGCTGACGTGATCGCTCGTAGTTGAGTACGGAGAAATTTGGGCTGCCCATAAAGGCAATCCCGGCTCAACTAGCCCGCCCTGCCCGCTGCGTCTGATCAATCCAGACCTTTAAAAAGGGAAACGGTCACCAGCGTGGCTGCTAAGCAAGCTCCCTGAATCCGAGGTTGCTGCCGCTCCACTAACTAATGGCGAAATGGGACTTCTATTGACGGGAGGACGGAGTACCCAGCACAAGATGTTCGTAGATGGCAAGTTTGCCGAGAGAGCCACGTTCGGGCAGGGGCCAGGCCAAGTCTCTAGAGGAGCCAGCCAGCCTTGCGGGGTAATAATACTCAAACTCAGGTTCACTGCTGCTGCTGCTGCGCATGTATAGACAGAAGCGAGGACAATATCTCGTTTAGCCGCCTTCATTCCGGAGCCCGTCCCGTCGTGCGCGTGCCCTCCGTTGGTCTGGCCGGAGACTGGAGGTTAGAGACAAAGGAGAAGGTGGGCACAAGAACGGGAGGAACGGACAAACCTTTAGTTGCCGAATAAGAAACAAGGAGGGCCATTCCCAGTGCCGTCTAATTTTGATAGTATCCCGACCCATCAGATTTTCCGAGCGCCGTTTGTCAGGCTGTTACAAAGGCAAATCTATCCATGGGGAGGGGCACACGCTCGGAATCTTGTCCACGCCGTGGTCCCTGTAGTTGATGGCCTCGAGGGGTTTCGGGTGCCAGTGTGCACGTCGTTTGCTAAGAAAGAAAGAAAGAAAGAAAGAAAGGACGTGAGAATGTAACAAAAATGTTTATTGCACGCTGAAAATAAAGACACAAAGAGGGCACCGGGTACATCAAGGCTAGGGTGACGCATTCATACTGGCAGATGGGGGAGGTTTGCCTCGGTTGACCATTGCAGTTGCAGATGGGGGAGGTTTGCCTCGGTTGACCATTGCAGTTGTCTATTTCTCGCTCTGAAATCGTTACATCGAAGTCTCCTTGAGCCGACCAAATGCCGCAATAACTGAGAATAGCGGCCACAATTTTTATATATAACAACGACAACAGCTGAAATGAAAACGATACAAGGTTGATAAAATGAATCAATATGGTTCCGTACGTTTTGCACCTCCTCGATTCCTGTCCCTTGGACATTGCGTTGTTCCCGCTCCATGTCCCCCAGATATGTGCAAATACGAGTCCATATCAATCCAATTATTTTGTTTATATATCAACTTGAAGAATGCCAAGTCCGCCGTGAGAGAAGTGGTGATGTCTATGGTTCCGTCCGTACTATGCAGTTCCTGCCTCCGGAATATAATAACAAACAAGACAAAAAAAAGAAAAAAGCACACCAAATGGCTTCTCAAGTTTATGTATGGGAAATTGTCCCTCGCGAATATAAACCGTTAACGCCTACTCTTTCTATACCTCTATAACCCAAAGTCATCATGTCGTGCAAGTTACGATAACATGGCGTATCCTATACTCGATCCATGAGATCGCCGCCAGCAAGGCTGCCAGTGGCAGAACTTCTACCACTGTTGCTGTATCCATTGTCTGAGAGCAAGTCCTGCACAGCGACCTTGGGAACTTGTGGAACAGGCAGCTTTCGCTGCGCGCCATCAGGGCGGCTAATAATATCCGTCAAAGACATCCCGTTGGTTCGAGGAGCGTTCAACTGAGGTAGGAATTGCGGGGCCTCCAGGTGTGGCTCCATGGGTGCCAAAGCGGGAATTGTGTTGTGTTGAAGCGACAGGTTCCGAATACTAGGCAGCTCGTAGCCCGAGAACGGTCGGAGACGAGGCGAGTGAGCCGGAGTCGCAATGGGCGTGTGGTCCGGAGTAGGTGACAGAGAGTCGTGTGAAAAGGTGGGAGACGACGGTGCCGTTGAGTTGGGAGAGTTGGGTCTTGAGCGTTTGGCATGGCGCATACCGTTGTAGTGATCGTCATGGTCATCGTTCGAGTGAGACCTGGACATGTGGTACGAAGACAAGCCGTTGGGGTGACCACGAGAGCTGTGCATGCCGTGACCATAGTAGTGTCGGGCACCGTGACTGGGAGGAGCGGCCAGAGTCTCACGTTCAACCTGAGTTGCGGCCTTGGCTAGCATTGAAATGTCACCCCCACGGTTATAAGGATGCATAGGCGGCGGGTGAGGATGGTGCGCAAATGAAGCGAAGGAGTGAGGAGGTGATACGTTGGGAGAGACCAGCGTTGAGGTGGGAGCAGAACGAATCGTCTTGGGCGCTGGAGGGGGAGCCATCATGCCCTCGGGGTGCATATGAGGAGGCAAGCCTTGATGATGGTGGTGCTGGTGGTGGTGGTGGTGCGGCTGGTGATGATGCTGACCCTTGTTGCCGCGGCGTGAGTTTGGATTGTTGTGGATTCGTGAGTGACGGGTGAGCTCATCGGAGCGAGAGAACTTTTTGCTGCAACCAGGAAACTGGCACGCATGAGGCTTCTCACCCGTGTGAGTGCGAATATGTCGTGTCTGATGCTCGAGGCGATGGAAGGCCTTGTCACAGAGGGGACATTTGTAAGGACGGGGCAGCTCGTGGGTGGTCTCTGAGGCCTGGGTGCCGGGCAGAGGCCCGTTGGGCTTGATGACGGTGACTGATGCGCTTGCCATTGCGGCGTCAGCCTGTTGAAATCTCGAGATGTTGTGGTCAGCTTGGGCTGATGGGCTCAGCAGGTTGGTGGAGTTGACTGCAGACTGTGACCGTTGCATGTGATCCAGCGCAGTGATGTGGGAAGGAGAAAAGGTGTTAGTCTCAACGTCGAGATATCAACTTGATCAAAGCTTGCAGTGTCCAGCTGTAAAAGAGTGTGGGTGTCGTAAGTCTAGAGATAACTTGAGCCTGGCAGAGGGTCCAAGTCGAGAATACCAAAAGGTGAAAAGGGTCGTTGTGAAGTCGGGTCGAATTTGTCTGGAGTGGGAAGAAACGGGGGAATCTTTTTTCGGAGGAGGGGGACGAGGGGAGCGAACGGCTTTAAAAGGGCGGGTTTGGCCGGAACCACACAGGTGTGAGCATTGGAGTGCGGAGGGTGTACAAGCGCACAAGTATTGACCCTCTCTGGGGACTGGAGAAATCACAATCACGACCTGCTTGACTGCATGCATGTGCTGAGGCAGTTGCGCAGGGCGGTAAAACAGAGGCGCCACTTGGGGGCAGTCGAGGGCAAGTCGAGGGGGGTGTGACGGTCTGGTGTAAGGGCCAGGCACTGAAGCCGCCTCACAAGCAGCCCGCCAGAAACCTTGGAGCCCACTGGAGGCGCTGCTGTGGCCGCATGGAGCAAGTGAGATGCAGCCCAGGTGTCAGGAAGGCAGGTAGTAGATTCGGAGGGACGGGGGGCCGGGCAGTTCGAATGTTCTGAGCGTGCAAATGTTCCGGGGGATACCTGGGGACACCTGGGGGGACTCGCAGGGCGGCGGCGGGGAGGAGGGGGGACTCGAGAACTTGCAATGGGGTCTCCATGTCCATGGGCAACGCACAGGTGCTCTCGGCTGTCCAGCTCTTGTACGGAGTTACGGAGCACCTGCTGGCCACTCGCAGCCGAGTAAGTACCCCGTCGTCTGGGGACTGGTGCTCCCATGTTCGCTGTCCACGGCCGCTGCGCAGAACTTTGGAACACCGTGAGCCACTTCAGCACGAAATACGGAGCACCCAGGTGTCTTGGGACACGCCCCCTGAATCGAGAGCCACCCCTCCAGCGAGGCTGGAGCCTCAGCGATGGACGGACGGACGGGCGATGGAAGTACTGAGGCACCCGAGGTACCTGTGCAGATTCTGTCGCCGTTACTCCGTACTCAGTGGCTTGGCTGGGGCCGGCTGGGGCGGCGACAGGGAACCAGAATTATGCCGATACATACACCCATGGATCCAAGGTCGCCCTCGTTACATCTGGCCCCCCTTCTAAGGCATCTGAAGCGCTGCGCATGGAGTGCGTAGTACCGCCCAGGTGGAAAATATCAAAGGGCCTGACTGCACAAGCTCGAAGGCGAGCGAGTTTCTCAAGGGCCGTGTTGAAGGGCCGTGATGTCTGGTGCACATGTGGAACGGCCTCTGATGGTTGAATGGGTGGGCATCCCGGTAGGCCTTTTTTTTTTTTTTTTTTCCTTCCCCTTCCCCTACACTCATGTTGTCCATTCTGCCTCTCTTCCCCTCTCCACAATGTGGCAGCTACGAGCCACGCGTGGGGCGCAGCATCCGTCGTGTCGAACTTTACTGCACTGATTGGTTCTCATTCCATGACAACTCTTATTCTTTGGCATTGTGTGCCAATCAAGGACGAAAATCGGCCAGCCCAGGGCAACTTTGGAGATGACGACTGGGGACGTGAGACAAGGGGAACCCCCCAAACCCGTCACCAACAAAGCGCAACGACGAATAACGTGGGGAGAGACCGGCTGGCGTACGGAGTAGTGTCGATGGCTGGAAGGTGTCTGAGCCAACAATTGATTATCTTGTCATATCTCAGGCCGGACGGCGACACAAAATCCCCGTGAGCGCAAATCCCGGGCGTCTGTCGGTAGACAGAAAACTAGCCGTCGGCAGTCGTGCCGCCCAAAGCGCCCTCGCCGCCCAGATTGATATCGTGGCCATCCAAGCTCCTCATTTCCTGGGGAGTGATCCGGATGACGAAGATCGTGAGCGTGGTTCGGCTCTACCGCGTCCGCCCGCCCTGGAAGAGTCGTGACTGCTCCTCACTCTCGCTTCTTTGGCCATGCTTTGGGCGGCTGTTTGCACGGCATGCCAATGCCAATGCTCATGTCATACGTCTTCCATGCTCAACTTCACTCGGGAGCTCATCCCTACGGCATGGGGGCGCCGCTGGCATGTAAGGAAGCCGCCGCCTGCACGCCCCAAACTCGGTGGTTGTTGCTGCTGATGGATAAGTGGTTCGATAAAGGTTCGTCTGCTTCCTGTATTGTCTGGCATCTGGGGGATACGGAGCATCGACCACGAACACGTAATTCGAGCGTCGGAGAGCTGCTCGCCTTCAGAGTTCCAACTCAGCTTCCACTGGCCTTCGCTTCGAGCTCCATGCAAATACATGTCGGTACTGCATTCATGGGCAGCAACCTTGAACATGCAGCCAAGCTGCCTCAGAAGACCCGACCTGATCACGCCACGTCTCCGTCCACGAAACGACACTTGTGGGGTGAGCAACCGACCATGGAGAAAGATTGATGATGGGATCATGCTAGGAATGTTTCCCCAGACACTATCCCGAAGGTGTAACCTTGAACAGCCGCTTGCTCTCGAGTGAGTCCTTGCAAACCCCGTCGTGCTAGAGAGAGAGTGTGTGTCCATTGTATTACCCACAGCCCACACAAAAGCCTCGGCGCGTCCACCCCGAGGGTATTGATGGATTCATTGTTGCAATGGCATATCGTACTCCGTACTCTCTCGCTCTGGTGGGCATAGACGCAGGGGCTATCAGACTCGACGACTTTGGTTCACGACCATGTCGCCCTTGCCCACCCCCTGATGATTTGATATAGTGCCCTCGCGTCGCAATGGGATGTGATTGGACGGACTGGACGGACTGGACGGCGACATACATGGCGAAACGAAACGAAACGAGTCCGAATCGCCTGAAGTGGCACATCTCTGGCTACAATTTGGTAGCTTTAGCCGACGGGTTCAACTTCGCGTGTCGCCCGCTCGCTTCTACCTGTCCTACCGAAAAGGCTACCTTTGGGCTGCTCGCTAATGCTTGCCAGCTTGTGACGACGAACAATTCACTGTCTAATTTCGAGGTCGCTCGTCTGCTATCCTGATGCCGCTACCAAAAGCCATCCTCCAAGTCTGTCAATTCTGCTCCGGTTACGGAGTACTCAATCAAAAGCTTGCCACGGACGCGGGGCAGAGGGCTGCCTATCCAGTAAGTTACTGACTTGCATCATTTACCCGGCATTGCATCAATCATAGTCAGGGTTGATGTTCGTCATGTCTCGGCTTATAGCCCCAGCCGCCAGATGGGATGCCTCCCCGGGTGTCTGCTTCCCCTTCTGCCGGCGCCTCCCTCGCTCCGTACGGAGTACTTTCTTTTCCTATTCTTTTTGCTTCTGTCTCCTTCTTCCCCCAATGTTCTTACAGACATGTCTGAGTTGGCGGCAGCCAGCGTAGCTCCCGTGGCAAGATAATCCCCAATGGAGCTGTTCGGGTGCAGGCTATCAATCGCACCGCACCTTGACACCTCGCTCGTGTTGGCGAAGTCATAGCGCTTATCAGCCTGGCTCTTGGGAACCTGGGGGGTTTGACAAAGGCCGTGAGCCAGCACACCATCTGGTGTTGTTGACACCCAACCCCTGACTGAGCTCAAAGCTGTCTGTGAAAGTTTGGACACGAAACTTGTCTCGTTGCCACGACATCTCTGATCTATAATACCCCATTCCATGTATTCCCCAGGTTTGCCACACCTTCGAATGTGGTTTGTACTCATGCCGTGTTCTAATATGCCAGCTCAGGAAGGAGACCCGTTTCTTGCTCGATAGCCAGCCCATCGAGGTGCCAGCCATGATTAGTTATCCCTGGTCTGTCATGATTTGGTTACTGCTCCGTATCCTGATATGGCGTTGTCGTCCATCAAATAGGTAGCTCAATGAGGAGGTGGTTCAACCCCATTCGCTTCGCAAGCAACAACCTTTGCATCCATCTTTTTTTTTCTTGCGCCCACTGTTTGACAAGCTGGATGGGGATGTGGACAACCTCTTAACTATGGGCGGAGCTACTTTGTCGAGGAGGCATGACTGTTTAAATTGAATGCTTTCGTCCGGCTTGGCTCCATCAGGCAATTCCGCAGGCTTGGAACCTGTTATGTCCTCGACATCGAATATTCGTCCTTGTTAACTTATCAGTTGACGAGACTGCAACGTAGATATCGCATCGACAACACAAAATTACAATACAACGTCCACGGTCAATGGACGCAACGCTGAGTCGCGCCATCATTGCGCAATGCCCACCGACTTGGACTTCTACTCTGGCATCCGTATGACCAGGGTATCTTCACTCCCAAGCCGGCTCGGATCTTCGGTCCATACAGGTTCCTAGGCAACCAAATAACACCCTCGGCGAGTCTTGTACTTCTTCTTCTTCAACAAGCTGCTGCACGGTTTAGTCCGACTATCATGGCCCGCTCTCGCGATATGATCCAAGGGCGTCCACCGGATTTAGCACGGAAACCCAACCCAAGTCTTCATCCAGTATAGAGATGCAGTCGCAGTGAGCCGCTTCCGAATGCGGACAATACTATCCTTCGCCCTGAAGCACATGTCCAATAGCGGACTTCTTACGTACACCAGATAACTACTTATTGTGAGTGTGTCCTAATCCGGTGGCTGTATGGCGTGCACCACAGCCAAAATATCACACAAGTCCATTGGTCTTGACTTCTTGACAATGCTCTGGCGCAAAATGTCGCGAGCCCCCGCTCGTAGGGACAAAACGAAGCAACCATCTCTTCACACTCTCCCATCTTGGGTTCCCAGCTACTCCGTACTCCGTACTTCCAGGCTGTAACGAACCGCATCCTTCTTCTAGGCGGAAAGGCCCACGATATCTTTCATCTCCACAATGGCTTCGTCTCTTGGCCTTCTTCACGTGTCAAGGCACCAACGAACTCACAAGCTTGATAACAGCGTTCCCTGCGCTCACTGCTCAGTCTTCACCTTCACTCACGAGCTGCTTCGGACCAGAGGCCTGTGGCTGTCCCTTCTTCAAAGAGTCCACCCATTCGCAAGGGCTAATCTCGCACGTGTCCGTGTCCTCTCACTTGATGGCGGGATAAGGGTCTCAAGGGCCTCTTATCACGGAGTAGTTTCTGCTCTGTGTCTTGGTTCGTCCAAGACCCAACAACGCGCGGAGATCCGCTCAATGTCCGACCCCCGACTCCGGTCGTGGCTAACTTTCTTCTTCAATAACCGAGATGTCGCCTCGGCATCGCCGTCTCCGCTGACCCGTCTCCGCGACTCTTGAACGGCCCGCCGGGGATATCGATGTCATTGACGTCCACTTCTAAGTTCCCCATGGGCTTGGGCTTGCCATCACGGGCTCATGAACAGCCAGCGCCATGTTTCATTCTGGCACCCAGGACGATCATGCCGAAGCTCCCAACCCCCGGCTGTCCTTTCTGTGCCTAGCCCTGGTATCAGACCAAAAGCCACTTGATTGATAACAGATCTCCCCATGGCTGATGTATTTTGCCCGAATTGCCGTATCTATGTACGGAGTAGCTGCAAGCTTGACAGCCACACTCCAGATCAGCTTGCATCCATTCTTCTTTTTCCCCCGTCTCTCTCCAGTCCCCTTTGCCACACGCCCTTGCGGATATGTAGCACACAGATGCGCCTGGACCTGCAGGTACCATTCATTCAACCTTGGGCTGGGAAAAAGAAGAAAGAGAGCCTCAACATGCCCTGGCTGCCTGCTCCGGAAGCGGGTGTGCTTCGTCACTGTGGTCCAAATATAGATGGGTACTCCGTACACGGGGCTACTCTCCATGCCCGTTGACGACTTTCTGTTGTGCTCAGCTCCGATAGCTATGCCCAAGTCGCTGCTGATGGTGTCGTGTCAATGCCAAAGGCTGTCGCTTTCATTGCAGTAGCACTGCCATTTGTTACATGACGACTTTTCACACGAGTTTGAGAGTTGTGGAGGTATTCTGCGAGGACTAGCCTTGTTTGCAAGCCCGTCCCGCGACGTTACATGGCCTGACGACGGTATTGGCAGCGAGTCATTGTACTCTGTATTCCGTAGGAAATCTCAAATCAAACCTTGGTTGCTTTGAACGCCCGAGCTGCAGGAAACGGCCAGACGCTCAAGGTCGCCGCCATACGTCTACAGAACTAGAACCTAGGAACATTTGCTCCGTGTAACCTGAAAACTCTCTTCTCTCGCCCGGCCCGACCATCTGTCAAGCTGTCAGACGACGAAGCTCTCTCTCTGGCTTGGTAGTAGCGGAATACCAAGTAGCGGAATACCATCCCGGACAGTCGGCGCTACTCAGCCCGCCTGCTTCCATGTCCCGCATTGGAGTTGTGGTTGAGCAGAGTTGAGATTGAGAGGCTTCTCATGCCCTGCACTACTAAGGCCGCTTGATGTCCGAGGTTGCAACTGAGACGAGACAGCTCGTGAATTTGTCCGGCCATCTCAGGGCGGCGGGCGTTCCAGCCATGGAACAGATGCGACTGGACTGGCACGCGAACCATTGCGAGACTCGCTACGCACCTCGGTTACGCACCCCATATGTACAGAGAGGGTTCAGGGCTAAACGCGCTTTGAGGAGATGCCCGACCTTATCGCTCGTCAACTGTCAAGAACTAGTTATCACCCAAGCAGGCACATGCACCAAGGTGGCCCAAACTCTGGAGGCGTGCGGGGAGGAGGATGGGGGAGGAAACAATGTCCCCTAAAAAAATAGAAAATGAGGCCTCCGCCGAGGGTCGTTTCGCTCATACCAGCCTGGCTGGTACTTGATCCAAGTGGCATTGTTCGACAAGAACAGCCGCGAAGGCGATGCTGCGATAGCAGTACGCGCATTGTAATTTCTATGTGGATGGTGACTAGGCCTTGAGACGATGGACGGACGAAGAAAATGGCCAAATTAAGCAGCTTTCCTGGCGAGTAAACATAGTATCACGTGATATCGCGACCCAACTTGACCTTAGCCTTCGCGATGTACCACGAGTTGCTTCATCATCGGGTCATCACGAAGCCTTGCCTGTGTGTCAACCCATGGGTTCGGGAAATGGACTATCATTCCATCCATGGACATGATATATCTAGTTTTGATATATCCGGAGCTCGTAAGCTTGTTCGAATTTCGCTTCTCAATTTCTGTTAACCGTGTCCACAGATCGGCTTCCGACAGTTCAGGCCTCACAGGCCTTGAACGAACTCCAGGATGACAGCGACCTATATTTGTCCACAGGTCTGAAGGAGCTAGATCATGCTCTTCTGCCATCCTCGTCGACGGCATCTCAGAGTTCGACCCCCATTGGCGGTATCAGGAGGGGTCAAGTAACTGAGGTTTGGGGTCCGCCTGGGACAGGCAAAACCGCAGTTTCGTAAAGCTCACCTCAACAGACCCAGTTACTTCGTAATGTCATCAGGATTATTTCTAATCGAGAGTGCAGAATACAATTGGCTGTGAATTGTATCCGTAACAGGAAAGATGTTGTTTGGGTTGGTAAGATTAATACAACTATCCAACGGCCATCGATCCCTCTGACGTTTCCAGATTGTTTCCGAGATTTGCAAGTTTCTCGGTTGAAAGGTGTATTGGAATCTACCGAAAATGCAGCTCTCGATGACGCGACGGAAACTGGACGAACCTCTGCCAACCAGGGCAAGTTTGTGCATGTTTCATGCTTGACTCTACCGCATCTCATGGCCTTGGTGTCAAGGCCGAACGCAAAGGCTATAGCAGATAGGGTCGCCCTCATGGTCATAAGTAACCTTTCTGCTTTGATAAACTCTTCATTGCCGAAAAGTATCGATGGAAAAATAGGTCCTTCGGGCAACAAACGTATGTGCAAACTTCTGCACCCATTTTCGGGACAGTTCTTGACGAAGAGATACGCGTAGGCCCAACAGCTTCAACGAAGCGACTTCAAGGCTTACAATTCATCATCCATGCCCTTCAGAAACTGGCAGCAACTAAGAAATGCGCCGTTGTCGTCTCCTCTCAGTGCGGAACCAGGATGCAATCAGAACACGGCGCTACCCTCGTGCCAGCAGTTCATGCCTCCGTTTGGGAACAAGGCATATCAACTCGAATAGTCATGTTTCGGGATTGGGCATGGAAAGACGGTAAGCTTACTAGCATTTTCATGGCTGGGCTGCAGAAACTAGATGGCAAGTCTGGCTGCGACGCCATCGAGCGAGTTGCGCCCTTCAGCATTACAAGGGTACGTCAAATCCATCTGTTGCATATCACCAAGTTTGAGACGCTGCAGAGCATATTTGTCACTAACGTTTAATGGTATAACAGACTGGTGTTGCAAGAGTGGAATGTGATGCCTCCAACGCCCCCGTGGAGCCTGCTGACGTGGTTCAACCGAAGAGAAAGCTGGATCAGGTCGACTTGGAAGTCCCAGACAGCCAAGATGACGAAGACTATGGCTGGGCAGACGATGATGAGGCAGCCCTGCCGGCGCCTCCACCACAGTGGCAAGGGAGCGAAGACGTACTGCTGGGACAGGAACTTGGCCGAAGCGACGATAGTAGAGACGAGGATGACGATGACTGTGACGGCAGCCACACGCAGTCCTCTGAGGCCGCTTGTTAGAGACCGGTGAAGCACCGAATAATACCGGGGCAAAAAATAGCATTAACTGGGACTGCTCCACGGAACCTCAAATTCTGCAACCTCCGCCGGTGACAGTGAGGAGTCGATTTCCAGCCCTAGCAAATATCGCTCGCGGGCACAGACAGGACAAGGGGTAGGTAGAAAGGGTCAGCTGCCATGATTCAAGAACCCTCTCGATTCTCGGCTTGACTGGTTTCTCTAGACTTGGTTCACGATCGGACAATTCCGGTGCCAGCCCCAATTGGCTAGCTTCGTTGGCTCTGCTTGTCGTCATCAGTAACCCGGCTCTCGGAATGCTTCTGGAAGGCCTCCAGATTTCTCCTCCCAATGGCATCATCAACAACTTTGGCTTAGCGGTGCCCGGCAAAGAAACCGCAGGGGGTGGCTGGACAGGCAACATGTTTACATGTTGGCTTGACTTGGTTAACACACACAACGCAACACGATACGTACGTCGTTGAACACTGAGGAACAGAGAAACTGGCTCGCTTGCCCCACAATCTGGAGTTGTACCTGTGGAGAAGGAGGTACTTTGGTCCATGATATTTTTGAATTTTTTTTTCGCGTCGTCCTTGATCTGCTCCACGTTTTCTTAACGACACACCTCATTCATCAGACCAGCCTTGAAAACATGTGAACCGGGGGAGGGGTAGTAGTTAAGTAATCAACAGCTTTTAGAGGGGCTCTCTGGGGCCGCAGATAACCAAAACAGGCCAAGGTAACAAGAAGTGCGCCAAAAGGCCTTCATTGCCGATCGGGAATGGCCTGGGTCCGACCGACATACTTGATAGCACATTCTGTTCCCGGTAGAGACGTCTGCTTGCGCATATTTGGCTGTGGTCGAACGAACAGCAGCCTAATCGTGACTGCCGACACGAACCATTCAAGTTAAGGAGGCCGGCCGCCTTAGGGTTAGCACAAGTCGTGGGTTGGGTATTACCATCTTGCTCCCATCTACAGCAACACTGACGATACTTTGATGCACGGTTGAGTTACGAACGGCAACAAGACATGGGGAGTCTTGGACCTTGGTGACATTGCATGACTTGATATGCTGATCACTGGTCTCTTGCCGCCATGGACGTGCGATCACGAAAGGCCGACGAATGCACTACCAACCGCATAGGCTGTTATCATGATCGCAGAGGTTATTATCATGGGCGTGCACTAGTGAGTGCCCCTGGAATCTGGGGATGGGAGCAAACCACAGCTGATACTTGATAATAGTATTGCACTTCAATGACCAGTCGACTCAAGACAGAAGCAAGCACACGTCCAAACCAGTAACTAATGCCTAGGGGTGCGTAAAACGTCCTGAAACGTCCGGTTCCAGGTCTCATTCGGCCCGCCTCTGATCTTGGGGTTGTTAGCAAGGCATCAATATTTTTATCGGACAAGCCTCTGCAAACGCTTAGGGAGTACTCCGTACATCTGTCCTCTTGAATTCGCGGCATGAAGCATTATCTCCACATGCCAACAACTTAAACCAGGGGGGGAATTAGCCTGGCACAGCTTTGCAACCCCAGCCGGGAACAAGGAAAGATACGGAGTACTCCATACTCCGTACTGTTACGATCAATTCATCGACTTTGGTTGGGTGTAACAACGCAAAAGAACAGGGTTACGGGTGTTGCCTTGCAGTCGGAAACGCACCTCTCGCATCCGGGAAAGGTTGTTTGAGTGGCAGCAGTTGGTGATGGATGGTATGGAACCGGGGGTTCATGACTTGGCCATCAGTCGATTGGTACGGAGTGCGATGCGATGCCTGTCTATTTTGAACTTTATGCTCTAGTCGGCTGACTCACGACCCGATTCTCCGTACATCAGGCCTTTAGATGAACCATCATGCCATGCATGGGGCTTTCTCTCCCTGCGCCGGTCGCCGATGCCACTTTTACCCCAAATGTTTGGGTGATTTCGCACAACAGATTTGGCGATGCAAACTAGACCAAACAATAGACATTCGAATACCACGTTGTGCAGATGTCACCTCACTAAACCTTCTGCTTTCCGGACGGCGCACGCATGGCCCGCTGATCGTTGCCTGAATGGTATGACAAATTCGGTCAACGGGAGCTTCACACGGTAGTTATTCGGTAGGGAGGTTCCGAGAAATGAGGTTACCCCGTGTTCCCGACCGACACACCAAGTAAGACAATTACACTGATGTGCTCTGTTTGCGGACGACATCACAATAGCATAACACAGCTGGGAGTTGTCGTCGGATTGGTTTTGTTTGTCTGCATTTCTGGACGCGCATGTGGTGTGACAATCCCAAAGGTGGCGGCGAGTTGATAAGCTGTAGTAGCATGCTGCATGAGGAGCTACGATGAAGCTTGCCTGCATGTACTCCGTATTGTTTTGGACAACAAACGTACGCCCAGTTGACAAGTTCACATGCGTCTTCAAACAAGGGATGTTGTACATGGATAATGTCCCGTCGCCCGAAGACCACCTCTGTTTGTTTCTCGTGGTTTGAGACTGATCTCGCGCCATCATTCGACTTTTATCATCAATGCGAGCAGAACAGCTGACGCCGGCCATATGCGCCCAAGCTCATATCGCTATCGACTTGTTCGCATGTGAAGAAACTGTGCCCACATAAACTGCTCCGACTAGATGAACCTTAAGCCACCACGAATTCTGCGGCGCGTCTTATCAAAGCTTGGTCCCCTTGCCGATTGCCATGTGAAATTCCAAAGCGAAAGCTGCGATGGATGGCTTATCTCTCGCCTCTCCTAGGTCTGTCTCGGCGCCACCGGAATGTATCAGCGAGATACGGAGGCTAAGTCCGTCGCAAGACGATGGCTCGGGGCCATTTAGAAGATGTGGCTTGTCGGATTGTGTGCTTGAGATTGGTCATTGTGCTCATTTCTGGGGTGTTGTTGCCGGGAACCATTGGAGACTCTGGGCTGCCGCTTGAAATAGCCATGAATTTCGAGATAGGCTGAACGTGCCATGGCAAAGGGGGTACTCATCGGACGCGCATGGCATAAGTCAGCGACTGGTTCCGAATGCAAGGGGAGCATGCGATGCTGTAGATTGAGCCCTAGATCGTTTTGGCGGCGAAATGGCTGCAGGAGGCCGGTTGTTTTGTTGCCAATCGATGTTGAATAGACCTGTTATTCTACCGCCACGTTAAGAACAGGGAGAGAGTCATTACTACTCGAGTCGCTCACGTCGTCGTACGAGAGACATATCAGTCGTGAAAACGCAAGCGAAGAGGCAAATGTCGTTAGGGAGTGTATCCCGAGTCTCCCAAAAAAGGGAGGCTCTCATCCCTTTATGGGTTTATCATCCGGGTCTATGGATTTGTCACCCCGTTTTGTGCCTTCAGCTTCCCTTTACGATGGCCTTGGCATGGAGCTGTGAATTGGGAGTGCTCGGGGAATACGCAATGCCTGTCCACGTGTACTGAGGCGTGCGCCTTGGTGAGGGCACCGTGGTGTCCTCGCTGGTTGCGTGTCGTATTCTTGCCATGGTTCGAATTAGTTGCTCGTGTTATATCTTGGGAGGCTGTCTGGTTACCACTATTTTGTATATATGTTTCGACAAGGTCGATGCAAGATTTTCACAGTTGATAGGAATGTGAAGTAGAGTTTGCTGTCTTTCCGCGCAGGTGGAAAGTTTATATTCTGCGGGACCCAGACGTCGAGTAGTGTGTAGGGTAGGCTTATCCCTGCCAGGGCTTTTCGCACAACCAACGAGACAAGCAAGGTTGATAGGTGATGATTGCCGGGGAAGTAGGTGGTGAGATAAAGATTTGGCACTTTTCCTTCCTTCGTGCATTGCATCAAAGTTTGGTTTCGTATGTTCAGTTTCTCCGAAATAATCATGCTGTCTCTGTGTCAGTAGCACTGGGTCATTTTGAATCGCCCTGTCCTCTACTGATTGACATTTTTGACCATCTGCGAGATTTCCATCAAATGAATTGACAAACGGTTCAATTAAAAATCACATGAGACGGGTGAATGATTCACACAAAACGCTTTTGTTTATGCGACGACTTAGTCGTGAATGAACATCTGCACACATCGCTGAAAGCGGTGCATGACGTAATCAGCAATTGACCAATCACAAACCATCAATCTCAAACCGCCAACTTCTTCAAACCTATTGATGGTTCCGACATCATCCCATCGTGCTTCATATTTTTCACGCATGGCCCGCTTGGAATCAGCAGAAGTGAATCCCTCACTTCAGTATATTTATATGCGGTCAAGGTTTTTTTGCTGCTATTTGAGTAATGAAAAGCGGGCTGACTGCATTGCGGCAGCGTGGTGAGTAACCCGTCGCGATCGGAATAATTTCGATAGTGACGGGCTTGTACGGTACGTGACCAATTCCTCGCGCCACTGGCTCGCCGGAGGGCTCAAGAATCGAATCGTCTTTACCCCCATGTGTACTCGAGGCGTCCTGCACAATGCGGCCTCCGAGTCTTCTGTATAGACAGTGCTGGATCGACGCGGCCCTGCCTTTCACCCTCGTCGTCCCCCAACCTGTAGCTCTCTTGTTCTGTTCTGTCTATTTATAAAGCTCATCTCTCTCGACACATCGCTGCCTTATTTTCTTGAATACTGATACAAATATCATACAAGACTCATAATGTCTATTGAAACGAAGGCAAGCGGCGCTGCTGCTGCGGCGGACAAAGCAGAACAGCCAAGGTTCTCATGGCTGTAAGCAGAATCCGACACCGGCAACCCCATGGGACCAAACTAACTATTGCACTAGAAGACCACACCCTATATTCGTGATTATACTGGTCGGCCCCGATGAGCAGCCGTTTGGCATACAGAAAGACTTTCTTTGCTACAGATCTGCCTTCTATCAGACGTTTTTTGCTGAGAACCAGACCGAAGATACGGTAGAGCATGTAGTCAAACTTCCAGACACAACGCCTGAGATATATGGGTTGACGCAAAACTTCCTCTTCACTGGTAAGGTCATGTCAGATGAAGAAGGAGTCCCACCGTACGACTCGCTAATCGGTCTCTGGAACCTGGGTCACAAACTTGGCATTGATGGCCTTTGTGATAAAACGCTGGAAGCTATGACGGAGTGCCGAAGGTTGACAGAAAGAATTCCCGCGGCGCCGCTACTGGTACAGGTGTGGAGGGAGACACCCGAGGGATCGTCTATACGGATGCTGCTCCTATCCTGGGCAGCCGAGTACATGAGATTGTCCGATTCGAGGGCCGAGTTTGCAAAGTCCTTGCCGCAGGAGGTACTTAGTGAGCTCGTTGTAGCCATGAGCTCCTTTGAGCTGGCCACGCCAGCACAAGCGGCGTCAGCGTCCCCCGTTGTCTCAGCACCGGAGCTGCCCAAGAAGAACGTCCACTACCTGGAGGACCAGAGCGAAGAAGATGTGAACAACACGAGGAAGAACCGCCGTACGAGCGGCCCGCCCGCCGTCGTAGTAAAGACAGATCAGTCAGCCGGGCGCAAAGGATCTCGCACGCCCCTGCCTAAACCACAGAAGCGGAGATCAAGCGCGGCATACGTCGACAGCCTCAACTTCTCTACGAGTCAGAAACTCGAGTTCTGCGCCGACTTACTAACCAGGATGCTCTCAGGACCAGGTGAGAACGTGCCTATCCCGCATGGCGTGCAACAATTACAGATACGTGTTAACACGAGCGCGCAGGCTTCTGGACACGACTGGTCGGTCCGTTTCGAGACCCCGTCGAGCCGGCAGAAGACGGTGTCCCGGATTACCTGGACAAGGTCAAGCGGCCCATGGATCTCACAACCATCAAGTCCAAGATGGACCGGCACGAATACGCAAGCGACGAGGACTTCGTCGTCGACATGCGGCAGATCTTTCAAAACTGCTACACGTACTGGAAAAAAGGGGACCCAATGTGGCTAGCTGCCGAAAAGCTGCAAAAGACATTCGAAGACAAGTTTTCGCACATGAACAAATGGATCTCCAAGATGGGCGGCGAAGAAGGCGAATGATCGAGCGCCGAGTTCTTGCTCAGCAGCACAGAGTCAGTATGAATATATATGTATATTATCAACGGAGAAGCTCACTCGAGCTGGGCGAGGTTGGTTTCTCACAGCGAGCATGCAGGAGCACCAAGTATTGGTACATATTGACGGTTGTCGAAGGGCAGGGTTGTTGGGAGGATGGAAGCTGTATCATTGATGTCACCACAACCGCATGTGTATCACAGCTAATTTTGTCGTCTTGTTGCCTGGTCTATTTCGGTTGTCACCCTTGGGCATTTTGGCGGAACGCTTGGATGAACGCCTCATGACGCAATTTGCAGCAGCGGACTGTACGACAACGAGGCGCTTCGACTTGCTTGGCGAGATGGGGGATGTTACTGAGCAAGTCCGTCGAAACTAGACGACATGATACGAAGGGCGGCACTCCGAGGGCAAAATGGCCAGGCGGATAATCGCATCACGACTTCCATCCACGTGGGCGCAGCAGCGTTCGCAAGGGGGTTTGCAAAGGAAGGGAAATTACTGGTTCAATGCACATGGTCCAAATCTAGACAATGAATCCAAGTTCTGTTGTTGGGGGGGAAGGGAGGTAGCGATAGCGTCTGCGCAACTCGATGACGACGTGATTTCAGGGAGTTTCAAGACAAATACTCGTGTTGATGCAGCCAAGCGTCCACATGCTTCACGAGGGAGCACTCACCAATGACAAGGCAATATGGGACGCCTTTGCGCACTATATCTGCGATGGTCCCGTCTGCACACCGCATTTTTGCATCTGTACGGAGTACGGAGTAGTTACTGCTTGCTTCATGATCGCACAGTTGGCTCCCTTCCATTCGAGGGCAGCAAAAATCGTGAAGTCACTGCAATTGTCAGCACCCGTCTCCTTACTGATGTTTTTTTTTTTGGCCGTTTTGTCTCCCTTCATTTCTAGTGCCGTAGCGTAGTTACTTTCGGTAGTTCCTTTCTTAAGCTAAGTGATAATCGACAAGGTATGGAGATTCGGAGTATTAAGGTGAGACGTTGTAAGACAATAATAACTATATCTGGAACGCAGTTGGCAGATACGAACCGGCTGTTCATCATGCCAATGACAACGGAAGCGCGGACTGGATGAGCCTCGCTTAGCTATTGGAGATAGATTTCTCTGGGCTCAGGCTCCCAGGCGCAAGATGTCTGCTCGGCGGTTTGTTAAGTGCGGACTGCTTCTCTTGAATTGACGGGTTGTGTGATGGGGTTTCAGGCCAGGGTCGACCTCTTCGCGAAGTGTACACGGAGTACGAGATGCAAAGCAATACCGCCCCTCGAACAAGTCCATCCAGGAACTAACGTTACGATGTGATGACCAATACGGAGTAGTTACATGGCCCGGCTAGACCCCTGATGTTGGCGTTGGTCGCTCCAGCAGCAATGCATTGGGTTTATTCTGGTCACAAGTTGCATGCCAAAGAAACCTGTCAATGAGTTGGCAGACAAGGCCGCTCGATACGTGTCAAACAAAGCGGCTGTACAAAGAACTGAAAATCTCTCGGTCTTGCTCCCCGTCTGCTTTCTGCCTTGTTAAATATGGAGTACGCCGATTGGATGTCGAGAACTGCCTACGAATTCTATGAGAACTGGCTAGCTACTTGACGAAACAAGCTTCTTGGGAAAAACAGCTCAATAACGGTGTGCATGCATGTCTGGACCTTGGACGGTTGGATAGGAGAGAACGGATGTGATTGAAATAACTTACCCACCAGACAAGCTTGGTCTTCAGTTGGCGCCCAAAAAGCGATCCATGCATGACTGGACCAACCTGTTGGCTACCAAGTTGGGCTGCTAGCAGAGAAATGGTTGGTTCTGATAAGCTCTTGCATGTGCCGTGTTGGCGACGGGCGCCTTTCCCCGAGCAAATTTGTGTGTTCAGTCTGCCCCAGCTTTAACCGAAGAGAACAGGCTGTTGGTGGGTGGCTGCGTAGTTGTAACTAATAAGTGGTGCGAGTACGGAATTGTTCGGTCTGGAGACGAGATGAGTCATCTCTTGACCGAGCCTGACGGAGCAGGAAAAATACAAGATGTGATGCTGTCATGAGGGTTCCACTGGCAAGAAAAGTGGACGACAAGTGGAGGACGGGTGAGCGCATTGCACTTTCCGAGTTCAGTCTCTATCTAACCTAGTAGTTATAACTATCTAAATTTCGCATCAATCCCTGAACATCCATGCACGTGACTTCTTTTTTTTTGTATAGTCCGTACTTCGTACTCCGTACGGAGTAACTGGATCGCACTTCAAGCTGATGGTAAGGACGAAAACATTCGCGGGTCAGCGCACTTGCGAGATTATCTCGGAAACCTTGGTTCCGGCTGAATGCCGAACGCCAAACGTCAAACGTTGATTCGCGGATGCAGCACGGAGTAGGGAGTATCAGTACGTGCTCGTGAAGCAGGAAAAACCTGTCCTCCAAAATAGTTACAGCTGGGAAGCTCTGGAAGTCATTGCTTCCTGGATAAACCACGCAACGCCAGCGTTTGAGTGGTGGATGATGGGTCAAATCGCCAGCACAGTTGGCCGAAGAGCCTATCAAGTTCCAGTTTGACCGTTTTAGAAGTGCAAAGCCGTGACTTCTGAAGCACCCCATGTCGCAAGGACTGGCTGGTGGTTTGCCCGTGAGCCCAGAAAGCCATGCAGGCACCCCACATAGCCAAGGGGTACCTCATCTAGCGCGGCCGAACAGGGCAGCGAGGGGACACTGCGACGCGGTTTAATTGGTTGCACGGCAGGATCTTTTGACGCTTGTACCTGATTTCCATGGTGGATCGACACCCCCGCCAGGCTCCAGATGCGCATGTTTGACTAAGACACCAAACACCAAACGCCAAACGCCAAACGCCAAACGCCAAACGCGGAGCGTAGAGCGTAGAGCGTAGAGCGTAGAGCATAGAGCGCATAACGTACGAGAAGCGCAGGCCGTCAGTTGAGCCGGGATTGGGCTCGAGAGAAAGACTGAGTGAGTAAGTAGTTATGCGCCCCCAGTCGTTCTCGACGGGTGTGGAAACCACCCCATGCTGCTGGCCTCTGGGAAGCACCAAGGCGCCAGTTCGAGTTGGTGCAGCCCTGGGAAATTAAAAGGAGTTGAGCCCTGTCGCCCGCCGTTCCCTCGCCCCCAAACCCCAAACCCACAACGAAGCCTTGTCTTCCTCTTCGTCTTCGTTCTTCTCCTTCGACCCTCCACCATCGTCAACTGCATCTACAATTCTAACTTCGTCCTTGGACTCTACGGTTCCAGGCCACGGGCTCTGTGCCTTTACTTGACATCTTTCCAGAGTACTTTTGACTCTGTGCCGCTCTTTCAGCAAGTAAACATAACCACTCGCGTCCGCACCACGCTCATTCCAAACACAAACCCCTACACCTCACCGTCGATAAAACCAATCACTTGGACACCCATAGTTTTTTTTTTTTTTTTCCTTCCGCATCAGTCAAGATGCTTTTCCAGACTGTTGCCTCTGTTGCCCTTTTGGCCACTGGCGCCGCCGCCGCCGCCTCCGAAGCCCGACAGCCATACCGCCTTGCTGTTATGGCACTTCCCAGTCAAAGTCTCATGCGCCGTGATACCGGCGGTTACCAGCCCGACCAGAAGCATTGCAAGGCGGGAAACACATGCGCCGAGGCCTGCGGTGCTGAGTACTCTCAATGTCCCGGTGGAAAACCCGACGTTGCCCATTGCTTCAAGCCTAGCGCTGGCGAGTCGTGCTGTACCGACAATTCTGGCAGTAAGTGTGAATGCTCTCCGTCAATCTCCGCCACTCTGCTAACGAATGGATGTGCAAAGACTCTTGTGAGGCTGGCTTCTACTGCACGCACGACAGCAAGGCTCAGACCTGGTGCTGTCCTAACAGCATGGATTTGACGGCTTGCGCCGCCGCCTATACTGTCACGGGTCTCGTCGCTGCTACCTCTAAGCCTCCTCCTCCAAGCACCTCGCAAACCCCTACAATTACTTCGGTTCCTGAAACTACCACGACCAGCACCAGTAGTAGTAGTAGCAGCAGCAGCAGCATTATCACCTCCGCCATTCCACCCATCGTGACCTCGACCATTGACAGGAACATCACCATCTGCGTTGCCAGCTGCGGTAACTCGACTGCCTCGACTGCCATGAACAGCACCACCGCCACTCGTGTTTCTACGCAGCCTTCAATGGGCCTTCCTTCAGTCAGTGGCGTTTCGACTCCGGCTCCCACCAACGTCAGTGCTGCTGCCGCTTCTGGTGTCAGCGCGTTGCTACTCGTTGCTGCCGCCGCCGTCGCCCTCCTGTAAATCTGATGCGAGAAAGCATCAATGGAGTGCTGGCGAGCGACTGTACAAGACGAGTAGAACAAGAAGCTTTCTACGAGTGGAGGCGTTGAGTAACCAGGATACAATCTTGAACCAGGGAACACCAGCGGCAAATTACATACTAAATCGCAACCACGAGTTTACGAGCTTTTGACGAAAGCGATGGAAAAGGTGGTGCTCCTTTTCGCATACATTTGTGACCATTTGGGAGGTCAAGCAATTTGCTTTTTGCATGCGGAAGCCGTGTGTGCAACTTTTTTCCGAGTTGCTTGCAACCAAAGACCTGCAGTTTTTTGCGTCTTCCATTTTGGAATTTACTACTTTTCTGCTGTTTAGATATTTTGCGATGATTCCCCTTCGACAGGCGGCTCTGGTGTAGAGTCACGCCCGGTTGGTGTTGATTTTTTATCTTTGATTTGCCCATAAGGGAGTCGATTTGGAGTGGTTTCTTGCGGGAAAAGACGAATGGTGTTTGGAACACGTACATTTGTATCACCATTACTTCTATTTGCTTGAGATTCAGAGCGACAGCCTCCCTTGTCTGCAGCAAGCTTGATGGGGCAGGTTTGACGCATGTATGTTTTCTATTTACTGGCCTTGTGAACAAATAGCAACTTGGTATTCGCACGCATCATGCCCGCTTCTGTTCCTCCCGGTCACTTGCATGTGTCTTGGGTGTCAGTGGTACCGTTGATGTTTGTTTACTTGTTGACCGAAATGGCCAACTTTTGGCGCGTGTCTAGGTAAGGAATGTGATCGCGCCTGAGTGGGTCGAGAGAGTCTTAACTCGATGACACGGAGCCGTCCGGAATGTGTTCACTGCAGCAGTCGATGAGATCTGATCCACAGGCACGCGTACTGCTTACTTATTCTGGCATTTGTGATGGCCTCTGGCCTCTGGTGTTGAACAAGATTCGCTGGTGTCGATGCCAACAGCCACTTATTAGTCTGCTGTGGCTAGTTATTTCCTTTCCGTTGTGGGAACCGAAAATGTCATTGTTCGGGAGCGGCCGACGGGGTGGTTCTGGAGTGCTGCTTACGTACGTACGTACCTACCTCAGTACGGAGGAGTAGTCTATGGGATTTGCGACATGAATCCCAACCAATCCCACTTTTCGCTGGCTTTGTGCATTAGGATTATGGCTGGAGTGAAGTGCGGTTGAGCTGGTGGAAACGATTTGCGGTGCATGAGCTGCGTCCTTGGTACCTGTGGTCATGGTTGTTGTTGTTGTTTATGGTGGTTACTCCGTATTTCGATGGACATGACCTGGATTAGCGAGATGGCAATTCCGAGGCATGTGGTAGCGATGGCCTACTTACGGAGATAGCGATCGTCATTGGCTGCAAGAGGGAGACGGCAGGGCTTATTGGGGCTTTGCAAGAGATAGGTACATACCTCAGTAGGTACCTGTTCGCGCGCCACCTGCTATTTCAGGTGACCAGTGGCGAAGCAGTCAGGCTTGCCTCGAGTGACTACCTAGTACCTAAGATACCGGCCGGTAAGAGTTTGTCATCAGCTGGTAGTCAGACTTGCTGTCAATTGATTTGACTTACTCCGCACGGAGTAGTTACTCCATAAAACATTCAAGTATGGTGTTTACTCCCGTTTTTTTTTTTCAAAACAGGCAAGACCTCAAGGCCGCAACTGCCTGCGCCATGGCTAAATATGATCAACTTTGGGCAAGAGCTATCCATGCGGCAGCTTCCGATTAGCCGTCAACTTCTCCCATCCTCTCAGCGCCCGTCTCCAATTCGGAGACCATGCTGCCGTGTAAGCGCCCAATTTCAAACCGCCCATATGTCTGTCGTTGGCTTATGCCTCGCACAATCTGTAACAATCCTTGACCAATCCGTTCACCCGTTATGATGCCACCGACGAAGACAATACCTCTGCGCATCCCCCTCACCGTGGACTTTCACATCTTCAAACCTTACCGCGTTGCTTTGCCAGTGGTGCTGCTGCTATGGCCTTGGAGGCTTTGGGCGTCACTTGCGTCACAGCCGTGGTCGAAATAGCCGGACGCGTCGCTGCCATATGCTTCCAGTACTCGAAAGCAGTGAGAAATGCCAAAGAAGAAGTCCAGCGTGTAATACGAGAAGTTAAGCAACCTATAAGACAACTAAAGATGTCCAAGATATAATCAGCGGCCCCGGTGGGACAAGATTGAAGACGTCGAAGAAGCTCCTGATTGCGATTGAAGAGGCTCAGGCGCATTTGAGAAGATTGTATCAAGACTTAAGGCCGTCGTCGGCGCAAAGGGCGTTTCGTAGACTGGGAATCGGTGCGCTCAAATGGCCGCTAAAGAGTAAAGATGTGGAAAACGTCGTCCAGCAACTTGGACGGTGTGGACAAAATACATCACTTGCGTTGCAAGTTGATCAAACGTGAGCTTATTGAGAAATCCGAACCATAGCTTACCTGCTAATGCTAAAAAACCCTTGAGGTCCATACTGCTTGATCTCGATCAGAAGCCTGTCTTGAGTCGCCTGCCGACAGCGGCTGGAGCAGCACATGACTCTTTCAGTGAAGGGAACAATGCAGTCTGCCTGGAGAATACTCGTGTGTCTCACTTTTAGACTCGATCACACAGTGGGCTGATGATCCATACGCTGAGTCCATCTTTTGGCTGAACGGTATGGCTGGCACTGGAAGGTCCACCATTGCGCGAACCATTGCTCGTGTACTCGCGAGGACCGGTCATCTAAGATCTTGGTGCTAGGTGCTAGGTGCTAGGTGAGGCGGACAGAGCTGACTTGCACAAGTTCTTCGGCACTCTTGCGGCCCAGTTGGCGACTCGAGTACGGGGTAGCTGCCGGAACAGTTCGACAATCTGATAGTGCGACCGCTGTCAGCAAGTGAACCCGCGTCATAAAAGTTGCCTACGCTAGTAATATTAATTGATGCGTAGGACGAATGCAGAGGCTCACACGATGACATTCGGGTGTGATCAATATCTTGTCCCGGACAGACAGTATCAAGACACCACGTATTCGGATTATTCTTACCAGTAGACCGGAGCTGCCTATTCGAATTGGGTTCAGTCTAGCTAATAGTTATACTTTTATGAAGAACGGATAAGTTACATCAGGAGACAAGTCCGGAATGTATGGAATTTGGAGAACGGGGATCGTGTCGGACCAATCGACGTCCATGTTCTCCATGACTCTCTCTATATTTCCATCTCCGAATTCGAACCACTCGAGGAACGAGCTAGGTATTGTGCTCCTCAGGGCAAGCTAAGCCTCTCCGCTACATCTGAGTTGATGGAAAAAGCACCAATGCAGGCAGGGCTTTGGTGTAGACGTCGAGAGAAGGTGGATTACCTGGAATGGCAAGAAGCTTGCTTGTATGGCTACCTGTCGAGTTCCAAGAGAGGTGGTCTGTAGTCGGTGGCAATCAGGTGGCTTCGTGGTCAACTACATACGCCAATATGTACTTTATTGGCTTTGCAGCTGACCTCACGCATGTATGGCCATCCACTTGCCAGAGCGTCTCGGGGAGCCTGATGAAGGACTTCAACAGGGCTCGCGCATAGTCCATGCTATGTGCCAATATAAACCCAAGAGTCACAAAAGAAAGTGTTGATAGCTGTGAAGGACTAGACAGCAGTTGCTATGACAGATTTAGTTGCATGGAAATTGTCCTATATGATCTTGGAGCATTTCGATTTTAGAAAGGTAGGTATTCTGCACTTCCTCACAAGTGAGAATCCATGACTTTGTCGGGTCCTTCCTTCTTCGGATTTTTCCTACTCCCTCATGAAGGTGGGGTCGTTCTTTACCCTCTCCACAAACTCAATGTATTTCTCCTGAGCCGTTTCGACTGTCAGTCCCTCGTTGACTTTGTCCTGCCATCTTCCTAGCTTCATTTTCTTCTGTTCAGATTATATCAGCAACCACAACTCGCGAAATCCAGGTGGAATTGGAACGATGCCAGCACGTGGTAAGGCGGTTCCTTACCTCGATATTGAACATGCCAGGCTTGGGCTCCTTGGTAATGTCGCAGCCCGTACCGATCTTGTAGAGACCTGGTATTATTAGCGCCTCGCCGTCCATCGATTTTCCTGCCTTGATAGGCCCGCTGTATCTATCATACGTACCGTACAGCTCGAGTTTCTGGTTATTCGAAGGGTTCTCTAACTGGGTGGCTTTGAAGTCCGCTGTTTCGTTGAAGAGCTCGTTGCTGGTGAAGGTCCTTCTTTCTGGTTCAGGCATCGTCACGAAGTCACAACGTGGTTTGGTGAACAGATGATGTAGAGGGAGCACGATGGTGAAGACGAGAGGAACCAGGGGTGATGTAGGCAAAGGAAAAGGGGATCAGGATGGGAGTTTCTTGAAGATTGGTGCTGAAGATGTTGGTTGGGGAGGAGAGAAGAGCCAGCTGCGACTTCCTTCCCCAGCCACCAACTGGCGGGGTAGCAGCTTGCTTGCTTCACCTTCACCCTCATTATTTCCCATCTGACGGGCAGGACTCGTTCTCGTGTCAAGCAGAGCGGGAGGTGGGGGGGCATCGTGCCATCGGAGCCGATGGGTGACGTCTTTGGCGAATCAATAGGCCGAGATGAGCGAGCGAAGCCCCATCTGAAGTGGGTGGAGCGGGTTCAACGTTATCGCTCCGTGGCTGGTCATCGGGGGGGTCACGTTGTGTTCAATGTTGCGGTGAGCAAGTGGCTACGGAGTACGGAGTACGGAGTATATTCTGGCCGTCCGAGCATACCTAGGTTGTCAACGACCTGGTGGGTCTCGAAGCTGAACTCACTCCTATTACGGACGTTGATGTCACCGCGATGTACTCCGTATGGAGTACCGAGCCGAACATTGAACAAGTGGGCCCCCCAGCGCCGAGGACGTCATGTAACCCATCGCCAGGCTCGGAGCCAAAGTGCAAGCAACAAACAACATTAAGCCTCGTAGACCTCTTCCAGCCTCAACCTCATCATCCGCCGGTATGCCCAAGTCCGTAGTCGTCCTCGGCGGCTCGCTGGGCGGACTCGCCGTCGCGCACCGCCTGCTCAAGTACACGCTTCCTCGCGAGCCGCACCTCAAAGTGATACTGATCAGCAAGGTATCTATCTATCTATCTATCTATCTATCTATCTATCTATCTATCTCGATCTCTGCCCCCCCTTCCCCCCAGGAACAACCGCGGCTCACGCGCAACAGAACACCCATTTCTACTGGAACGTGGCATCCGTCCGCGCCGTCATCCCCGGCGTCCTCAAAGACGAGCAGGTCCTGCAGCCCATCGAGCCGGGACTCGCGCAGTACCCGCCCGACAGCGTGGACTTCATCCTCGGCGAGGTAACGAGCCTCGACACCGCGTCCAAGACAGTCCACGTCTCGACATGCGAGGACGCAAGCACAGCCGTCGCGTACGACTACCTCGTCATCGCCACGGGGTCCACCAGCAAGTCCCCCTCGATGCCGTGGAAGGCCTCGTCCACGCACGAAGCCTGCGTCGAGGCGCTGCACGCGACGACGGATAGCATCCGGAGGGCGTCGCACATCGTGATCGCCGGGGCTGGCGCGACGGGCGTGGAGCTCGCGGGCGAGATACGCTTCGAGTTCAGGGACAAGACGGTGGTCTTGCTGTCGTCGGACGAGCAGCTCCTCGGCGGGGACGGCATTGCGTCGGCCGCAGAGAGGGAGCTGGCCAAGCTGGGCGTTGATATTCGTAGGGGCGTGCGGGTGGCCGGCGCCGAGGAGGTGGAGGAGGGCGGCAGGACGGTCGTGAGGCTCGAAGGGGGCGAGGAGATCGAGACGGAGCTGTACCTGCCGACCATGGGGTTCGTACCTAACACGGCCTACTTGCCGGATCGCTTTCTGAGAGACAGCGGGTACGTGGACGTAGACGAATACATGGGCGTCGCTGCCCAGGATGCGGAAGGGATATGGGCCGTGGGGGATGCCGTCTCGAAGCCGAGAGCTGGGTTCCTCATCACAGAAGCACAGGTATGCCGCCCCTGTCATGTTCTGTGACATGATGCCGTACCATGGACGCTGACAATAGATCACAGGCAGCAGGTGTAGCCAAGAACATCGAGCTGGTGCTACAGGGCAAAGAGCAGCAACTCGTCCGCGGTCCCTCGGTAGACATCTTCATCTGTTCGACCGGTCGTTCCAGAGCCGCAGGACGAGTTGGTTTCGTCCCCATGCCGTCGCTGGCGGCGTGGATTGGCAAGGGTCGCACGTTGGGGGTAGACCGGACCAAAAAGTATGTAGATGGGACCATGTGGTAGCAACAATGGAGAACAATAAGATATGTGCGTGCGTGCGTCCCTTGAGGCTGTAATGCGCTGTGAAATTGCCTTTTACGTCTAGTGGGTGCTTCAGTCAATATGTTCGCTGAATCCAACATGCTCTTCCGCCGCCTTCACCTGCACAAACATCTCACTCACGCCTTCTCTGCATCGATTTGTCTGCGCAAATCATCCAACACTGCCTGTCTCGAGCTCAAGTGCGTCTCCAGGCCTTCTACTTGCTCCCGCACCGTCTGCAAATCATCTGACACGCTCTTCAAGCCCGAGCCAACAGCGCTCTTGCCTTTGCCTTCTTCCAAATCCCTCATTTCTCTGCGCTTGTAGTCCAGCAACTGGTCAAGTTCTCTCTTCACAAGTGCAGGCTTGGAATCTCTCTTGCCGCCCTTGCGCTGCTCGGCCAGGTCCTCGACCTTTTGAATCTTGGTTTCTAGATCGGCGAGTTGTCGCTTCAGTCGGACCTCCTCCCAGTCTTCCGTCTTTTCGGTCGAGAAGTCGGTGCCGGCCGTCTTGAAACCGCTTCGGCCGAGGCGGGTGAGATACTGTTCGCCGAATTTTGTCTTTCGCCCTGTGGAGGTAGAGTCGTCGGCCTTGTTGGCCCACCGTGACTGGGCGCCTGTTTGTTGATTGTCGAGTTGGTAGTCTATTTGGTTGCGCTCGAAGCTGGAGCGTAGTGAGGCGGGGACGCCGCGAGGGATGCGGAAGCCCTCGTGGCGGTAGTTGAGGATGTGAAGGAAAGCGAGGCACGCATCCTTGTTGATAGTTGAGCTGGCGGAGGGGTTGACAAGATTCCAGGCTGATCGGACATCGGTATCGGGGACGTCGAGGGATCCGTAGAGTTCTTCAAGGGCGTTGACTTGAATTGGGTCAGCAGATGCGCAGAAGAAGCTTGACAGGGAAGGGGGGGGATGATGAAAGGAGAGGAAGGGGACGGACGAACATGACACTTCCCCCCGCATGTCTCTGTTCTCTTGGTAGATGTGCTCGTATTTGGTCTTGTCCTGGGGTTTCATGTACCACTCGAACCCATCTTTGAGGCCGAGGTCGTCTGAGTCGTCATCAACCTGCTCAAACTGCGGCTGTTTGCCAGTGATGGCGCGAGATGCCTGGACAAGATGTGCCTTGGACTCTGGGACTAGCCAATCCGGCAGTGTCTTGGGGACGTCGGCATATTCCTGATGATGATAAGTATTCGCAAGATTCGTGCCTCGAGGTTGATATATCATACACCATTCAGAATGTCAAAGATAAGCCGCATGGCGACACAGAACTCCTCAAAGTCCAGGTTTCCATCATTGTCAACGTCGGCCAAATCCCACACGCGCTCCAGCTGATCGTCGCGAAGACCGCTGTTCTTCAGGACCGGGGCGGCCTGTTCGCCGGTGAGGAATTGGCCACCGCCTGTCCGGTCCGAGAAGATATTCCAATACGTATCAATCTCCCGGGTCCCGATCTTGGGTGGCGCCATGGTTGCGGCGAGTTGGGGCTGCCGAAGAGGAGCTTCGGGCGGCAGCAGGTCGATTCGAGAGCCGGTTCGAGATGGAGGAGGATGGCAGGAGCAGCTTTGAACGGGGGATGAAGGTTCAATGTTGGGAAAGGCGGATGATGGCTCGCGTGACGAAGACAGAGGACGAGCTGACGAGTGACGAGTTGACGCCTCGTTGTGGCTACATGGAGACCTGGAAAGTACCTAGGTACCTAGGTAGTTATATACCTACGCGCGCCACCTGCTATTTCTGGTGACAGCAAAAGTATGACAAGACAGGTCAAAAATTGTCACCTACCTGTGGTAAGTCTGACTACCAGCTGGTGACAAAATTTTACCTGTCTTGTCATACTTTTATTGTCACCAAAAACAGGGGCCGCGCGCGATGGTACCTACGCGCGCCACCTGCTATTTCTGGTGACAGCAAAAGTATGACAAGACAGGTTAAAAATTGTCACCCACCTGTGGTAAGTCTGACTACCAGCTGGTGACAAAATTTTACCTGTCTTGTCATACTTTTATTGTCACCAAAAACAGGGGCCGCGCGCGATGGTACGTAGCGGGGCTGAGATCAGCGCAACATGTTACAGAGGTACTCCGTACATGTTAGCCAAGTTACATGTACCCAGCCGCATGTACCGGGGTACCTAGACTTGATGATTCAGTATGGCAGGCACTTTCAATCAATCTAACTCCGCACCTACCTCCCTACCTAGAGGTTAGGTACCTAACTCAGGTATACGTACAGAGTCCTTGAGTAAGAAGAGTCTGGTGGCATTGCACACACTCCGACTTGCAGAGAGACCGGACCAGATCAGATGAGATCTCGCAAGCTTAGATCCAGTTGCCGCGTGTGTGCCAGGGAACAAAGTCAAGCATCGGGAAAGCAACCAGACGCCCCGGCCCCGTGTTTGCCGGCGCAGTACGAAGTAACTACAGGGCCGGCGATCAGATGAGCAACAGAGTACAGAGTTTGTTGTCAGAGAGCATTGACTTGATTAACATACACGTTGCCGAAACGCCCGAACTCAAAATGAACGCTGGCGGCCGGCTTGCCTGCCACGCAAAGTTGACGTCGATGTCGAACGGCTCCCCCTCCCTCTCGTGATCACAAGATCAAACTCCATCCCCGAGCCCGACCAACGAGACGAAGGGCCTCTGTTGCTCTTTGGGTTTGACTGGACGCTTCGGAGGCGCAGATACGCTCGAATCTGTTGGTCAGGTCTCACAGTTACTCCGTACGCACTTGTGTTTCCATTCATTCCGTGAGGCTCGTGGAGATGCTGCCCCCCCCAGTCTCGTCAGCCCACGGTGAGCTCAAGCTTGTTTGTCCCCCAGTCTGCGAAGTACTTATTAACTTACTTTCCCTTCATTCCTCCTCCTATCTGTAACTCGTCTCCCCATAAGTCATCAGTCCGCCACCCATCCGTCCACAAGCCGACCCTGTCCCCTATAATTACACATCTTTGAACCTCAGCTCTGGACGTGCCCGTCGTCAAGAACAAGTTCTTCTCGCTACTATTAATTGTGTGTGTGTGTGTGTGTGTGTGCACAACGACGCCAACGTCCTCGAACTCACACCTTACCAACGTAGCCTTTCTTAAAACAATACAATCGCTTTCAAGCTTCCCTCCTTCCGTCCATCTAATCGCCCCCCCCAACGCTCTCCTCCAACCCTCGTTGTCGTCTCTTGGGCATGACTCGTCGCGAACGATACTCTGCTGGTATTATCAATAGTGAATGGGCGACGGTCTGCAAAATGTACTGAAAAAAAAAAGAAAAAATTATCATTTTGTTTTTACTGGGAAAGCGGAATAAAACATACAAAAAGACAAAACAGCCAGTGTCTCTCTCTCATCAGATCTTCACTCCGTCGGCTCCATCGCCCTGCGGTGACTGGATGTCAAAGCTTTTTGTGGTTTCAAATGATGCCTTTTCCTTTTCTCGCGTTGAACTCCGAAAGCGAGATCGTCAACATGGAGAAATAACACCCTTCCTCCCCTTTGCTTGCACCTCTGTTCGTTCTAACCAGCTGGGCAGAAGTAAGCATAAACGTCCACCGACATGGCTCATGTCAACCACGTCGAAACCCGCGCCGCGTCTGGCCCCCTGCCGTCCTTGATCCCATCAACATGGGAGACGGAGGTTCGCGAACTCGCCATGAGTGACCGCCGAGAGGCCGGCCTCGCTCTTGCTCACAGCTTCGCCGCCGATCCGCTGTCCCTGTACCTCATGGGCCTGGACGATGCCACTTGTTGGCCGTCCGAGAAGCTCTGGAGGCTGCATGTCCGACTAATGCGGTGCTCGTACGCGTCTTACCGGCTCAGAGGCATCGCGACGACTGTCGGCGGGGACTACGATGCCATTGCGTTGTGGTGAGCATGGATCATCTCGTCCACCTCTTCTTTGGGCAAGGATTGTTTACCGAGTAATACCGTCTGGATCAAATCCGACTGACCTCGTGTGTAGGATGCCTCCCGGAACAGCCAACGACGACTGGCTTGCCACGCTTTGCAGCGGCACCTGGCGTCTGCGGTACCAGCTCCCGCGCGAGAGCCGCAAACGACTCTTTAACGAGCTATTTCCGGCGCTGCATAATACCAAGGCCGAGGTGTTGGGTGGCCGTAACGGCGACAGCTATTATCTTGGTTATCTCGGCACCAAGTTGGGCTCCAGGGGCAAGGGACACGCCACCAAGCTGTTGGAACATATGATGGAAAAGGTAAGTAAGGGAGACGAGATGCCGAGGCCCGGGGATGACAAGGACAACGGCAAAATGCTAACGTTGTCTCTTTGCGTGTCTCTTTGCGTTGAAGGCCGACGCTGAGAACCGCGCCATGTACCTCGAATCATCAAATGTGTGCAACAACCGATTCTACGCCAAGTTTGGCTTCGAAACAAAAAAGGAAATCGTCTTGGCTCGCGGCCCTGTGCCTCTCCTCCTGTACTGCATGGTCCGAGAGCCTCAAAACGACAAGAGTAGCAGCTCCGTCGGCATGGGGAGCGAAAAGGGATAGTGCATTGTTTTTGTTTCATCTTTTCAACGCCAGATTGAAACCAGTGCGTTTGGGTAGCTTCACCTCAAGCAAGAGAAATTGAGAGCCGGCGGTTTTATGCCTCTGCTGTACAAAGAAAAGTTGATTTTGCATTTCCCACTAGCCGTCTGTGCCTTGATCCCGTAAAACACCAGTATTCCCACGCGCAGGGTAGTTCCGTACGAGACTTTTGACACCGTCTTGTCGAGCTCCTTCGCAAGCACCGTCTGTCCATGCTTCCTAATACTCCAGAATAGCCCAAGTCTCATCATCAACAGTCGTATATATCAGCCCCTGTCCCAATAGTTCATCCGCAGCGGACAACACGTCCCTTACCGACAAGTTCGCCGAGCTACTAATGACATTCAGGTGGATGCCTTCGTTCATACCGGGGGCCCCGTTCATAAAATTAAACATCTTCTTGGCCGACGGTGAGCAGGAAGACAGCTTGTTCGGCATCTGGCCACCACCACCATTAGCACCCCCATAGCCGCCGCCGTCAACAAACATGCCATCTCCGCCACCATTCGCCACGCCTTCTTGTCCCAGCGGCCCCTTTGTGAAATACAAGTGCACATACGTCGCCTCCAACAAGTGATAGTTGACCTCGTTGAAATCTGTCACCGGCCGAATCACATGAGCAGCAACATGGCGCTTATTTGAAAACGACTTGAGACGTCCCCATACGCGCACGTACGAATCAAGCTCATACTGGTCAGCATTGGCATCGTCTTGCTTGTCTGCGTCAATCCACTTCTTGACTTCGACATGGCCTGTGCCGTCGTCTATTTTGAAGGTCACATTGGTGGGTTGCGGATTGATGTGACGGACCTGTCCGACAAAGGTGATTTGTGTGATGGTTGTATTGTCAATTTTGAAGTCGGCCCCTGCGAAGGCCTCTTCTGCTTCGAGGACTTGCTTTATCGTTACGGGCCGGAGTGATTCATCTTGGTATGACTGGTGACAGCGTTAAGAGCCGTTGGACGGATGCGCCATTGGGAAGAGGGGAGTTTATTTACTTTGCCGCCGCCTTGGCTGCCTGTTTGTGAGCCGCCAGCGAAGAAACCGCCCGAGTCGTCGCCGCCCTGGGCTCCGTAGCTGGTTTTCGTGTAGCCCGCATACGCCGCTGTATCTCTATGTTAGAACATATGGAGATGAAAACAGCATGTGATGTCTGTTTGAACGTACACATGATTGAACTAGATGGGAGGTTGTATGTGAAGGAATCACGGAGAGCTTTGAGGGCGGGAGACGCGTTTGGGCGCGACTTGGTTAATTGGTGTTGCCCCGCGGTGTGGGTCTGACACGGGCCAGACCTAATGAGGTGGTGAGTCAGCAGCCGGCCAGGAAGGTATCAATCAATGCATGCACAAGTCGTAGTGCTCAACTCCCCACAACCTCGGCACTGAGCCAGCCCCACAGCTGGCTACGGAGTGTTAGAGCCTCCCGCGGCGGGCGACGTCACCACCGAGGCAGGTACTTAACAGGTATCTACGCACCTACGCGCCCAGCCCCTGTTTTTAGTGACAATGAAAGTACCTACCTAGGTATGATAAGACAAGTAAATTTTTGCCACCAGCTGGTACTCAGACTGACCACAGGTCGGTGACAATTTTTTAACTGTCTTGTCATACTTTTGCTGCCACCAGAGATAGCAGGTGCCGCGCGTAGTAGGTACCTAGGTAAGGTACGGAGTACCCCGTCCCGTAGGTATCAACCCTACGGAGGAATTTGTGCAGGTACGGAGTAGGTACTCCGTACTCCGTACTTGAAAACCCCCAGCCAAGCACGCAGCCGGCCCCAAAGCCGTGATTGACCTGCTTCCCAGCTCTCTTGACATCTGACAGAGACTCACTCACTCCCGACTCAACTATAACTCGCCCACCCGCATTGTCTGTCTCTTTCATCATCAACCGGTACAGCTTTACCCACGCACTGTATCTGCCTCAGCTCCTTTCTTTGTGCCAAACGACTCAGCATAGTTACGCCCCCCCCCTTAATTAGCCACGCCAAGGGGACGTCGAATCCAGACTGGCTTCCCGACGACCCCGTCCTTGTGCCATTTCGCACCCGTATCTTTGAACGTTATATATCCGACCCTCGCTCTGTCTTGCTACGTCATGGGCAGATCACAGGCTGCGACGCTCCCCATAATCCCGCTTGCTAGAGGCACCGTCCTGCTTCCCGGCTTAATCCAACGCATCTCCGTCACCTCAAGCCGTCCCGATATCCCTGCGCTCCTTGCCCGCGTCTACGAACAAGCTGCGGCTAAAGGCCCCGACGGCCGTATCGACAGCATACCCATCGCCTGCGTTCCGCTCTCATCACCCTTTGTCGGCCCTGCAGGCCAACTTCTCATCAACAATGGAGAGGAGGTAGACACTTCGCAGGTTGCCGAGGTGGACCCCGGCAGCGCCAACAAGGCTGATGTTTTTGGCTTTGGTGTCGCCGCCAAAATCGTCGGCATCGATGGCCGCGGTGCCGGCGAGTTTGCGCTTCGGGTCGAAGGTACATCCCGTGTTCGGGTGGATAACATCACCCGCGACCGCCCGTTCTTCCAAGGCAAGGTGACTTATTTTAGCGATGAAAGTACGTCCGAGTTCATCTTTGACCATAACCTAGCAGAGCTAACGATATCTAATCTCTCAGTCGATATGGCCGACAAACAGCTCCAGGATCTTTTTGGCTTGCTCAAGGCCCAGTCTCGCGAGTTAGTTACCATTCTCAGAATCTCGTCGTTGTTGCCGCGCACTAAGAATGGGCCGGCACTGTCACCTGGGCTTACGAAACGACTCGAAATGCTTATAATGCGAAGAGAGATCAAGGAAGCCGGGTTGTTGGCTGACTTCATGTCCAATCTTGTTGAGGCATCCCATGAGGAGAAGCTCGGCGTTCTAGCTGCACTGGATGTCAAGGTCAGAATCACAAAGGTCATTGAGCTGCTGGAACGGCAAGTAGGAGGCATCAAGAACAACTTCAAAATCACCACATTCACGTCAGTCCCTGTCCAGATTCTTGACAGGCTAAATGACAACCCCAACAAGAGAAATGGCTCTGGTCTACCGGTTCCAGGGATGCATTTCCTTCCGGGCGCTGGTCAGATACCATCTGGGAATGACCAGGGAGACGAACAAGAAGCGAATGAACTCGATGAACTGAAGAAGAAGCTACAGAATGCTCAGCTCCCAGCCGAGGCTGCCAAGGCCGTCGATAGAGAGCTGCGGCGACTGCAAAAGATGATGCCCATGAACCAGGAGTACCAAGTTACGCGCAACTGGCTCGAGACTCTGTCAGAGATACCTTGGGCGGTCGTAACAGATGATCGCCTCGGTCCGGAGACGCTAAACAGGGCACGGAAACAACTGGACGACGACCACTATGGTCTGGACAAGGTCAAAAAGAGACTAATTGAGTATCTTGCCGTTCTTCGTCTGAAGCAGTCTCTAAACGATGACGTTGAAGAGCAGATTCGCAAGGCAGAGGCAGAAATTGCCCCTTTGTCTCATTCTGTTTCCCATTCTGGCAATCCGCCAACTGACGACGTGACAAATCCAGCAAACAACGCCAGACTTGAAATCCTAAAGTCAAAGAAGATGGTGGACAAGTCGCCGATTATGCTCCTCATCGGCCCTCCTGGAGTTGGCAAGACCAGTTTGGCCAAGTCAGTCGCCACTGCGCTGGGAAGGAAATTCCATCGGATTTCTCTCGGGGGTGTTCGAGACGAAGCTGAAATTCGCGGACATCGTCGAACATATGTTGCTGCCATGCCTGGCTTGATTGTTCAAGGTCTACGGAAGGTTGGCGTTGCCAACCCCGTCTTCCTGCTAGATGAAATTGATAAAATTGGAATGTCCAGCGTCCACGGAGACCCCTCGGCCGCCATGCTCGAGGTCTTGGATCCAGAACAGAACCATACCTTTCAGGACCACTACGTTGGCATGCCGATCGACCTGTCTAAGATTCTCTTCATCGCCACGGCGAATAGCTTGGATACGATTCCTCCACCACTGCTGGACCGCATGGAGATGATCCATCTTCCAGGCTACACTACCCTAGAGAAGCGTCACATTGCTATGCAGCATCTTGTTCCCAAGCAGATCCGAGCCAATGGATTAGCCGAGGACCAAGTTACTTTCAACAGGGATGTTGTCTCCAAGATCATCGAGTCGTACACTCGTGAATCAGGGGTTCGTAACTTGGAACGAGAAATCGGGTCTGTATGCCGAGCAAAGGCGGTGGAATATGCTGAAGCAAGAGATGGCGGGAGCATGGACAAGTACAAACCTCTTCTAACGGTTGAGGACATTGAAACCATACTGGGCATAGAAAGGTATGAGGAGGAAATCGCCGAGAAAATCAGTCGCCCCGGTATTGTGACCGGCCTCGTGGCCTACAGCACCGGCGGCAATGGCAGCATCCTGTTTATTGAAGTCGCAGATATGCCCGGCAATGGCAGGGTACAACTGACCGGCAAGCTGGGCGATGTTCTCAAAGAGAGTGTCGAGGTCGCCCTGACTTGGGTCAAAGCTCATGCCTACGAGTTGAGTCTCACTGCCGAGCCTACGACAGATATCATGAAGGATCGCAGCATCCATGTGCACTGCCCTTCTGGGGCGATTCCCAAGGACGGACCGAGCAGTGGCATCGGCCAAGCCATTGCTCTCATCTCTCTGTTTTCCGGCAAACCCGTGCCCCCAACAATGGCTATGACGGTATGTACTAAACCGCTCTCGTGACTATTGTGCAGAGTCATCAGTCCAGGAATAGTCACCTGCATAGACGAAAATGGCCCCATTGTGAATCAGGTTCAGCTAACACAACATGATCCGGTTTAGGGCGAAATTTCCCTTCGTGGACGTATCACAGCCGTTGGCGGTATCAAGGAGAAACTCATTGGGGCTCTCAGGGCAGGCGTCAAAACAGTCTTGCTTCCGTCACAGAACCGCAAGGATGTAAAGGACTTGCCCCAAGAAGTTAAAGACGGTCTGCAAATTGTACATGTTGGGTAAGTTCCAAAATCCTTTCTTTCTCACGCCCCTTACTTCATGTCACCGCGACGCAAGCGGCACACGTCTCCCAACCCTGTGACTAGACTCGCTTTGTTTTGTTTTATTGTGGTTTCGTACCTGTCCAACGCATTCCTCCTTTTGTGTCATCGCAAATCCACCTTGAAGTCGAGGCAAAAAGACAAAGGTCCAAACCTGAGCCGAGTAAAGAAGGAAGCTCAACTAATGTTTTCAATCTTACAGTCACATTTGGGAGGCGATCCGCCTGGTATGGCCCGACTCCCACTGGGCTGCCGACGGCCATTATGCGGGGATTGAGAGCCGGTTGTGAGAGTGTATATAGAATTATTTGCCACATCCCGCTTTGACACTGGTATTAAATACAATGGCGCGTATCCATGTTGCTGCAAAGTGACTTTCTGCCATCTTCCCGGAAATTTGCTTCCAGCCCAGCTGAAACAGCCCAGCTGTTGACTTAACGCTGTGGTAATGGGATACTAGGAAGGACCTCCGATGTGGATTGTCCATCATCAGCCTGATGAAAGATAGGGACGCCGGGGGGAGCTCCGGGTCCACGACTTCACTCCACAGCCGGCGATGCCGTCCGGCCGTTAGTTTAGCTAGTTCGCTGGGGTTGCAGAAGAACAGCTGGGACAGGGTTGGCTTCGTGGAGCCCATCAGATAGACTCGGATCTATCGATAGAGTTTTGCGACTCGTGGCGGCCGGGCTACGGCCTTCTAGAGCTCGTCGTCACATCTTGGTTGGCCCTTTTTTCCTTTCTAGTGCCTGGAGTAAAATCTCCGGCATGATGTGCTCAGCAGCCATGACCGACAGAGACCAACATCAATCTGCGACCCCCTACCCCCTGAATCTTTGCATCGTTGAACTTTCCTTCCTCGGCTTTGCCTGCACCCTCGTTCTAGGGTCTGTCGGAAATGATGGCCCATGCCGAAGTTCTGGCAGCGTCTGATTCGAAGAATGAACATTCCGCAGGCCGAGCGCCCCGGCCTTCTTTTGCAACCGGGATTCCATCACTGGCTCCGAGCCTATTTATTCGTGGCGAGTCGTGTCATTGGCCTTGTTTCAGATTCAGAGGTCGGCAAAGGGGCCCCCAATACGCCGTTACGTAATTGTCCTTTCTTGGGATCCCATGTGTGATCCGAATTACATGCGCAGCCATGCCGTGTCACGTCGGGCCACTGCATGGTTTGGGTCTGAGTCTGTTTCCTAGTGCTGCTATGGTGGCTTAATCTCATGCAAGAACGAGGTGCGTAAATGGGATGAGGGAGGAAGCGGTGCCAGTTCGTACGAGTCCCGAGTCCAAGACATCAGCAGGTAACCACGTTTTGTCGCATTGCGATGTCAGGCCGCCCTGTCGTCCAAAGTTGAGATACCTGAGTGTGTACGGAGTAGATGTCCGCCTATCTTGTCTGGCCTTTAGTTTTTTAACTTTTGTTTTACTGTAGATAAGAACCATTGCGGACCACTAGGCACACCAACTTGCAATCGCCGTCAGTTCTACCTCAGCTTGTCAAGGAATATGTGTGTTTCGTCTGGCTATTCCTGCCTTATAGGCTTTGGCAGATTTGACGTGACTTTGCAGTCACGTTTCCTTTCCGCGTTGCCTTTTTGCCAATCACTGTTACCCTGTCGCGTCCTGATCGGTAGCTTCTCATTTTACAGATTCCTCATGTCGTAGCACGAACCTGAGAACCTCTCACGGTGAAGGAAGGAATGGCCTACAAGAATGGCCTACAAGAGACGTCTGCTATTGGTATTACTGACACAGTGAGTGGCGCAGCCGTGGCAAGCCTGTCTAAAATGGCGAAGTACCAGTATGAAGTTGAGGGCTAGGAAGGCTTGACTGACTTGCGGATCGTATTCAAATACGCTGCATGCATCATCCTCGAGTCGACATGTGTGCTCGCGCGTAGTTCGTGCATGATCACTCAATGAATTGGCACTTTTGTCAATCTTGACACACAACCAAGAATAACAATCCGCTGCGCTGTACTGACAGCGTACATACCAATCGCATTACGCATCATCTTGGTAATTGATGGCCCCAGTCTCGAAACGTTGCATTGGTCATGCAGGAAGACTCTGGCGGAAAGCTGCCAAGGAAACCATCCGGGAACCGCAGAAGGGATAGATGAAAAAAAAGTGTCGTATTATTACCTGGCACACGTGAATGGGGCTTGGTGGACAGTGTTCCAGTTACGAGCCCCCTTAGCCGGTTGTCAGACTTTGTACTGCAAAAGCTGAAAAGATGATGGATTGAACACCATCTCAGGTGACAGTCTGTCACTGGTCGAGGTCAGAGATCAGAGGACAGAGGCCAAAGCCCGATAAGAACGGTTCCATGTCCACTGTGTTAGAAACTTATAACCCTGCTGGGCGTAAGTTATATGGTGTTCGCGCGCTCCACACGGGACGCTCCCGTTTCTGTTGGGAATGAAGAACACAATGATGATGAAATCTAATGAAATGAAGGGCAATGCTTGGCAGAAGCGCGGCCAAGCTTTACCGCACAGCAGGAGGCGTGTTGGATCCAATAGCAGGCCTGCTTCTCTTCCGGCTTTGAGGTGAGCGGGCAATACTTTGCTTCTTGAGCCCTCTTTGGCAAAGGCAAATCATAGCAACTAATTCCATGATACGCTCAACTGAGACCGCCATTCGATGTTTAAGGTTATGGTCAAGGTGCAACGCCCCTTCCCACACCCGGGATCGTCGGCTTCACTGCCTAAGATGGGCCACACAACGCCACAGGTTCACGACCGTTACAGCAAAGCACGGTCGAATCCCTCCAGATCGCCGTTGTGCAACCAAGCGCCTTGGCGCAGGCGCTGCGTTATTCCGAGGATCGTTCGTGGAACTCTATGTGCCTGTTCCTGTCCTGTAGTTGTCGCACAAAGTCCCGCAAACTCGAGTGAGAGCCAGGGTCAACGAGTTAAGAATATGTGCAACCCAGAAATCTCCGTCAAGGCCCAGTGTGAGTGGGACAAGCACATCGCAGCATTGACCAAGTATTAACTACTAGTTATAGTTGAAGGCGCCGCCGTACCAGGCTGGCATATCTTTGTTAATGGCGGCTATTTTTGAAGCATAAACACCAGCATTGGGGTTGCGAGGGAGCGAACAGAGCTTGGCAAGCCACCGGCACCACCAGCAGAGCAAAATAGACGTCCCTGCGCAATTTGCCAGCCTAGAGATGACATCCTATCCCACTTTCTTGGCAGAACAAAGTTGCACTGGGAAGTGGGCCGCGCTCAGCGAATTTGAAGACGACGATGAGGCCAAGCCTCGTGATTTCGAAATGGTGTAGTTGCATCGAAACCTGAGACTAAAGCGACCCAATGTTAAGAGAAGACGAGCGTGATGCTCTTGTGAAAGTTGGAACGAGTTGAGCGCCGCAGTACTCCGTACGTGTGATGACTCGCGTTCCGTCCTCCCCGAATGTATTGTTTGTTTGTTTGTTTGTTTGCCTGTCTGTTCCGACCTGCGTCAATATCGACGTAGCCATAGTCTTTGCGTTTCTTTCACCGACAGGAATGCCTCAGCCAGTAGAAATCTGAGGCAAGAGGCTGCGATGAGTCTGTGTCAACACCAACGAAGCTCAGTGATGATGCGGTGGAGACTTCCTCCTTCGCACGCCCTTTCAAAGCCACGTCCCACGGCTGTGTTATCTCGGTATGAACTGCAAAGAACAATCTGTACATTTTTCCGAGCGAGCAGGCCTGCTCCTGTAGTAACTGGTCATTCTTACAACACTGGTGGACATGCTAACGAGACTTCATTGCGCTGGCTGCTAAAATCCATAACAACCAGCAGTATGTGCGGTCCAGTCGGAGTGTATCCAAGGGGCCAATTTGCTGTGACATGCGGTAGTGCAATATCCATCCATTGTGGAATCGTTTCGAATGGTCATACATTTCGCATAGTTCTGGCTATAGCGTTTGGGTGGTGGCAAAACTATGTTTATCTTTATAATGTTCAAGTGGTGGGTCGAGTGTGGGATTTCGTCTCCAGTTTCGCTTGTCAACCTGCTGGTTCCATGTTGTGCAACGCGGCCGATGTCTTGGAGGTTGCCTGATTATTTCGGCAAGCTAGCCCTCGAACAGAACAGCCATGATTGCGCCGAGAAGAATGACGCGCCAGTCACCGGGATGGCCTGTACCACAAGCCGCTATACGACGACATCATCAGACGAAAGGAACGGGACACAAGTCTCTTGCACTGGTTACGGGTAGGACTCACTGTAGCATTACAACACTCCATGGTTTCTCATACCTTGTACCAGAAGATAAGTCATCGGTGATCGCCCCCCGGGTTCGTGTGTCGAGGACTCCGTTTATACCAGCGCAATGGGCTCGGGTCCTTCGTTGCAGATACCTGAAGCAATGTCTTAGAAACGTCAACTGTTCTTGAATAATGCCACTGGGTAACTATAGGAGAGACTAACAGCATGCATACACGTTTCTGTCCAATATCTCTTTTGTAAACAATCCTTTCTTTCTAAGCAAAGTATGCATATGTCAGGTCATGCATGTAAGGCACATTGCAATTACCGCCAACAAAGGAGCTGTATTGAAACTCACAGTGTGATCTTTCGATGGCGATGCTCTCGAGACAAAACGGCCTGAAGCTGAACACTGGTTGGTATATCCCTGTGCAAGTAATCAAAGACCGATGTTTCGCACTATGCTTCCTCTCGTCCTGTCCATACCTGGTGAAGGGCTGTCCCACTTCAAGCTGATATCGTTTCTCGCGCACCGCTCAGAGCGAGCCTAATAAGATGCAGGGCACACCAGGTGTCGAGGATCAAGGATCTAATGTAGACGAACGCCACGCGGTGGTGGATAAGCTACCTAGACGAGTGGGAAGACAGCACGAAGTATGAGTCGCTGCCTGCTTTAGCCGATAGTCTATAAGCTGGTCTGCCCGGCTGCTGAACTTGCTCGAGTCCTTGGAAGTTTATCGATGCCACAATTACCTCTCGCGAGAGTCTAGAGTCGCAAGACTTGTTGCAGAACGAAGTGGATGCTGCCCTGCTCATCAGCGGGCCCCCAAGAGAAGATGGTCGTTGAGCAGCTCAGTCATAAGTATTGCAATGCGTTGCATTGTATTGTATTTTATCCAATGAGCAGAAAGGTAGCACGGTCGAACTCGATAGACTAGCCAGGGGCGGCTCAAAAATTCGAAGCCTGGCATCAAGATTCTGGCGAAGAATGGGTGTGCGTCGTGACTTCGTCTGCCAGTCGAGGTGGACTTCAAATCGCATTGGCTGGCCGGGGACTCGTGAGGGGCCACATTGCAGTTTTGATGATGCTGAGCAAAGCTTCCATGTTCTTTCTTCTTTTTTGCCGTGACAAACTTCCGTACTTGCCTTAGTAGGAAAATGGGACCTAGCCGATATGTCTCCCAATCAAGGAAGGAGCAAGCAAGGCTGTTGCCATTTACGGAACTCGATTTCAGGGTTGACCGGTAACTTACCTTTTCCCATCACCCATCATCGCTCTGATAGCCTTGCTCATCACTGATTGCAAGCAAAGGCACTGTCCCTAGCGATACGGACCCCCTCCTATTGTACAACACGTTCAATCTTCAACTACTCCGTATTCCGTAACCAGGTAGGTTTTCGACTGCTGCCCCAATGCTGAACAAGCAACCCATGCGCAACGTACGGAGTACTAGCCGAACGCAATGTCGACCCTTCTTGCCACCTGCAGTCCGAGACCCCAGGCCAGACAGCTAAGCCCCAGCTTAATGAATGCAACGGGCAGCCCCGAGCTTGTTTGTTCTTCTTACAGGTCATTGCTAATGGGTGCGACGGAAAGACCAGGGGCATTGTGGATTGTGGACGGCGTTTAGGTTGGAGTTTCGGTGACGGTAATTGGCAAACGAGAACGACTTCCTCCAATTCGATGCGCGTGGAGGCTGCTTTGACATTGCATTTCCCGGCTTCGACAAGATCGCCGATTGTGTCGGATCGAGTGTGGCGACATGGGCCCGGATTGAAAAGTTCTGCAGCGACTGATTTTCATATGGAGGACACATGGCGCTTTTCGCCTTTTTCCCAGCTTGGCGTGGGTACGGAGTATTGATGGATGCAATGGCCATCTCCACCAACCATGGCCCTTTTTATCCTTGCCTAGCGTTATGCCTCGTGGTGGCCAAGCCAGTTGCCATGCTGCTGGGCTGGGCTGGGCTGGGATGCCGGGGTGTTTTGCCCAACCAGGACTGGAGTCACTGGACCACGGAACGACCTGTTCTCGCAGCTTGTTTGGCTTCCGCTGAACTTGATACGGCGTGCCGGATCTTTAACACAAGGAGTGGACCCCTGGACTCCCGTCCTCGGGGAATCCACAGACTGACTACGGACGGCCTCGCCTTTGCAGCACCTCGACTTTTACCCGATGGACATCTACGGACATGCGGATATGAGACGGACATTCTTACGTTCCCATTGCCGTTTCCGGGGATTTGCAGTCCTAAACATCCCGCCGTATTGCCGATTGTCGCTCGTCTTTCAGCCCCAGCTAGATACTTCATATGTCCGCCCTGTTGTGGAAAGCATCTCTGCTCCTGTACTGCGTACCTGGATCAGAGCCTAGGAGACATGTTGATTGAACATTAGGGCCTCAGAGACGAGGTCAACAGAACCTGTTTTTGTTCTGCTTCCACTTCTTCCTCCCACTCCTATTCCGCCCTGTTTCAAGATCCGGCCGGCCATGGCGACTTTTTCTGGGAAATGGATAGAGCTGGACTGTTGTACGATGTAGACAGGTTGCCAAGCCCTCGTTCTACTGGCGCTCTGTTCATCTCTGAAACCCCTGTGAGGCCAGCGCTACTGGAGTGATGGGAATGGACCTGCGGGCACACTCCGTACTATGTCTATGAATAGAATACGGTTCAAGGCGACCGGTATACTGATTTCTTCAGAGGGCGTCATTGCTCATAAACCTCTGGTCTGGTTTCCATTTCCAACCTGTTGCTAGTTTTCAACTGGCGATAACACGGCCCCCGATACAACCCAGCCACGCGCATCTGTCCCTTCTCGGTAAACTTGGCTTGCTAGGCAGGGTTGGTCTCTGAGGCGTCCACAAAAGGCAACCTTCGTGGCTGATCTCTTGATTGGTGTTCGTGGCATGAGGCGGAGGAGGACAACTTCCGGGCAATGCTTAACTTATATTGCCAGATGGTACGGAGTACACGTATAACGACATAAGAACATGGATCAGAACGACGCCAATATCAAATCCGGCTGGAATCGAGCACTACCACCATATCCTGTTGCATCGCATGGTCACGGCCCTATCAGGCCTTTCCGGGCAACATTGAAACTGCGTACTCGCCTCGGTGTTGGTTCGGGGGGGGTTTGTGTTATCATTTTTTGGGCTGTCGTCATTCAGTCGTGCTGTTGGTGGCGCTGGCTTTGTGCTTTGAGCTTTGAGCTTTGAGGCAATGCGCCAAACGTGATCCAGAACAGAACTTATTATCCGGAAACCCATCTTGAAGTCCCCACTCCCTAGCTTCCATCCCATGTTCGTTTCAACTCTTCCGACTTCACAATTGGATGACCGACTTGAGCCTTCCAACACAAGGGGTGGGGGGGTCTGACCGTCAGTGCTCTGCTTTGCTCCATGGTTTTCTCGTCGGCCGCATAACCAATGCATTTCCGAGCTGACGCCTTCTGTACAGGATCGCAACTCCTCCTCCTTACGCACATGGCTAGCTAATCGACTTGGAGAGTCCTGATTTCACGTTTCCTGGTGGCGCTGAAACCGCCGGGCCGGATTTCTGAAGCTGGTTCTTGAATGCAGCCTCTGACTCAACGGGAAGCCAGCATTTCTTCCCGTTACCAAAACCCAAGTGCGTGCCTGTGTGGCTGAAGCCTGATACCCTCGCCAAGGAGTTGCCAGGGAACATAAACCACGACAGAGTTGCAATCGTGGCACCACTTCCAAACAAGCTGATCAGCAACTTGAAGCCCCCTTTGCCCGCCTCTTTGCGTATCGCACACCCCTTCTCGCCGGTCTCTGGGTGGTCTCTGGACATTGAGTTATCCCTGTCTCCATGTGCCTGGTATGTCCACCCAAAACATAAAACATCACTCAAATACCGAATGCTTTCTCCAACGCCATCAACGTCGCGGTATTCCCGATCCCTCCAATCACACTCTCTGCAGAAACAGTCCTTTTTTTAAACACCGCCGTTCTCCATTAATCTCCCACTCTCCACTCGTGGAAAGTTGGTCTGGCGCCTGTTGAAGCATGTCATGAGTCGTCCCCTGTCACCCACCCACACTTGCTTGGATGATCAGGCAAAAGTTGCCCTTTTGTGGCTGACCTTGCCAACCGCTCTGTGATGTGACGTTTTCAAGACTGCTTCGGGTGTGGGATTTCAGCTGTGTCGACCTCCGGCTGCCGAACTGATACCTTATGGCTAGAAGCGAGACATTACACACCCTCCCACCCCCCTGCCATCTTGATCTCCCAAGTAATTTGTATCTTGTTCTCGTTCTCGCTTTCCAGCTCCGTTCCCCAATCACCAGATGTCTTGGATGTTTTCTACGGACCATGAACCTCGCCCAAGGGAAGCAGAGACACCAAGAGCAAGCAGTCAAGACGGATAGTATTCGAATCCACTGCGGAAGGCCTTATCTTGAGACACGTGGATATCGAGATATTTGTACTCCGTATGTGAGATTCATTTGGCAAGTGACCAATCCGGCCATGAATGACATACCACCCCGGTGCCTTCAATCTCTCAACCCGTAAATTCTTTCATACAGTACGGAGTACATATGTACAGTTATTGATTCAACCCCCGGCCTAGGGTTGTCCCCGAAACCCTGCTTGCCAACCCCCAGCGATCCCCTGCTTCTCTCGAGTCTCTTTTACCTCGAATGCTCCAGCACGTCTGCCAGTCACACAAAACCTGACCCTGGGCCGCCGATCAGTCTTTAGTCCCGAACCGTCGCCCTGTCCCTTTATGCTCTGGACTTGGCCACCCGTTCAACGAGCCATTCTCCGACGACACATAGTTGGCCACGGTCAAATCCGGAGCCCCTCCGGATGTTTGTTGCGCCAGACGTGCTACAATCGCTTTCACAAAACGCCCACCAGCTCAGCATCTTGTTCACGGCTGTCCAAGACTCGTATCACGAAGCGCTCTGATAGTTCCTCCCTTGGGGTATCACCGTGCTGCACTCTGTTTCACACCAGCTGCCCCGGACCAAACTTATTATATCACCTCTCAGCGTCTTTACCCAGCCTCTCACATTCGCCGATTATCACTAAAAAGCGGAACATTGCTTTCTAGTCACCGTCAGTGTTCTCACCATCGTGACGGGAACCTGCTGAGCCTTCTATTCTTGGACACTTCATCGAAACACCGTGCTGATGGCGGTATAGATGGTCTTATCCAACTCATCCTGCTTCCCTCATACTGCCGGCAAAGTTGCGTTCCTCAACAGGAGCGAGTGATTCCTGGTTTCCTCAAGTCTCGTGCGCTATTGTACATCACCGTCCCGTCTGGTAGCAGTCAGACTCTTCTGTCCGGTCCTGACCAAAACATTTGGGGGAAGTCCTGAGAAAACTTCGAGGTCACAACACCGCCGCGCCCATCTTCAAAGGGAAACCCCGGAATATTGTTTCCATGCTGTCTACAAACCGCTCTAATCACGAATACTCCCCTCTTCTGAGCCCTCACCCTAGGCTACACCTCCTAGACTACGGCTCCGACCTAAAGCTGGCTTGGGACACCAAAAGTGCTAAAGCAGAGATATCTGCTCGAGCACCGGCGTATCCCTCTCCACCCATGTCAGGCTCCCCTTCTCTGCCAAAGAACTCTCGACAACTCTTTGACCGAAGCGAAGACTCAAGTTCGCATGCCGCCACGGTCAACTTCCAAGATGCTTATCGAACAAGTTCAGGACCCCATCAACCAGTAGATCTGCGGTTACAACTTCCGCCCCCGCCGCGACCATTAACGCAATATAATAGTCGCAATTCTGAGCAGTATCAGCAAGAATCAACCATGGTGCCCCCGTACGGTTATTCGAGGTCGGCGGAAAGGACGATACAGCCGCCCTCGTTCTCGTCACACGATCCCCGTGGCATCAACAAAGAAGGGAAACATCCTCCACCATATGGTTCAGCGACAGCTTGCCCCAGTCCTACAATTCAGCAGTCTATAGGAAGCGGATCTACCTCGACGGACAATCAATCAATGCCCTCTCCTAAATCTCAACGCAAAACCAAAGGGCACGTTGCCTCAGCCTGTGTTCCCTGCAAAAAGGCTCACCTCCGGTCAGCCCACCCATTCAACATCCCCTTCTGCTCGCATAGTTGCCTCAAGCTAATCTTCTAACATGTTGCAGGTGTGATGGTACGTAGTATATGTAACTCGAATCTGCTTCTCCGACTCTACGCCATACGGCTTTGCTATGGTTCCCTTTATGATTTCTGCATATACCTCTCTTCACTTGTTCAAGGCAACACGTTGTATACAGTGGAATTTAGATCCCTGAGAGATTCTCAATCTCGTTGATGAAACTCAAGCAGGCTGCAGGATACCGTCAACATGCTTGAGGGCGAAGTTTTACTGTATCACCATGTGTGTCTGTCGTAACTTGGAATACCACTTGGTTTTTTTTTTGGTGTTGTTGGGAGCGAACGACTTTTTGACCTCCATTGTTATCAATAAGGATTTCATTGCTGACCTAGTATGAATAGCTCAACGTCCGTGTTCTAGATGCACGAGTAATGGAAAGGAAGATGCCTGCGTCGACGTACAACACAAGAAGCGCGGGAGGCCTCGGTTACGGGATGATAGAGATGCTCGATTCGACTCCTTGCGACCGTCTCATTCCCAAGATATGTCTCCAAGACGTTCCTTGAACATCTATCCCTCAAGCGGTACTGGGACCCCTTTGTTTGAAGATCCTTATCAAAGACCCCCAGCATTCCGTCACTGCGAGATATCGGCCAGCAATAGCTTCTCGACTAGGCCTGGCGAACGAGCGTCATCATCAGATTCGAACAGTTACAACAATTCCGTATCAGTCACGCCGGGCTCACCAGAACCTGTTGCCTATTTGACGATGGGGCTGGAATTTGTGAAAGGATCCGTAGCCTTTTGGGACGCAGTTGGGCTACCGAACATGGCTGGTCGCAACTTGGGGGATGTGGTGTTGCCAGCCGAGCTTGAGAAGGTTTCGCAAATTCGATCTCATTTTAACAATGAGCAGAGAAGACGGGAGCCGAACTATCTACCCCCGATTCTAGGCCGCGGGTCTCAGAGCATTCACGGTCTTGGACTGACCATGGAAGACTTTGGGCGGTTTCCGCTGAGTTTTCATGACCATTTAGCGTTTGTAGGCGCAAACGGCTACGCCCGGCCTATGGCAATTCGCGCAGGTCTGGCAAAAGAAGGATCTTGCTATTTTATTGTGTTGTTACTGAATATGCTACCGAGACAACCGCAAATTTCCCCCAGTCCGATTCCACCAGGAGCACAATCCAGTCAGCCGTACAAGCGACCTAGCCCGGAGAGAATATTTTCACAGCGTCCAACTTTCGATCCCGTCCGAAATCGATCCAGCCAGAGCCCTCATCCAGCCGGTTTCAGCGTAGAACCGCCCAGCCGTTCCGGAAGGTCAGCAGGCTTTATAGAGCAGGACTCGAATCAAGCAGGGAGACAATACGAAGAAACTATAGAGAAGCGACCCTACGTTGGGCGAGAATTCTCAGCTACCCAAGCTGAGCTAATCGGACAATCTACATCACAACAAAGCTTTCAGCTCCCACCTATCCGACCCCGAACAGGCCAGATGCCGCCGGGAGGATCAGCGACCTGGAACCGTAGCGAACGTTCAAGTCGTGTTGATATTGGCGTCTTGATAGACAAGCCCGACGAGTCCAAATAGCTTCGAGACGAGCGTCACCCATGAGAGTTTCTTGCAAACGACTCTTGGGCCACGTCAAGAACTGAGGCTCATATAAGAAGCTTACATCATGGCTATCTACCTTTTGATTAGGCATCCTAATTATCCCTGACATTGAGTTGAATCGAAGTATGTAGTGGCAAATAGTTTACAGCACTAGAAAAAATCATGACGAGAATTATGAGAGCATTGAAAGAGTCTTTTGTTCCCGTGCTATCTCCGGGATCGGCTTACTTCTTAGGGACGGAGAGCCTCGGAGAGCCTACGAGCTGTTAACTATATCTATGGTACCGAAGAAGTAAGATACTTGGACACTTTGTGCTTCTCCGAAGCTTGGCGCGCTCCAAGTTGGATGGGACTGACTATGGACAAACCATAGTGATACGAGACTTCTATGACTGGGTACATTTTCCCTTTTCCCTAGGAAAGGCTTGTACGGAGTACCGTACAAAAGTGCCCACGTATCAGAACAATACTAACTAACTAAGCTCGATCATTCGGTCTAACGGTGTGCTGCTCCGTGTATGTACTCACATGATAACTTGCCGCGTCATGGAGACTGGGCAACGGGGGAGCAGCGGAGAAGAGACGGATGCACGAGCAACGTAACCGGGCTGAGTGAGGCCCCTGGGCCGGAGACATAAAAAGTTACTTGATGCAAACAGACAATCAGACAATCATTCAAGATTGTCACTTTGCCGAGTTACATACGCATGTCGGTTGGTAGGTTGGCCGACCATGTTGGACCGCACTCGGTACTCTGCACACAGTCAAGTCGCCAAACAACAAGCGAACCAAGAAGCAATAGCAGCAAGCAACAAGGCCGTCATGCTTGGCAAAAGTGACGGGTCGCAACGAGATCACAGAACTCCGTAAAGGGCCCGGGAGAAAAGGGCTGAGCAGACTCCGTCTGGTGAGGGAAGCAACATGCGAGGGCCCGGCCGGACAAGTTTCGTTTGATTTTCCTCCTTCAGCCCCGCACGGAAAACACCTATCGGAGGTAAAAACGAAGACATTTGATGATGCTCCAAGCGTTCCGACGTCTCGCTTTCTTGGAGGACGAGATCTGCGCTACTGGGAGAAACGTCCCCCAAGCATCATCCCAAGGGTGTGGTACACACGGTCCAAGAACCCATGAGGGTGTCCAGGTCGACATGACAAGGTTCCGAGGGCCCAACACTCGGCAGGCCCAATGGGATAGGAGGGGTGGGGGCCAATTTCATACATACCTTTGGAAAAAGATGCAATAAAGCAATAAGCAAATAAAGTACTCCGTACTCCGCACTCCGAAGCCCGTTGTGTTGCACGAGATAATGGCGTGATGAGTCGACGGGTGGTTTGGAGGCTTGGAAGAGTCAAGACACCAACCGGGGTTTGTGTTAGTGGCAAGCTTGGCGTCTGGTCGGCAGATGAGGGAGCGTCTTGACCAGCGGCTTGTCCAGCGGTTGTCCAGCGATTGACTGGGCAGGTTCAGGACAAAGAGTGTGGTGGTGGTGGTGGTTGCTGTGGTTGATGATGGATGGCCATGTTCAATGTTGGCGTTGACTGACGCTCGCGGAGTTTTGCGGGAGACAAGTAACTAACATCCCGCAGTTCAGTTAGTTGGACGGCCACGCGATTCCGAAACCGGGGAGGGGGGGTGGGGGGGTTAGGTTTCCCTTTGATGGGCCGCAGGGTCTGTCTGGGTTGTTGATCCGGAGTTGATGTACGGAGCACTCCGTATGGAGTATCATGGAACATGGGCTGGAAAGGACGTGCTCGGGTGCGCACCCAACCATCTTCCAAGGTTGTTTATTCGTAACATTTTGGTGTACTCTGTACTCTGTACGGGGTTTATGTATTGGCGCAGTTGCCCGCCTGCCTTTCCTAAAGTACCTACCTAGGTACCTACCTAAGGTAGGTCACCTTAGTAGTAGGTAGGTAGGTACCTAGGTAAGCAGGCAGGTGGCAGGTACTAAGGCACAGAGTACTTGATTCAAACGTACCTAGGTGCCTAGGTACCCATTGGGGTACTCCGTACTAACTTGAAGTGCGCAATGCTCAGGTGGGGCCTTATTACCCCCATGCGCATGATCGATGGTCACGTGCCGCCGTGGAAGCTTCGCGCTCTTCGAGGCCTTGGGACCACTCCGGCTCTCGGATCCACTCACTCAGTGTTCAGATTGTTGGCTCCTCCTCCAACCTTCCTTGCCATTTCGACATGCAGCTTGCACTGACCTCTGAAGCTTGAACTGTTGCAGGCATGCATTGACGGGTACACACGCCCCTTGTCTTGCCTCCTCTCCATGTCGGCATTCATGCACCTTCCTGAAAGTGTTTCCTATTGTTGGAATCAAGTCTTGTTGATATTCTTGTTCATGCTGTCGCTTGGCTGGACCCTGTTCAGTCCGCAGTTACATTGTTCGGTTGCGCACATGCCCCGAACCTGTCGTGACCTCTCTCCTCGCCAAGTCTAACCCCTTCTTTGAAAGCCATGGACGAAATGGACGTGGATGCACCCGCGGGTGCGATGCGCAAAGCAGGTGACACCTCGGACGAATCTCGACCTGCCCGCCGGATCAAGGTGAGTTGGCATCATGTTGCCCTGCCCGCTTCGTGATGCCCACTCTCATCTGTCATGTTTCTTTCCGGGACTACTCAAAGGAAGTCTCGACAGATGTGACAAGTGATGAATGTTAGCTGACTTATACTCCCCCAACACCTAATCAGGCGTTGGACCCGGACGTGGTGAATAAGATTGCGGCTGGCGAGATCATCGTCGCCCCTGTACATGCTCTCAAGGAGCTCGTCGAGAATGCTGTGGATGCCGGCTCTACAGCGCTGGAGATACTTGTCAAAGACGGCGGCTTGAAACTTCTTCAGATCACAGATAATGGCTGCGGGATTGAGGTATATGTCCTTGTCCTCTGCGCATGGTGCCTCAGTGTCGTGATTCCAATTATGCTGATTCAAATAACAGAAGGAAGACCTTGCTATCTTGTGTGAGCGCCATACCACGTCCAAAATCACAGCCTTCGAGGACTTGTCGTCCATTGCAACTTATGGCTTCCGTGGAGAGGCACTGGCCAGTATCAGTCATATTGCCCATTTGTCAGTGACTACAAAGACGAAAGATTCACCATTAGCATGGCGTGCCCATTACTTGGATGGCAAGATGGTAGCCCCCAAACCTGGCCAGCCCGTGGAGCCAAAAGGAGTCGCAGGCCGCCCGGGAACCCAAATCACTGTGGAAGACTTGTTCTTCAGCATTCCAAGTCGAAGAAGAGCCTTTCGATCTTATTCTGATGAGTTCAATAAAATCATTGACATGGTTGGCCGTTATTCCATCCACTGTCACGGCGTGGGTTTCACTTGTAAAAAGGCTGGCGAAGCTTCCAATGCTTTGTCGGTCCAAAGCCAGGCCACAACACTGGATAGAGTACGTCAAATCTATGGCAGCAGCGTCGCCAATGAGTTGGTGGAAGCTTCTACTTCTGACACACGATGGGGCTTCAAAGCGCACATGCTGGCGACCAATGCAAACTATCACATCAAAAAGACGACTTTTCTGCTCTTCATCAACAATCGAAGCGTCGAGTCCTCAAACGTCAAGAAGGCTTTAGAGCAGGTGTATTTGAATTTTCTGCCAAAAGGCGGCCACCCTTTCATATATCTTAGTTTGGAGATTGACCCTGCTCGAGTCGATGTCAATGTCCACCCAACGAAGCGGGAAGTTCATTTTCTGAATGAAGATGAGATCCTTCTTGCAGTTTGCACGGAGCTGGAGTCGCGCTTAGCAAGTGTTGATACCAGTCGAACATTTAGAACACAAACACTACTTCCTGGAGCAAAGCCTGTGCAGGAAGCCATGGACGAGGACTCGTCGTCTCCCAGATTCACAGTAACAGGCAAGAGAAGACGAAATTCAAACGATTTAGTTCGTACCGATACATATGCTCGCAAAATAACCACCATGTTTTCCCAAGTCGATGGCGGTGAGCCTGCCAAGGAGAAGTCATCCAGGGAGGAGGAACCACTGGCAGTGCCTGAAAATATTGAATACGAAACAAGCGACCGAGAGATGACTACTTGTCGCCTGAGAAGTGTAAAGGAACTACGCAGCGAAGTACGAGACAACATACATGAGAATCTGACTGAGATATTTGCATCACATTCTTTTGTTGGTATCGTAGACGACAGCCGAAGGCTGGCAGCTATACAGGGCGGTGTCAAGCTGTATCTGGTAGACTACGGACACACGTGCTTCGAGTATTTTTACCAGCTAGGACTTACAGATTTCGGGAATTTCGGCGTCATTCGATTTAGTCCCGCCCTGAAACTCAAAGCCCTACTTCAAATGGCGGCCGAGGCTGAAAAGAAGTTTCTTGGTGCATCTGACGATGATTTTCCAATGGATAAGATTGTTGATAAAGTTGCCAATCAACTCATTGAGCGCAGGGAAATGCTTCACGAATACTTTTCGCTCGAGATATCCCCGACGGGAGAACTGATCTCCATTCCGCTAATGGTGAAGGGTTATACACCGCCGTTGTCAAAGCTCCCCCGGTTTCTGCTGCGACTGGGCCCCAATGTCAACTGGAATGACGAAAAGGGGTGTTTTGACACGTTGACGAGAGAACTGGCGACGTTTTATGTCCCTGAACAGTTGCCTAACCCGCCAGCCCCAGGCGCCGATGGTGAAGAGGAGGAGATACCCGCGGAGGTGAAGACAAGAAGACAGCATGTCAGATGGGCAGTAGAGCATGTATTCTTCCCGGCGTTCAAGGCAAAGCTCGTGGCGACCAAGGCGCTCATGGATGGCGGTATTTTGGAGGTGGCGAGTCTCAAGGGGCTGTACAAGGTGTTTGAACGGTGTTGACAAACTCATCTGCATCTGAACACGGTTGTCACAAGTATGGTGCTCTGTCTGATACGCCGGAAGTATTGTGTATATCTATCTCGTTGAACATGATTCATTATTCATGAGCCATGTCTGATGTGAAACCATGGATGCCCTCGTAACCAACTTTTGTTCTAGTCCGGCCCTCTATCCCAATGCACATGATCCATTGCCCCCCGCCCCTGTGGTCCCAGCACACCATGGAACACTAAATGTTCTAATATGCTCTTCATTCATGATTCGTACGCTTCCTCCCTCCTTTTTTTCAGGAACCGTCCAGGTCGTCGGGCTTATTCCTCTTCTTGTACGCCAGAAACCTTCCCAGATTCATGACCGCCTCATCGGCCCGGGCCCTCAGCTCGGGCTGCGTCTTCTTATCGACGCTCTTTACCATTGCTCGCGCCTTGGGCAGCACAGCCTCCAGGTGGTTCAGGAAGCCGTCCTTCCAGAATACCTCGCCGTCATACGCGAATTCCTCGCTGCCGTAGATATCGAACAGTTGGTTCAATGCCTCCACGGCGTCGGCTGCCGGGGTGTCTGGCAGTCCGGCGAGGAGGGCAACGAGAAAGGAGCCGATTTCGCGGTTCAGAGACGAAGGGGCGGGGTTGGCGGCGAGCTGGCCGAGGACGCCTACGCATTTGACGCCGAGGCGCTGGAAGGGATCTTCGGAGTCCTGGGGGCCCATGGGCTTGGTGGCTTGGTAGAGGGAGATGAATTTGCGGTGCTCGTCGCCCTTGAGGGGGGTGTTGCCGCCGAGGCTGCGGGATACGGCCCACGCGAGGCCTGTCACTTGGGTGGCGAGGTTGATGTCGGCGGTGTCGCTGGAGAGGATGGGGGTGATGACTTGCTCCCAGAGGGCGCGGCCGACGGGGTCCCAGGCCTTTTGGATACCGGCGTTTTGGTCGACGGAGAAATCGACCAGGGAGACGGACCAGGCGATGTTGTTGAGGGCGGAGAGGGCGTGGCCCTGGAGCTGGAGGGCGTCGTCGTTGGTGGGTTGAGAGGACGAGATGCGGATCAGTTCTGGGAGGGCGGTTTGAAGAAGAGCTCTCAGGACGGGCATGTCGTCGATGTTGACGGTGTCGTTGTCGTCGCCATCTAAACCGGTGACCATTTCCATATCTGCCTCCATTGCGTCCTGGTCCATCTCATCATCCTCATCCTCGTCTTCTTCACCCTCTGCGGCGGAGCTACCCGCATCGACACCGCCCATGTCTTCATCATCTTTGGGCTCCTCGACTTCTTTCTCTTTATGCCTTGCGGATGCGGGAGTGTCCACGTGGGCAGAGTTCAGAGTGGTGCCGATGGATGCCAAGGTTTCAAGAGCCAGCTGCTGCAATTCCACTGGATTTGACCAGCCTCGTGTCCCATTAGCAGCACTTTTATTCAGCTGGACACTTGCAATAGTCTTGGCAAGCGTAGGAATAAGTAGGGAGTCGTCAGCGCCAGGGACCTGAGGTGCATTCTTGAGTCCTTCGAGAGCAGCAAAGACGTTGTGAAGGGTGGCGCAAGCCAAAACGCCGTCACCGGTGATTTGGTTCTTCAGAGCTGACATGGCGCTATAGCACTCGGCGTTGGTGACGATCTTCTTGGCCAGATTTCCATTGTCCTCGGAAAGAATCATAAGACAAGCCAAAGCGTCGCCTCGGAGGGTTGAAATGCCGTCAGAATTGGCATCATTAACCTGCGGGTACGCAACAAGAGTGAAGAGGAAGTCATTGACTGCTCCATTGGAAGAGATGGCTTCGAGAATGGCTTCACCGGCCTCGGCCAGCGCAGTCAGGAGGGCAATCAGAGACGCAGCAATGCTAACAATGAACGACTTTTCGACCTTGGTGAGCTTTGAAAAGCTAGCGCCGCCGGACAAGAGCTTCTCCGAGACGGTCTTGGAGGCATATCCTACAGCAGCAAGGACATCAGAGCGGAATAAGTGTACACAGAAATCAGAATCCTCTTCCTGTGCCAAGGCCTGCAATATGGTCCATCCAGCAGCCCTGCTCTCGAGAGAGGGATCGATCAACGTCTGAGTGAGGACGGTGTGGACGATTTGCTCTCGGAGCAGAAGCTTGCGACACTTGTCGTCTTGGACGATGTTGATGGCGGCGGCGGCGGCGGCGGAGCGAGACTTGGGGTCGGCGTTTCTGAGGTTCTGGATTACAGGGATGATCCTGGCTTCTCGAAGGGCGGCAAGTTCGGGGTCAGAGGGCGGCTTGGCTGGTTTGGCGATGGGATCTCGACGTTGAGAGGCACCGGCGCGGTTGCGACGTGATTTACCCATTGTATGAGGGAGGTCTGGGGCGATATGCGTTTCGCTTCGCTTCGCTTCGATTCGATTTTTATTTGTTTTTGGCGTCTGTATCCTCGCCGCGCGTAAAGTAACCAACCAGTGTTCCTGATCTCAAGGGTGAGCACGGAATACTGGAAGCAGCGAGGTGGTGTTGGTGCCAATACGCGGCGGAAGGAATGAAGCCCGTGAACTTGGAAAAGCAACTTTTTTTTTTTTCGCCTAATAAGTTACCCTTTTGTGTCGAAGTTGCGAACTCTGGAGAGCTTCCCCGCCATGTGGGTGCGTAACGGCTGTGGCGGGTCTTTCAAATATCAATTGGCTTGCCTTCTTGACCCCCACCGCCGCTTGCCGGCATACCTAACCCCTCGCCCCACTCACTCACTCACTCACCAGTCACGAGTCGGCGTTGCATCCCACGCTCCTGAGTCCTCGTGATCATCATCTTCATTATCACCATCACCATCACCATCACCATCACCATCACCATCGACCTTGACCATTAACCACTCGCTTCTTCGTCCCTTGATACGTCTCGCCTATCTTTCAACATTCCTTCTAACGTATACTTCTTCTTCTTCGGTCTACAGCGCAAATCGCAAATCCTGTATCCCCGCGTTAGAATAAGTACGCACCTTTTGTAGTTTCTCTGGACAGCTCCGGCCCTTGGAGAGAGAACGGCATCTATTGCTGTCATGAGGAACAATTGAAGTGTGGCATGGTGCTTCTTACGTTTATTTTCACGGATTCATCTCCGTAGCTCCATGTCCTCTCCATTTTCCCATTCCCCCACTATCTCTCTCTCTTCTCTCCCTTCCCTCTCTTGGAGGCTCTTTTCTCCACATCATGGCCGCGTCGCGCGGATGGCTTCAATGGCACCCATGGCTCCATGGCGACGAGATAACCAAAAAAAACGATGACATCCTTCCTCTGTCCAGATATTCCGCTAACCATGGCCGCGGCTCCGGTTCCCGCGCGCAGTGGCAATCTGCCAGGATGCCTCGTCGGACCTGGGTTAGACGCCTTGCCGCCTACGCCCTCTTCATCGTGGCTCTCGTATATCTGTTCAACCGCTCCAGCTCGACGAGTCCGTCTTCTCCACCGAGATCAAGAGGCGATGGTTATGACGCAGTCAATCTTGAGGTAGCTGGCCAGCACCGCTTCGATGCGCCGGGGTCGACGCACGTCGACGTTGCATCCGAGAAATCATCGCACCCGCACCAAGCGCCCTCAGCAGAATTCAACGACCGACAGAAAGGCACAGATAAAGCATGGAAGGAGATTGCAGCTGTCAAGTCCGAGTCAGTTTCGAAATATGAAGGCCCAATCTGGTTTCCCGCGCTGGCATCGTCACTTCGCGCCATCTCCTCGACCAACGGAGCCTCACTCAAGAATAGCAACCTGCTCTTTGCTGCCGCGAGTCTCAAAAGCGCTTCAACCCTGTTATCCATGGCATGCGAGATGGTATTGGAGCGTGAAATCTATGCTCACTTTGTCTTCATTAGCACGGCAGATATCACCATGCAGGACCTCCTAGAAGTCAATGGAATTGATAGAACATGTCCGCTTATCTTACACGGTAAAGCTTTGTGCAATGGATACATACTGTTGTGTTTTACTTCTAACAAGTCTTTGTCCACCCAGATGCTCGCCCTGACTACTTCGAGGCTTCGACTGAGAGACGCATGTCTTTGGCCGTGGTGAAAGCACTCCGTACGTTTTATTCAGTCCGTCAATCTTCTATCACACCATCTTCAGCCGGATATACTGTACAGATACCTATCGCCAAGTATATCCATGTAGACTGCACCACCTATTACTATGCTTCGTAGTATTCATATGTCTTGTTGTGGTGGTCATGCACCTATCAATCTTACCACAGTATTTTCTGCTTGAAGTCAAGTCACAAGGATGTTGACTAACGTTGTCGCACTCAGGTATTATTAATAGTTACATGCACCCACAAGCAATATTCGTAGATTCTACAAACGCGGAAGAGGACTACTTCCTCCACGCGGTCCGAGACCAGGTTTCGTCCACTCGATCTGCTCTTATAGAACTACCTGAGCGTCCTCGAACCAGTCTCTCATGGATTTCCAAGTTGGATCCATCAGCTCTGTCGGGTAAATTCAATGACGCGCCTTGCACGGCTGAGGTGATGGATGTATGGACGCTGACTGAGAATATTGTAGCTTGGAACAAAGTCCGGTTTGAAATCCTGATTCATGCAACACCCACCGGTACAGCAAACCTCAAGAGGCTACTCAGGTCCATTGCAAGGGCAGACCTCGCTGGTATCCAGACTCCGCACATTACCGTCGAGGTTCCAAATATCATAGAAGATTCGCTGGAGTCCTATCTTGCAAGCTTCAAATGGCCGCGCCCAACGCCATACCATGGACAGCCAGCACCGATGATCTCACTCCGTCGTCGAATCACGCGACAGCTGATGGATGAGGAAGACAGTTCTGTGCGTTTTGTCGAATCCTTTTGGCCAACCGACCCGTCCAATTCTCACGTGTTGGTGTTGTCGCCTCACACCGAAATTACACCTCAGTTTTTCCAATGTCCATCCATCCCTCTCTGGCTCTTCTCGCTCCATCTGGCACTAACTAACTGACCCTCAAGACGTCAAATACTCGCTCTTACATCAGCTCCACTCAAAAACGGCACTCATGGGAGATCACCGCGCAAGCCTATTAGGAATTAGCCTTTCAGTACCAACAACACTCATAGACGGAACTCGGGCATTTACACCGCCTCGGCCGCTTCATGACGGCAAGGACGCACCCGGCGAGACTTCCTTTTTGTGGCAACGACCCAATAGCGAGGCCATGGTGTTCCTGGGCGAAAAATGGGTGGAGTTGCATCACTTGATCACGCAAACACTGTACAAGAAACGATCCATGTCTTCAGTGCCCGAGCTCCTGGCAAAGAGACAGGTTGGGAAGAAGTATCCCGCGTGGCTGGAATATGCCCTGCGGCTCTCGCGCATCAGGGGATACTCGACACTGTATCCGAGTCGGGAAACGGCAAATGCCATCATCGGCGTACACAGCGATGTCCCCGATACGCCAGAAGAATACTTGAATGACGGGTCGAGGTCAAAGTCGCCCAAGGACATCTTGGACGAAGGCAACGAGCGCTTTGAACCAGTGTCACCCGTTGACATGTTGGAGACGCTACCTCGGGGCGGAAAGCTGCCCTCACTCCGCGATGTGCCGCTGTTATCGTGGGATGGCAAGGTCGAGACGGTAGACGACCTTGCCAAGGACGCGGATGATTATACCGCGCTGTTCCGGAAAGAAGTTGGTGGGTGCGAGGACGACTATTCAAAGAGTCGTCACGCTGCGAACAAACTGGCCCTGGATCTGTTTTGTAGGCACGATGCATGATGCGGCGTCAGGACGGATGCATTTTGGCTGGCAACAGGATTATCCGCTTCGGTAACGGCACGGGATGCTCGGGGGAAGTTTGAAACGAGGTGCAAGTGGTTACTCCGTAAGAGAAACCATGTCCATTTGCGGTCATATGGTAGTTCACTAAGTTATATATTCAGTATAGGATGCCTGTACATACATACACATGGCACGAGTAAATGCGATAAAGCCCCCCCAGCACAAACTCCGCACGCACTCGCTCGTAGAGGACTCGTAGCTCAGGGTGTCCTGTGTAACGCCCGAAGAATTATAATGAAAGATTCACCTCCCTCCGTTCTCACGGGTTCTGGTAGTGGCAAGCAAGACTATACTAGAGCCGATTATGCAAAACGCCAACGTGCCCAGGATCTAGTTAGTCAAGTTACACGATTAGCGCCTCCTACCCACATGCATGCAAGGTCCCAAGACGCAGTAAGGTCACACGTGTGCGGGGGGGTTTTCCTCAACACTTTAACTTACCAGCTGTGTCCTCCAACCGGTCTGCACAATAGCCTGCTTCCGAGAATACTTGTTCACCGTTACTACGGAGTACACGCGTCAGCTTACCTGTGTACTGTTGGGCGCGCAACAGAGTGTACTTATGTAGTTGGCTAGTCCCAGGCCAAGCATGACGAGACTGAAGAGCCAGAAGACGGCGCCGAGGGGCTTGGCTATGCGCCTCTCGAGATCGGTCGGCTTAGAGTTGAGATGGAAGGAGAGGGTTATGGCGACGGACAGGACGGCCATGAAGACGGACAGACGGAGGTACGATAGGAACGCTGTGCAGTTAGCATGGTTGAGGAGGGTCTGGTGAGAAGGGTGTTGGATTCAACGCACTTCGCTCGTTGGCGCAGTGGTCGCGCGCGTCGCTCGTCTCGTTGTCGAACAGGAGCGGGCCGAGGAGCGGCCATGCGAAGAAGGCGGATGTGCCTGCGCGGCCGGACCTGCTGGGTGTCAGTGTCCAGTCAAGGTGGCTTCTTTGGAGTTGAGTTCTTTGGAGTTGAGGGGGAAGCACGAACCCTACGCTGCCGACTTCTACGGGGGCCACGAGCGAGGAGGTGATTGGTGTGCGGTGTTTCGTGGTGAGGTCCTCATTGTCGAGCGGGTGTGGCGGTGCGACGGGCATTGTTGGTTTCGTGCCTTCTTGCGATGGGCGAGGTTTGCTTGCGCGTGCTTGTGGTGTTGGTTGAGGTTGGCTGGATGTTCGGCATGGTCATGTGAGGGGGGGGCGGGGTGAGCGACGGCTTTTCGTTTCTGCCAACTTCTTCTTCACAGGGGCACTTTGACATGTGGTTTTACGAATTGTCGCTGTCGTGAGCAGGACTGCGTATAGATTCGATTTTGTGGACGGGCTTGTCTTGGATGAGTGCAGTTTGCCGTGACTGCGGCTCTCGCAGCGACGCGGTTTCTACTGCGCGCCTCCGGCTCACGAGCTCAACGAGCTCACGAGCACAAGAGCACAAGAGCACAACTATGACGGCTCACGACGCGGCAAACCCCCAGATGTCAAACCACCGTTTCTCATCCTGCCTCAACGGCCCATCTAGTCTCCCAAATCTCGCTCTCCGGCCGGTATTCACCTCGGGCAGGCACATCCACTCCCTCACGCAGTCCGGCACCTCCTCCTTGACGTGGGCGATGCAGATGAGCGCCTGCCGCTCCGTCAGCCCTTGGACGACTGCGGTTCCCTTCTTCCCGACGTCGCTCTGCACAACCTCCCCCGCGGCAGAACAAGTCCTGTTCTCCCCGTCCGTCAGAAACAGGGCACACTTGTCGCGCACAGCGTCGTCCATGCCGCTGAACGCCTCGTCCAGAACCACGACGTCGGGAGACTTGATCATGGACCGTATGAAGAGTGCCACTCGCTGGGCGGAGAAGGACACTTCTCCAAAGACGAATTCGTCGGCCCACGACAAGTCATCGTGGCGTAGATTCGAGGCCGCATTGGGCCGCAGCTCGGGTGTGAACCAGCGCAGAGCGGCATCTACCTTTGTTCTCGCGCTGGCGTCGAGCTTGGGCGGCGTGCCGAACGTGGCTGCCCACGCGTTCTCAACGACCTTGCGGATCGTATGGCTCCGGGGCATGTGCTGGTGCACTTCGGGGCTCGAGTGGCCGATGCGGGATTGGATGTCCCAGAATGTCAACGGCTTGACGCCCGATCCCGGCTCCGGCAGACGGCTGCGCCCAAAGAGCTTGATGGGCATCGAGTATGTCTGTGGGTGGTCGGAGCCGAGGAGAGACACGATGGTGGTCTTGCCGGAGCCGTTGGGGCCAAACACTCCCCAGCGTTCACCTCTCCGAACCGTCCAGACGAGGCCGTCTTTGAGGCCCTGTGGTGTCTCCTGTGACCAGTTTCCCAGAGCAATCTTGTCTCCGTAGCGCACGCGGCATCCGTCCATCTCGACGAGTGGCTCTGCGTTTGCGTCGACCGGGTTCAGGGCGTGTTCGCTGTCCTGACGTCTTCTTGTTGAGGCAGATGGCATTATTGAACCCAGGACTCGCCCGACTCCGGATAATGTATGGACTGGAAGCTTTTCGTCTTCCAGTAGCCCGCCCAGCTTCACTCCTTGAACATACCTGCGCAGACCGTCCAACACAGTCTCCTTTGCGCCCATTGACCCAACCTGGCAGTCGCTTCTCAAGTAGACCAAATGCGTAATCCACTCCGGTAATGGATCCTGAGGCCTCGCGCTCATCACCAACCTGGGGCTCGCTTTCTCAGCAAGTGATTGCAACAGCGGGCTCAGTCCGGAAACTGTAGGCGGATCGAGCCCCATAAACGGCTCGTCCAGCAACAATACCTCGGGCCGGGTGAGCAAAGCCCGCGCAATTCTCGCCCTTCTGCCCTGGCCGTTGCTCAGAAAAGTAACAGGCAGGTCCAGCAGATGGTCCAGTCGCAAGTCCTTGACCACCCTGTTCAGCAACTCTGTCGAGATGGCGCCATCATCTTCTCTCCCCAGTGAGGTCTGGAGAGGATTCAGCTCCGTATTTCCCAGGAGAAAGCTTCTCAACGAGAAATCAGTCATCTCCCTCCTCGACTCATACCGGGCCGACAGGTACGCGGACGTCGTCACACTGCCTCCCAGCCCGCTCCCAGCGGCTTCCGCGTCAAATCCAACGTAGCGAATGGCGCTCTGCGGGCTTCTCAGCCGAGAAGGTACACCCTCGCCGGATAAGTAAGGGTACGACCTGGCGGTAGGCGGCTGGCAGAGCAATCTGCCTCGGAGGATTTGGAGGAACGTCGTCTTTCCGGAAAGTGAGGGTCCCACGATGCACCAATTGTGAGGCTGGAGTGACGAGAAGGGCAATTCGAATGTCAGTTCATTGAACAAGGACGGATTGACGTGTGACGACTGGGAATTCGGATGATGTCGATGGAAGGTGCCGTTCACAATGCGAATAATGGGCAGCCGCGAGGGTACGGACCTCATAATCTTTGGCGTGGCGTATCACATGCCTACTTGGCGTCCGTTGGAGGATTCAAACTGCCCAGCCCGCATCAGACGAGCAAAGATACAAATAAATCTGACTGAAATCCTGGTTGAGAGAAGCGAGCTTGATATGGACTGGCAAGTTAGTCATGGCCGGATTAACTTAACAGGCATCTGACGACCAAGTTCCCCGTCCAGCAAGCAGAGGTACGTACCTTTCGGCACCCACTCCAAGCGCACCACAGTCAATCCAACCAATCACAAGCAGCAAATGCGAGGCTACTCGTAGCCTGAAGGCAGCTCCAAGCTTCATCATCGACGCCCGCATATCATACACCATCACCGCCAACCTGCCTGACCGCATTGCCATCACCACCCGCATCACCGTTATCCAACTATACTCTGCACCAGCACGACAAGAAGAGAGCCTCTCCCCATACAACATACACACCACACGCCACGTACCTGCCTCTCTCCACCCAAACCGGCAAGATGGTAAACACCTCCCAACACACCTCCCTATCTACACAAGACTAACAACACTCACAGTCGATGCGCATCGTCCCCGCAAACTCCAACCCCGACTCCTTCACCCACACATCGCACATCTCTTCGGCCCCCTCAGCCCCCGGCCTTCACGACACTCTCCGTCACGGCGTCGGCCAGTCTCCCTACGACGCGGCCACCAACAAACCCTCGTCGGCGCACCCGCTCGAAGCCCGGCTCAAGAACTGGGAAGCCACACAAGAGGCCGTCCGGATGGAATCGCTCCGTCGCACGTTCGGCATCGCCGAGCCCATCCGCCGCGGCATGGAACTCAAGATTGTCAGAGACGGCGAGTGGCTCCCGCTGGCTCTGGGAGGCAGTCTCCCCAGCGTCCATGAGGATATCCTAAAGGGACGAGAGGACACCATCACCTGGGAGGATGTCTTCACCGGCGAGGAGACGAGAGGTGTCGCCGGCGTCCACGATGAGATGGAGAAGAAGCTTCGCATTCAGTAGAGAGAGCGAACTGCGGCCCCTCGTAGGGCTCTCGGGACACGTGTACAGGAAGGAGGCAACGAGATAGATCATGTGCCAGTATTACGACTTCTTTACAACAGACCTTGCGGGATATACAGTGAGATGCTATAGTTCGGCCTGGCCCACTCTTGTCGGTTCCCTATATCTATCGGCTACGTGCGGCGTGTAGACTTATTTACATACAGGTACCGGATTGTCCAACGTTGTTTCGAAATACTGCCCAGCATGGGATGCATATCCTACTTTCCGAGGTTCCCCAGGATTCTGCGCTATGAAGTCATAGCCGCATTCTGCCACATGTCCTTGAAAATGCTGCAACTGTTACTTGGGAACCAATAAGAATGACGAAACGGCCCTTCCCGACCATGCGTCCCAACGCTGGAAAAGAAGACGAATTCGATCACACAAGGCACAAGAGGTTGTAAAAGCACGAAAACTGCAGTACGAGCCGCAGGGGACAGTCTGCAATTCCTCTATTTCTGTTAGAAAGGAGGGCCTGGTCTCCAAAGGCCCGCGCTGATTGGGTTTATACCCAACATTGTGACACAATTATATGACAAAAGCCACCAAAACAAAGGGTTGACAGTGATACAAATAGCCAAATCATTTATACATGATGATGCGCCCATATTGACTCCGGTAAGCCTTCCGTTCTTGCAGAATGTTTCCCATGAATCGCTGCTTTCCAATTCCGAAAAGAACAGACCCAAAACGATGTGCTGATATTAGAATGAGTGTGAATGATGATTTGGTCTGATGGCTGTGAAGCGACTGTGTGCGTGGCAATCAACTTGCCATGCCACTGACTGGGGGCCCCGTTGATTGTCCTCCATCGCAGGCTGGGAGGCCAGATATTTGCTCTCCGACCCTCTCGGTTCGAGAGCCCGCCCGTTGTCGAAAATGTACACGTCGACGTATGTTCGTTTTGTCTTTTTCCAAAAAGAGTCGGTAATAATATGAGCCGGGACGAAATGCAAACAGTCCTTCTCTAGCCGTGACTAGAACAAGCTTGCACGAAAGTGCAGAGAGAATGGCTATAGCTTAACGAACTCAAGAGGTGCTCATAAGATGATGCAGCACATTCCACCCGATCTAGATCGCTGTCCGTCTCCGCTCCCGCTTGGAAGGTTCTTGCTTCCTGACTTGGGTTCTTCCTCGTCCAGGTCCTGAGGGCGAATGCTCATGTGAACCACGTTGGGGTTTTCCGTGCTGAACTGGTACTCTGTGGCAAGGCGTTAGAAAAGTCCTTCCTTGGTTGCATGCACAACTTTGGACTGATGTAATGATGGCTTACTTCTGAGCTGTTCTTTGTCATCCAACAGCTTTCCGAAATGTATCAGTCTTATGCTGCTGGGGCTAGCAGGCTTCGTCTCCCAGTCGCCCCTCCACTCTCGTAGGATGAGTTCCTTCAGGGTGTAGATGCTGATACTGAAAGGGTCTGGCTGTCCAGATTCCGTCTCCTCGGGCACTACAACATTCCTCCTCGTGAGATACTTGGCATCGATCTTATAGGGGTGGCGACTTCCCGACGTCAGCAGGAGGGTGATGTTGCAGACAGGACCGTCCGACTGGCCAGGAGAAGTGTGAAAATCTTCCTGTGCAGGCCCAATGGCCATGATAGAATCGCTCCTTTCTTTTGTAGGCGGCACGGGGGTCAGTTCGTCTTTCTCCTTGCCCTTCGACATGGCCTCGGGTTTGTCCTCATTTGTGGTGCTGCGCTGCCCCAACGGCGGTTCAACGGCCGCAGCGTCGGATTGCTTATTGGAGGTATCGACGAGACCGGCTGGTGTGGTTTCTTGTGCCATATCGCTCATGGGGACAGCGTCGCTGGGCTGGTCGAGCCGAGTGTTGTCAGCGGGAGGACCGGTGGTTTTGCTATCGTGGCCAGGGCTCATGGTTGGATCCACGAAGATACGTAGTGGTAGGGAGTGTATCAGAGTAGTCAGCGTGGCAGCAGCAGCAGCAGCAGCAGAAGCAGAAGCAGCAGAAGCAGAAGCAAGCTGCTCCGTACAGCGGCGGGTGAATGGTTACTGGGCTGGGCCACAGGGTGGCTGGCCGAAGGACGGGGGGAGGGATGCGGCCGCCAACAAGCAGGCAAGCAAGCAAAGCACAGGCGTGTGGGATAATGCTGATGCAATCAATCAGTTCGCACAGGACACCAAGAATACAGGGCCCTCGACCTGGCCTTGAGCGAGCCGGCGCGATGAGCAATGGGAGAGGCCGGTGTCCTCGGAAGGTAGTGGTAAGATGATAATGTAGACGTCAGGTTCAATGTTGAGGCAAAGTCCCCAAGCCGACTTGGACTGACTACCTTCTTAGTAGGTGACTTGGGGCGGAGGGCCAGGACAGGCCAGGCTTCGCCGGACCACGCGGGAGTGGGGGGACGGAACACCGGCTGCTTGAGAACAGGAAGGAGCGACACGGGGACGGTTCGATTAATGATGATGACGAGGATGATGAGGATGATGTGCAGGCATCTCATTCATCAACAGCTGCGGTCTGTTCTGTCCTGTAAGAGGCACCGCAAATAAGTCTGGGGGGAGCGGTGTGCATCGGCGCATCCTCAAACACAGGACAGGGCAGACGAAGCCAAGCATGTGCAACGTGGCTGTGGCCAACTTCCAGCACAAAAGACAAAGAAAGAAGGGCCTTGGTGCCGCTGCTGGCTCGTCCAGGCTCGTCCAGGCTCGTCCGGGCTCGTCCAGTCTCTTCAAACCCTGAGACTCAGCGGACTAACTTGGGTAGTAGCAGCGGCAAGTTGGCTACATTGTTAGTAGGTACGGAGTACGGAGTAGTTAGTTTATGTACCTAGGCGCCTGGCCCCTGTTTTTAGTGACAATAAAAGTATGACAAGACAGGTAAAATTTTGCCACCAGCTGGTAGTCAGACTTACCACAGGTAGGCGACAATTTTTGACCTGTCTTATCATACTTTTGCTGTCACCAGAAATAGCAGGTGGCGCGCGTAGGTACATAGTTAACGGAGTACTCCGTACCCAATGCATGTTTGCCACCGCAGACAGAGAAACAAGGCCTGGGCACGGCGGGCGGGTCGGTGCCAAGGGATTGGATCTTGCATGCCCATTGGTCAAGCCGCCTCCAACAGGTCGAGACACTGACTGAGACAGATGGCATGCATTCACTCACTCATTCAGCCTGATGTGCCTGCCTCGTGGACTTTGGACGTTGGTAACGACCAACTTGACGACGCCGCTTTACCTTTTTGTCATGGCTGTTGGCGTCGACTTCTACGCCAAGTCCTCTCGCCAGCGAACAAGTGATCAAGTAGCCGCGCACTTCCCCTCCCGATGCTCGCGTGCCAATCAATGTCCGTCAATCGTTCTGCGCCGCTCGACAAGGCCGAGCTTGCTGCAATGGCGAACTGCCGCGTTTGCTGCTCTCTGCCGCTCTGCGTTCACGCATGCCGAGGATCCCATCACCATCTTCTTCCTTCCACAAGGGCGTCTATCGCGGCATTGTTCCCGAGTTCGACCCCAACACGACCTTCCCCTGTCTTGGCAACCAGTTTATTCTCCTCCGTAAAAAGAAGTCGCGATCTCCACCATGTTCATGTTCTCCGCTTGGCATCTCCAAGCGCCCCCCATAGTAACTTGGAGCACGACTGGACCATCTCATAATAATACGGGGCACCGACTACCCAGGTAGCTTGTGTTGGGCAACTCTACTTATCGATTTCCAAGCATTCGATGGCGACGGCTCTCAGCTTGAGAGGCAATAGAAAAGTCTGTCGCCTCTGCACGTCATCTGACAACAACCAGTCAACTTGAACAAAAAGCGATAGCCATTGTTCAATCCAACGTTGATGTCTGGCAGTGTGTGTTGATGATAAGAGCTATTCACTCGCAGCTATTCATTTCGAGCAAGTTGAAAGACAACTCGAGTCAAACTCTCACATCAAGTCCCATGGCCAAATCTCATCAGCAACGATATTCACACTCCTGATCATTATCTTTAGCTTCACATGGCCATCATCGCCTACACATCGCGCTCTGCATTTGATCCGTGTTTGCCAAACATCATTCATCCTCCCCTGTTCTGCTGTCAACTTGAGGCCAACCCCATGCTCAAAGTGACAACAAGTCACCATTACTCCCTCCCCCCTGCGCCGGTTGCAACACTGCCTGCGGTGCATGAGCACTGACAACATAGCCAGTCATGTTCCCGCTGCTGCCACCAAACATGTCTTCGCCTTGGTCTAATCTCATTGCCGCCATCTGAGTACCAACACCTGAGAAATACGCGTCTGCATCGCTTACTGCTTGCGACAAGTTGCCCTCCCCGTTGGCAGGGGCTGCGTTTCGACTTCGCAGGTCAATATTGGTTGGTTGCCCTCCACGCCCAAACATGCTGATACTCTTTTGGTTATCCGCATCCTCTAGCAGATTCTGTTTCTGCAACGCGGGTGATTCTTGCAGTTTCCGTGGCCGCGCGGATCGAAACACTGTCTGGACTGGTTTGAGGTATATGGTTGCGAGTGTCCCAACGTTGAGACACATCTCTTCCAAGGTTGGTGCTTCCAGTCTCTCGGCCTCGGCGGTGATCGGTGGCTTGTCTCCCATGACAATTTGCTTGGCCGCATTCATGTCTGTTGACAATAGACGCCAGTACATGTACGCCCGATCACGTAAATCTGGGTTGTCTGTTTCTTCAGTCGCCCACTTCAGAACTTTGGGGACCAGCTCTTGGGCTCTGGTTGGTCTCTGTATAAACAGCTTCACCGTGGCCGTCAGGAGAGCCAATTGAACCTCGACAGGCTCCTCTGCAAATGTATACAGAAAGTCCTCCAACAGGGCGTCACTGTTCTCAATCCGATCAGCGTATTGTCCGATGACCCAGACCATCGCAGCCTTGGCTTCTGGTTCGTCTAGTGAATCGAGGTGTTCGCATAAGGTACCGATTATAGACTCGTATTCGTTGGGGTATTTCCTGAATATATTCTTGATAACCACTGTCGCCTCCTGGACGATGTAGGTGACTTTCGTAGAGACAAGCTCCAGTAGAAGGTCAATACACCGCCTAGCTGCTGGTTCTATCTTGATGGCGAGCTTCCCGATGGCACGGACAGCCTTTCGAACAAAGTGGACATCAATCTCTGTAGCGTATTCCCGCAGCTCCGTCAGTACCTCGTCAATGTTCTGTTCACTGGCAAGCATGAAGATGAGCTCCAACTTGGTGACTTTGACGTAAATTGGGTCGTTGTATTTGCAGAAGAATACTCGTATGTCATTCTTCAACACCTCAGGTCGTCGTTGTAGAATTAACAGGGCGTTTCGAAGGGCCAAGTACTGTACTTCGGGGCCTTTGGCGAGCAGGGTAACCAGTGGCGGCGAGAGCTTTCTGCACAAGGCGGTGATTTGCTTCTGATCCGCAATATAGTTCAACAAGTACAGGATAACACGAATACATGTCAGCACAACAGATGAATTCGAGTGTGAAAGGCGTGGTGCGATGCGTTCCGCCAGTAAAGCGGCTTCGCCTGTCTCCTGTGGTACATAGGACATTAACGCCTCAAGAATGTACGTTTGGCCCCATCTGTCCCTTTGTTAACTTGGTTCAACTCCGTCACAATATGTACGGGCACCTACTCAGAACAATCAGGCAAGATGGCCACCATCTTTGATGCATTGCTATAGTCAATGGTAAGCTTGATAGCATCGCTTCGTTCCCAAATGTCCATCAATCCTGCCAACGCGCTGGCTACTACGGTTGGGTTGTCATCACGTAGCAGCGAGTTGAGCCGATCAATAAGGTCTGAACGTTCCACCATTTGTCGGTCATGATCGTATAGTTTGGCAACGCAGAAAGCCGCCGTTTTACGAACGTATGGATCGGTGTCGCGCAGCATGTGCTTGACGATGGGGACAGTAGCTTCGACAAACTCTTTGACATGTACATATGATATTGTTCGCAGTGCAAGGGCTCGTACTAAGGGACTCTGGTCTTCCATATCCTAACGTCAAGTCAGCGTCACTCTTCATCTCCTCGTGTTTGTACAACGGTTACATTTTCAAGCACCGGAATAGCCTTGACGGCGATGTCTGGTCGTACTCTTGCGTAATTGACCAGGTATAAGAAACACCTGATAGTCGTTAGTTTCGGCCGATACTGGGTGTGCTGGCATCGTACATCTTCTTAATTTCCAGGCTCGGAATGTGCATGCAGGCGATGATATCCGGAAACAGCGCCACCATATCGTTATTGCTCATTGTCATGTTGGCCACGATTCTTTTCAGGGCAACTTTCTTGATCGCATGGTTCTTGTCCTTCTTGCCGCCGCTGTTCAGCTCAAGGCGCAGCTCAGCTACCTTGCCCTGTGGAGTTCTTAGCCTATCGAATGCCAAAGGTGGCATGTACATGGGAAATACAGCCATCATCTCGTATCTGGCCGAGGATTGGTGTGTCGGATATAGACAGCATGTTATGGACAAGACAAAGGGACGGACCACGCTGCGATATCGTAGCACTTCCAACACAAATGTTATCAGGCGGCGTATGAGGGGTTGATTGGACGTCGACGATATAGCACTCAGGAGGCTTTGGCAGGGCAGGCAGGTGGAGGATAAGTCGCAAGTGATGAAAAAACCAAGTAGGGCAAGCAAATCAATGGAGGCATAGGTAGGAGGAAGCTTACTCGAGCGAACAGCTTTGAGTCCCCTCCACTGTCTTTAGAAGACATGGTGGTGGTGGTAGCCGCTGGCGGTAGTTATGCGAAACGATGACCCGGGATCGCAGGTTACCGGGTTGCAATTGGAGGTAGCAAACAAAGCCCGGTTGGGCCAGCGGTGGTGGTGGTGGCCTGTCTCGTCGTATCGGCGACAGGAATGAGGAGGAATACTTGCGGCTTCGTCACGCGACGCAGAATGCTGATGGATTTGGCGGTCGGCGGGACTCACTCGCCCAACCCCTCACGCCTTCACTGCGACAGAGGTGTACGAAGTCAACTTCAGGAGGCTAGTTTGGCCGAGTCGATGGTTTGGCAGTCAATGGACGAGCCGTTGAAGTTGAGACGGTAGGGGGGTGTGCTGGGTCTGGAAATCGAGCCAGTCAAAGAGAGATAGAAACCGCCCAATGTGTCTGGATGGTGTTGGAGGGGGAGAATCGTCACATGTACGGAGTAGCTCCAAGGAAAACTTGCGCCAGCCCAGCCTTGTTGGACTGCAGACACTCGGAAGGCGAAGGTTGTGCGTTTATGGGAATGTGTCTCCCATCTCACCAGCGCCCGCAATGACAGTTAGCTGGGTCTTGACGGGCAAGATGGAAATAAACGTGGTTTAAAATGGCATTGCGTCAAACCCGAGTCAAAAGGGGCTAATTGACACAGTACTACGGAGTACTATTACTCCGTACTGATAATTCCTTGTCGCGGGTACGTATGTCCACGTACGTACCAGGGTCTACCTAGGGTATTCGGGATTGAGGGAGTCCCGGCCGGTAACTAACTACGGAGTACATATCTAACCCTAACCCCCAACACATGAGGCGGGCAACTGGGCACTGTGTTGAGATTAAACAGAGCATCCACTGAGAGTTGCTTACGAAGGTTTGTCCCACCAAAAGCGCCAGCCATAGCATAAGTCGACAGCTTATCGATAAGAAATCATGGAACCATGACCAACCAGCCTCTGGTCCAGCGGACCAAGCTTCTCTCACAATAGAGCTGTCCAACGACATGCGCATCGCCATCAGCTCGTAGTGCGAACATCAATCTCGTCCGCTACGCCAGCCACAGCAGCCAGGCTACCTCTCTACATCTGCGATAGTCGCCATGATGTCCACGACAGGGTCAAACGTTCCCACCTGGGTCTCCCAGCTGCGATCACCTCCCGGGGCCAGATTCAAGGTCGCAGGCATCCCCGATCCCATCGGCTTCTCCTCAGGACCTTCCGGCTCCAAGGTACGCGCGCAGCTCGGAGGAGGTGGCAATCCGCCCATCATCTCCTTTCAATTGCCGTCCCCTTTCGGCGCATCATCTGCTAACGACTCATAACCAGAAACCTAGCAAGGACGGCAAAAGCCAACCTCGAAAGGCACCCACCAGCGAGGAAATGGAAACGCTCAAACTAAAAAAAGCATGGGAAGTCGCTTTAGGTCCCGTCAAGGCTCTCCCCATGACCGTCATCATGATGTACATGTCTGGCAACTCTCTACAGATCTTCAGCATCATGATGGTGTTCATGGCCTTCAAGAACCCCATTGCAGGCTTGATGGCCACCAACCAGGCCTTTGAGCGATTCAACACCGAGAAAAACGCCACTCAGATACTGCAGACGAAGCTGGTATATGTAGCGATGCAGCTCGTTGCGCTAGGGGTTGGCATCTGGAAAGTGAACTCGATGGGACTGTTGCCGTAAGTTCTACCTACCATATGCTGTGATTGGCGACTCGCCGCTGGACTATGCGGGGGTATTTGGGAGCGAGCTAACAGTTCTTTTTGCAGGACAACAAGATCGGATTGGCTCATGTGGGAATCACTGAGGGAATCTGTGGACAAGGCTATCACCGCATTGTAGCTAGATGAGGTGTGTATCAATGTATCAATAAAAGATAAGACCAAGTGTTGAACCAGGAAAGACAGTTCAAACGTGTTGAGAAATATTCACGCCCCCGCTATGCTAAATATCTATGGTATCATTTATAGTTCATCTACACGCGTTGCAGAGATGGAGGCTGTCATTACCATGGTTGTTTATGATGCCCGCCACCGTGCCACTGGCTTTTGCCAGTCCTCCCTCACCCGTCTCGACAAATCTGCTTCTCATGCATCTCTGCCTTGCGTCTGGCCCTCTCCGCCCTCCATCGAGGGCCAAACTTCTCCAGAAGCCGCAAACCGGGCAGACAAGCAACCATCAGCAAAGCCAACAGGGTGAAAGTCCAGCCGCGACCCATGGCATCGAACATCTGGTCAACAATGGCGGTTGCAGCAGCACCGGACAGGCACCTGGTCAGATTGTTCGCTGCGGCTGCTGTAGCTGGCGCGTCCTCGTTAAGGTCGACCAGAAGCGTGTTGAGCACACCAAACGATGACGGCACGAACATGCCGATAATGAAGAGCAAAACCAGCGGCACAGCCACGGTCGTCTCAGCCTCCAACGACCACCCCCAGCCGATGAGCGCAACTGCTCCAACTGTGATGGCAGGGTACAGGGGCTGTATGCGAGCAGACTCAATCGGGAATCGCAGCATGTCTCCTCCTCTCTTGCGACCCGTCGTCATTCCCAACCTGTTGGCGATGCGGGCATAATTCCGGTCAATGATGTGCCCCTGCAGCAGCATCACCATGCAGCAGCCCACGCCGTAAGGGAGGTAGCAGAGACCTACCTCCAGGTCGCCGTAGTTGTAGATTTCCTTGAACAGGACGGACAAGGTTGCGCCAACGAGGATGAAGTTGACGTACATGATGGCGGAGATGAAGAGGATGAGCCCCTCTTCCTTGTTGAAGACGACGGACAGCGTGCGCAGGGGATTGGGCATGCGCATCTTCACCCTCGGCGTCGAGGCTGGCCTCTGCTTGACGCCGTCTGGTCGCAAGAGGTCAATCACCGTCATGTTCCACCTTGGCGGCGGAACGGAACCGTTGCCGACGACGTTGCGGCACGTTTCTGGCACGGACAGAACCCAGTGGACGAGCCACACGGAGACAAAGACGGCGCAGAACCAGAAGATGGAGGGCCATCCGAGCTCATGGCTCAGAACGCCGCCCAGGACTGGACCGACTGTAGGGCCGAAGTTGACGCCGGCGCCGACCAGGCCCATGTACCGCCCTCGTTCTTCGCTGGAAGAAATGTCCGCGACGACGGCATAGGCCAGGGCGAGGGTGCCGCTGCTGCCGGCCGACTGTAGGCACCGGAGAACCAGCAGCGCGGTGTAATCACGCTGTAGCGCCAGTCCGATGTTGGCGAACAGGTAGATGGTAAAGGCCAGGGTGAATGCAGGACGACGACCTGCTGTATCACCAAAGTCACCAAACATGGTAGGCGCCAGCCCTTGAAAGATCATGTAGGTCGTCAAGGTGAGGTTGATGAGCGCGATGGAGACGTTGAGGTCGTCTGCGATGGAGTCTAAGCAAGGGAAGTAGATGTTGGCCGTCATGGGCGAGATGACGCTGGCAATAGTGACCATGACGGTGATCCATATCTTGGTCCGGCGTGTGAAGGCGCTGTAGGGTGCGCCGGCAAACCGAGACATGGCTTCGACATCGTCTGCGTCAGTGAGGACCTGGCTGGCGGGTGCGGTTGATAGCTTTTCGACCACCGCGGAAGCCTGATCGAGTTCGTTCGTCACCTCGTCGTTGAGTTTCGGAGTTGGTGTTGGTGTTGGTGTTGATATCCTTGATGTCACGGCAGCCCGGGTTTCGGATGGCTCTGCCGCTGACTCTGCCGACGGCGCCGGGTCCGTGACGGCCCCTTGACGATCCTGCCCCGGACTTTGTAGCACATTGTTGTCGGACGAGGGAAGGTTGGGTTCCCTCTCATCCTTCATTGCCACGAGGCGCGAGGAATGGGCAATATCTCCATCACACATGTTCCACGGAGAGAGGAGCCGTGAGGACTGGCCGGAGGAGAGAGGGACAGGCAAGGCATTTTAACAAAACTTACGGAGTAGAGTAGAGTAGGAGCCATATCGGCAGCGTCAGCTGTGGGGGTAGGGAGCAAGAAGCGACGGAGGTTGTTTAATGGTTTGACTCGATCAGACCCAGCTGCTTGCTATTATGGGGTGCTACATGGCGTGGAAGTGCATGGCGTTTCCGTGGTCAAAGTCCGTCTAGTCGTCGTCGTCTTCCAAGGTTGGAATGTCGCTCGGTTTATTCCGTCGGCATCAGGAGACTGAGTGCCGTGTCCATTCGACGTCGTGGTTTGTCTGTACCCGGGCACAGCACGATGAAAGCGTCTGGTATCTACGGAGTACTCGATAACTTACTCTGTACTCGGCTTCTCATCTCGTCGCGCACAAGCTTGCCAACATAAACGACTGCCAATGCAGCGGATGAGTCGGCATCCAACTGGGTGCTCGGTCGACTTCCGATGTTTTGGGCGTCAGTCCGAACAGACGGGTGGGCAAATCCTCTGGAATCCTGGTGGCGCGCGGCCAGGTTCCGAACAACAAGATGTGATAAGTGCACATATGGCCAAGATGTCTCAGTAGACGGCGAGCGCAGAGTCAAAGGCTTGATGAGCCCACTCGACCATCTGCAGGAAACTTCCGTGCCGGCCGGCGTGTGCAGGCGGACAACGGCCGCGACGATCCCGACCCAAGACGTCCCTCAGACGCGAAGGTAGAAGCCAATGCTGCCGATCATTGCTTGATTTTTCTTTGGCTTTTCTTTAGCCCTCTCGCTTGTCTTGTCTTCGATCACACGCTCGCTCACTTGCTGACGCCTCATCTGGTGGGCAATCGGGGGCTCGACAACTTATCATATTCTAAGACATTGGCCCAATGACTAAGCAGTATCGGATTGTGGGGCTGTCACCGGGTTCAAGTTGACCCTACGTAGCCAATTCTACTCCAATGGCCAGCTCATAGCTTCTCGCAAGGAAACACTTAGATGACCACCGGGCTTCAAACATCGCTTGGCCGCATGGTAAAGCCATATTATAAAGGACCCTGTCGGCATCATCTTGCCGGCGAATCATGGCTTTCTCGGCAGTCGCCTACCTCCCGTCCAAAGACTTGACCAACGACTTTAATGATCTGCTGCGAAAGCACGACGCTGCGCCTACGTCGGGCAAGGTTGCTCTAGATGTCGACACACTCGAGGGCTTCGTCAAAGAGGCGTATCGCATAGTAAGCCTACCATTGCCTTGAGATTATCATTTGCCCAGTTGCTAGCTAACCTTTACATCTTCTCACAGAACTCGCACATCACCAGCTTGCACCAAGAACTCAGAGATGTCCGACAGGCATACCTATCAACCGCGCAGCCGCGGAGGACAACCGGTCGCACGGGTCATGGCCCACCGCAAGTTTTGACCGATCGCGAGCGGGAAGACGTCGACCTCAACGCGAAGCAAATGATTAGAGAACTCAACACGAGCATACGAGGCCTGGAGGACGCCGAGCAGCTTCGCCGGGAGACGGAGTCAGCTCTGATTCGTAAAAAGTACGCCAGTGGTTTCAGTGCCCTCAGCTCCTGGGCCTCAGGCGGTAGCATAGCAAGCAGGTCACCAGAGCATGCAGCAGCGGAAGCCCAGGCTCAACAGACAGACATGCACCGAGATGGCATAATGTGGTTCCTGCGACAGAGGTTGGAGCTGTGCTGTCGCACGCAGCAAGACATGATGGAGACAAGGTTGACAAGAGAGGTGGAAAAGTCCCGTGGTATGCTGTCTCCTCCGGCGGGAGATTTTGCCCCCTTTCCGCCTGTGTCAAAACAGGCATTCATGGCTGCCGCCATTCCTGAAGACCCAGCCTTGGCAGGCGATACATCGACCGAGGCGCCTACATTCTCCCAGGGCTTGACTGAGGAGCAATTACAAATGTTTGAGGAAGGCAATCAAGACATGATGCAGCATTACGAAAGCACGTTGGACAAAGTCAGGTATGTTACACCAGGCACAGCCTACTTCCGCTATACCCTTCCCCTCCTTGCTAACGTCATGTACCAGAACGGCAGAAAAGTCTCTGGTCGAAATCTCCGAGCTTCAGTCCCTCTTGGTCAACAATCTGGCGATGCAATCCGAGCACATTGAGCAGCTTGTCACGGACTCTTTCTCGACTGCGGATAACATCGGTGGGGGTAACAAGGAGCTTGAGAAGGCTACGAAGCGACCCAGCACTGCGCGCTATACCTTCTTTGCCGCCGGCGGACTATGTGCTTTCCTTGTGGTATGGGATCTAATCATTTGAAGAGCTAGCCGGGCTCGTCACCGTCAGGACGTAATTGACAAGCGAACCTGCAATGCAAGCTTCCATGTTATGAGGTCGCGGCAGATTACACGTGATCTAAAAGGAAGGGAAGGGAAAGGAAGGGAAGGAAGCCACCTGTGCATAGACTCTTGTAGGTTCGGTTCGGTGTAGAACCATGGCGGTGCCTGGATGCGAGTCAAGCTGTGATAGCGTCATGTTTACTCCTTTCATTGTGTGGGGGGACCACCAGAAATCTGTCGAGCCCACCCCCAGATTTTGCCAAGCCCGTACTCCGTACTCCGTATGCAGACAGTCAACACGTTGTTCCACTCAGTTTGAACTATTCTAGGTCATAGGGACAGTGAGTGTGATAAATCTCCGATGTGCGAATACCACGGCAGTGACCTTTGATTTCCTATGCCGCGAACAGGTGAAGTCGAATGCACCAGACACCTTCATGTACGGAGTACCTATAACTACCTACCTAGGTAGGTACCTACTAGGTACCTAAGGTAGGTGTATGGAAGTCCGTCAGCGGCAGGTGCGACCCCATCAACTGCACGGGTCAAGTTTCTCTCGGCAACGCACGGAGGAGCCGCGGGAGCCGATGGGCCTCGGCCAAACGACTCCGTCTCGTCCCCAGAAATGCTGGAACTCGGCAGCATGGGCTGCTCGCGGCCGCCCAATAACTACCGTCCACATGCAGACCCAGGGTTGCGCAGCGTGCCATAAAAATGCATTCGAGTCCCCCGCGCCGTGGCGTCGCCCGTCATGATTCCAAAGGGCGTCGCTTTCCGGCATCCTGAAAACATTGACTGCGAACAGGGAAGCTGTCGAATGCGTACCTTCGAAAAGACTCAACAGTAAACCGTCCACCCGTCAATTGCCAATCGAGTCCCAGCAACTAGTTAGCTGTAAGTCCTCTTCAGTCTTGGTTCTCGAGCGCGGAACCCCGCGCCTTTGCATTCACACTTTCTTGATCCTACCTGACTAGAACTCGTCACACGTCAAATGCAGCCTCGAGACACATTCTGCCGCGCTGCCTCATCCTCATCACTCGAGCTCGGGCTAACTCGATCCCTGCAGCCCGCACTCCCAACCGTCCTCTTCCGACAAGCCTACAGGTAACTTACCTGCTGTCGCAGACACATGCCATTGACCAGTGCCGCCCTCCAACCTGCATCCCGATCCTTGCTCTGCAGGCCAAGAGAAGCTTTCCCTTTGTTGTCCCTCCTTCGCAACACTTGCGAAGCGCTCTCTTGAGACGGCGGCCCAGTCACGTCGAGCTGCGACTCGGTGCTGTCCCTGCGGATTCCGGACAACGGAGGAGAGTTGCCCTGTCGCCAAGTCGCCAGTCGCCATCAGCCCATTAGTTCTAGTCACCCCACCGTCCTCAGGCGCGCCAGGCGTTCTTTCCCACAATGGCTCCTCCATCATCATCGTCATCATCATCCTTTCCCTCCTCTTCTCCTTCCTCCTCTTCGCCTTCCTCTCTTGCGAGACTAAACAACATTGCAAACCACGTGTCGCCCGCCATGGCTTTCACAACTAGCTTCCCCGCGGATACTGTGCCGCAGGCCCCCGAAGATGCCCTCTTCGGCCTTGCACGAGCTTACAAGGCTGACCAGAGCCCGCTCAAGGTCGACTTGGTACGTGCGACGAAATAGTTGTGCTTTTGAGTGGTGTGGCATTTGCTTCCAACCCTCAGTCATATCTCAACTCCTCAACTCCCTCCGTGCTTTGCTTGGGCGTCGGCGTGTAGGTGCACGAATGCTAACATTGCTGTGCGAATAGGGTATCGGTGCCTACCGTGATGACAATGCCAAGCCCTGGGTCCTGCCTGTTGTCAAAAAGGTACGTGCCTGTTTCTTCTGCCCGATAGTTGCAACCTAAAGTCACTGCAAAAGGCTGATACCCTCTGGTCACTAGGCCGACGAGATTCTCCGAAACAACCCCGAACTGAATCACGAATATGCCCCGATTGCCGGCGTTCCCGACTTCACCTCCAAGGCCGCTGAGCTGATTCTCGGCGCCGACTCACCGGCCCTCAAGGAGAAGCGGGCCACTTCGATGCAGACCATCTCCGGCACCGGAGCCGTCCATCTCGGCGCCCTTTTCCTCGCCAAGTTCTACAAGGGCAACAGGACCGTCTACTTGTCCAACCCGACCTGGGCCAACCACAAGCAAATATTCGGGAATGTCGGCCTCCAGGTTGCCGACTACCCATACTTCTCCAAGAAGACTAATGGTCTGGACTTTGACGGCATGAAGGCCGCCATCCGGGCTGCTCCCGATCGCTCCATCATCCTATTGCACCCCTGCGCCCACAACCCGACCGGCGTCGACCCTACACTCGATCAGTGGAAAGAACTTGCTGGCATCATTTCTCAGAAGAAGCATTTCCCCTTCTTCGACTGTGCTTACCAGGGCTTTGCCTCCGGGAACCTCGCCCAGGATGCCGCTGCTATCCGCTACTTTATTGATCAGGGATTCGAGACCGTCGTTTGCCAGAGTTTCGCTAAAAACTTTGGCCTGTATGGTGAGCGGGCTGGCTGCTTCCACGCCGTGACCAGCCCTGGACCTGATGCCAGCACCACCATCTCCCGAATCGGCTCTCAACTAGCCATTCTCCAACGATCCGAAATCTCCAATCCCCCCTTGTACGGTGCTCGTATTGCCGCCACCGTCTTGAACGACGCCACGCTCTTTGCTGAGTGGGAGGATAACTTGAAGACCATGTCCGGCCGCATCATTACCATGCGCAACGAGCTGCGCTCAAGACTTGAGAAGCTTGGCACTCCCGGAACGTGGAATCACATCACCGATCAGATTGGCATGTTTAGCTTCACTGGTCTGTCAGAGGCACAGGTTCTAAAACTGCGGGAGGACTACCACATTTACATGACCAAGAATGGTCGTATCTCCATGGCTGGCTTGAATTCGAAGAACATTGACCATGTCGCCAATGCCATCAACAAGGTTGTGAGAGAGGTCCAGTGAGCGAACAACGACGGCGGAAGCGAATAAATTTGTTTTCATTTTGTATAAGGGGTCAAGAGCCGGAACATCCTGGATGTGTGTTAAAGAATTGTAGAGCCTTGAGCCATGATGCACTTGGTGGTAATTGGGTCATGACCGCTCGACCATCTGTGTACTATGCAAAGATTCACGTGAAGGCATAGAATGAAATGGGGTAGTAGTACACGACTATGGCCACGTAAGAAATATACATTCTTAGTACTCCGTACTCGCTTGAGGTATTGCAATGTGGTCCACATTGAGATGAGAAGGAAGAAGGAAGGGTGACCAAGCAGGCTAGCATCGAGGTTGAGGCTCAGTCGTTCCACTTACCCACGGTAGAGCATAATGAAAGTAGTAGTACCGCAACCTGGACAAAACCGGACTCTAGATAACTACATCGTGCAAAAAAATGGGCAAAGGAAAAGAAAGCCTGCAATACTTGAAGTCGATACGATACAGTCACGACTCGAACTATATTCACAGCCAAGGGTTGAGCAACCACGGCTTCAAACTTGACGACACGGGATTCACTCGCCTACCCTTGACAGCAGCAAACCTCCCTCACCTCACGCCACTTGACCTTTCACGCAACCCTCTCACAAAGCACCATTCAGCGCGACGATGCCCCGCAAACTGCCATGGAACACCGAAATCAAGGACTCGACGGCCGTTGCGTCTGCATCAACACCCACCCCAACCCGTCAGCGCTCTCAGACAGGGCACAACGACCAAGACGGTACCCGACCAGCGACTGACCTACAAGATATCGACAGGCTACGCAGCCGGTCCACATCGCCCGCAGAGCCACCGACAGAACAGTAAGCAAGCAATCAAGCAAGCCCGCCTGCCTGTCATTCCCGCGAAACCTCGCTGACCAACAACCTTTATCCCCCCTCAAACAGCTTCATGACCTCAGCAGACGACAAGTTCCGCCTGGTGGAGGACGAGCTGCTGCACACGGCGGGCTTGTTCACGGCGCACCTGCACCGCGCGGAGTATAGCCGGCTGAAGCGGCGTGCGGAGGCACACCACGCGGCGGCTATTCGGGAGATACAGAGGCCAGTTGTGCCGGGGCCGGCTACGACCACGGCCCGGAGGCGCAGGGAGGCTGCTCGCCGGACGGAGAGGCAGCGCGGGTTCACGGGCGGGGGGTGCGTAGGGACAGGGCTGCAGGGCTTGATGGAGATGCCGGGGCGGGAGGCTGTGAGCTTGGCTGCGTTGCCTGGCGTTAGTGGAAGCGGTGATGACGGGGAGGACGATGAGGACGATCCCTTTGGTGTGCATGGGAGGAGGGTGAGGCGGCAGAAGTCGAGGGGTGGGATGGGGAGGACGGGTGCGAGGGGGACGCCCCGGAAACTGGAGCCGGATACGATTCCTTCGTTCTTTTGAGATGATGGCAGGTTTAGGATTTCTGTGTTTACGGACATGGGGGTCACGAGATATGCGCGGTAAAACCTATGTATGAACTGAATGCATAGCAACAACGCCAACTTCCTTTTTATTTTATTTTTTATTTTTTTATTTTTTTTTAATCGAGGGAATCCAGTGCTATCATGATTCCTGCATCGTCAGCTCGTCAAAGTCGTCTAGCAGCTCGTCCATGTTGACCTGAGGAATGCCGTCGTCCTCGGGCCCTTCCGTCTCCGCAACGCTCATCTCCTCCTCTGTCCTCTTCTTCTCGTTCTTGTACAGGGATAGAGCTGCACGCAGCTCCTCGTCCTCTTCCACATCCCGCAAGAACAGCTCGTACTCACGATCCATGCGATCCTGGTCTGCCTTCTTGGGAAGGAGCTCGCCCTCGTCCTTGTCCATGCGCCTGAGCTTCCAGTTGCGGCGGCGGTTCTTCCGGCGACGCGGGTAGTGCTTCTTGACGAGAACCACGTCCGGGATGGTGGAGGAGTACGTGTTGGACTCTTCAATGGCCTCGTACTCGAGGTTGTTGAACATGGTGCCCGTGAGGAGGTATCCCATGGCCGAGTCGCCGGGCTGGAGGTAGTGACCCAGGTGTGTTCGGGTGAAGTAGGTCTTGTCGTTGACACCGAGGTCTGACGCCCGGGCGACGGTGGCCTCGGAGAGGACCCATTTGCCTCTTCGGGTGTTGGTGGGCTCGATATCCATGACGATGAACTCTACCAACTCCTGGGCGTCGGCTAGTGATTTGAAGGGGGCACGCCAGTATATCGGCGAGGCGATGTCGGCTGTCTGTAGGGTCTGTGGATCCATCAGGTAGACCGAGGTTCCAATCTTGTGGCACAAGACCAAGGGCGAGATGTTGCCGGATTGCTTGGCCAGCTTGATGGGCATGGCGACCAGGTCATCTCTGCAGATGGGCACGATCTCGACCGAGTAAGAAAACTTGTACGACTTCTTGGATGTGTGGACGTCGTGAGAGATGAGTTCCTGCGATGACTTGACTGTGATGGGGACGACCGAGTTGAGGAAATCGATGAACTTCTCGGCCTGGTTCTTCTGCGAGAAAAAGAAATCAATACCATCCTTGGCCTCTTTGATATTGAGGGTATCTCTGTGGGCGCTGTGCTTCATGATAAGCTGTTCCAGGAACAAAAAGGTCCTCTTGTGCAGGACCTTTTGCCGCACCTGAACGCACGCCCTCCAGACGTTGGCGGTATATGACTTGGCGCACTCGGGGCACTGCTGCGTCGCCACAATGTACACCACTTCAAAACTCTGTTGGAGCAGGACGCCATCCTGGACGGCGTCCTGGATTGTAAGCTTGACCCTCAGCCTTCGGGAGTGCGGTTCCGTCCAGACAAAGCTTGCGTCGACGATGCGGACTTTGTGGAGGCCCCGCAGCTTCTTGAGACACAAGGCCAACAGCTCGCGGGATTCGGGCATGGCCACGACCCAGCTGGTGGGCGGGAGCAGCCATCGGTCGCAGTCACGGCAGAAGTTGAGCGTCGCCTCGCGCTGGATGCCCTGGGAGATGTCGACGGTGAGTTTGACGCAGTTGAAGCAGAGGGCGCCCGTGGCTGTTGTCCCGTCGATAGGGGCGCCGCAGTTGCAGCAAAGGATACTTGAAGCATACATGTTAGTCTCTATCTTGAAAGCAGCTTTCGCACACAAAACAAAACACAGGCAGAAGGCACACAAAAGCAAAAGGGTCAAACTGGATGTGCTGCAAAACGTACGTCGCGGCTGTCTGTTGTGTGACAGCCCCAATAGGGACGGGAGCATCGTCGAGATCCATGGACATATTGGACAGCCAAGTGAGACGTCGGGATGAAGATAGAAAGCCCGGTTTGAAGCGAAGTTGATGTCGAGTCGGCTGGGACTGGCAGCAGAGAACTTGGTGACTCGCGGGGATCAAGAAAATTATTTGCCCCGCTGCTTGATAAGCACCAAAAGAGTCTTATCGATGGGTTGTGGTAGAACTCATAGTGGCGGGCATGGCGGGGCACGGGGCAGGACTTGGGAAGTGAAGAGCGCTGTGGGTCAAACGGCCCCACCGAGACTGGCACCGATAGGCAGGCCAGACGCTCCAGCGACGAACAGCGTAACTACTGAGTGGAAGCAAGGGGAACCAAACTGCTGTCTTTGATGCTATTATTAAAAAAAAAAAAAAACAATGACACCAGGCATATTAATTCAACGCTCATCTACCCCAACATCCTTAATAGTTTCATACGCCTCTCGAGGTATGTTCCAAGGGTGCAAATAGCTCATCTATACCAATCAGTAAGTCACAACGCTGTGCAATAAATCACCAATCCAAGATCCAAGATACAACACCATCGCACTGATCCCTCAGAAAATCTTGCTCAAAACTCTCGTAACACTTTCTGGATGATCCTGTTCTTCCTTAGCCTTCTGTACCTGTTGCACCTGTCTGAACGACCGCCCGGCCTGTCGCACGGGCTCCTCTTCCTCCACGTCGGCAGCCTTCCTCTTCTTCGCCTTGGCCTTGGCCTGCATGCCATCCAGCATCTTGGCTCTCTCCACATTTCTCACGAATTCCTTATTCTCCTTAGTTGATTTGCTGATCTCGGCTCGCATGCGACTGGTCCTCTCTGCGTTCTCGGCAGTGATTTGTTCCGTCAGGTTGTGCCACTTGAAACCGTTTAGGTAGACCAGATTCCAAATGTCATCGCGGAAGAAAGAACCCTTCTTGCCGCCAATGTTGCGCCCATTCAGTAACTCGCATGTAGCCTTCGCTTCCTTCTTCTTGACAAATTCGATCCATCCCTCTGTGAATAGCACTCTCTTGTTGCCGCCGGCACGTTTCCGTCTTGCGCGGACGGTAGGATCCTCGGGTGCCAGAAATATCCGGTTCAGCTTTCCGTACGGTAACAGTAGAGATCTAAGGGCGGAAGGCTTCATTCCAGGGGGGATCCGGGACATGTACACCACACCTGACTTCTTGATGGCCTCTTCAGATGCGACGAGGTTCTTTTTCGTCAAGGGCTTGTTTATGTCGGGAACGTCCGTCTTTAGTTTGGGCAAATCTTTTCGAGTCTTTGGTTTGACCTGCTTGATTTGTTCTGCGCATTCGTCTGCCCGATGATTCTCTTTGATTGACCTCTCCTCATCGCTGGCACTTTGTTCAATATCGCTGCCCGCATCCTGATCATCATTGTCAACCTTGCGCCGCTTCGCACTGCGGCCGCCTTTTGTTATCTCATCGTCGGAGTTGTAGTCATCAATCTGGTCATCCTCGCTTTCGGAAGCGTCTAAGAACTCGTTCTTCTTTTCTGGAGACATGGCAGCGGCTGTTGCTGTAAGGACAGAATGTTCTTGTGTGTCGACGCCTTTTCTAGAATGTCGACAAAAAAAAAAGGCTCGGGGCACAAGATGCGATAACGATAAGAGGCTGCACTGCACGTTGCGGTCTGGTAAGTGGGGCGTTGTCCATGACAGTGCTACTTGACAACACCCAAGGCATCTGGAACCTCAGTGCTGAGTTGGGCAACTGAAGCCTTGAAGGGAGCTCGCTTGTGGGGGTCTTCAGGTGGCTTTTAGGTGGGCATTAGGTGATGCGTCTGGTGCCAGAGCGCCTCACGAGAAACTTGACGTCTGAACGGTCCGTGCTTCCAATACTGATATAGGCACGACCGAGGAGTACGGAGTATTTTGAGAAGCTACTCCGTACACAGCGCGCGTTTACAACCTACACGCCTTCTCTCTTCGATGATGGGAGTCCGTGGCCATCTGCCGCCGCTTGCAAAGAAAGACTCGAGAGTTGACTTGTTCGCCAAGCCAGTCTTGCCGCGGCGGGGCATGGCGCTTCACTAAGCTGGAGCTGATCGAGTTTCGGTGCGCGCCCCTGCGCGGCTACGAGACGCTGCTTGCTGGTCTGGGTGCCAAGGTTGTCCCGGACGGCTGATTGAACTCTCCAAAGCCTTTTCTACGCACTAGTAGTTATCTGTGTCCCTGTATATAGTATGTATATGGTGACGTGGGGCTCTCGTAATCGTGGAACAGATTGAACGGTTGAGCTTGATTGCCCACTTATCTACGTCGACATCTCCTCACCTTTGGGTCCGTTTGCGACCTCGAATCAATCGCATCCTCCTGGGCGACAGATCCCCTGTTCAAAGCAGAACCATCATCTCAACCTTGTCAGCCGATACCAATCGTCAATATGTCGGTCGAAGTGATCAACACCGTCTCCCCAAACACCAACGAGCCCATCATCACTCGGAATGGCGCATCCGCCGCAGACCTCGACTTGATGCCCAAGATTGCCACCGAGGCGTTTCAGAGCTTCCGCAAGACTAGTCTCCAGGACCGGCAAGAAATCGTCAAGAAATTCCTTGGGGAGCTTTCCAGCCATGAAGCCGCGCTTGCTGAGGAATTGACCGTCCAGATGGGTCGCCCAATTGCCTTCACCGGCAAGGAAATTACAACGGCGGTCAAACGTGCCGAATACCTGCTCAAAATTAGCGACGAGGCTCTCAAGGACACTGACGGCGAACCAGAAAAGGGCTTCAAGCGCTTCATTCGCAAGGTGCCTGTCGGACCCGTGCTCATAATCTTTGCTTGGAATGTAAGTGCTTTGTCGTCGAGCTTGATGGACACCAAGCCATCACTGGTACTGACAATGTCTCAGTATCCCTACCTCATACTCGTCAACTCTCTCATCCCGGCACTCCTCGCTGGAAATACCGTCATTCTTAAGCCATCTCCGCAAACTCCTACCATCGTCGAGCACGTCGCTCAATTCTTTGAGACTGCCGGACTGCCAGCGGGGGTTCTCCAATATTTCCACTGCGGTTCGCCGAGTGTCATGGAGACGCTAGTTCGAGACCCAAGAATCGCCCACGTGTGCTTCACTGGCTCAGTGGCCAGTGGACTCGCTGTTCAGAAGGCTGCCTCTGACCGTGTTGTAAATGTTGGACTGGAACTAGGCGGCAAGGACGCCGCCTACGTTCGAGACGACGTAGATGTCGCCTGGGCTGCCGAGGAGATTGTCGATGGGGCCGTCTTCAACTCCGGCCAGAGCTGCTGCTCGCTAGAGAGGGTGTACGTTGACGAAAAAATTCATGATGCCTTTGTCGAGAGCGTGCAAAAAGTGCTTAGAGGTTACAAGTTGGGCGATCCATTTGACAGGACGACTCACGTTGGGCCTGTCATTTCCAAGCGTTCCAAACAGACAATTGAGTCGCATATCAAGGACGCCTTAGACAAAGGCGCTAAGGATGTCACACCAGACAACGAGAGCTTCAGCAACCCGCCACCCCGAGGCAACTTTGTGAAACCTACGCTGCTCACGGGGGTGGATCACACAATGACTGTTATGACGGAGGAGACCTTTGGCCCAGTGATTCCAGTGATGAGAGTCAAGAGCGACGACGAGGCCATCAAGCTGATGAACGACAGCGAGTTCGGCCTCACTGCCAGCATCTGGACCAAAGACACGGAAAAGGGATACCGATTGGCAGAGGAGGTGGAGGCGGGCACTGTCTTTGTGAACCGCTGTGACTACCCCAGTCCTGTAAGTGTCCCCTTGACAACGAAACCATGACCGAGGTGAATCTGCACCGAAGGGACGTTGACGCTGACTGAGGACACTAGGATCTCGCTTGGACAGGGTTCAAGAACTCTGGCAAGGGGCAAACACTGGGGCGATTTGGCTTTGAGCAATTTGTCAAATCCAAGAGCTTTCACGTCAAGAGCTATCCGCAATAAGTACCTTCCATCGCGTCGGTGCATTGGCTGGTGTGACACGAAAACTTGATACTTTGCGATAGTCTCACACACCATATTTGCCTGCCGCGGCGACGGGACTCTTTAGGCATCGAGGCCCGGACAACACCGAATGCCAAGAGGGCAAACTGGAGAAACAGCCTCTCAGAGTGAATCCAGGGACTCGGAAGAGAAACCAGGTCGGGAAAGAAGAGAGCGTGCGTCACGGCTTGTCAAATTGAAATTGGACAACGATCAGACGATTAGCGAGATCTCCCTCGGGGAAGGGATCCTTGTCAACGGTGTTGTGCCTGATTACCACGTACCGGTACTACCTAATCAGTAGTCAAGCTAGTGTGTAACTCAATAAATAGGTGCTGCTGGGGTCTGCGGTGGATGAGAAGAATCCCAAGTGCTCAGAGCTGGGTTGAGAGCCCAAGCTGTAACCATGAGTCCACGCGAGCAGTTTCGGAAATTGATGGGAAGGCGAACTGGTAAAAAGTAAATGCCTTCCTTCCTTCGCCGTCAACCGCAGGAGCCGTCCATGCACATGTACGAAATACACGTCCCCAATAATTTCAGCTGTCTCTGCTCAGATGAGGCGCGCAAGGCTCGTCTAAGCTTGGGTCGGCGGGCGAGAACGCTGACGTCCCCTGCATTGCCTTCACAATCCGACACGGAGTAATTTCGTCAATCTCACACAGCCGAGAAATTGCGTTTTTGCCATTGCATTGTTCCCAAGAAACTGTTGTCCCTCCGGCTGGCATGCACACTGGCACAAGCTCGTGGATTCGACAGATGGTTCAGGAGCGTCGACGTGCCGTGAAAACAGACCTTGGCAACTCACTGTCATCAAGGGTTCACGCATTCGTGGTGTTTTATTGAGACTTGCTACTACGTAGTTAGTTACCGTCCCACTCGTGTAGTGAATATTTGAGCTCATAGTTCATCCTCCCGGTCTCGATTCACGCTCGCTAAAGGGAGTAAGACAGGACCCGTACGCAAGGGAGAAGAATCGAAGTTACTAGCAACGGTTTGCTGAACTGCGGTGGAGTTGATGCTCCAATGTCTGCTCGGCGGTGCTCACCAACGAATATTGAATGGGTCAGTCTCGTATCAAATGTGTACCTACATACGTACCAAACGGCAAGAGCTGTAGGGGAGTAGACGAAATTTCTCAGGTGAGTCCGAGGCTTGGTTGAGCTGTGTTTGTAAGTTACGTATACTTTTAGTATGGATGCCACGGGAGTACGGAGTAACTACAGACCAACATATTACATCATTTGTTGTACAGCTGAGCATGGCGCATACGTACGCAGTGGGAACCGGGAGTAAATAAACACACGCAGACGAGGAAGAAGGAAAAAAAAAAAATAAACATGCTCCGACACAGGCCATCTAAACAGGCTGTTGGTGGCTTTACGAGGCGGTGGCTATTGCTGAAGGCAATCTGCTCCTTGCAGAGCTGGGACAGCCACGAGGCCGGCTGGGCCGGGATTCACCAGCATGGCCAGGATCAAAATTGATGTTTGTCTGCCTTCTTCCACGCCAGGCTGAGCACCTCGCACCTCGAACTGGGCAGCTGCGATTGTCGGGACAAACTCCACCGTCCGGATGCCGAGTTGCAATGCGAGCCTTACCATTTGTTGGCCGGTGATTCCAAAAGTCACAACTGTTGCCCTGGTAGTTAGCCAGGGGAAACAGAGAGCCCGGGTAGTTGGTAATGTGATGATGCCAGAGTGAAGTCATGAGGGAGAGCCATCACCAGGTTGTGACCCTTGCTGTGCGGACCGGTGGCCTGTAGAAGAGCGCAGATTCCCTGACCGGGTATGTTTTTTTCCTTCTTTTCGGGTCCTTGTTTCTGAAGGAGGGACACGGATTCCCAAACTCAGGTGGCGCATCGGCCAAGGGAGTGAGTGTGTGATGAAGTTTACGCATCTTGTTGCCCTCTCCCTGCGGCATGATAATGAATCAGGGCCAGTGTGAGCGGCGCCGGAGAACCAGATAGAGAAGATTGAAACAAGACAGCCAGTATCTTGGCTCGTACATACCGTCAAGCATGAAGATTAAAAATAAGAGAGCATTCCAGCCAGCTGTCAGGTTCCGATTGAACAATACCCGGCGACGGGCGACATTCCAGCAGGGTAAGCCATGCCGCCGCAATTCAGTCGGATTCAGGGTTTCGTCCTTTTCTGAGCTTCAATAATCATTCGTTCACGCCCAGCCCAGCTTCATGCGGTGCCTGTTGACGCTGCCCATTGGCTGGGCACGCAGGGGACGAGGTCGAGTTGTTCGGTGTCAGTTAAGCCGCCCTGTTTCGTCTGTGTTCCTTGACCAGTTTTTGGCTTCCGTGGCTCCGCTCAATTTCAGATCAATTGATCGTCCCTGGGACTCGATTGTGGATTGTGGATTTGACCACCGCACCAGCACCAGTCTGTTATTGCGCACACCGTATTCTCAATCTTGGAGCGAGAGCCGAACCCTGACGATGAGTAGCGAGTCGGTACTAGAAAACAAACAGCTACAGGCGTAGAGGAAGGGGGCAAGACAACGCACGCAAAGGTAAAAAACCCAACAAGTCGGAAGAGGACGACAATTGCTCCGTTGATTTTGGGTTACGAGGCCAGCCAGAATCCTGCCTGCCTGCCGCGCCAATATTCACATTTCTTCCAGCATGGTTCTGCTGCCAAGGCACGCACCTGCCAGTTTATGAAGATGTTTGCACGACCCCTTCCTTCCTAATCGAGCCGTGCCTGGCCTCCTCGCGCCGCTGCCTCGGGAACCAAGGACTTGGGGTTTCCCTCTTGGTGTCAGTCGTGGCACCACCAGATGCTGCTTTCAGTTGTTTCGACGTGATGCAAGAGTAAGTAAGAGGATGCATTCTTCGCTCGGGTTTGGCAATGCAAGACCAAGCAAGACCCTTGATTTCGTGTCGCACCAGGCATTCGAGCCAACGAGGGACGCCGTAGACGACTTTGGCTTGCTGATTGCAATCCGCCGGCGAGGCTCCAGCATCCAGTCCAAGACACATCTCCGTTTTGCCGTGCTCGCCCTCTCGTCAAGAATTCGCCATTGGCTCCGCGTCATTGGGCCAGCATTCTAGCAGAGTTGCTCTTTCCCTCTCTTTCTCTCTCCTTGTCCCTCGTACCGATACAGGGGACACCCCCCTTCCACCCCCCGGTCTCTGTTCCTGAGTCCTGACATGCGCAACTTGGTACTCCGTAACCTGGATGACTCCCAACGCTGCCTTTTTGTTCCCTTGCTCGCACACGCCTTGCACACGCCTCGCACACGCCTCGCACGCCCCCGTTCCCTCGTCCATACATGCAGTTTCTTTCTAGACGCCCGTCTTCGGAAAACACCTGGTCAGAGTGGTCTTTGTCTCGTGAATGTGCTCCCTTGCTATGGTTCTGTCCAAAGACACTCTGACCCGCCCCTTCGAAACCCGCTGCTTTGGGCATACCTACTCCAAACGCCATGTTAGATATAACTTCTTCCATCTCCCCCAATATCTGTCCCTGTCTTCATCTCCATCCTCATCGCCTCCTCAACTTCTCGAGCTCGTCATTCTTCGTTCATCCAATTATTCCGCTTGACCGGTCACCGCCAAGTCAACGTGTCACTCTTTTGTCATATCCGCATCCAACAAACAAGACATTGTCCTTTTCGACCGCATTCGCCTGTCCTTTCATCAATCAGCATCCCACATTCAGCACTGCTTTTTTTGCACCTTGAAACTTTAAACCATTTTGGTAGCAAAATCGGCTACGCAGTTGCATCTTGGCTTTAGCTTTTCCTTCTACATCCATATATATTTCTTTTTCCGCAATCCCGGCATCAACATTTTAGATCGGTCCCGCCCCAAGCTCTCGGGTCTCGAAGACGCCACCTCACCAGCGCGACTTGGTACCCTATCAAGGTCGGCATCAATAAAAACACACTAATTCATCCCCATTTCAAAACACTTTCCTGGCAGAGTATTTGGGGGAAAGGTCATCAGACGAACGGTTGCTTTCTCGAGGGTGGACTCGATCATCTGGATCGTCTATTCTTATCCCATCCAACAGCCACGTACCAACCAAGAAAAGATAAAAACGCGCGACCACGGTTCCTTTGTGAGAAGGCCTCGAGAGTGTTCATGTGCACGTCAAGAATAACTTCATCATGCTCTATACTCGTCTCCAGAGCTTGCTTCGCGATCGGAGAAGAAACCGACGGGTCATCGAGATTGTAAGTTTCTTCCCTTCAGCTATTGAATACCGTCTCTGGCATGCCGCTAACGAATTAGTCTGCACCGTTTGACCTGAAACTTGAGCCCGTTGCCCTCCCCGGTGTTTCTCAAGAAGAGTACGTCCTTGTATGCACTCATTTCATGACAGGTCAACACTAACGTGTGTAGAATCTCCATTCTTCGAGAAAAAGCAGCTGCCTCGCGCATCGGCGTCCTCGAGCTCCGTCCCGAATCGCCATCCGAATACCACAAGATGTCCCGTCCGTCTCCACGACTCCGTCCCGTGCAACCTGCCGTTATGGACATTGAAACACGCCCCTTGTGGTTTAAAAATTCAGTCGAGTCATTTGATCATTATCGATGAATGTCACCGCCTGTACCAACATCTCTTTTGTCTCGTAACTGGTTCTCAGCGGGGTAATACTTTTCTTTTGTTCTATCTTGGGTCAAGAAATGTAAAGTATGAAACGGGATACCAGGGACAGGATACTGGGTTTTACGGGGAAATATATTAGACATGGACAATTTGGAAACGGAAAAAAGGTATTTCTTGGAGTTGACATAGTGTAGTATCGATAATGGGCTCGGTTCTGGCAACGGGCAAATCCAATGTTCTTTCTTTTCAATCAAACCCAGGGTCTCAAAATGCCATGCGTTAGATTATTCAATCGCCTCAAGTCGAGCGCCGATCTATATCCATCCGGTGTAAACATCTAGGGACTCGCATCTCACGCCCTCCATCTCACCCCTTACATCCAACAGCCGAACCTTGGAACCCTTCTCTTGGCTCCATTTCGCGATGCTCTCCTCGACACGCTTCTTGGACTCCTCATCGTCCTTCATCAGCAGAGCCAATGCGTCGAAACCTCCTGCCCCAGGGACAACGCCGCCATACACACCTTCCACGGCACACACGGCGTCCAGCAACTCCGTCTGGGCCGCCGGCTCAATCGGGACGTCACTCAGCCTGCCCATCTCCCGAATCAGCTCTCTGACCCTGCCCACGGCGGCCGGAATGCCAGCAACGTTCCCATCTCTCAGCTGCGTGGCCAGATCCTCGTTTCGTGCCTGGAGCTCATCCCACAGCCTAGTCGACGCATCGGGCTCCCTGTCTCTCCACGTCAGCACTTTCTTGACCATGCCCACGGTCTGGCTCCCGCAGTCGACATCGCACATGCGCAGCGCCACGCCTCTGGGCACGCGCAACCCCTCCGTCCGCACCTCCACGTCCCAGGCCGCGCCGTCCACCACGGATACCAGACTCGCGGCGAAACCAGGCGCCCCAGCCTCGGGCAGCTGCGTGAGGAGGCCGGGCGAAAACTTGCGGTACAGACACGACCCGTACACCGCGGCCGCAACATCGAACCCCGAGCCGACCTTTCCCTGTGCCGCGCAGTGCGCCGCCTGCGCGAGATTGTGCAGCGTGCGCTTCCCCCCTTCCGACGTGACGTCGAACAGCTGCAGTGGGAGGTAGTGGCTCAGTAGGGCGGCTGTGAGAGAGGCGACGAGCGCGGCGGACGAGCCCAGCCCCGTCTTGTTGGCGCCGCTGAGGGGCACCGTGAACCTGGCGAAACGCCCTGGCTCGCCGTTGTTCGGCGTAGATTGGGAGTAGTAGTCGTTGTCAGCTAGGATGATGACCCGGGCCGGATCTAGCCTGGGGTCCGGAAGCCGGCCGCTGATGTAGGTGAGGACGTAGCTCAGAGTCGTTTCCACAAAGACGTTCTTGCAGATGACGGAGCCCCTGGAATGCCCGCTTGACTGTCAGTATCATACATACACCCGTGGTGCTCTTCAACCCTTCCAGACAAGTTTCGCCTCAACCTGTCCTTCTCATCGGAAAGGGGCGCAGGAGATACTTACACCTGCAACTGCGTGACCTTGATGCCGCCCCCTTCTGGCGCCAGATGGTATCCGTATCGCCATTGCGCATCTATGAACTGCGGACTGTCCACCATGACCTCGTTCAGCTGGACACCCTGACTTGTGTGTATCTCCCCCGCAACAACATTGATCCTCGCACTGAGGCCAAACACAAGTCCCGTGTGCTTCCTGTCAAGCACGAGATAGCCTCCTGCGAGGAGGACCTTGCCCGGTGCCGAGACGGCCACGGTGGGATTTTTGCTTGCCATGACTGACCGGTCGGCTGAGAGTGGTGGTCGATACGTCAAGGTCGTGCTGCGCGTTGAGAATTCCAATGGGTCAAGAACTCTTCTGAAGGACGGGAGAGCTAGATCATCTCAGAGCTTATACGTCACAGCTTCATCGTCATCGCCGAGCACGAACGCGACACAGCCGGTATACTCAGTCTGATTATAAATTTCAGCAAGTTGTCGGCCCATGGCCCTCGTGGTGGGAGGCTCGTGGGTGGGGTATCAAGGGACAGTGTGATGTTTGCATTCTGGCATATGTTCATACAGTACTCCGTACATGTAGTTGATATTGTCCCAACACCCAGCAATAGATAACTACCCATCACACCACGGAAGATATTGGGCTTTAGCAAGGGAACGCTCGTTGACAAAGGGTATTGCATCCTTTATTATCAGATCTATAGTGTTACAAGCAGCAGTTCATGTCCCTGCTCTACCGTAGCTGGCCGCTCTATTACTGTACGCTACGATAACCCAAATTGCCTTCATTGATTGACCCAGATGTTGCTTCTCGAATGGCCCTTTTCCATGCCCGAGTGGAGATGTGTCTATAGGTGGGTTTCTGCCCACAGGATCCAATACCATGCGTATGATTCATACGCCCTGGCCTCCCCAGAGGCCACAATCTTTTGATAAAATCTTCAAACGCCGTGACGATATGAAACAATTGTGACCCAGAACCAATTTACTCGAAAACAGGCGATTGAGCCTCATATTCACATCTGCGACACCCCACAACACCTCAACAAATGCAATAGGGTATCAAAACAAGAGGCTCGGCAAACAAAGGAAATCTCCCCCTCAAAACAGCCACAAAAAAGTATCAGGTGAGAGAACTTAAACAGCAGGAGTCTCCCGGCCACCGCCAAGAAGCTCCAAAACCTTGTTGACCACGGCATTAGGATAGCCACGGGTACGCATCTCCGAGACCACAGTCTCAGCATGGTCACGCTGCTCAACGGCCAAGAACGCCCGCGTCATAGCTTCGTAAGTGCTCGGCTCCCGCTTCTCACGAACAACGGCATCATAAATCTCCCGAGCCTTGCCGATATTCTTCTGGGCAGCCCACCCATGGATCAAAGTGTTGGCGATGTAGGGCGTAAGTTCAACGCGCTTCTGTCGCATCTGAACAAGAAGAGGCTCGGTATCAGCGACTCGGTGATTAGCTACCATAGACTCGAAGAGTGCCTGGTATAAGCTTGCGTTGATAGGTACCAGCGACTCCCGAACCACAGAATCGAATAGCGTCTTGGCCCCGTCCATGTCGTGCAGTACACATCCGCGGGCGTGAATGAGGGAAGAATAGTGAACAGTTTCGGGTTGACCGGACGAGCGAATCAGTTCCAAAACCTTCTCGGCGGCAGACATATCGACGGGTTCCAAAGTAGCATGTGTGTCAATAAGGAGTTTGAAGGTATGGGAAGTAGGATTAATCCCCTTGGCCTTCATCCGCTCGTAATAGGTAAGAACTTTGGTCTTGTCACGCTTGGTGGTAAGGAAAAACTGCATCATGCTGTTGTACGGGGCGGGACGGGCTTTGTAGTTGGGCATGGCCTCCATCTCGTCGAACAATTCCTCGGCGAACTTTTCGTCGCTGACACGGCACAAAGCGTTGACAATGGTCCCATACGTAACTGAAGTAGGCTTAATTCCTAAAGCCCGCATCTCAGCAAAGTAGAATAGGCAATCGTCGATACGGCGAGCCTTGCCCAACTTGCCGATGAGGGCGTTATAAAGGAAAGAGCTAGGCTCAACGCCCTCAGCCTTGGCCCTGTGGAAGATTTGGACAGCCGCGGAAGCCTCATCAAAAGTCCTCGTAGAATCCTTCAGTGTCGTAATGTAAAGACCATAAGTGTTTGCAGACGGAGCGGCACCCATTTCCAAGAGTTCCTGGTGGTACTGCTCGGCACGGCCGCGGTTGCCCAGAGTCAGGCATGCGGCGACCATGGCATCGAGGATTGAGAACCAGCCGTATCGGACAACGGCGTACTGAGTCAGCAATGGCATATCGGCTCGGGCCATGGCGAAAATGTCGTGACACAGGTCCATCTTGCCATCTCGAGCGGCAGCAGATATCAGCTTAGCGTATGTGATGTAGCGAGGGTGACGACCAGCACGGCGGATGTTGCGAAAACGTCCAAGAGCTTCGTTCAAGCGAGAACCCTTTCGCCCATGACTACCTTCTAGGTCCTCAACGATGAGAGAAGAGCCTTTGAAATCTGTGTTGTGAGCATAAGGATCAAACATATCCTCAAAGCTAGTGACAGTTGGCGTTGACATAAAGGATGCGCCACTGTGAGTTTGGGAAGCCATCTCACGAGGATCGCTGAGACCAAGACGTTCCATGTAGCGGTGAATGAAGTCAACACCCTCGTCAATTTCTTCAGCCAAATCAACTTCCGAAGCGCGGATCTTCTCAAACATTATCTCGGATTGAGCCAGGCCCTCTGCGACCTGTCCAGTGCCAATCAAAGCCACAGCATACATGACAGTGGGCTCAATAAAGTCCGCATTGGCCTTTACTTCGGGATTGTTGAGCGCAAGCCAATATTTTGTAGCAGAAGCGACGTCACCGCCTCGGATAGTCATGGCCAAGAGGGCCATTGCTGGTGTAACGAGGGCTTGCGGTTTAGCTACAATGTTGGCATAGGCCTCAGTAGCGGCTATGTTGTCGTTGTGATCCGCTGCGACAGTGGCAATTCGAACCATGGCCTGAGACTGTGACTTGGCTTCAACAGACTGAGCCCATTGGAAGGCTTCTTGGTATATGCCTCGAGAAATGAAGCCCTTGACAAAGCCAGTGCTGACCAATGCATCTTTGATATGCTTAGCACGAACGCCGTATTCCTTGACGATTTTCTCGAAGAACTTCATGGCGCCTTCAATCTTATCTGAGATGACATAAGCATTAATTACAGCCGCGTATACCTCATGATCAGCGCGGTCATGCAGAGTAGCTTCGCCGCCATCCTGGGCAACAGCCAGGCTACGATACTCGTTATAGCATTCAACAGCACTGATCAGGTCACCGCGCTCAGCGAAGGCAGTGATCATGGTAGGGAAGATGGAGGCAAAGGGCACAGTCCTGGTGGATTCCATGTGCTCAAAAAGTCTAAGCATGTCGGAAACACGACCAGACTTGGCGCACGCACATATCAACTGGTGATAGGTCTCGGAAGAGTACATGGCAGCATCAGCTTCCACCGATGAGTTGAACAGCTTGATAGCAAGATCGAGTCTGTCATCCTCACAGAGGATGGCATGTTCAAGCTCGTGAGATGTGAGCATGAATTTGCCCGGTTCATCCATGCCACCAAACCGTTGACGCTTGTCATCCAAGGCGGTCTTCATCTCAGACACTTCCAGAGACCGAGAGGCCAGCAAGCCGACAAGAATATCGTACGTATCACTGTCGGGAGAAATTCGACGACGGATCATGTCAGCATAGACGTCAAGTGCCTTGGAAACAATTTCGATCTTCTTGCTGGGGATGTGAATGGCAGCAACAAGCAAGGCATTGTATGCGCTAGCAATGGGCTTGACGCCAGTGGCCAGCATGGCCTCAAACACGGCAGGAATCTCTGCATATCGTCCAGCTGTCGAAAGCTTGAATAGATGATCAGCATAAGATTGCGACTGACGGTCGACATCGGGCGAAGAAGTGCGAGCAATGGCTGGAGACTTGGGTCTCTGGCCAGCAGGTGTTTTGGATCGAGACAGAGGTACCGAATAAGACTGTCCAGTAGCAGGTGCATTTTCAGCAATTTCTAAGAGTTTCCGGGCTTCAAGCTCTCTCGAGAGAGCGGCGTCAATATGTGCGAGGGCGGCCTCGTCTTCGGCAGATATAGCGGAGTTGGTTTCAGAGGCTGCCCCAGTCTCTACCTCGGCAGCGACAGCATCCTCGCCTTGTAGGACAGTGGCGGCGCTGGGTTTCCACTCGATCTGCTTTGGAAACTGAAACTGCGTCCATTCCTTATCGACATCGCCACTGGCCTGGTGTTTCTGCAGGGCCTCAAAGTAGGCGTCTAACGGTAAGTGACTGTATGCATTTTTGGAGTCGGAGGCGCCTCCGACAAGATCTTTCTGGAAAGTTGAATGTAGCTGGAGGGCAGAAAGACCTAGTCGGCTGGTATGTCGGCGTCCAAAGACGGGGCGATTCTGCGAGTTGAGAACATGTGGATGGGTAGCGGCTACGAAAGATTGCGCGTAGCCATGGGTTGTGATAGATTTTGCAACTGTAGATCCTTGACGGATGAAGTTCGAGTACAGGGAGGAGTAAATGGTGGGCATTTAGATTGCACCTGAAGGGGAGGAGACTGTGTTTCCGCGCGTCAGTATTAAGGTCTCTGTATATACGCCTTGGGGCCTAGCGAAAAGAAAGACTGCGTTGCAAGGAAGGAGAACAATGTTTTATTCAAGGGATAGTCGGTATGACTGTATATAGACAAAAAAAAAGACAGACAACAAGAGGCAGCAAACATACGGGAAGATGAATAATGTTCTAATGCAGGTTCATTGGACAGCGATCTAGCCGTCAAACAAACGCGCGGTCTAGGTGATGAGAAATCGTGAGTAATTGGAAATTAAGATAAGGTAAGGAAGGAAGGTAAAGAAGCCACAACGAGGTGCAAAAAAGTTTGGCCTAAGATGTTTTTGCAGGCAAAATGTCTATAGGAGCAAAGAATGCGAGATGTGGAAAACTGCGGCGGCAGGCGACGAGGGACGAGGTACAGTGTAGTAATAAAGCGCTAGCGCGGCACACGTAGAAACCTCTGGCCTGGTGTGGGGAGGCAAGGAGCGGCAATGGGAAGGAGCAGTGAGAATTTGCAAGCCAGCGTGGAGCAGACATGAGAGCTGGCAGTTGAAGCCAAGCGGGAACAGTCGACAGGGGTGTGCAAAGGAAGCACTGGGCACGCCAAGGACATGGAGGATCATTACGGCATTCAACTGGACGTGCTTGGTCTCGGGCATCGCTTCACTTAGTCTAGCGTTTTATGTGCCTCCTATGGTGAATTCGCGACAAACCGAAAACCCGTTAGTGACAAGCCATAGTTAGTTTGTCTGCGCGAGCATTCTGGTGAAATAACGTGTGGACAAGTGAATAAAAGACGTCATGTCAAACGGTGCCCTGCAGAGGCATTCCCACAGAAACACCTCAAAGTGGATTCCTGGCAGAGGAGTCATGATGACTTCCTGGGCAGCTGCCGCATCCGACCGAATACAATCGCTCTAGCGCTGACAACATGGCGCAAAGACTCAACTCGGTTTTCGTTATCGTATCAATTGATCCTGTGCCACTTGACACACCTGGTTGATGCGCGGGCTTCTGCACTCTCTACATCATCCTACAGTACATACCTAGAGTACTCCGTACTTGGACAATCGATCGATGGGCCGTGGATGTGCCCCATAATGCCATAATGACTCATTGGCTGTGATGTTTCTACTGCTCAGCAAAACCAGACATTGGAATAAGAAGCTTTTCTCTCGCAGACGATATGACGGGGGAAGCCTAAGCCTTATTATGCCTATCAATCTCGGACAGATGGTTTCCAGTCGATACGAAGTCACTCGCTCTGTCACTCTGTCTTTTTCCATTCGCAGGCAGCCTCCCCTACTCCCGAGCACACGACATATGTACGCACCGACGCTGTTGATGACGAACAGGATGTTTTAGCGTGGTATTCAACACCCATCCGCCTGGAAAGCCACCAAACCTCCATTGCGCGGCCACACACCCATCGAGAAGAAACCGGCACTGAGTGCTGGGGTTCGCATGCGAGTCCTCGTCCCTCTTCTGCCCTTGCACTCGTCGACTCCACAGATGTGGAGGCCATGGAAGAAGCCGGGAAGCCTTAGCGGCCGCCTGTCAGCCTGTCGGGACGCAGCCGATGGAAGTCCATGGTCCATGGCAGTTCAGGCAATGTGGTCGTATCTTGGCCAAGCCCGTTCTTTGGAAAATTGCAAGCGGGAACTGAGATCCTTTCCATGTCTCACCCACTGTAATATCAGGTAAATGTCATGCACATGGACAAAAGGGGCAGACAGGAGAGAGTTTTGTTTTTTCAATTACGGAGTACGGAGTACTCCGTAATGTTTTTTCGCGACACACGGAATAATGGGGCATTCGGACGACTTCCAGCAGCATGTGCCCTGAAACCGTCAGCAATCAGTGGCTGACACAGCCCCAGTGGCCCTGCATCTCAGCACATACGGAGTACATGCAAGCATAGAGTCTGACCTGGTCTGGTATCCCTAGTGCCCTGTATCCCTTACTGGCTGCATGTGAAACCTCGTAACTCCAGCCTGTGTGGTGGTATTCATTGTTCTGGCACATGCATGGAAAAAAAAAAGCTGGACAGATGCATGGAACACTCTCAACGTTGAACAATTAAGGCTGATACGCCCTGCTTTCCAGCAGGCCCTGGCCCCCAGCCCGCCAAGTACCCAATCAGTTACTTGCGCTGTCTCGCCAGTTTTTTTCGCAGTCACATGGCCATTGCACGATAATCTCCCGCCAACTACAACTCGGATAGTTCGGAGGGATCCCAGGCTGCGACGGGTTGACGGAGCCCCCAAACCCCTTTCAGCCAGACTACGTAATCGCATCCTCGGTCATTTCGGAAAGCCGGCCCCAGAAGTCGTCGTTCCCGAGTGACTTGGAATTCGGCCCAGGAGTCAAATCATCGAAGGCCAAATGGGGAGTTTGAATCTCCCCACAAGACTTAATAATGATCACGCTTAACCTATTACATGTGTGGATTGTGAGAGGTCTATGAGGAAAGTAGTCAGATTGGCAAGTAAGTACGGAGTACGGAGTGAATCGTGAAGTTTACGACGTTTAAACAGCCGCGTAATACGAACCAAACAGATATGAATGGTTGTCTGGCCACATTCCGTGCCAAACCGAATACTTCGTAACTAACGTACTCCGTAGTTTGAGTGGCAAATGGTCACGTTAAGATATGTGGTTGTAGGTGGGGTTCTGTGCATCTTATCGATATGATTAGATAAGCTTTTCATTGAAAAAAAAAATAATCTGCGACAACTCTATGGACAAGCAGTCTGTGAACATACAGCACCAAGCCCCACCATAATCAACCATCGGATTAAGCCAAAGCTATCAATCATGGCGGAAGATGGTATGCTTTTGAACTTTGAGCTCGGTTCTGGTCCTCTCAAGACCCAGGTCAAATTCAAAGGCGGTCGATGGCGAGACAGGAAGCGTGCTGAGAGGAGCGCAAACTTAGCGCACACTCGTTCTTCCTCCTCTGTACCACAAGCCGACGACAGCTTCAGATCCTCAAAACGTCAAAGAACTCATGACAACACATCCGGAAACTACGCAACTTACACTCCAGGTCCTCGAGCTGATCGAGCGTGTCGAGATGCCACCACAAACGTTCCTCATCAACACAAGTCCGACCCCGCTATCAAAGGCAATCGCCAGGTTATTTCTCGTCTTTTCTCCTTCAATCCAGCTCAGACGACCGAAAGTACAAAAGAGGAAGAGGAATGGAAAGCACCACAACCGAGCAATGCACCACTCACTGATGTCGCCAGCTTTGGCTCGTTAACTCTCTCAACCAGGCTTGTCGATGCGTTGGCCAAGATGAATCTCAAACGTCCCACCGCCATTCAACAGAAGGTCATCCCGCATATGCTATCTAATAGCGGCGATGCCTTTGTTCAGGCAGAGACAGGTTCTGGAAAGACGTTCTCTTACCTCTTGCCGATACTGCATCGTGTTTTAATGCTCAGCGGTCAAGGCGACGGCAAACAGATACACAGAGATTCAGGCATTTTTGCAATCATCGTCTCGCCAACCCGCGAACTTGCAAAGCAAACGCACAATGTTCTCGAGCAGCTTATTAGACCTTTCCCGTGGCTCGTGTCGACTGCAATTACTGGTGGAGAGTCTAAGAAGGCCGAAAAAGCAAGAATTAGAAAGGGTGTGAACTTTTTGGTTGCTACACCAGGACGTCTGGCTGATCATATCGACAACACCAAAGCTTTAAACATGGGCACTGTCCGATGGCTCATCCTCGATGAAGGTGATCGGCTGATGGACTTGGGTTTCGAGGAAGATTTGAAGAAGGCTATCGATGCTCTGAAGAAAATTTCCATCGTCAACATTACAGAGAATGGAACATCTCTGGACGGTCTGCCCGAAAGACGCGTCACAATACTCTGCTCAGCCACTATGAAGATGAATGTTCAAAAATTGGGAGAAATGAGTCTTGCTGATGCAGCGTTTCTGGCCGCCGAAAAGAGCGATGATGACACACTCAACGACGAGGTTGTTCATAAAGCTCCGGCGCAACTCCACCAAACATACATAATCGTTCCGTCTAAGCTCCGTCTAGTGACACTCACGGCATACCTAAAATCAACCTTCTCCCGGCGTGGGCGCACCATGAAGGCAATCATCTTCATGTCTTGCGCAGACACTGTTGATTTTCACTACGAGCTGCTGCGCAACCCCGACGATACGGAGTTGCCAACATCTGTACAAAAACACAAGGAACTTATTGAGAAGACGGTGTCCAAGGCTGCGTATATCGCATCCCCTGCAAGCCCAGACGTCATTATACATAGGATGCATGGATCACTATCTCAGTCGGTCCGGACAGCAACCCTGAAATCGTTCTCTGCCTGCAAGTCGCCATCTCTGCTCATCACCACGGACGTATCTTCTCGTGGTTTGGACATCCCCTCCGTCGATTTGGTCATTGAATACGACCCTGCCTTCAGCTTCGACGACCACATCCACCGCGTGGGACGGACAGCACGCGCTGGTCGATCTGGTGACGCCACGCTATTTCTCCTTCCCGGATCCGAGGAAGGCTACATTGAGCTCCTCAAATCCTCATCACCTCCCTCGTCCCAATCATACGAAAATGTCCTCAAGACAGGTTTTATGAACAAGCTCGAGTTCCCCGTCGAAACTACAGCTACCCCCACGGACGGCCAGTCATACCACGACAAGGCTGAATCACTACAACTTCACTTCGAGCAGCGTCTCCTCAACGACACCAAGCGTCTGGAGCTTGCACGTAACGGCTTCAAATCTCACATCAGAGCTTACGCTACTCATACCCGTGAAGAGCGAGTCCACTTTGACATCACACAGCTGCACCTGGGCCACATCGCGAAAAGTTTTGGCCTGCGTGACCCACCAGGCGGCATAGGCGCGGGTATCGACCGCAAAGCCAACAAGAAGGGTTCGGCCAAGTCGAGGAATCACCACTCTTCGTCCAAGGACGACAACATTTCATCAGCGGCTGTGGACCAGAAGCCTGCCATGGATATTATTAAGCAGAAGAGCAAAATGTTAATGAGTAGCGCCGCTGATGAGTTCAATATTGGTTGAGCATGGCTCATCAATGATGCGAAGAAAACAAAGCATACCACATCGAATTGCACATGTACATAGAATCCGTCTAGCTCTTTTTTTCTTTTGGCATAGCGAAAACGTCCAATTATGTCTCTCATGCGTTTCGCCTTCCGAAGAACATCACATGATATTCCTACCTTCCTGTCACAAATTTCGGGAGTTACTAGAAGCAGAAGCTAGTTACTTCCTGTAGCGCCGAGCCCCAGATTGCACTCAAACAGGATTTTTATGACCGTCCGAGCACAATAGGTAGTTGCCTGTCATTCGGTGGGTTCGTCAGACGTTGACAATCCTGCCATCCATCAACCACGTCAAGCCATCCGCCCACATGACGTCAGGGTCATGCCTACTATCCCACCAACCAAACATGAGGCAAAACCTGTTTAGACGTTTGTAAAACTGCATTGCGGAGGCCTATAAATGTCGTGAGTGAGTCTCAGTCTGCTCCGCATGGTTATTGCGACAGCCTCCGGAACTATCATCAACTTTATAGCAATTATCAATCTCGATAACCGAATAGAACCGATCAAACACGAAACAAACATGGCAGACCAAAAGACTACCAGCACAGTCAACAACGCGGCTGATGATGTTACCAGTCAGGCTAACACTGCTGGCGACCAGGCCAAGGGCGGACTTGGGTTCGTGACCAGCACACTCGGCAATACCGTCGGCGGCGTCTCACGAACCGTTGGAGGCGTCACTGGTGCTGCGACAAAGGGAGTCGGGGATACGGTGAACAGCGTGGGAGGCGAGACTCTCAAGCCTGTAGGCGATGGTGTTTCTTCTCTGGGAGGTGGTCTTCAGGGTGGTATCGATAGTGTTGCTGGGGGAGTTGAGAATGCCGGAAACTTGAACAAATAGTAACGTACAACATGGGTCTACTTAGAATATAGTAGTACACAAGTGAGGATAACTCGGTATTTTTGTTGATTCCTTTCAACTCTGCGCATCATCCAAAGCATGACCATTTGGGTTGAATAGACCGACTCTGCCCATTGATTCCTTCTTCCTCTAGTCAAAAGTACATGCAACACGCACTCTATTGAGGTTTTGTTGTATGGAAGCACATGAAGCACCTGCACAAGAATTCACCCAACTCATGCTTAACCATAATCATGCCATCTGTGGCAAATCGTCCTCGGAAGTAGCAATAATTGCCTTACAGCCTAACGTCCGGGTCCTGTTGCTCAGACCTGCTCGGCTCCCCAGCCTGCATCGGCCTCGCGCATGTTGCTGGGGGGTTCGATTGAGGGGATGAATTCGAGCGCGAAGTAGCCGACGCCGACGATGCACACGATACCGCCGGCAATGTTGCTGAGGACCTTCTCGCCGAAGAGAAGGCCACCAAGGAGAATATAGACTACGATGCATGATTAGAATGATTCCAATGGCAGCCACATTCAATGTCAAGCTTCAACTTACATATGCCTCTTCCAATGAAGGAGAAGAGAAAATTGGCGTATCGAGATACCTGAGGGGGTATCTGGAATTCTGCAGTTTATCAGCGGCAATACGCAATGCGAATCAAGGCACATGACACCCACCGAGCAAGGCAGTAGCAAGGCCAAAAATGATCATGTATGCGCCGAGAATAATAGGTTGCCTGTAGGCACTTGTTAGCTTGTGTTCTCTCCGTGTCGGTCTTGGTCAAATGCGCCCCAAGGGAAGGAATCTGCACTGCGATGTTGATTTGCAAATTGGAACTGCTACAGCATCCGGGCAACATAGGCGAGAACGTACAGCTTGAAAAGGAAGATCGACGAGATACCACCGAGAATGGTAATGACCGCAACGGCCAGGTTCACAATTCGGCTATATTTTGAATACACAAACGTCAGCATCCGTCCCAGTCTTTGCCGAGGCAATGTGCCTTGCCATGCGACACATACAATACGTCAGAGAGCTCCATTATGGCTGCGGGATACAGTCGAACTGTTCACAGAGTAACGGCCAGGGACGGATATAGAAACTGGCAGACGGAGCGCTGTCGATATGAGCTCAAGCAGCGACGAATTACTCAATGACAAAGACGTGGCGGTAAGAGTGATTGCTCGTGTTTCGCAGAGGTGATGGTTGGTGAAAAGATGATTGGAAGTAAGTTGGCAGCCACACTGACGTACTCCGTACTGGCTGAAGCATTCGAGATTAGGGGCGCGGATTGAATCAAGCTGCAAAGTGGGTCTCGGACGACGCCAGCAGGGAAACGTCTTTCACCGCTTGCAGGCTTGAGACTCTGATTGGCTGGCGAGGCAGGGCGACCTGGGCCAGAAGTTCTGCCACTTCGGCCGACTACAATCCGTGTGTGCACAAAGCAGCTCAAAATATCACAAGCTGACGCCACGAAGTGAAGAATTCGAGGGACAGGCTGCGAAGAAAAGACCTTCGAAATATTCTGTGGGTTTGTTTACCTATGGCTATGGTACTGTCCTAATCATAGCCACTGGTAGAGTCACTGGACGACCAACCCAATGAAGTGGGCTCATATGACTACATCCTTCACGCAACGATAAGTCAGTAACATGATTATCTTGTCCTTGACGCACAGGATAGCTCCCTCTGGGGGGACAATATCACAATCATTGAGACGCGTTGTGGCTCTCAAATCGAGAACAACCAGCCGTCGTACTCTGCATGGCCAAACCACAGCGCAACAAGATGCTCAAGTACAGGACATCCGCAACATCGGTATAATTGCCCATGTCGATGCAGTATGTGGTAGTACGTGCGGTTCTTCTCTGAAAGAGTCGGTGGCTTACCGTTACATTTAATTTAGGGTAAAACGACAACCACAGAGCGAATGCTTTATTACAGCGGTGTCACGCAAAGAGTTGGAGGTAAGTTACAATACGGGTTGGTGCTAATAAGTGAGGTTACCGGCTGACTCTGGTCTCTAGATGTTGATGCTGGCAACACCGTCACTGACTTTCTGGAACTGGAGAGAGCGCGAGGTATAACGATTCAGTCAGCCGCCATCACCTTTAATTGGCCAAGAGCTCAAGATTGTGCTCCTGGCGCTCGTCCCAAGACGGTCAATTTGATCGATACACCTGGTCACCAAGATTTTAGGTTTGAAGTCGATCGATGTCTTCCCATTCTCGACGGCGCCGTCTGCATCATTGATTCGGTCAAGGGCGTTGAGGCTCATACGGAGCGAGTTTGGGGCTCGGCGCAAGAATTTAGGATCCCTCGCCTTGTATATTGCAACAAGTTGGACCGTGAAGGTGCATCCTTCAAAAAATCAGTCTTGGAAATCGGCACAAGGCTCAAGGGTTGGCCTCTCGTGTGCCAGATTCCTTGGTGGGAGAAAGACGTGTTCGTTGGTGTGATCGACATTATCAATGGCATCGGGTACAAGTGGAAGTCAGAACGCGAGAAAATACGTTGCGGGCCGGATGAATTGAGGAAGATGCTCTCTGAGTCGAATCCGGCGCTATTGGCTGAAATGCAACTGGCCAGGCAACGTCTAATTGAAGGCCTGGCTGACTTTGACGAGGCAATCATGGACGAATACCTTGAGGAAAATCCCGATATTCCCAGTTCAATGTTGAAGCAGGCCATCCGGCGAGTTGTTCAAAGCGGAAGCGGACGTGTTATTCCGGTCTTCGCCGGCTCCAGCTTTCGCCATATAGGCGTCGAAGCATTGATGACTGCCATCACCGATTACTTGCCAAACCCAGCAGAACGCCCCGATGCCGAGGTACGAGTCGGGTCCACTAAGCAAGGACTTAACAGTACTTTGAGCAGCAAGGGGGAAAAAGCCGGAGCAAACGTGGCCTCTGTAGCATCCGTCTTCAAGGTCGTCAACCACCCAAAGGAGGGTGTTATCAGCTTTGTCCGTGTCTACCACGGCACTCTTACTCGCAATGCTTCGAGTTTCAACACCAACATGAACACGCAGGAGCGTCCCATGGGCATCCTTCAGATATCAGCATCAAAAACACAGGACGTGCAAGAGCTCACAGTCGGGCAAATCGGCGCCCTCAGGGGCCTAAAAAAAGCCCGGAGTGGAGATACATTGATCACAACTGTGGGCGGCAAACCCGTTCCAGATCATCTTCGCCATGTTCAGATCCGACCTCCCGAAATCCCACCCCCGGTGGCATTTCTCCAGGTGGAACCGTACGGAAACGTCGCAGCGCAGGAGCTACAGACTGCACTTGAAAATGCTTCTAGGGAGGATCCTAGTCTCAGATGGAGTCGAGATCCGAAGACCGATCAATTCACGATTCAGGGGATGGGCAAACTCCACCTAGACGTCTCTCTTTATAACATGAGGCAAAGGCATAAGATCGACGCCGAGTTTGGTCAAGTCGAAGTCGACTACAAGGAAAGCGTAACCCGGCCAACCGAGCCACAGTACACGGTCTTTGATCGACCCGTCGCCAGCAGACCGGGCAGGGCAGCCTGCACCGTGACATTGCAGCCTATCGATTCTGACAACCGGGACAGGCTCCTGAGATCTGGCATTGAAATGGACGGCAATGTTTATGAAATCGAGATTCCCGAGCCCCCAGAGTCATCCACTTTGGCCTTTGACGTTGAGGAGACTCGTCATCAGCTGCTCAACGGAGCCATTGCCGGGATGGCGCGCGGTCCTCGCAGGGCCTCGCCGGTTCACAGCTGCCATGTGAGAGTCAGCCTCGATACATCTGACGGTGCACTTGAAAGCCCTACTGGCGGACATTTCAGCAGTGTTGCCAGAACAGCTGTGCAGAGTGCTCTTCGAAACGCTCTTGACAAGCAGCAGATCGGGATTCTAGAGCCCATCATGCTTGCACACATTACTTGTCCGGAGGCGACGGCCGGGACGGTGCAGCATGACATCGTCGCCGGCGCTGGTGGGCAGGTCCTTGAAGTCAAGGACAGGTCTGCCGAATGTCTGGGGGATGATACGGTCGATGTGTCCAAGATTTATGCACCGCCAGACCCGTATGACTCAGTGACGTCTCTGAGGGCGAAGAAGGTGACGGACAGGATGGTAGAGATCGTGGCCAAGGTGCCATACAAGGAGATGCTGGACTATGACGACCACCTCCGAAGCAAGACGGCAGGGCGCCACTCCATGACCATGTCGTTTGACTCGTTTGCGAGGGTGGTTGGACACAGGGACAAGGGGTTGTAAGCTACCATGCCATAGGCGCTGTATGCATGTTTGTATAATACATCGTCAAACTCTTGTGTATGGAGGCGAGAAACAACCCCGATCCACGTGGAGAACTTGTGGTTGACTTACTGCACCGGTGATGGTGGTGATGACACGAACTCGCACCTGGCAATGCTACGTCTAGGGGACAAGTATGCGCTAGTGTGGAAGAGCATGACTTTCCACTACGTTTGCGTGACACGTGTCGGCAGTCTGGAGCGCGGAGAGCGATTTGGCAAAAGATCCACGGCCAACAGCATTGGCTAACAAATGTCGTACAATGTGTGTTTGAGTCGAAGTTAAAATGCGGCGCGAACATGTTGGGCTGCATAGGTTCGTTGCATCGTGCGACTTCTTGATACGCATATAGCAATCGGCACAGGACAGTTTATCGGCGATGCCCTGACGGTGAGGTTATCCTTTGCAAACCCATACACGCTCGCTGTGGCACAGTGATGAATGCTTCGTGTTCAATGTCGTGCGAACGGGTGAATCCATGTGCAATAAATCGGCTTCGGGAGTGATGTACCTCCATGTGCTCCGTGCTCCGTACTCAAAATACCTGTAAATACCTACTACCCTAGAGACAGGTTACCGTGGTACGGAGTACATTAGGCACCTAGAGGTGGTAGGGTAACGTACCAGACGTACCGACCCAGAGGTACACAAAAATATCCTCAAGGGATGGTTTCATTGGTTGTTACTGTATGGTTAGGGGCACCCCTTACCCTTGTGGCACTCTGGTAGCCAAGCCCCAGCGTCCAACAAGGGACATGGGGCAAGGGCAACATGAGAGAAGAAACGGGCATATTTCCAAGCCGGGATAAAGGAGCTTCGGCCTTGAGGTTTTTTTTTTAGCAGCTTTTTGTTTTTTTAAGCCACAGAGACTCTTAAGTATTGCCCTGGCTCCTTGCAGCGTTGTAAATGTGCGTGTGTATGCCTGTGTCGGGAAACAGACTTCGTGAATTCTGGCTCGCTGAGGATTGATGAAGTGTACTCCGTACGTAGTAAACTCTTAAGAATCATGCTGATGCTCCCGGAGGAGGGGGGGGGGGGGACGAGACGGCGTATCTGCAAGGATAACTACGACTCGTAGTGCTAGTACGGAGTACCCCGTATGCATTAACTGTGGCTGTGGCAGTGATACTCGGTACGTGCCAGTACGGAGTAGGTGGGAGTCAACAATCCGTACTTCGTAATCAGTTTGTACTTTCCTACCATAAAAGCTAGGATGAAGACTTGCCACAGCTCGCTGAGTCCCAAGACTGCAATTGTTTTGTTATTGTTCTTTATTTTTTTTGATTACCTCTCTTGAGGGCACTCTGGATCACATAGCGCGACGACAATGTCTCAGCAATATCGACACAAACATACCAGCGCGGCTAAGGTTCAAGGCAAGGTGAGGGGCATAAACAGCCCTAGTCAGGTACAGACGCAGGTACCACCACATAAGAGGTTAGAACCAGAGGGTGCGGCTGATGGGATTGAGCGGCCCCTACCCAGGACCCCCGGCTGTTTGCAATGGCCTTGTGAGCCCGCAACCCGGTGCATTGTCTAATTGCGTTGAATCGTGATCTGGATTAGAGTGGTGACATCTCGGCGCTCGGGAGGCGGGGAGCTCCTTGGACTTTTTTCAAGGTTTGGAGTCAGGATGTACATTATATGTCTGTATGTTGTGTGGGCTGAAGCCAGCGTTTCTCCTTTTGACCTGTGAACAACTGTGCAGCCAGAGATCCGCAACATGCGATCGTACGGAGTAGTTGTCGAAGGAGTGAAGTGGCATCTGCGCGTGGATGCGCGTGGATGCGCGTGGATAGATGGATGTTGACGTTCATTTCCGCTCCCAACGGGGCGCCGCCTTATTGGTCAAGGAAGGACCTGCCAGTGCCTGCATAGCTTCCTGCCTTGGAAAGCTCTGCCAGGCAACGGGTCCGCGAGAACGTCGCGCAACCGATATGGAGTCGCGACGCTAATTAGCGTACTCAGTGCTCCGTACGGAGTAATTTCATTGCACTCACCCTTTCGCCCTTTCGCCCTTTCGCCCACTCGCCCACTCACACACTCGCCCACACGCCCACACGCCCACACTTCACCACGAACCACCACAACATGCATGTGGCCTGTTCCAATGCTTGTGTTGCTGGACGCGGGCTCCAACATACGTGTAGCTAGTTCGTCCCAGATGGTAGGGCAGGGCATGGTGGGCGCCCAATTGGGCCTCTCTCTGTCAAGGATCCCCCCCCGTCTCTCTAGCTCACCCTTGACTTCGGATGGGTGTGTGCTTCGAGTTCCTCATCATCGTCGCCTCCAGCTCCTTACCCGCTCCCCCCTCTCTTTGTCCTTTTGCACAGCTCAAGCCCACATGGATCGATTTGCCTAACTCCTGATGCGTGGTTGCTGATTCACTCCTTATTATCGATTTGTTTTCGTCCTTCGTTTCGAATCTTGTCACTCCTTACTGAATCATCCTCGACTGTCTGCCGACCAACGCCGTTCTCTTACATCAAACTACATTTACTTGCCTCCGTCCTTCCTTTGACATATTATCACGGGAGACCGAACACGACACGTACTAATTACAATCATTCTGATAACAAAACTCTCATCGTCCTCCCAGGTGCCGCCATTCTTGACACCAACAATATTCGAGAGTTGCGTGACGAAACTTGGTGCTGAGCAGGCCGGCCTTCGATACACCATTGCAAACTTGCAAACTTCCTCTCAACTTGGTTCGTCCACTTCAAACCGTACAACATCATCATGAGGACTCCGATTCTCCAGGCTCTCGGCGCAACTGCCGTGCTTACTGCTGGATGCAATGCCCTCTCTCAACATCGAGGTATGCATGAGGCACATCGGCGCCTGGCCCATCCTCACGGTCATGTTCACTCCAGAGCCGAGACCAACACTCTTGTTAAGCGAAGCACTTGCGCCTTCCCTACCGACGACCCCAATCTCGTTGCTGTCACGCCTGATCAGATGAATGCCGGATGGGCTATGAGCCCCGATCAAAAGTGCGAGCCGAATCACTACTGCCCCATTGCTTGCAAGTCGGGCATGGTTATGAATCAATGGGATCCAAGCTCGACGTACACGCCTGGCTCTTCTATGAATGGTGGATTGTTTTGCGACAAAAACGGCAATATTGAAAAGCCTTTCCCAGATAAGCCCAACTGTGTTCCAACACCCCCCATCGTCAAGGTCATCAACAAATGCAAGGGCGAGATGTCTTTGTGCCAGACCGTCTTGCCTGGCAACGAGGCAATGTTGATCCCTACGCTTGTCAAATCTGAAGCTGCTATAGCAGTTCCTGATACATCATACTGGCAGAACACTGGAGCACAGTAAGGAGACCCTTGAACCGTATAGATTGGGACAACCTTTAAGGTACCTCGATGCGAAAACTTGTAACTAACTGTTGCCACAGCTTTTACGTTAACCCACCCGGTACCGGTACTGATGGCTGTATCTGGGGCACCGAAGACAAGCCAATAGGTAACTGGAGCCCCTACGTTGTTGGTACTAAGACGGACGCCAATGGCAATACCTTTGTAACGATTGGCTGGAACCCCAAGTGGCAGGAATCAACCTCCTTCCCGAAACCTGGGTTCGGTAAAAAGATTGAATGTCCTAACGGTGGTTGCGTCGGCCTGCCTTGTGAGATCGAGCCGAACGCTGCTAAGGGTAGCGTCAAGAGCGACAATGTTTTGGTCGGTGCCGGAGGCGCTTCCTCCTGCACGGTGACCGTTTCCAAAGGCAGCATCGTTCATTTGGTCGCCACAGATGGATCTGGTGACAGCCATGAAGCACCCGTTGATGGTGGATCTGGAAGCGGCAGCGAAAAACCAAAGGAGTCCTCATCTTCTTCCAAACCCCCTCCTCCACCGCCTACCATTCAACAGCCCACGACGAGCCAGACCCCGACAACGACCTCTACAACTCCTCAACCGACTACAACCAGCATTGAAGCGACTACGACCCCTCAACCCATGCCAGCATTGCTTCCAACAACGTCATCTACGTCTACGGCCCTATCTACGCAGATGTCCGAGTCTACAGCTTCGTCAACCTCATCATCAGCCGACCCCACTGTGATGCCCGGTATTTTTCACGAAAACGGTCCTTCTGGCAACAGAACCACTTCTGTGGCATCATCCCCACCCTCTACAGCCGACACCAAAGATTCAAATGCAACCGTCGCCAGCTTGCCTAAAACTACCCAAATGAGAGCAGAAGCTGGTCGGCAGCAAGGCAGTGCTGCAGTGGCTGGCCTTGTTGTAGCTCTCGTAGCCGCTGCGTTCCTGTTCTAATCGGAAATTCCCTCTCGACTCTACGCTTCATGTGTTCAAAGCCAGCCTGCATTAGCCTGACCTGGTCGTTTTCCGATAATTTGGTATCTCTAGCCTATAGAGCGTGTCGACTAGCTCTGTCAAGATCCATCAAGATCCATATTCTCATTCATTTCACTCACAGCTTTGCCAACTCTGAAGCTTGGCCGCTCGCATTTTATTGTCACCACTGGGATTCATGCATCTTTGCCAATCTCACGTCTCACCACCATGACCAAGATGGGCTTTGTTTTTCACAGTCTTTTTTTTATCTTTATTCCCATCTTCCATTCTTTACTAAATAAGAACCGGGATCCTATCGGCGATATCCTTCACCGTTTATTGAAACCTCCCGTACTGGAGTTCATTCTGTTCATTTTGGTGTCTACGTCTTTGCACCGTTCTCTTCTTCATTTCGGGAGTGTCTAGACATTCCCCACTTGCCCTGTTTTTACGTCGATACCCTCTGCTGTATGGAGAGATGCTTTCACGTTGGTTTTTCTTTTGGACATTTGGTTTTTTTTTCCGTGGCGGGGGGGGGGGGGGGGGGGGTGTTTGGTGAAAAAAGATGTAAAGGCCTCGATTCAGGAGGTCTGGTCGCTAGATTTGTAGTCAGGCAGAAAGCACGGGATATGTAAATAGTAGACAACGCTCTGTGTTATTGGCCTTTAGGACGGGCTCCACGGCCACGTACTTTCTCCTAGGCCTGTGCTTCCTCTCAGGCTTGGATAAAATCCTTTTTCGATGTATGAAAATGCATCCTCTGGCGCCCATGGTGTGTAACTCGCTAAAATTTTGCCACTTTCATATGACGCTACTCTACTCAACAATGGGTATCTTGTCCAACAAAATCTGGCCTTGTTGCTCCAACCATGGTATCATCGGTACCTCGACACTCATACCTTCACCCACCCAGGCACGTCGTCAATATCAAAGTCCTCTTCGTACCTCCTCTCCTGGATAGCCTGCCAGACGGGCGGCCACCCAGCCACGACAGGCCCTTTTGCCTTGGCCCCTATAATGGCAAACCTCGCCTGCCCATGGGCCACAAATCCATGCATCAGACCCTGCTGCACCAGCGTAGCAACCGTCATCTCGACATCGTCTAGCGTCATCTCCGCGTTGCCCCAGACCAAGCCCTCATTCGGACGGAGCTTCTTCGGTCCCCCCGGCGGAGGAGCAAGTGTCGTCTCTCCCGAATCCGGCACACTGTTCGTCACGGCTCTCATTAACAGTGGATTCGCCCGCGAGGATGGCTTGCCCCGCGTGTTCGGATGGCAGGGGAGCCAGCCTTCCAGCCTGCGCTGCACGTAGACTGCCACTATATGCAGGTGGCTCATGTCCAGAGTGGCTGCTTTTCGAGAAGAGGCATCCGTGGGAGGCACGTAGGTCAGGATGAACGTCTTGCGTGCCAGCGAGCGCCAAAGTAGAGGGCGTAGGCGGTGTGCGAGAGCCAATAGAAGGCCCTTGTCGAAGAGCCATGTTTCGTGGGTTGAAAGATGGTGCTGGAACTGGATGAAGTTCCCTGAACGAACGGCTTGGCAGAGTGGAACGAAGATGGGCTGTAGGGATGCCGCTTCGGGTCGTTGCATCAGGGTGTTGGAGGGGAAGCGGCCGAGGAGGATGTTACACGGGATGAGGTAGGTCAGGATGTTGGTGCGGTGGGAGACGAGTTGAGGCGGTGTCTGGAGGTAGGCTTGCTCGAGACACAAGGCGGCGCAGTGGTAGTGCTGATTGGCAAAGTTGAAGCGGCCGAGATAGTAGAGAAACGTGACGCGCTGGGAGGCAGGGTAGAGGGACAAAGGGGGCGAGATGGTTGATATGTTGACGAATATCATCTTGGCGAGGTTGGTCCTGCGGCACTGTTACGTGTCCGTTAGCTGCGGTGCACTTATATCACGTCTTTCGCGGATGCCTGTCGACAACTGGCGGAGAGGAGGAAGAGCGGGCGAGAGGAGAGGACGTACTGCGAATAAGAGCTTCAGCACAAGGTTGGCGAACATGTACACGCCGACCTTTTTGCCCTCGGGCACCCTCCCCACGGATCGATCTGTCAAACACGTGGTGAAGATCTTTTGGATGATTTCCGCGGACGACTCGGCGACGGACTTGCCGCCGCTGTCTTCGTCGACGGAGCGGATGCGCCGCGTGAGATCAGGCCGTCTGTTGAGTTGGAGCGTAAAGCGTGCCAGGGTCACGGAGAAGGACATGCTGGCTTGGAGGAGCATGGCTCCGTACGTGGGATGCGTGAAAGCTGTGCCGCAGGAGCTGCAGACCTGTCAGGAGCTCGAACTCAAGTATCACCAGTGCCTTGGAAATTTCCATGCGAAAGAAAGAGGTGAAGAAGGAGGGAGAGTGAAGGTGAGCACGTCGAAGACTCACGTCACCAGCGCCGTCAACAACTCATGCGTTCCCAGCAGGTCTTGATGGTTAATATCCCGCCAGAGCGTGAGATAATCCTTCATGAACGATTGGAAGCTAGGCCAGGCCGTCGCGCGGCCGTCCGGCACGTCGTCGTCCACGGGGAGGTGAGACTCAATGATGGCTTCCAAGCCGCCGGCTGTGCTGAACTTTTCGCGGAGCTCGACCGCCATGTCGTAGTAGCTCTTTGCCGAGTTGGGCTCGACCTGCAGCCAGGCGCGGAGGTTGTCTCCTTGTTGGAGACGGACATATTGGTTGATTTGGGTGAGAAATTGGGCGACGAGGGACATGCTGGGCAGCTGGGGGGATGCCGCGGGCGATGGGGAGGAAAGTGAGTGAGGTTGAGTCGAGGCTGGACGTGTGTGGGGACAGTTCGTTCAATGTTTGGATGGTGAGGAAATCGGGAAGCAACTTCTTCGTTGGCGTGGAGGCGTCACATGGAGGGGACATGGCAGACGATTTCGGATCGAAACTGCTTGTTCTCGAACCGTCTAACGCTACTACTTGGCTTTCTTAAGTGTCATCTCTATTGGATGCACGTTCAATTGATGCTTCGCCATACAGAGTCTGGTGCTTCGCCGTCACTGACAATCAGATGCAAGTACGTCTTTATTAGCCAAATACAGCTATGGTGGGCTGATAATTTCTCTCATCTCGCTTCATGATATGCGCTTAGTTGGTATAGTAGTCATCCCATGACATTCACCGGCCACCTTTCATGCTGATACAATTCTCACGATACATGTGACTGATTCCCGGTCCCCCTTCCTGAAGGCAGATGGCGTTTCGCTCCACCATGTGTGCATTGACGCGGATGCATATATATATATATATATATATATATATAAATCAATGTGAACATACACATCACACAGACTCGACTCTCTGCACAACCATGGCAGTGGCCGCACCGCCACCGTTGCAGATGGCGGCAACACCATATTCACCAGGCTTGAGCTGATGTAGTAAAGTAGTGAGGATACGAGAGCCGGAGCTTCCTAAGGCGTGACCGAGGGAGATTGCACCTCCCAGCGGGTTGACCTTGGCGCCCTCGAGACCGAGAATCTTCGAGTTGGCCAGGATGACGGCGGCGAAGGCTTCATTGAACTCCCAAACAGCGACCTGGTCCTTGGTAATGCCGGCCCTCCTCAGGGCAACGGGGACAGCCTTGGCAGGAGCAACAGGAAAATCAATGGGAGCCATAGCAGCATCGGCATAGCTGCAGATCTTGGCAAGGACCCGGGATCCAGAGCCGTATTCCTGCGCGACGGCCTTGCTGCCCAAAACCAGAGCACTTGCACCGTCGTTCAGCGTGGACGCGTTAGCAGCGGTAACGGTGCCGCTTCCGTCGCGAACAAAGGCAGGCTTGAGAGAGGGAATCTTCTCGATCTTGACGTCGAGGAAGCCTTCGTCGGTGTCAATGATTTTGTCGCCCTTTCGCCCCGGAACTGTGACGGGAACAATCTCGTCGGCAAATGCCTTGTCTGCCCAAGCCTTTTGCGCGTTCTTGTATGACTGGATTGCGTAAGCATCCTGCTCCTCGCGAGTAATGTTGTGATTCTTGACTGTGTTCTCGGCGCAGTTGCCCATATGAAACTGCTTGTAGACATCCGTCAGACCATCCTTGATCAGCCCATCCTCCATCTTGACATGACCAAAGGCGGGAAGACCGCTGGCGCGGGGCAAGTAAAGAGGAACCTGAGACATGTTCTCCATGCCGCCAGCGATTTGGGCTTCCGACAGACCCATTTGAATATTTTGTGCGGCCATGGCAACAGCCTTGAGACCGGAGGCACAGACTTTATTTATGGTGGTCGCCTCAATGGACTCTGGAAGACCAGCGAATATGGCGGCCTGGCGAGCAGGAGCCTGGCCAACCGAGCCCTGCAGGACATTTCCCATGTAGACATCGGTAATCTTCTCGACAGGAACCTTGGATTTCTCGAGGGCGGATTTGATGGCAGCAGCACCCAGCCTGGGGGCTGGGACGGTCAAGAACGAGCCATTGAACTGGGGTTGGCTTAGCTTCAGCCGGAAGCAAAGAAGAAAACTATCCTGGACAGAAGACTAGACTAACCTTGGCCGTTGGCGTTCTGGAGGCACTGAGAATGTAAGCATCCTGAAGCTCCTTGCGCAGAGCAGCACCGGTGGAAAAGAGGCGAGCCGTTTTCACATGCCGGACCAGCTGGTTGGAAAACCGTGGCGATCTGAGCTGTGCGACAGGCATCATGGAGAGCCAAACGAGTTGAGTGGTACAGTCAACCGGGCTCAAGATCTCGTGAGTTGCAAAAAGAGGGCTGCGGAAGGGGGAAAATGGAAACCTAGGTTGGTCGGACGGCCGGGCGCTGGCTAGATATTTGGCGGAGGTGGCAATGATTGGAGGTGGCATTGCAGATGGCCAGCTCGGTACGCTTCGGCTTAGAGCGGGGGAGTCCGGCATTCCGGGGACGAGCTGGAAGCCACTCGACGGAACCGAAGTGGAGGTTCCGACACCAAAACCGCTTCGCCTGGCTATGGGCCGTTGAAGCAACAGAATAATGACGTCACATCCAAGTACGAGCCTAAACTAGCATTTTTCATCGAGTTGCCGTTTATCTCGAGCGGCTGGCAGCTGGAAATCCTTAGCCGCAGAAACCTCCTTCCTGCCGCTCGATTATTGATGGCTAACCCGTTCAAGCCCGCAACAATCTTTGTTTCATTAAGTCATCACGTGATACGATCCTTGTTCTTCCGAGATGCACCTTCTCAGACATAGCAATGATTGGCCTGGCGTTTGTCGCTGTGTGATTGGCTCATGCGGTCGCTCTTTGCTGGGGCGGTCTGCCTCGACCACCAAAAAGTAAGTTGGGCCTTGGCAGTTATTTGGGCCACCTTGGTGATCAGCACCAACCTCGAGGCATCGCGAGACCAGTCAAAAGTGGGGCGTAGCACGAGTACGTACTTTTCGAAGCCTCCATCCATCAGTCAGTGAGTCTATCTAGCCTAACTCGGGTCATTCTCTGTTTCAACATCGCGTCCGACCTTCCATCAAGCTCCAACCCGTCGATACAGAGCTATATATCGTTCTGCTCGCATCGCACATCATCATTGAAAGCTTTGTACCTACAACGTCGCCTCACCTCTCCCTTCTGAACATATCCAGCTCTAAAGCTGGGTCTATCGCGCCATGTCTACCGCAGCCAGGCGTCGTCTGATGCGTGACTTCAAGGTTCGCCACCTGTTGGACGATTTTCGTGCTTCATCCCGCATCAAACATTAACCCTTCCTCCGCAGCGAATGCAGACAGATCCTCCTGCGGGAGTTTCCGCTTCCCCTATTCCCGATAACGTGATGACATGGTATGTTTCCCTTTTCCCACGGCGAATGGCGATGGTCCAGGACCAGCATGCTTACCCAGCTGCTTACCACGCGTGTTGATATAGGAATGCCGTCATTATCGGTCCCGCCGACACGCCATTCGAAGATGGAACCTTCCGACTGGTTATGCAATTTGAAGAACAATATCCAAACAAGCCGCCGCAAGTCAAGTTCATTAGCCAAATGTTTCACCCGAACGTATACGCCACCGGAGAGCTGTGTCTTGACATTCTACAAAACCGGTGGAGTCCGACTTATGACGTAGCGGCTGTCTTGACGAGTATTCAAAGGTATGCTTTCCATGCTTTGCAGACGACGGGAAGCCGAGTTGACCTGATTTGGCCGCGAAGCAATCAAAATGACGCTTACTAATGTATTTGGTTTAGTTTGCTCAACGACCCAAACACGGGATCACCAGCGAACGTCGAGGCGTCCAATCTATACAAAGACAACCGCAAGGAGTACACAAAGCGAGTGAGGGAAACTGTTGAGAAGAGTTGGGAGGACTAGCCTCTCATTGCACTGCAGCATGGGCTAAGGATAGATTGGTGCATGTTGGATCCAGATGTGGGCATCTCAGACAAATGCTGGCTTAGCAATACTCTAGTTGCAGGCATTCCTAGTGCCCGTTTTCTAGGGGCTGTCCAGCTGTTGAAAGGGGAGGACAGAGCTGAGCGGGCGTTTCTGGTGTATGGTGTTGGACTGACTACATCAAGGGAATTGCATATCGAATAGCATGAACGCGTTTTCAATCATTTTTCAAATTGTGCCTGACCCTACCCTACGAATAGCGCGGATGTACAATGACCTGTGCGTTTTACCGGTGATGTGCTTGAACGTAAGTGCTTATACGCAATTCGCGGTTGAAGCCGGGATGCAATCAGAGGCTACAGAGCAAGTCTTTACGAGAAGTAGCACTTGCATGACAAAGGCAGTCGAGGCAGCCCACCGCAATTTACTGCTCGACTAAAGGTCCTTGGTGCTCCGTACTACCAGATATATTAAAAGCCCGTAGTGCTCTAAGAGCAGGGTTGGTTGATAGTCTGCGCTGGCCAGAACTGACGGAGTGCGAGTCGCACGATTGTGGGACCCCTGCCTGGTTGAGTTATGATTGGAAAGTCGGCAGTGATTCGTGCTCGACCTCGGGGGGCAATCTGGAAACGTGAGGAGGGAGAAGGCCACGTGGAGTTCTCGTTGCAGTGGAAATAGTGTTCTATTGAACCACACAGCTCTGATCCGAGGCGCTGGCTGGCAAGAGCATGAATGAAGCGTGTGGTGATTTGGACGGACATTGTTTGTATTGCGTATTGCATGGAGTAACCATGCTGATTGGACATCCCCTGGCTGTTGCGCAATGCGAGTAGAATTATCGACGCTGCTTTAAGTGGCCCGGGAGGACTGTACCGATTGCAAGGTACATGTAAGACATGGTCCATGGACAATGTCAAGTCAGCATTGTCTACCGAGTACGTACTCCGCTCCGTACTGCAAACACGTTTTCCTGCAGTACATTTCAACGCAGACTACGGAGTAGGTACGGAGTACCAACGGACATCTTAGAGCGGCGCTCACGCTAAGCCGACGCCGACCACCCAGACACATGGCTGGGGCCCAGGTAGTACATGTACATGTATGTAAACCACAAGCTCGACCGCCCCGAAGCGCGTCCCGCTAAGAAGAAGTCCCTAGTTGGTGGCTCTGCCTCGTGAGTTGATCAAACCACCGAGCCAGCAGACCGATCCCTTTGCCGCTTCTTCTTCTTCTCCTTCCTCTTTGTGCACTGCGAGGACATAGTGTTTTTTTTTTCCGAGCACCGATCTCTTTGCCCGGTCCGCGTGTCCTGCCTGGTGTTGCCCTTCTGGTTGTTGCACATCGCGCGTTGCCTGTGCCCACCGCCCCTGACCAACACACCACCGCCAGCCTTGCCCGATAGCGAAGGGGCGTGGTCCAAGTCAACAACATCACAGCGAGCGACTGCGGCACAGACATCCACGCCATCATGTCTGCGAATAGCATCAAGGTTGTCGCCCGCTTCCGGCCCCAAAACCGGATCGAGCTGGAGTCGGGCGGCAAACCCATCGTCACCTTCAGCTCAGAAGACTCATGTTCCCTCGATGTACGAAAGCCGGCCCCGGCCCGCTCTCTTCTTCTCCTCTCGCCTCCTCGATTATATGCCCGGCTAACAACATGTACAGTCCAAAGAGGCTCAAGGTGGATTCACTTTCGATCGAGTGTTCGACATGGCATGCAAACAGCAGGACATCTTCGACTTTTCCATCCGACCCACCGTCGACGACATCCTCAACGGCTACAATGGAACCGTCTTCGCCTATGGCCAGACCGGTGCCGGCAAGTCGTACACCATGATGGGGACGAATATCGACGACGAGGAAGGACGAGGCGTCATTCCTCGCATTGTCGAGCAGATCTTTGCTAGCATCATGTCTAGCCCTAGCACGATAGAATATACCGTGCGTGTCAGCTATATGGAAATTTACATGGAACGGATCCGGGATCTGCTGGCCCCGCAAAATGATAATCTACCTGTTCACGAGGAGAAGAACCGCGGCGTCTATGTCAAGGGCTTGCTTGAGATTTACGTATCGAGTGTGCAAGAAGTCTACGAGGTCATGAGGAGGGGTGGAAATGCCAGAGCTGTGGCAGCCACCAACATGAACCAGGAATCCTCCCGATCGCACTCCATCTTCGTCATTACCATAACGCAGAAGAATGTCGAGACGGGTTCGGCCAAGAGTGGCCAGCTCTTCCTGGTGGACTTGGCAGGTAGTGAGAAGGTAGGAAAGACGGGTGCCAGCGGACAAACACTCGAAGAGGCCAAGAAAATCAACAAGAGTTTGAGTGCCTTGGGCATGGTCATCAATGCTCTGACCGATGGAAAGTCATCTCACGTCCCCTACCGAGACTCCAAGTTGACGAGAATATTGCAAGAGTCCTTGGGTGGTAACAGTCGGACGACCCTCATCATTAACTGCTCCCCGAGTAGTTACAACGACGCCGAAACTCTGAGCACGCTGCGCTTTGGTACGAGAGCAAAGTCTATCAAGAACAAGGCAAAGGTCAATGCCGAACTCAGTCCCGCCGAGCTCAAGCTTCTGCTCAAGAAGGCCCAGGGCCAAGTCACCAACTTCGAGAACTATATCTCTACGCTCGAAGGGGAAGTTCAGCTATGGCGCTCTGGAGAATCGGTCCCCAGGGAGAAATGGGCACAGCCTGGCGACAGTGCCGTTGGCGTAAGGATGGAGCCCAAGACTCCTCGTCCCTCGACCCCCTCCAGACTGACAGCCGAGAGTCGAGCGGAAACTCCAGTTGCTACTGACCGCGCCTCGACTCCGGGCTTAACATTAGACAAGGACGAGCGTGAAGAGTTCTTGCGCCGGGAAAACGAGCTTCAAGATCAGCTGGCGGAGAAGGAGTCCCAGGCGACAATAGCCGAGAGGACTTTGCGCGAGACGAAAGAAGAGATGGCCTATCTCAAGGAGCACGACAGCAAACTGGGCAAGGAGAATGAGCAACTTACAACGCAGACGAATGAGTTCAAGATGCAACTTGAGCGCCTCACATTTGAGAGCAAGGAGGCACAGATCACCATGGATGCCTTGAAGGAGGCCAACTCGGAACTGACGACGGAGTTGGACGATGTGAAGCAGCAGCTCCTCGACATCAAGATGAATGCCAAGGAGACAGGCGTGGCTTTCGACGAAAAGGAAAAGCGCAAGGCTGAGAAGATGGCCAAGATGATGGCTGGCTTTGATCTTGGTGGTGACGTCTTCAGCGAAAATGAGCGATCCATTACCGAAGCCATCCAGCACATTGAGAAACTACACGAGATCAGCACCGTGGGCAACAATATTGCTCCTGATGAATTCAAGGACCTCCGCGCCAGGCTTGTGGAGACACAAGGCATTGTTCGACAGGCAGAACTATCAATATTTGGAGCGTCATCTACCGGAATGGACTCCCGGAGGAGGCATGAACTGGAACAGAGACTGGAAGCTATGCAACAGCAGTATGAAGACCTTCTGACCAAGAACCTCAGCGAGAGCGACGTCGAGGAGGTCAAGACTCGCCTAGAGCATGCCTACACCAACCGACGAACGATTCAGGTCGAGCTCATCGATGAGTTGAAGGCGGATGCCGCCCAAAAGGCAGCTGAGAACTCAAGAATGAAGACGTTGATTGAGGATCTCCAACAGCGAGTCAAGACCGGCAACGGCGCAGCCCCCGCGACCAACGGCAAGACAATCCAGCAACAGATTGCCGAGTTTGACGTCATGAAGAAGAGCCTCATGCGAGATTTGCAGAACCGCTGCGAGCGTGTTGTTGAGCTTGAGATCTCGCTGGATGAGACTAGAGAGCAATACAACAATGTACTTCGGTCATCCAACAACCGAGCACAGCAGAAGAAGATGGCCTTTTTGGAGAGAAACCTCGAGCAGCTTACTCAGGTTCAGCGCCAGCTCGTTGAGCAGAACTCTGCTCTTAAGAAGGAAGTTGCCATTGCGGAGCGTAAGCTCATCGCGAGAAACGAGCGTATTCAGAGTCTGGAAAGCCTGCTGCAAGACAGCCAGGAGAAGATGGCAGCCGCCAACCACAAGTATGTAGCCCGTAGCTGTGCCCGTCCACCTCTCGCGATCATGGTAACTAACGTCTCATTTCACTAGGTTCGAGGTACAGCTCGCCTCAGTCAAGGAGCGTCTCGAGGCAGCCAAGGCTGGAAGCACAAAGGGTCTCAATGCCACGGGCGGCGGCTTCAGCTTCTCTACGGCTGGCAGCCGCATCGCCAAGCCCCTCCGCGGCGGCGGCGGTGACGGGCCCAACGTTCCTACTATCCAGACGCTGCAGAACGAGGGTGCCAGCAACAAGCGAAGCAGCTGGTTTTTCAACAAGTCGTAAAACTACTCCGTAACATGTCTGGTTACTTCTTGACGGGGCGTTTAACGAATAGACATTACGGTTAGAGCACATCCAACATATCCCAAGAGCAGCTGCAGCCCATCCATTGCAAGCAGAAGACGACTCGATCATCGATCGGTCCTTTTCACACGTTACTATGGCTCCATATTCCACAACACGCTGGTATTCGTAATGCTTTCTCCTTTATCATTTTGATCAAGCTTCATTGTTCGTTATGTTTATTTAGTACACCCCCTCTTTTTGCGAGGCAAACTGGGGACTTGCACGATACATGCCCATCCCTTCACTCCCAAACTCTACAGCATGAAAGATTAGGCGGCAATGATGATTGGATTTATGACGAAACGGGGCCCCCTCTGCGAGGTGGCTGCAATGAGAGGATCAGAAGTGGCGCCACGTGTATCTGAGGAAACTATGATGGAGTCGGTTGATGGGCGGTTTTAATTGTAGAGCTTAAGTATGGAATCAATACACTGCAAAAATAAAGATGAGGAAAACAATGAACACAATCAGATATCCTGGAACTATTCGTAAAACCATGATGCGACCAAACGGCGACTACTGACGCCAGAACTCTAATCATTCAAGTAAAAGGGTTTTTGACGACATAATGAAGACAGAAATACTAAGTTCTAACACGCAACAGAGAGTGTTTTCCAAAACCCAACAGTAAAAATAGAGTATCGGAATGCTTGCAGGTACAGCTGATCCTGGTTTAGACAGTCAACGTGTCGCAACGCTCGAAACCTGGTTCTAGACGGTCCCTCTTGGACTCGAAGGTCATGACCTATCGCACTTCCTTGCTGTGCTTGGCGATGAAAACAGCCTGAGGTACAAGAACGGCGACAAAGAAAGACGTGGCGGCCAAGCTCAGACAAAACATCTTGATGTAGAGGATCAAAAGGCGACGCCATGAAGTTTGGCTGAAGGTAGTCCAAGCATCAGAGACGGTGGCATAGCCCTTTCCGCCCACGACCTCAGGCTCAACCTTGCCTTCGAAGGAGCGATCAAAAGGAATAATGGTGCTCTGCTCGACGGGTAAGAGCGAGGCCTGGACACGAACGAGAACAACGTAGGCGGGGACGACGACGAAGACCGAGGTGACAAGGGTGATGATGGCCACGATGGCGAACTTGATGAAGAAGCCGGCGCCGAGGGCGTCCATGTCCATGGGTTCGTTGAAACCACCGGTGGGCATCTTGATACCCAGAACGAGGGCGGCGAGGATGGGGATGAAGCGGGCGACTTCGCTGGCGAACCAGAAGATAGCGACAGCCTGCCAAGTGGCGTTGAAAGTGCGGCGGAAGGGAGGCAGACGAGACCAAAAGTGCACAGGTGACGGCTCGGAGATGACGATGTGCACCCAGGCGGTGCTGTACTGGACCAGGGTCAAGGAGGCGAGGAGAGTGGCCACGGGGATGAAGAAGCGGCCGAGTGCGCCGCTGAAGATGCCTATGAGGATGGAGGTGAGGAACATCTGGGCGAGGTAGCAGAAGAAGCCGCGGAAGTTGGCCTTGAGGCCGCCGTTGGCCATGAGGAGGCGGTTGATGGCGCGGAAGGAAGATGTGACGGTGCGAGGCTGGCCGTTGGTAGGCTTGAAGCCATTGCGGGTGATGCCCTCTTCGGCGGTGGACGCAGACTGGTCAAGAGGAACGGGTTCGTAGGCTGGCGGGTTTTCATCTTCTACCACGGCAAAGACGGGGTAGACCAGCTTGAAGGTATATTGGAACTAACGAGTGTACTTGTTAGGGTCTGGATGCCATGGTATTTATTGTATGTCACCGGCCGTCGGGGTGACGCGGGCGATGCGCAACGACATGGAATCGATGTATGGGCCGAGAAGGAATTTTACAGAGTCCACAACTCACAAGAAGAAATAGGGGAATCAGCGCGACGATGTCGACGAGAAAGACGAGAAAGGCCCACGAGGGCAGCTCGTAGCCCTTGATGTCGTCGCCACCCTCGAGGGTGCGTTTGACGTGAAACTGCATGGTGGACGAATTGATTGTATTGAATGTCCGGCCGACCTTGGTGTCCAGCAGCAACGAGATGGTCAAGAAACGATAACTTGCTGGGAGATGAGAAACAAGAGAGAAATCAAAACTACAGCAGCAAAGAGAGGCAGGAATGACTTCCAAAGCAGGGGAATAACTGAGTCAAGTGTCCAGAACTTCAGGTTGATGACACACAATATTGAAACGCGTTAGCGAAATGGAGCTGAAGAGGAATAGGCTGCGGCGGGGCGTCGAGCAGTCTTAAGGTCTCAGGGGACAAGGTCGGGGGGCATGAAGCCGCTTGTCTGGCAGTCCAGGCTCAGCCTCACTCATTCTTTCATTCATTCATTCATTCATTCAATCATTCACTCACTCATCCATTCCATCTAGCTAGGTACTGACTAAGTATCTAGGTACCTACCTTAGTACCTTACGTAGTTTAAGTTACCCTAGGTACCTAGTTACGGAGTAGTTAGCCGGTTAACTACTAGGCATGGAGTACTCCGTACGGAAGTACTTGCCTGCGACCTACCGCCTGGGGGGGAAGCAACCGGGGGCTTTCTTTTGTTTCATCTATACGGAGTAACTAACTCAAGTACATACTATGCGGCGGGTGTGTCCCTTTGACTTCTGATGGCTGAACATGACGACGAAGCGCATCGTCAAGCGGGCTGCCTGGTCCCTCATCCTTTTTGGGCTCAAAAATCCCAGCCGGTCGCGCCTGCCTCATAGCAGCCGCGGACCCGTCCTGGAAGGTGCGACCCATGATCTAACTAGTTATCTTATCGCCCATGGTGGGGCACGCTGGTCTAATTGTCAAGCTCCGAGGAACAACTGGACTTGTTATCGCATCGGGCAGCGGCTTGGCTCACGGTGCCATCTGCAACCATCACAACGGCCCATCCAGACCGGGCATGTAAACTATAAACTTGCCTCGTGCCCAGACTGTGCCCGCTTATGGCTGCTCCATCTATACCCAATCTCCTTTCTATGAAGGGTAGCGGCCGTCCTGGCAGGGGAAGACGCCAGGGTCCGCCCGTGTCGTCCGTTGCCGTATCGCCAGATGCCACTATTCAAGGCACAGATACCGATGCAGCCGTGTCGCGCTTGAGTGCAGTCGACTTGGGCTATCTGGAAGACCCCTACGCCCGGCTCTTTGTGACAGGTCCCCCGACAAGACGCCTGCCCATCATCAATCGAGGTCCGTACCGGGAGGCACCGCGATAGACACACTCAGCACAAACATCGAACGCTGATACTATCTATGCAGGCACATACATGCGAACAAAGGCACTCGATGCCATGGTGGACGCCTTCCTTTCACACAATGGCTCCTCGCTTAAGCAAGTCGTATCTTTTGGGGCCGGTACAGACACCAGACCATTGCACATGCTGCAGAAACCAGGCTCCGAGAACCTGATCTATCATGAAATGGACTTTGAACCTACATGCCAGCGCAAGTTGGCCATCATCCAATCATCACCAAGTTTATGTCACTTATTCGCCCATATAAACATTCATGGTGGCGGATCATGGAGTGCCGAGCCCTCAAATGGAGGCGAATATCACTGCCATGCAGTAGACCTTCGCAACATATCCAAGGTAGTCACGGAGCTTCCGCTGCATGTTCGCAACGACGTCCCGACCTTACTCTTGTCTGAATGCTGCCTCTGCTATTTAACACAACAAGATTCCGAAAATGTTTTACATTTCTTCAGTTCTAGGATACAAAATCTGGCGGCTTTGTTGTATGAGCCGATGCCGTTGCATGACGCATTTGGCGACATGATGGTCTCAAATCTCAAGGCTCGGCATATACACATGCCTTCTTTGCAAACATACAAAGACCATCATGGACAGCTATCCAGATTACGGGACTCGGGATTCAACAATGTCGGGTATGCTACGATTGAAGACACTTGGGATACATGGGTTGACCATGATGAGAGGGAGAGAGTGGATCGACTAGAAGGCTTGGATGAGATCGAAGAATGGAAACTGCTGGCGGCCCATTATGTCGTCGTATGGGGAGCGAGGGGTGCCACGTTTGGTCCGTTGGGAGAGAAGAAACAAGCTTGAGAATTTTACTATTGAACTCGGGCGTAAGACACCAAAAATCGTTGTTGGACACTGAAACAGCGTTCCTGCCATAATTCAATCGAGATCAATCGAGAAGCCTGTGGGAAGCGCAAGTTGGTCCGTTTGTCGTCGATGCGGGAGACTCCGAGTCTCGAAGTGGGTCACGTGTTGCTCAAGCACAGCAGCGATCACAGTCCCATCAGAAGTCGTCGACAACGCCGAGCTCGCGCCAACTTCCCATCATCGCCAACGCCCCCTTGCATACCCCGCTTCAATCAGCGCTGTCTCTAGCTCTTATTGCCGCATGAACCCTTCTGCATTCTCCCGGACGGGTTGTCCACCGACAGGCGCCCTTGGGTGCAAAGCCTCAGATTCACTCGCCCTTGACACCGCTCTGCGCATTGTCCACTGCGCATGCCTCACGCCGACCTTGGGCACATCCGTGAAGACCAAGCATCACCAAAGCATATCAAGCGACCGACTACTCCTCGCTGAATACTCTCATTAGACGGGGCGTAGAACCAATAATCTAATCGCATCAGCCACGCGCATCCACCCTCGTTTGTCGACCGAAGACGCCGCGAAGATGGCAGACTCCCGGGATAACAAGGCGTACAAATATCGCCAGGAAATCAGCCAGGTACTACACTCCACCACACATTTCATAGTCGTACCGCCTCAGAATCTGTGGGAAAATCAACTGCTAAAACCGCCAGATGATGTACGTCTCTGGCGAAACGGGCGAACCCTCTGTCGAAACTACCAGCATCATCGAAGACATTGTTCGTCAACAAGTCATAGAACTGGTACGCAAAGGCACTATCTTCTTTGTCCGTCTTTTGATTCAAATTACGTCCTTTACTAATTACACACGCGCCTTGAATAGCTTCGCAACTGCACCGAACTCGCCTCCCGGCGTGGCTCGAAATCCATATCCACAAACGACCTTATTTTCCAGATCCGTCACGACCAAGCCAAAGTCTCTCGCCTACGCACTTTCCTTTCCTGGAAAGATGTCCGCAAAAACGTCAAAGACTCAGACGACAAAGGCGCCGACGCAGACCTCGCGGGTGGCGATGATGCAGTCGTTCCCGGCGGCCCCGTGGATGAAGCCGCCAAGAAGAACAAAAAAGCCAAGGTCGGCTTGCCATGGGAGCCGGCGTCATTCTATTCGGTTGAAGTACCCGAGCGCGACGACGAGGAGGACGAAGAAGAGGAGGAGATGAACTACATCACTCTCCAGCGACTCCGGAAAGCCGACGAGCGCACAAAGGCCATGACGAAGGAGGAGTACGTCACGTGGTCCGAGTATCGCCAGGCGTCGTTTACGTGGAGAAAGGGCAAGAGATTCAGAGAATGGGCAGGCTTCGGCATCGTGACGGATAGTAAGCCGTCAGACGACATTGTTGATATCCTGGGGTTCCTGACGTTCGAAATGGTGGCCACCCTGACAGAGGTTGCACTCAAGGTCAAGGAACAGGAGGATATGGCCAGGGCCCAGAGCGGCGCGGACAACGCGGGGACGAAGAAGAGGAAACTGCAGCTCGGGGGATTGTTCGACCCCCCCGGTGAGGGTAAGACGCCTGTGGAGCCGAGACATGTCCAGGAGGCATTTAGACGCTTCCAGCATAGGGGGAAGAAATCGAGGGCTATGTTGAACGGCACCAAGATTGTTCAAAAGACACCCCTCAACATCATTTGACTGTTACGATGTTCTATTTGGCAACACTTGTGTTCTCCGAGGACCATTTTGCCCTGACTGGCGTGGTTGAGCGTTGCTTTTGTAAAGTATTTGAGCCGTATTGATGAGGAGCGAGAAGGCATTGGCGTTAGACCGGCTAGAATATACCTTTGGGCATTCACAGATGGCTTCAGCTAGAACATGTCTTGTTATCATATGCAGCAGATTGTCGTGAAATAAACACGTGCTATGTCTTATGACCCAACTGTAAATCTTCGTCTCCTTACAGCTGTGTTATCTCTGGCCAGTCTCGTTCCAACCCGCTGCAAACTTCTCGGTATGGGCTCTTCTTCATTCTCCGAGAACTCAATCTCATACCCTGCCTCGCCATCTATTTGACTTGTCCCAAATGGCTCCCTACCACCAGGCAGCGTCGATGTGGTTGCTCGTGTTCTAATAGTGCCCAATTCTAGGTCACCCACTTGACCAGAGGCATTTGACCTTTTGGAAAGAACTCTACCCAAGTCTTTGTCCTGTTCAGTCTCCAGCTGTCGAATATACTGCCGATATTGCGGCCGCTCTAACATACCGCTTCGGAAGGCATTAACACCAACCAACAACTTTACCAGCTCCACCAGCTCTTCAAGATACTCAATAATCTCCATCTGCCCAGCTGTGCTAGCGTTCCAAGATAAAAAATTGTGCCGGGTTATCAAGCTAGCAGTTTCTTCACCCAGATGAGGACGAAGGCCATGGTATTTAGGTATGCTTGACTTCGACCTCTTGGGATTCTGTGTTATCAACAGCTCCCGAATCCGATTGATCAGTCTCAGCTGAGCCAGACGAGCCGAAGGAAGGAATTGAGGTAGTGGAAGCCATGTAGTGAGGGCTTCCTGCACTGAAAACAGGATCAAAGTGCTGCTGGCAGCAGCATTCTTACGATGAGTGTACACTCTCGAGTTCAAATCCTCCAAAATAGATGATCCATATACTTTGCGAAGTTGGACCACGTTATCCATACGATCGATGATTTGATGTAAGACGTAAATGATTTCCTTGTATATTGGCGCCAGTGGCTTAAAACTGCCTTTTAGACGGGGCTCAGTGAGACAAAATGGCAAGAACGCCTCAGCCGCTGCCAGTGCTCCTTGAGCTTTGTTGCGAGAATGTGTGAACCGTGACAAAAGCTTTGAGGACCGGAAATTTGGCCGCTCTGGATCATCTATGCCAACCGCTACAGCGGCCTGCATCTTCTGAATTTGGCGAACTGATGTAGATAGGGATTCTACCAAGCGGTCTCTGGCTCTCACTGGGACAATGAGGGTTTCAACTACCATGGCTACAAGGCCACCAACGAGAAACGCAACGAGTCGTTTGTAAAAATTTTCGGAGGCCGCAGTAGTTTGAGGAACCGCAGCTGACAGAAAATCAGTCCAATCCTAGTATCACGCGATTTCAGGCAAAAATACTCACCCAAAGCAACAACTGTCAGGGATACAATCGATATCATCCCTGCCTTGACATATTTGGTAGCAATCTGAACGTATACAGACGGGACTATGCCGAAAAGAAGAATTATCACGGCGGCAGTGCGATTCCCTTGTCCAATCTCCACCGAGAGATATCCAACGACACAACCAAAGACAACACCAAAGAGCCGAACGGCAAAAACGAATAGCGAAGTGCCAATGGCAACCTCGAATACAAGAACAAGCTGCATAGGAGCCCATACACCTTTTACTTCGCTGTACCAGGAATTCCAAGAAACAACAAAGGCTGGCCAGGTAACCAAGAAAATGGCAACTGCCAGCTTCAAAGCGTATTCGACGTCGTCAGAACTTTGCGCCCATTCTAAAGCATCAGCTGTTGCATGTCGAATTCGCGCAACTAGACCGTTCGGGAATTGCCGTCTATCCCAATGGACTGATTTGCCGGAGAGGTTTAGGTTCTTTTTTGACCTGCAGTAACTGGTTCCTGCAGTGTAGGATTCCTCATCCTCGGGCATTGCTGAAGTTCCGGTTCTGTCGTTTGATGATCGTACACTTTTCTTGAGAGATGAACTTTGAGGTCCCTGGCTGGCTGCTCTTTTCGTCCGCCTAGAAAAAACCATGGCATCAACTTCACCGCCGGAGGCAAGCCATTTCCGGATATTTCTGTACTGAGGAATCCATATCCTGAATTTATTATGCCGCCTTTGTCTTTTCTCTACAAGAGTTCTGACGTGCTGGAGCATTTGCAAAATCTGAGTAGCCGAATCGCGAAGCGCAAGGATGAATGAAGACACAAGGAAGGTCTCCATGCGTGGCATAAAATCTACCGCCTGCCCTGATTCATCCATTATGGCCTTCTTGAGTGCTTCCGCAGATTCCGCATCAAAAGTGGACAAGGAAGCCGAAAACTCATCGATTTGCGAGTCAATCTCCTCCAAGAAGATGCCGCTGGGTGCAGTCGCCCCGGAGGGAAGTTTTGGAACATCAAAACAATACGCAAGACACGGTATCAATAAGTCCACAGCTTCTCTCATGGATCTCTGGAAGTTTTGCACTGGAAGTTGGATACGCCCAAGGGTCATCTCGAGAAGCTGGGAGCTGCCTGCTTCCATCTCCTTGTCTGCTTTAACGGCCTTGACCTGGTTATTGTGGTGAAATAGCGTCTCCTTGTCAAGGTCTGTCGGCTGGTCTTGTTGTGAAGTTCCCGATTGAACGCCTGATTCTACAGAAACGGTCCGTTCTTCATACTCTGGTAAGTTGCCAAGCTGGTCCTCATTGCCAACAAGCACAAATTTGTTCTCGCAAGCGCCGATAAGGGTAACGATGTTCTGCACGAGACTTGCCATATAACGCACACTGATGGGTTTCATTGCAATTGGTGGTAAAGAAGACATGGAGATTTCAAAATTGACTTCGTCCTGAGCGGCTTTGCAGCGCGAGAGCTGTATACGCATTTTTGACTTTTGCCCCGTCAAGAACGACATTGTAGTCCGATGGACAGGCACGTTCAGAACGGTTGTCAGGCCTTTCCTGGTATGAAATGGATTGGGGAAATCCGCGAAGAAGGTTTTGATGTGCTTCTTGGCGTTTCCTTTCGCTCGGTCGATGGCACTTCCGGCCTTAATAGTAGAAGTTGCGGCGGCAAAATTCGAGTTGGACTTTGGTTCAAGGACGTCGCAGCCTGGTGTAATAAACCAATGAGTCGCCCTCATTAGGGTGTCCATGGTAGTCGATAGGGTCTCAATCGTGGAGGAACCAAGGTAACTGCTAGATAACTCCGGAAATATAGCCAGATTAACAACCACCAGAACACCACCTCCGAGCAAAACCGGGATGTATATGGCTGTAAATAAGGATGCGGTTGCGCTATCCGGTAGCTGCACTGTAAGTAACGCAGAAACGAGGAGAAACAAAACAAAATTGAAAAGCCGGGGGCTCATAGACCTCACGAAGCCGTGAAATAACACGGCAACCAAAAGAAAAATAGCCCGGATGGTATACGCGGCCGGGACATTGACGTCTTCGACGAGACTCGACAGGTACAAGCCGAGAAGTGACCATGACAGGCCCGTTAATGCTCCAAAAAGAATCATGAGAAGCGCTTCGATCATGAGACCCATGCGTTGTCCAGGATGAGCAAATACAACAACCATGGGTATCAAGAATGTCGCAGTGGTTTCAAAGTGAGGAAGAATGGCAATGATGGTTGCAATGGTGCAAGCGAGAGAGTATTTGACGATGCGCTGCCAGAGTGCATTTGTTTGCCAGTCACCCCAGATGACTGAGATCAGCCTCCGGAATGGGTTCGAGACGGCCATATTCTGCGAGTTCGTGAACCAAGTCCCATCGCAGCGGTACTCATCATTCGGCGAGAATACTCGAACTAGAAAGATTTGAGGTTTGGGGCAGACTCGGTTCGAAAACGGCGATGGTGACTCTAGTTACTAGTGGAGCAAAAGGCGCCGTTGCCGCCGCGTCGAACTCATGGACCAAAGGGAGGAACAGCCGTTTCGATCAAAAATCATGGATACCATCCGCTCAGCACGGAGAGGCGTTCCCCGTGGATCAACAATGTGAGGTGAGGTCATTTTCTAAACAGCTAACCCTGGCGGTCACGAGAAAAGTTCGATTGGGTTACCCACAACTTGCCGTTGAACGATGGTAACTACCGTTTACGTGAAGTCGACCGCTCCTTCCACGCCTTAGCGAGTGAGTGCGACGAGGAGTACCTGGTACTCGAACTCCTGGGTACCTACCTGAAGCTTACTAGGTCTTAGGTACCTAGTAACCACTTATTAGTAAAGTAAAGTCCCCAAAGGTTAATCTAGTGGTTCATACCATCTTCAATGATTGAACCAGACCGGTGCCGTTCCCAGACAACGCAACGCGGGAAACTAAGCTACTATTCCATTGCACGTCCCCGGACCAATGGAAAGCTGAATGATGGCTCAAATCCAGTTTCTAGACGCATTATTTATACGTTACTCCGTAGCCAAGGCGGAAAATGCCAACACCCAATTATATTAATCGCACCTGCTCCTCGGACCTGATGCCCCGCCATGCGGCCGCATCAAGACTGACCGACCAGTGACGACCCTTTTCAAATCAACCACCCAAGCAAGCTCCGACCTCACCACCAACGCCAACATCACCGACGTCCAACGCAGCTGGCAACCCGTCATCACCGCCGCAGCCATGCTGTCCTTCATCCTAATACAGAATCGCCAGTCCGTCCCTCTCCCTGCACCCGGAGTTCTTCCGCCCACCCGCTAACCAAGATCACGGCAGGGGCAAAACCCGCCTCGCAAAATGGTACGCCCCTTACAGCGACGACCAAAAGATCAAGCTCAAAGGCGAAGTACACCGGCTCGTGGCGCCCCGCGACCAGAAACACCAGTCCAATTTCGTGGAGTTTCGCAACAATAGGATCGTCTACCGTCGGTACGCGGGGCTCTTCTTCTGCGCCTGCGTCGACACGAACGACAATGAGCTGGCCTACCTCGAGGCGATTCACTTCTTTGTCGAGGTGCTGGATGCGTTTTTCGGAAACGTGTGCGAGTTGGACCTTGTCTTCAACTTCTACAAAGTCTATGCCATACTCGATGAGGTATTCTTGGCAGGAGAGATCGAGGAGACGAGCAAGCAGGTTGTTCTGACAAGGTTAGAGCACTTGGATAAGTTGGAGTAAAACTTTCCCCGCGCTTGTGCAGAAGAAGGGAACTGCAGCCGCAGGGGGATTGACGTTTGCCACACAATCGGCCATTTCAACTGGTTGTTGGGCACTTTATTGAGAAGCGTTGTTGCTAAGGGCTTGCTTGCTTGCATGACGGCGTTTGGCGTTTGGCGTTGCAGAACAATCGGGATACCATTGGACGATATCGCTGGGCAGTACCTTGGTTATTTGAGGTTCAATTTCACTGCATTCCATCATTCAATGCTCTCGAGAACCAAATAGTTCCCGATGTTTACTTACACATTGCGCCTCGTGCCCCAACTAACACCTCGCCTCGCCCTACATCTTCTCAGCACAAAGCCTCGATATATGCTCAAGGCGTTCAATGTTGCCACCACCTTTCCTCGTGCCCAATTTACAAAAGACTAATGGCTACATAATCTGGCACAGGTTATCTGTAATAGAGAGGCGGAACCCAATTCTCTCCCTTTCTTTCTCATCTACCACGTTAATGTCAATGGCAGACGCACCGAACTCTTCTTTTCCGTCAACAGCAGCAAGGGCCGCGACATCACTGTCGTTGTCATGAGCGGAAATGAAGAACTTTTCCGTGCCCTCGATCCGTCTCGCCTCGACTGGGACAGAACAAGCACCCACACCATTGTTCTGGTGCAAATTGCATGCGGCAGCGCGACTGTCACTACCGCACTCCTCTCCTTCTTTGTCCGTACCAGAGAGGCTTACCGTGGGAGAAGCTCTCTTGTCTGCTTCCTTGATAATGACGTCCCCAGCAGCAACATCTTTCTCATAGCTCTCGATGGCTATGGAATGGTCAATAGTGACATAACTTCCCTCCGAATTGATAGCGGCCAAAGAGAAATGTCTTTCGGCCTCAACGGATAGTTCAATATCGTCACTGCTGTTCTGCCACAGCTCCATTGCAGTCTGCCGGGCCTCGTGAGTAGTATGCTCCCACTCTCGACCCGGGAACAGATCATGGACACTTGGGCTTCGACCAAGACGATCGGCAGCCGTCGTCGATTCTGCAACCTCAGAAGAACCGTCAGGCTGTGGCCCCATGACGGCCTTGTCATCTGCATTCCTTGAACCAGCAATAAGTCTTTCGTCGCCCACCAGGGATGGCAGGTCACTGCCATTCAACACTTTGCCATCTTCAGTGCCTACTTTGAGCTTCTTGACCTTTCCCTCTTCACCTAAATCAATGCGACTCTGAGGTACGATCCTTGCATTGTATTTCCTCCTGAGCGCAAGCCCAAACCTAGATAAAAAATCGTCTGCATTGTGAACAGAAACCTCACCTACTTCGCTGTAGGCTGTTTTTTCAGCACAGTTCTCCTCGTTCAGCGAGCCACCTTCATCCTTGGTGAAGTTAGGACAAAGTATATAACGCTGGGTGTAGATACTCACCTCCTCCTAGGGGGACAAACGACCGACTTCATGGCGGGGAGTTCTCTGCCGGCCGCTCCTTTCAGACGCAGTATTCGCCCTAGGGCGAGACGGTGCCGAGTTCAACATAGCAGGGAAGTTGGATTCAATAGTCGACATGAACAAATTATGAGATGGCTTTGAAAGCACTGGGCTCGACGATAACTTTTCTTTCTTGGCCTCGACGGGATGGATCGGCACTGGGGAAACAACTTGCGTGGTAGCCGACGAGACAGGATGCTTGCTGTCGCCGTACGCACTACATTGAGGACTGGGCCGATGCCACTCGCAGTCCCAAACATAATGACGGCCAGAGACTCCACAGATTGCGCAAATGTATCTCGGGGGAGGGGGAGGATCCCACGACGGGTCGTTGATCGTGGGACAATCGAAGAAGGCATGCCCTGAGGCGATTTGTTTAGTAAAGTCTGACAGCCAAGATTTTCATTTACACTCACCTGCATTGTGACATCTTCGACAGACATCCTTAGCAAGAGGCTTCACCGAGTTCAGAACTTGTTGTCTGTTAATTGTCTCCCCAGGAACCTTCCTCCCCTGGCGGCGGTTCTCAGCCAGGTTCTCAAGTTCTCGCATCCTCTTCTCAAAGAGCTCTAATTCATCTAGGCTCGACTTTGCTGCTTGGTGTCTCAAGAAACCGTCTTGTTTCTCAGCGGGCGTCAGAATCGTCTTGTACAACTCATCTGCACCATGCGCCGCAGGAATAGTGGATTTTGCAGTACTCTCCTCTTGATGAGATGGCTCATTACGGCCATTGCCTTCTCCTTTTAAGAACACGTCTGGTGAGTTAGAACCAGAACTGCGTTGCTGCGTATCAGAAGAGGACTGATTCGGATAGAAGTGCCTCTTGATCTCTGCGTAAACTTTGCTCATTACTTTCATCGGCTCTTGACCATAGCTTCCATGGTAAAGACAAATATTCTCCAGAGAAGATTTCCAAAAGGCGATAACATGCCCTTTGCTGCATCGTTGAGCAATCAGTGTAGCGCACCAAAGCTCGATTGGAAGAGCCGAGAAGGGTTCCTGCAGAGCCTTAGCCTGGAGCCAAAGGATGTACATGGACACAACACTGTGTCGGGAGAGCCTGTGATCGACCGCTCTGCTTCGGGTGCGGAGGGTTTCCAGCCTCATTTTGCCGAGGTCTTCGAAGCTGCGAAGGCCGTTGCAGCCCACGATTCTTTGGAGAATATTGATGGTGCGGTTTGGGCTGTCTATTGCGCGAATGCTGCCGGGAGAGTAATGACTACACATGATGGGCGCTGAAGCTTTCGACGGAAGAAGTGGCGAATCTTGAAGAGCTGGAAAATCACATTAGGTAGCTAATATTGCAGATCGAGGAAGCAAATGCTAGACGCAAGAAAAATGAGACGCATCGAAAGAAAAGGGCGCGCGTGGGAGCCCAGGGAGGTTTGTTGTTTGTGAACTTCTGGGGGCAGCCGGCCGGCAGCTGGCAGACCGGATGGCTGCAGACAAGTCAATGTTGCGTGAATGCTGCATGGAGAGCTGGAATGTTTGGGTACTCTACATATAATTACCTACCTGGTAGGTAGGTTTATGACAGCTCTCGAAGTGACAAAACTGAGTGTGGACATGTCGTGACAGTTGGGATCAACGCACTGCATCGATATACAGCGAGAGGCAAAAGTATCAAACGGGAAAAAAAAATAAAAAAAGACATCTGCGTCTAGAGTATGATACCATCACACCAGTGTTTGAGCGTGTACACGCCGACAGGCCACACACTTACTTATCATTTTGCCAAAGATTGTATAGAAACGCTGCGAACATCATGCATCTGCAGGTAGTACAAAAACCACATACTCCGTACACATCTCCTTGCCTTGTCTCCCCACACATCACCTCTTTTTCAATGCCGCAAACCTCCTCTCCAAATCAGTGATATCCGGCACCGCTCCCTCAGGCTCCCTCCGACTCGCCGCCGCATCCATCCTCTTATTCGGCTTCAACTCAACCGACCCCAGCGTCACCTTGGGGTGCACATTCTCCGTCGTCCTTCTCGGCGGCGTGACTGTCACCGGACTCCTAGGACCGGAAAATCCCTGCGGCGGCGGCGTCGCCTTGTTCAGCTCCTCCTCGCCCCTGGATAGCTTCCTCTCGGCCACCCACGGCTCCGCCAGGACCTTCTGCCCGCCGAACCGGTCGTCCTCTTCATCCCCCTCGTCAACATCGTCGACGAGCTCGGGGGGCGGCGTGACCTTTGCCCTCTTCGGCCAGTCGACACCGTACGCTCGCGCAATTTCCTCCAAGTAGCCCTGCACCAGCTCCTGTCTCGGCGGCTCTACACTCAGCTTCCTGACCACCTTTTCGCTCACCTTGCCATCGAGGTTATCCATGGCCGTGAGCACAAACTCCTTGCCGTACTTTTCCCCTAGAAGCTGCCTGACCGTCGCCAGCTCCTTGATCTCTGTCTTGGGCGCGGCGTATATGATGCTCTTGATGGCTTCCTCCAGGCCGGGGTCGCACACGGAACTTTCCAACAGGCCCGCACGGGCGAGCAGCAACTCGCAGTAAAGCTCCAGCATCTCGTGGAGCTCGGTTGTGATGTCCGAGCGGATGATGTTCTCGACGCGGATCGTGGCGGAATCGATCTTGCCTGCTTCGAGAAGTTGGGCCATTGCCCGCTGTTGAGACTTGCCCAGCTGTTCATCGCGCTGCTGCACCATTCGTAGTCGCGCGATCGCGAGCTTGAGCTGAACCTTCAACTTGGTCTGCAGCGATTCAGAGTTGGTTAGTCTTCATTCATGGCTTCAGTATTTGCCCTGTTGCGTCACCGACGGACATATTCGGCGGGGTCGTGGGAGGTTCTGGAGCTCACCAGCGTGGATTGTGCGGGAGGCATGACGAGCGACTCGGGTGAGAGATGTAGCTTGAGACGTTGTCGGTCCACTGCCTGCTTGCTGCCGGGGAAAAGACGAAGAAAAGGGAGTTGGCTAAGATCACGTACGGGAAGAGGGCCGGCCTACTTTACGCACACATGTCAGATTGGTTGTCGAATGACAGTGACAGTAGTTACTCCGTAGATTGACACTAGTCAGCTCGGCGTCTGGAGCTTCATTCATGCCTGTCTCTGCGCTCATTGCGGGGCCGCTCTGTCCCGACTCCCGCCACGAACAGGCATCTGCAAGTACCCAGAACATTTCTTAGTGATTGACATCTCCCGAAAGTCATCGCTGTTACAAGTGCCTTGTTTTCTTCTATAGCACTAGCCTAGCTCTCGGCACGCAAGGGAGCCTGAGGGCAAACCCGAAACCAATCCATGACCTCTCAGTCTAACATATTAACGATAATTCTGTGGTTCTAAGGTATCATGCCAAACGGAAAATGCAACAGAAAATGCAACAGAAAATGTAGATCGAAATGAAAGGATCAAGAATATCAACGTAAAACACAGCTGGGAAATCAGCTCCAGAAAAATCACCAACCGTTCTTCAAAACCTTGCAACGCCAGTAGCCAATGCACAAGACCCTAGTAGTAAAACAGGCCTGGCCTATGCAGCATAATACTACAAGTCACGGTTCTTGCGCACCGCAACAATCAATGTCGTGTCGACTGGGACCACTTCCAATCCGACAACTCATTCCAATTCTGCGTCTTCAACGATAGTGGGTACGCCGTCGACAGCTTCTCCCTGAAAGACTTCCTTTCCTTCATAAGTGACGCGACGCCATCCACATGCCTCGTTGCTGTCCTTGATCCATTCCATCGTGGGAAAGTAGTGGTCGTTCTTCTTCATGGTGATCACCCATGGTACGCTATCAAATGTGACAGCTTTCAGGCGAAAATCTGTTCCAAGGTCAGAGTCTCATGAGATTTGCAATGTACGGTTCAGGACCTACAGGTATTGTCCGGAATCTGTCGAGTGGCAGCAATGAAAGAACCGAGGTCTGGTGTAGGCTGTCCGTTCACATGAGTGATGAAGTTGGTGGGTGCGACGCCATACTGGTAAGCTGGCGAGCCGCGAATTCTACTAGACACGTATACCTCGCTGTGAAGTTTGCTGATCTGTTGGCGAACAGCTTGATGAGGGCGATGCAGAATAGCACCACAGAACGACACAGCATGATCGGTTTCAATATCATCCGCGGGCACGGTGGCCAGTTGCAGCTGCACTTCTTCGCACTCCCGAACAATGACGGCGTCAAGTACCTCATTAGAGTACATGACATCAAAGTTAGAGATGGTGGTGCAAATTTTGCCGTTCAATGTCAGGATAATATCTCCTTCTAGTAGAGACACTGGCTGGTTAACTCTTTCGAATGTTCGCTTGCTGACCATGAAGAGCTGGTGGTGAGATCGATTGGCCTGCGTCACCTTCTTAATCCATTCATCTGAAACGCCCATAACAGAGGCCTGTGACATCTGAATTGCTCTAAACTCGACAGAAAGTAAACGCAGCTTCGGTGATTCGCCTTTCTGGATGGTAGAGATGACGGGCAGCAAGGTCGGCGAGCCCAATCCCAGATAGTACTCCTCATCTCGTTGGCTGCAGGGAGATCGCTCACCAAGGTATGAAAGCCACAAAGCCTGGACAGTTCCATCAGGAGCGACTAAAACGCCACTGTTACAAGTAGAACCGAGATTGCTATCAATGGTAATAGCATCCACATTGATTGCGCGGTAACGAGGAGCGCCGGAGTTTGCGGGGATGGCGACGGCTGTAACCTCAGTGACGGTCGTGGCGGCGTGAACAACACGACCGATTCTATTGTGGCCCAGGAAGTGTGTCTTGGCACCTTGACTGAGGTGCTCGCTGCTCAATCTAGCACTCTTGACCGGAGCATCTACAAGCTGTGGGTCGTATTGGATGATGGCGTAGTTTTGAAGCGGGTGCAGGAAAACCACTTTGCCTTCCACAATGATAGAGTCTGCGATGGTGACCGTTATGTCACAGAGATCATAGGGAACAATAGCCCTCGAAATCAAAACCAGACCATTTTCGGCATCAATGACGAGGCCCATGCCCCATCTTCGATTCTTGGGAAACCCGTCCAGCTTCACTGGCATAGTGCAGTTGACATGAACAAAGCTTTTGATCAGCTCTGCGATACCAGGATGAGGCATGTGATCCAGTTCGATAAATGATGCCGAACGACGAACTGGCGGAAGCGGTGGAAGAGGGTCTCCCAAGTCGGAAAAGTCCCAGAGCCCCGTAGTGTCGTTTCGAACCGCTTGCTTCATTTTGGACGACCAGTGTCTATCCACGTATACTACAGTGGTGTTGAGAGTATGCATATCGCGAAGATGCTTGTATGTGACCACCACTCGAGCCTTATCGGGGATTGCCTTCATAACTTGGACAAAGGTGTCCAGGTCGGAAACTTTCTTGTGGTCGATCGTTTGAACAATCCAGCCATTGTCCGTGTTATCGAACCTGAAAGAGCCAGCAGATTCAGAAATGTATACACCCTGAACGGCCACGGCGTGGAGACGAGCTTGCTGGTAGGACAAGTTGTGGAAACTTGCCCCGGCAACTGAGACAAAGCGGTCGGGGGTGATGCTGTGCAAGTTCTCGACGTTGATCTCCACCTCGATGTCCTGGCCACCACGCTGCAATAGTACCATGATTGATTTGCCCACGTTGGAGTCCAAGATGTCGTCGAGTCTAATGAACTGGGTAATGAGTTCACCATTCACCTTGATAAGGACGTCGCCTTCCTCAATCTTTTTGTCTGAGGGCCCAGACGACAGGACAATCTCAGCAACAAGCATATTCTTCTCGTGGGGAAAGGCGTTTCGCATCTCGGCCTCCCACTTCGATGTCAGACCCAGTCGACGGCATTCATCGAATGGCTTCAACAGAAACTGACACTGTATATCGCCGCGTGTGACCGGCTTCCCCTGTTGAATACAGTGGAGGGCGCGTAATGGTCGATCAAGCGGCAAGAAGTAGTCGGTAGAAGCACCATCGGAGCGACCACCGGCCTGTAGAGCAACAGCAGAGCCATCTTTGCATACAACAGGACTGCCGGAACTACCACCACTGGCAGCAGCATTGGCCTGGTAGTAGCATGTGTTGAAGTCGCTGTAACCTTCACCATATTCCGGAGCATTTCGGTCGAGGCGACTGATTACGCCAGACAAGATACTGAGCTTCTCACCGGCATCGTTACCGACAACTCGAATTTCAACACCAACTAGTAGAGCTCGTTAGTCCGCTGCTCAACTACCCTGGTCAATTCTTGACGCAAGAAACAAACCTTTGGCCTGATCGGGGCATAAAGCTAAACCATCAACATGCATGTACTTGATCGCCTTGGGATCGTACCGAAGGATACCGAAGTCGTGTACAGGGTCGCGGTAAACAGGATAACAATCTACTTCTTCGTGATTGTCAAAGACACAGTGACCCCAAAAAGGCCCGGCACCGACAACATGACGATTTGTAAGGATATATCTGTGTCCCTGTCAGCATATACTGCCAATGGGGCGGGGTTTTTATGTAGCCAGGATTCTGGTCCTTGTTCGGGATCGCATACCCTCGTTCTGAATCCACGACGAATCCGGTGGCTTCGCTCGTCAAGGCGGCATCGGTATCGAAGGAACAGGTTTGGCAAAAGCGAATTGCGACGACATTGGTCACGACCTTTTGGATCGTATCCTGCCACTCGTCCTGGCTCCCAGGCGTACCTAAGTACACAGAACTGGTGTCAAAATCATCCAGCTCGACGCCATCGTATTGAAGAAGCTCGACGCCATCTGGAGTATTGTCTCCCGGTGACAATTTGCCGTTGATGATACGCTTAACTGGTAGCGAAGGACTGGGAGACTCTTGGGCCTTTCTCTTGCCTCTCGTCGAAGCTTCTGTTCCGTTCATGCTGGGCAGCGTTGAGATCGAGACGGGAATCCTGCGACTGTCGTTGTCATGAAAGATTGAGACGCGAATGCTTGAGCCTATCTATAAATGTGTACGGTGTAAAGCGAGTGTACTTGACCGCATACGCCCGATAGTCAGTGTGGAAGGCAATGAATTCAGATAGAAACGTGTCTGCTATGACCTCGGACGTTGCAAAGTCGGCGTCTCCCTGATGAGACGTTGTCTAGGAGGAGAAAGCCAGTGAGTGTGGCTCGTGGGGAGGTTCCTGATCGAAAGAGGGCGACAAGGCGCATCCAGATGCGAAGTCGCAGCGCAGGAGAAGCACAATCAATGGCTGCAGTTCAAAGATGTTCGCTAGCTAAGGGAAGGACTGGTGGATGGAGTATCAGTGCATGTGATGTCAGGATACAGTACTCCGTATAGCTTTTGAGATGAGAAAAGATCAAGTGTGGATCAGCAGGATAATTATTGCAGCCCACACAAGGTGTGGCAAGTTGGCTACGGGGGTGGTAGATACTCCTACTCGAGGTCGCAGGTACACACATATACTTGGACCCGGGCGCTTCAAGGAAATGAGAAAGGAGAGCTGACATATCCCGTACATACAGATGCGATTCAAAGGTATTGCAACTACCAATTGAAGGATACGACCGCCTTGCTGTCGATACGTACTCCGTACTCCGTAACTCATAACTACAGTTGATAGTCTGGTCCGACCGACACCCTGGCTTTGTCTTGGTGGTTACTCCGTACTTGACGTGGGACAAGACCAATTTGACGTCGACTTCTGGAGCACCAAATCGAGCCAGTGCCAGGCTGCGTCTACGGGTACCTGTCGAGGGCGCGTTAGCGCATCGGCTGGGTGCTGGGAGGTCAATGTACCTGTACGGAGTACGGGATACTTGGGCACATGCATGTACCAGCTGGGGAAAATGAAAAGTTTCTACCTAGTACCTGTCCGGTACTTACTAAGGTATCGTAGGTACTACCTAGGTACCTTAGGTACCAGCTAGGGGTAGGTATGCAAGGCTAGCTGCAGAACCGACACATCAGTTTGTTGCAGGGTAGGCCCGCTCCGTCGACCTCAACACCACGCCTTCTTTCTCAAGCCCCCCTGAGGACCAAAGAAGACGGGTGCAGTCACATCACATGGACATATCCTGCACGAGAGGTGCGATGAGCGACACTTTACTCCCGACAAGCCCCTCTTTCCTCCTGTTCAATGACGTGGAGGGCAAGGCGAGCAAGCAAGCCTGCTTAGTCTCCAGTGCCAGCAATCATCATCCTCTACTGCTCCTCATCACTAGGCTGCTGATAACATGCAGGTAACAATCTCATTTGCCCGGAGATGCTGCGATGTTTGCTGTGCCTTTTCATTTTCTGGCACGAACCGGGGTTTTTGCAACTAGACTGCATATTGACGACACGCAAGACTGACAAAACCTAGCATCAAACCATGCGCGACGACGGGTCACTCACGCCGCAGTATACGAATCTGTTGCTGGGAAATGAATGTTCTTCGTCCCAATAGCAAATATTGCTCTACCGAGCCGTACCAACAACCTCATGCCTGCCATCGAAGCCGGCTTCCATGTCCACCTGTCTCATCGCCATTCCGATCATCCCATCATTAAGCAATCATGGCTCGTAGCAAAATATCTCTCCTGTGCCTGTTTCCAAGATAAAAGTTCTAGATCTCTGAATCTTCCTCAGTCTTCAAAACCACGCCTTCGTCCTGTCCTCCCGTGTCATCGGCCATCTTCTTGACTCTTTTGACAGTACCGCCCGCAGACTTGGCTATATCCGTCAAGCATCAGTTCCAAAACACCACGTCGCAAGTGACCATGACCGGCGAGCGCTTACATCCGCGTTTCTGGGGAGTCATCTTCACAGGAGACTTTGCCGCAGCCGAAAGCTCCCCCTCATCGTCCGAGGCCACGGTGCTTCTCTTCGGAGCTCTCTTGCGAGCTGTCTGACGTCAGCTGGACAGTCTTACTGTTCTCCCACACCGCCGGGCTACAGAACGCGAATGCAGGTGCTTCAATCCAAGAGGAGAGCCTAGACAGGATAGAGGGTAGAAGAATGAAAGGAACAAACGCACGTGTGGGCCTCTGAACGGGCGTATCTCCATCCTCCGCCTCAACCTCCGCAATCATCTTATTAATCTTCGTCCACATATTCTGCATGGACTTGACAGTGCGGCCAGGCATACTGACCTTGTGCCAGTTGATGGATCGGCCGTTCTCACGAAGCTGGGCGACAATACGGACAAGGAACAGGAACTACATGGGCGTCAGTCACAGATACAAACAGAATGTAGCCCGGAAGCTACTCATGTATCGCACAGGAAGACTTCCCCTAACCAGAATGGGACCTGGGACGGACGAAATGACAGGAGCAACATCTCATCCGCCTCATTTCGTCGCCTCCCCTTTATTTTCCGTATATCAACGAGGGGCAAATATGTACTTACTTTAGCTTCCTCGGTCCAAGGAAGACCCTTGCCGTCACTTTTGTCTCCGTTTGAATCCATCTCGAGCTGGAAGAAGGGAATATGTCAACAAACTACGAAATAGAATGAAAAGATGTTCGATAGGACTAATAGTAACACGGGAGAATGCAGTGACGGCAATAGGAAAAAATGTGTGTGTGTGATGAGATGCGAGGGAGAAGAGAAGAATGCAAGGGCTTCTACTACGAGGTGCACAGCTTATATGGCACATTGGCTGTTGTGCCTTGAAAAGTGATCGAGATCTGAGTTCGTCCAAAAGTGACTTCTCCCAGTGAACATCGCAAATAGGGCACACCACGTGGGAGGCGGAGTCGATACTATTTCAAAGCTTCTTATTTGTTAAACCAGCAAATGCGTTTGCTTGAATTTGTGGTCTTTGTTATTCCTGCTACTGATACAACCCTCTGACAGAGTGGGAGACGAGTTGTGCGACTAGCAAGCTAGTTCATGCCCTATCAAACATGGTATATGCCATGTATTGCAATATGTTGATGATCCTTCACATCATAGACGTATTCGAATAAACACACCTTGCTAAAACATCATATTTTGTGAAACTAAAAGCTACGTACATGGGCACCCTTCCGATGTTTATGGAACCATTGCAAGACAGTCATATTTGCCACTGTCATGTTAAGCCTATTAGTGTTATTTCATCTCCCAGGAGAGCGTCCTCTCTTCCCAACTCCATAATACACAATAAATGCGACTATACCCTCTCTCGCTAAATGTGAAGTAATGCAATCCGATGAAGAAAAAAACCCCAGACTCAAGCACGGCCATCCTTCATCTTCTCTCTAAACGCTATGAATTCTCGCACTCGTGTTTCATGCTGTTCACATGCATCATTCCATCGTCGTCTCACATCGTTATCCTGCTGAACCCAGCTATAATATTCTTGTAAATCAGCATCTCCGCGAGCTGCCAAGAAGGTATAGCCTTTGTTCGCTCTCGTATTCTCGATAAGTGACTTTCTAGTGGCAAAATGATCGACAACTAAGCAATTGAACGAGTCCCATTGTCGCAAGTAACTTTCAAAATCGGCAATATATCTCATCCAGGATGTAGTGTTTGGTTTCATCCCGTCGATAGCAACCGTAGGGGGTAGACGAGGCGCTAAAGGGGTGGAAGGAAACTCCAAGGGCACAGACTTCGATCCCTTGACAGGAGGAACGTCGGAAGCTTTGCTCTCGAAGGGAAGATTGTCCTTCATTCCATTGAAGCATTCGAGGCCCTCACTCTGCTGCGAGAAGGGCGCTACGTTCCTAAGGTCTGCAAAGCTTGCCCTGAACTCTTCACTGTCCTCTGAACCAGTAGCATTTGGATCCAGAGGGAGTTTTGCTGGGCGTTCTGGCTTTTCGTCGTTTGTTACACCTCCAGCTACCTTCCCTGGGCGCCATTCCGGTCGAGATGGTTCGACGTGAATGTTTCGAGCCGGTTGGGTTGCAGTTGCACCGGAGGACATCGGAGAATCGATATCCATGGGCTGCGGGCTGTCAGTCGCCGAGGCTCCCCCTTGTGCCTGTGCATTTCTTCCGCGCCACTCATAAGTCTCTTCTTCGCTGCTGCTGTCATCAACTGTTGCTGCTGTGCCTGTCGTTGGCTTGATCTTTGTTTTTCTAGAGTTGGTGCGGCTGGCTCGTGTCGGCGAAGTAGACGGGCCAGATTGTGGCTGTGGAACAAACGTCTGGGCATTGAACTTATCGCTCCATCCCTGAGGATTAAAACCACTCTCAGCCTGGGTAGCATTAGAGGTAGTATTAGCACTATTACTGTCGTGCATGCTAGGACGCTTGATCTGCGAGCGACGAGCTCGTTGACCGCGCGGAGAGGACCAAATACCCACATTGGCGTCGCCTTCACCAGCGCCAGCGTTGAACCGATATGTGTTGTTTGAGCTCTCATCCTTGACAAAACTGGTGTTTATGTCATCGAAGCCAGTCTTTGCGAAGGCGTGTCCGCCAGGCGCTGTTGGAGACTCGGCAAAAGTGTCATCGTCCATGGGGAAGCTAAATCTATGTCGTGGAGGCTGGTTAGCTGCTTGTGCTTGTTTCGTTGTATCTCTGTGGTCATGTGTTGATGAGGTTGTTTCTTCCTCTGCTCTGGGTCGCAGTAGACCCTCTTTGTTATTAATAAGGTTGTTCAAAATATTGGTTTGTTGCCGCTCATACGACAAGAATGTGACACTACCACACTCGCGTCCACTCGGAGACCTATCTTTATGCACGGCGTCTGAACTATCAAGACCCGTTGTTGGTGATGTCGACACAATGTCAAATTCTGTCAAGCCTGGATACGTGGAGAACATTGATTGTTTATTTCGCTGGTGGTCACAAGGAGTTTCATACATTGAAGGACCATTCTTGTTGTCCGTTGCTAATAGTGTGTGAGCTTTAATTGTTTTCAACATGTTGTACATACGAGGGTAGCCTACAATTACCATCCGTACAAGGTTCGGCAGTCCGGCTTGTAGGGTCAGCGTTGAACTTCGCGTCGGTATGAGATTTGGTAGAAGTATTGGTATACGCCCCTATACCGTCGTCCGCGCTCTGAGATTGTCGATCACCATCTGTCGGTACTCGAAGACTTGCGTTTAGCTCTTCTTGGGTCTGTCGTCTGGGAACACTAGAACTGCGCAGCTCGTCATCTGTAGCGGTTCCGCCGTCAACTTGATTAAAATCGCGAGCGCTCTTGGCGCGGCCCAACGGCACCCCGGCAAAAGGATCCGTCTTTTCGCCTCCACCAGAAGTATAAGGGGTACCCTGACGGGATTCGGAAGAACTCCCTTGATCTCTAAACTGGCTCAACGGATCGGGCATAGGGTTGGGCACCGGTTTTCGAGGTGGAGGTTGTGGTACATTTCGTCGTTCAGAGTTGGTGTAATTTGCATTGGACACGGCCGGCTCATCCCCAGGCATAGTCGACCTAGGATAGTAGCCAGACTTTCTGGAGCCGAAAGAAGCTTCTTGCCTTTGTCGCGCTGATTCGGTCCGCGGGGGCTGTCGTGGAGGCGGTGGAGGTGGCTCAGATGGACGCGGTTCGCCTCGAGCGTTCTTTCGCATGTTCTCAAATGCCTTGGCAGCATTCTTCTTTGCATTTGGATCGGACCCAAAGGTTTGTTTTGCTGTGGGAGGCACTCCACTCGAGAATCTTGTCTGCCATCGCTGGGCTCCCGAAGTTGCGTTCCTCGCAGTCGTAGTCCGTCTCGGAGGCGTAGGGAACTGCTGGCCAACATCGGCCCACGGATTTCCCCTTACGCCCGAGGCACCGGTATATCGGCTTTTTCCGAGCGTGGCGTCGTATTTTGCCTTTGAAGTTGGATCTGAGAGGACCTCATGAGCCTCTTGGATGATCTGAAATTTGGCGATAGCTTCGTCTTCGTTGCCATTATTTCTATCGGGGTGATACTTTAACGCTGTATGATAGAGTCAGTATGCTATCAAGCAAGGATATCCTAGTGTTTGAATGGGTGGGTTCTTCTTACCCAATTTTCGATACTGCTTCTTGATTGTTTCAATGTCCGCATCACGCGGCATCCCAAGGTCGGCATAGTAGTCTTTTTGGGCTGCCATTGAAAATGGTTTAGATAGCCCTTACCGACCGTAGATAGGCACTACAGGATCAGATTCCAACAGCCTTTCCCAATTATCATGTCAACGTGGGATGCAAATCGGAGTCGTAGGGGTCTGCGACGGTGAAGGTTGGGGTCGACGACTTCCTTGGCGTGTAACTACAAGCAACAAGCTATGAGAGAGATATGAGCGCAGGGCGTAGTAAATTTACTGAATGGAAAGATTTCTGTCAGTAATAGTGCAGTAGAGAGAATGTGTGACGGCTCGAGCCAAGGTAACGCACAGGGCCAACAGGCTAGATGGTGTTTGAGTGTTTCCCAAGTCTGAGCCAAAGCTGAATGGAGTCACTCCGACAGCTTACCCAACCAAGTAATCGTCAGGGCAGGAAAAAAGAGGATGCGCAAAGGAACCAAAAAGTTTATAGCATGTGTCGGTTTTAGCAAGGTCGAGAATCAAGTAGGGGTTCTCAGAGTAACTTAGTCTTTTGACGTTTGTTCGCATAAACATGTCGACAAGCACCAGCAGAAGTTGTGAAGGATGGCGGGACCAGCCACAACTTGTGCACAATCGACTTGCATGTCGTCCCCGCGGTGACGCAGTGCGGGTCAGTCATCGTGGGCTTTTACTAGCACACTAGCACGAATTCGTCGTTGGATGTGGCTGAGCATTCAGTGAACTTATACATACAAATAACTTAGTAACTAGGCATGCACGCGTACGTGTGCACGCGCATCACGACCTAATTGCACATTTCCTTCATATGGGCAGAGCTGCATTGCACTCCTGCGCTAGTTATAGCTGTGACCCAGAAGCTGAGCCGTCTCCACAGTACAAACTCACAAGGCACTTTCAAAATACTTCAGAAGCCATGTCCAGACCCCCCGAGTAGTTATGGAAGCCGGTGCGATCCACCTCACAAAAGGCCATGCTTGGCCCCGAGAACTCCCCATCAATCAACCTTGGCCGCCGCTCTTACGTTTCAGGTTGCGTGGCCGTTGCTATTTTAAGAGAACAAAGCCAGGCAACCTCAGACTGGAATGCCCTCCCAGACATAGCGGGCAAATGAGGATGTACAACCGCATCTGCTCATCTGTTCCATATGCCGCGGTGATTTTCGCAGTCAGAACATCGAAATCATATGGCTAACGCGATTCTCACGCGTCTCCATCAACGTGATATCGGGGTCTTTCAGTAGCAAAGCAGCCAAGTTGACATGATGCTCCCTTGTTTATTGATGCCTTTGCCAAAGTTTCAATAAGCCATTAGCCACCCTTGGATTTTGCGCAGTATCTTGGTCTCATCAACAAGCTATGAGCCTTGAACCTTGGGCGCACGCCGCACGTGTTCTCTCAAGAAGGCCGTGCTCACAGTCGAGAACCAGGATGCAGAGACCTTGCACGGGTAAAGTTGCCCCTGAGCTGTGATCATCAAGTTTGAGCCGCCTCCACGTATCACGATGATTTCATATCAAGACTGATGATCAAGTGGCAACGAGGCCGAGTCGGATGCGTCGCTGTAACAGAATAATATATCCATCGTACAAAATATACCGTTTCCTGCAAGTCCGCCTTAGCCTTCTCAAGTCGCCTTCTCCGCCGCAATCTTCGCTTCCATCTTCCGCCGCGCTGCCAAAATCATCTCGTCCCTTCGTTTCTGCAACGACTCCTGGCGCTCATCCCGATTCGAGCTCCAACCCTTCGACTTTGTTTCTTGCTCATGCGCTGTTTCAGTAGTAATCTTGCTCTTTAAATTATATCGTGTTATTAGGTCTGGTTGTGTCGGCTTGTCGGCTTGTCTCATCGTAGAAACGGTACTTGCTCCCGCTGTAGTTTGTCCCGGAGGAGGAGGCGGCTGAAACGTGACAGGGGGCTATTTCATGATTGTGTCAATTTACGCTCTTGGATAGAATGTAGACGCAGTTGATATTGGCGGAGGACACTCGGTCTGTTTAAAGACGGGAGATGATGTACTTACAGTTTCAAGCCGCCCAGCTAGGATTCGCTCCGTGGTATTTTGAATACTGCCCCCATTGCGCTGTAAGTCCCACAGAATGGTTCGCCTTTCCGTCTGAGGAAACATCTGCTGTATCCGCTCTACCGCTGTCTCTCTCGATCTCCTTACATCTTCAGGCGACCTTGTGGGCCTTGATGTCGGTGTCCCAGAGAAGAACAAATATCGTATTATGAGCCCCGAAAGGAGTAGAATCCCTGCCAGGTAAGGTAGCGATATCTGCTCGTTGGCCATGCCGAGTTGCACGAAGCCCGTAGGCGGAGAGGCGGTCACTCGCCAGTTGAAATACCCGTGGCTTGGAGTGGCAATTGTTTCTCGCGTGAGAGAAAGCTCCTCGTCGCCGTGGTGCTTTTCTAGTCGAGAGAAATTGTCAACGAGCAGTCCACTGCCCCTGACACGCGTTCCTGTCGAGAAGTCGAAGGCTTGTACTTAGGAATGAAAGAGTGTGGTTTGAAGAGAACAATGTGAGGTGATGTGGCCAGACCCAGAGGTCCCAGAACCGTTGACGGGTGCATGTGCGTACCGATGTTGCGTCGTGGTGGAACCTCGGCTAATAACCGCAGCTGGCTCATACTGTGTGGTCACTACCTATGTTAACTTACCTAGGTACCTAGGTACCTTGGTAGTTAACTTGAGTCCCTGAGGTGAGCAGAACAAGGCACGCGACAACCTGCACCAAAATTCAGTTCATGTCCTCGATCGAACAAAAGTTTTTCTTCCTCGTACGAGGAGAGATCACATTTTGTAACCAAAGGACCTGGTTTAGTGGCACGCATGCATAAATCACGTCACTGCCACCTGCTGGAATCATGCCCCGGAACTTCACATATTGTGAAGCAGCTATTGTATGCTTCACGTGCCATACCTCATGGCAAAATACCTGCCGTTGTATAACCTGACAATGCATTTCCAGCCCTCGGGCCACCGAACCAAGTTCACATGCCGCAAAGAACAATCAATTGTCCCTGCCGTTTGATGGCAGAACGCCGAGTGGTCCTAACGACCAGCTATGAAGCAAACCCATCTTCACCGCCTAACACACCTGCCATGTCCGTCGTCACTTTCCCATACTTAGGATATTGCTGGTGGTTGGCTCAATGTGGTATCCAAGTCGCCGTAGAACAGAGTCAGCTCTCGCTAAACAATCCAAGTCAGTATGCAATCGCTCTAGGCCATTCAAAGCTGGGTGGAATCGCTCACCCTGTCCTTTCGCCAGTTGTCTGTGTCCCACACAATGTAGAATCCCCGCTCATGATTCGGGCTCAGAATCTGGGGTGTCATGTGTTCATCTTTGGTGAGCCATATCTGATGTTTCTTGTGCCATCTCCAATTTCGGGAATGCCTGTATACATGTTAATGCAATGTGATACAACGAAGCGGTCGACCTCATATTTGGGGTTTGGAACATACAATTCTACTGCCGCCATCTGCTGCTTGACGTCCGCGGGACAGCTGTAGAAGATCCAAAACAGCGTTTCTTCATTGAAATTCTGGATCTTGCTCTCAATTGGCTGAACGTTTGTCACGTTGTAGCACTCTGGAAGTCGAAATTTGCTTCCATTGACTGTCGGTCGTGGAGGAATATCGTCAAAGAGCGAGTAGACTTGTGTCGAGATCATCCTGGGATCGTTAGCGGATCTGACTATGTCCAATTTATTGCAAATTGGGATATCTCACTCTTGCGAGGTGACATCAAGTCCAACCGTGATAGGATCCATGCCAACTACCATCGCCTGGTAATCTGGGTAGTTGTTCATTAGTGTCCGCAATCCCTTGATTCCCCATTTATCCACGGCACTCATCCCATGTAAAGGGTCCACCGCATCTGGAACCTTGCCTTCCTTCACATCTCTCAACCTCGCAGCAGCGTCGTCGTTACCGATTGCGCCTAAAGGGTTATGACTCGTGTCATCCACAACAGATTTGCCTAACCCATCTTCTCTGGCAAGATGTTTTTGCCTGCTGTCATTGTCGGTTCCCAGTCGCTTGGGTTCTTGGCCACGGTTTACTGCCCAAGTCAGCTCACTTGATCAACCCACCCAGGTAACAATAATTTCACGACTAACCAACTCCGAGGGGGGACCGCACATCGTTTGTCCGCCTATTGGCGGACAGCGCATTCAGAAGGCCGTTACCCCTCTGCGCTCCTGACGCTCCTTGTTGCGATCCGAATGCCAACGACATAAGATTTGTGCCTCGATCTGATCCAATCTCTCCATGTCCGGCTCTGTTCAAGGGAGGAAAATCATCAGCACTGTTGGATTGCCCCTGGGAAGCTGGAGCAATGTTTCCTTGGTTGCCGAATCTAAAAGAGGCTTGGTGTGAGGGCACACGGGATGAGCCTGGTGCGAACAAATCATCCTGGGCCCCTTGCTGAGATGAGATGGGAGCGGGCTGGTTTCGCTGAACAGGGCCGCTCAAGTTTCGGGACGTTCCTGATGACCACATCGATGCTGGGCTGGCGCTGTTGAGCTGTGAGTTATTTGACAGCGATGGGAATTCACTGTCGAGATTGTCAGTGCTTGTCGCCTTCAAACCCTCAAAATAGAGCTATCATGTGGTAATGAAAACAAAACAAAAAAATTTACCCCTTGACAACAGCAGCATAGTCTAGATTTGGTGTTCTTGCTGGTGAACGCTTTGACCCAGCTAGCTTGATGCATGTATTTGCCATGGTTTATGTGCTCAATAAGCAACAAGAGGGGGTGAAAGACAAAGATTGATACAAAATATGGCGCGTTGGTCGTGAAGGATGGGAATGGTGAACAAGATGTGAAAAGACAGATGGAAAGCACGTACGATAAATCCAAGGGAGTGGCAGGTTGCGACCCGCTCAAGCTCTGCGCAAAACTGACGTTTCCTCCCATTTGCCGGGCTTGATTCTGAAATCCGGCACCTCCCATCGGCACATTGCCACCAAATGCCCAGCCTGACCCGTTGCTTGCTAGTTTCGCAGTGAATCGTGTCAGCCTCTCAGAACGTGTAGTCAACGACCGCCGCCCTCATCGCTGATACAAACTCATACCTATTTTCCCGGTTGGTAGCCGATTCGATACCGATCGCCCTGGCAGTTGAGGTTGTTGCTGGCTACCAAAATTGCCAGGCATGCCTCTCAAAGACTGCGGCACCGCTCCTATGTTTGAATTTGTCGCGTTAGCGTGTGTCCTTGACAGCTTCACTGTGTGTTGTCCGAACAAGACTTTGCAGCCTTCGAACATCCGGGGGCCCAATCGTCATTGGGTCAACTGTAGGCTACAGTCTCCCTTGGCTCTCCACCTGTTCTGTAATATTCTTGTTCTTGTTGTGTGTGTGTGTGTGTGTGTGTGTGTGTGTGTGTTTGCCAACTGCGTGATCCTCGTGGGCAGCCTGAGTTTCGTTGTCTGCAAGGGGCCAGCGAGCGACCGAAGACGAGACGATATAAGTCTTTCCCAGCATCCTCACTGGCCAAGTATCGCAGTAGACCAGGCAAAGGCAGCGCCGAGCGACGCAGGCTGGTGACAGGATTCGAACCGAGGGTGAGAGGATGCTTGGGCATGTCCTACCTGGCCGATTCATGATGTCTTCGTAATGGACCGGAGCCAATTCTACGATTCGCGTCGCTGAGAACTTCGTGCTTCTATCGGATAGGATTTACCGTCCGGTATTGTAACGTGTGTGTTGCTTTCGTGTCCAAACTCTGAAGATGCTTGGCTACTTAACTCTTGTTGTGGAATTGATAATTAGAAAGGCTAACAAGGCTAACCCACGAGCGTCGCTGGCCGGATTCAAGTGGGTCCGTGCCGAAGGTGGCCCCGGAGCCAATCACGCACACCCGGTAGGGCCAAGGCTGACGACGTCGCCAGCAACCACCTTGGAACTTGGAGGAGTAGAATTCTTGCAGCTCATGACATCTTCAATTAATGGCCTGAGTCAAGCTTTGTACGAAATCTTGCTCTACAAGTTCTCGCCCTATAAGTACAATTTTTCCTTGCTCTGGTTGTCCCTCCGCCATTTCTGGGGAATCACTCAGCTCAAACACCTCCCTCACCCCCTGCAACATCTTGGTCATCCCATCTCGCAAGATTATGCGCCCCTTGGATCGATGGATCTCGAATGGTCTCTTATTCTTGTCTCCCGGCAGCCTGTTATCCCATAGCACAGAGCGCAACCACTTGTCCACGTCAGCCACTTTGCCTGGCGGAAGGCGAGGCACTGGAATTGATATTGTCGATATGGTCTAATCAAGTTAGCAAGTTGCATTTTAAGTTGGCAAATGTCATTCTTTTGGCGCTGTCCTACAGAATCAAGATGACTGTGGCCTTTGAGACGTTCGTCCGTCTCATTAAATTGGTCGTATGCATGCAAGTCGAGTAAAAATCCCTCTAATTGTGGTACAACACTCTTTTCTGTAACATGCAACTTCGCCAGGCCGTTGATAGACTGTATTCGCGCCTTCACGAGCTGCAACTCTTCCTCCGTAGCAAGGTCTGACTTATTAATCACGATGACATCTGCATGCGATATTTGCACATGCGCAGTCGTCATCAGAGGTCCGCGGGCATCGTGGTTGTCGTGATCCTCGTGTCCGTCAATTTTGCCGGTTGGGTCATCTAAGCTGCGCAGAATGTTCTTTGCGTCGACCAAGGTAACAATGCCGTCCAAATATATCGTGCTTCCCAAACCATCATCGACCCAAAACAAAGGCGCAATATTACCTGGGTCTGCAAGACCTGTGGTTTCCAAGAGGATATAATCGAATGCGCCTTTCCTCTCCATCAAAGACTCTATGGCATTTACCCCAGTGTCCCTGCCAAGGTTAGAATCAAGTGTATTCAGGGCCTCGGTAGCACCTACTTGACTGAACAGCAGATGCAACCGTTCCCCACGTCTAGCCATTCTTCTACCCTGTCGTCACCTTGGTTGACGGTGAGAGACTTTTCAATGTCCAGTGCTGCTGAGGTTTTAGAATGATGGATAGCCAGAAACGATTACGCCCAATCACTTACAGTCTCCGAATTCTTTAAGGGGAAAAAAAAGGGTTAGCGTGGTCCCGTCCAAGGTGAATTTTTTCATGCACACCATTCATGATAACTGCAATCTTCTTGCCATGTTGAGCAGTCAGGATGTAATTCAACAACGTAGTCTTGCCTGCTCCCAGATATCCTAACTCGTGTATCAGTGCCGTGTCTACCATGCAATCTTTTCCAACTGGCGCTGAATAGACGAACCAGTTACGATTGTAATGGGGACTTTCACGGTAACTTCCTCGCCGTTCTGCTCAATCTGGCCCGCGGTGTCAATCAACTCCGGCGGAGCATCGTCATCGAAGTCCATGGCAACCAGCGTTTTCTCTATCTGCGCAATGGAAGAGCGCACATCAGGAACAAGGGAGATGAAGGTTTAGTCAAAGGAAGAAAAAAAAAACAAGGCTGATCCGGTCCCCAAATGCAAACCACGTCTACCATTGCTTTCACGTGGTGGATCGAAGTTGCCGGCTCAAATCTCACATCCAAACAACTCAAACGAGGCCCCCCGCAAAGCCGCTCGTATCCACTCTAGCTCAGGCCCCACGCATTCACCATGGAAGCTCTTAGCAAGCACAAGCCCAGGTCAGCACAACCAACATTGAACTCAACGAGCGCCCAAAGTTCATCATCGCCTGCAACGACTTCATCTGGAGCGTGTGCACAACGACTGTCAATCCTGCGATCTTCCCCCAGGCGGTACAGAAGATCGTACGTCAGAACCGACAATGGCGCTGGCACCGAGCTCGCCTCGTCTGCCGAGTCCTCCTCCGCCTGCGGAAATCCAAATCAGCCCGAATTCACCATCAGGAGGAACGCCGGCAAACCCTCATGCCACGCAGATGGAGCAATCCGTCTTGGACGCCAACTCCAGACGTCGCATACACCCCGGGACAAAGGCCGCTGACATGGCTGCCGGGCCGCCTCTGGTACCTCTGGGCGAGGTGAGAAGCGTCGAGGCTCTCTCTGTTCGCACAAACTTGTTGCAATCCCATCACTAACCGACTTCCCATGCAGCTTGATTCGGCTTTTCAGCTGCAGGAGCACCTCGCCGCTCTACACTACCATCACACAGCCTGTGGCACGCAAGCAATTACTCGTGAGACTGCGCATCAGCTCGCCCAACCGCCCGCGGGTATTGATCGCACCATCTGGCTGTACGAACTATGTCGATTCCTCATCTCCAAATGCAATCAGCTCATCGTAGGCTTCCTCTTCGACACCCCCCCTTGCAGTGCGCAGACGTGTCCCGAGATGCGAGCCTCCGAGTGGCAGTTCCTATGCGCCGTCCATGAGCAACCCAAGAGCTGCTGCGCAATCGACTACTGCTGCCACACTCTCGATTGGGCGGCCAACGTCGTCTCCGACCAAAAGCTATTCCCCAGTCGGTTCGCCGTCCTCAACGATGCCCATAGCAAGAACGCCGGGGTGAAAAATCTGGTCAATGTATTCAGGAGACTACACCGGATTTTCGCTCATGCGTGGTTTCAGCATCGCAGCGTATTCTGGTCCGTAGAGAGCCAGAACGGCCTCTACGTCTTGTTCAAGACAGTGTGCGACCTGTATGATCTTCTGCCGGCTGAGAACTACAAGCTCCCACCGGAAGCCGAGGGTCTCGACGGCTTACCTATCGAACCTGAAGCCGTTCAGCCTCCCCCGGCCATCCTCAAGCCAACGACACAACAGATACCTACTGGAACGGAGGACGACAGTTTACATCCCAGTGGTCGTACCAACACCCGGAGACACATCAGAAGCAGTCCTTCGACAGGCAGTGCAGTGACCACCGTAATCGAAGCCGACGAAGAAGACACAGACAACGTTTCCAACAAGATGCAAAGTCTACACATTTCCGGCGCTCAATTCACCGACCAGGAAGCAGAAAGTGCAGAAGTCCCTGTCATTGTCGAACGTTCAGTCATGGAGGGCGCGTCCGGATCACCGAAGCCGCCCCCAGAGCCAATGGAACCTGCACCAGCTGAAGTACAAGTAGAAGCAGGAGCAGAGGAAGCAGGTCAGACGGTGGTAGAGCCTGAATCGGCTAGCAAACCAGAAAAAGACCAAGACCAAGGCCAAGGCCAGGAGCCCAATTCCGTGTCTATTCAATCTGTAGAGACTGATGCAGAGTCGTCCGAACCTCCAGTTGATGCTCCCTCTCCGGAGGCAACAACAGTTGATGAAGATTCAAAACAGCCAGCAGACGAAACAGCCCCTCCTACGTCAGAGCCCATCAAAGGCAAAGAGGAACATGTCAAGGAGACCAAGATGGAGGAGTTGGTGGGCGAATCTGGACAGGTCCCTGATCCAGAGTGAATGGCATGACACACAAGTTTTAATGAGCTAATGCATGGCACCATACCCCTTAGGATTTGCGGGATGTTGGGAAAGGGTGCATGAAGATTCAGGCCCTTTGCGAAGTTGTTCTCACAGACAAAGAGCATATTGTATTAATTCTTTTAAAATTCGAACAGCGCTCATATTTGCAATGGTCCTTAATCCCGGAGACTACGTTTCTGTCAAGCGATTTCCTAAGGAACTCTAAACTCTCTGCAAGGCACGATGCATGTGGTGAAACATATGTTTGCATGGGAAAACGATGCAAAGCTCTTACCCTGTGTAACGCGCCCGGTATGCCCGGTGTTGATGGTGTCTATGTTCGGCACTGAAACCTTCCAGCCTTGCCTTGCCATTCCTCCCTCCTATGGAACGCCATATTTTGTCATGTGTTAATACACAAGAAAGACCTGACCCGTGGTGATGCGCAGAATCTCTCCTTTTCGCTCGAGATACGTTATTAGGTCCCTCCTACTCTTACGTTTTGTCGTGCTTCCCCCCCCCCGTATGTAGAAGACACGTGTAGAGACAGAAGGATTGGCACATGTCGCATGGCGCCAGTAATGTTTTACATCATGATAAGACTTGGATCATCGGCTTGAACACGTGAGTGTCGATTCGGCAGCCTCCATCTTAGCGAATAAATGTCGGACTTCGCGCAGATTCTCATGCTGAGCATTCACAGCTGCTGTATTTCGCTCGTCTGCGAAGGCGCGGATCGCTTCCAATATCGGAGTCAGTCCCTCGTCGTCTGGCAGCCACCAATGGGCGCAGGACGGATCGCGGAACAGCTGTGCCATTTTCATTCGTCGTGTAGTAGGATGTATGAACCTTGACACAGAGTTAGATGATACTTCTTGCAGCCCACAAGCCTAGGCAACAAGCTTCCTCGTTCTGTCTGTCGTACGCGGCGCAAAGGGGGGGTGATTTGGGCATGAGAAGGGAAGGAGCCGTACTCACCCCATTGTGTCCAGTAAAGCAAATTTCCTACGAATCCACATCTGGTGACGAGAATCACGCGGTAGAAACAGAGCAGCGATAGAAATGCACGGCTGAAGTGGTATAAGGGCGCCCTTGGGTTTCAGTGGCCAAAGTTCAACAGTCTCGAAATACTGACAGATGGTGTAAGCATGTTTCGTCATTTCCATAAAGACTTGCTCCGCAGGTATATCCGATGACTGTGCTAGATGCATAATCATGATTGAGGTCCATTCTGTGGTGATCAAAGTGTTGGTGAATAGCGGCTGTTCGTAAAGAACACCTGGCATATACGGATTCACGATATCCGCCGGGCTCGCCGCTTTTTGGTAGAAATAATCTGTCACCAAATACTCTGGGATTGAAAGGGCGGCATCCCATGTTGATTTCCACTTGAGGAGTTTGTTGGTTATGCCGTTGTGTTGTTGGGCGAAGTCTGTGGCCCCTATCTGCCCGCGACTGCCACGCGCATAGAGCATGGACATATCGTATGATATCGAGCGAAGTTGAGTGGATCTATAGCTAATTTTCCAGCGAAGTTCATCAGGGTTCGCACCAAGCTGCGATTTATTGTACTCGTTCATTCGATTGAACCACTCCTTGGGTAAGTCGGTCGGGAACCCACCCATGATGGCAACATAACAGTCGTAGCGGGTGTACCAATCGATACAAGCTCGTCCAATTGGCGTGTTCATGACCGTAGTGGGCGTAAAGATCTTTCGGATTACTTGGAACGCCGCTTTCTGATGTCCCATGAGATTGATCCAATCACCGAAGTATTCCTTGATCCCAGTCAGTCTATCTGCCTGTCATACCGACTAGGAGAGCTTACCTCTATGGTCAATAGTTGCAGTATTGTTAAGAGGTTGAGGATGTTATCCATTTCCTTTCGATTTATAGACTCCAAAAGAAGCGTGACACTCTTGTTGTAGTATTTCAAGAAATCCTGGAGTTTGCCGGCCGGGTTCCGCAGTGTAGCGTGATACGTGGCAAAGCCAACAACAGCATTTAGAAGAGGTTCGTGCTGGACAGCTAGAGAAGGTAGAATAGTACCGAAAAAATCATCAGCATCATGCATCATACTGTAGTGAAAACTGGTGATGTTTTCCGCGAAATAACTTAGGTATCGCTGGTAGTCCGAAGGAAGGTGAGACCAATCTGCACGGCCATCTGGAGGTATACTTAGATCAATGGATGGAGCAATGGTATCACTGTTGCCGCCGGTCGATATGGTAGGAGATGGTTCTTTAATTCTACCCTGCGATAGGCTGTCGGTGCTTTGTCTTTTTGGCAAACTCCGATTCGAGGAGCATCTAGCTCTGCTTCCTGAGAGTTGAGAATCCGACCTCTCTCCCGAAGACAGTTCTTCGAGTTCGTCCATATCGGGTATCATATCAAGGGAGTTCGCTACCAGCTCCATCTCAGCGTCCTCCCCATCGTCTAAGGACTTCGGGCTCGTCTTTTGGGGTGATCCATTATTGTCTTTGGATTTAGAGCCTTTTGAGGTTGGCGGATCTGGGTAGACGCAATCACGGTTGCCTTTTTTACAACCTTAATATATATTAATATCGCAACTGAAGTTCGGTATTGGGGTCTGGCTAGCGGTAGGAGAAAAGCCGATAACAACTTGAGAGGTCTGTCTACTCACGTTCACATATCGGACGAGCTTCGTCGCACTGCAGCGATCGAAGTGCTGGTTAGTGTCATTCTCTATAGGGACAATGTCGTAAGGAGTGTAAGTATGCTACCTTTACTCGCCTGCTCCGGCACATGAAGCATCCTGATCGTGTTCTTCGATGTTTGACATGATCTGTTCCGAATGTCGTTCCGGTGATAGACTTCTTTTTACCCTTCCCCGTCTTTGATACATGGAGAAGCGAAGGATCGGGATATGTCCCTAAAAGTCCCAGGTTGTGATATGGGCTTTGCAACATCGGGCCTTGTATCGGAACGTGATACCCAGACATGGTCGACATGCTCAACTTATCGAGGTTGGTAGGGGGATAACCTCCCGCTCCCGACATTGATGTCAGGAAATGGTGATAGTACTCGTCCATGACGACTTGCTGGAGGAAATCCCAAGTGATATCGGTATATATGTCGATGGATGCAGCCTGTACCAGTACCAGGGTATCCTTACCATACTCAATAGGGCAGACAATGTGTTTCGCTGCAGAGGTGTGGGCATAGATAGTCACCAAGCGGAGCTATACCGCAGCAGTCGCGTAACTTAAAGTCTGGGGGAGATTCCACAGTTATCCAGCAGTTATCCAGCCGTCTTATGGCACAAATGACGCATTAATTTCCGCTAAGGAAAGTAGAATCGGTAGCAGCACCCTTTTTGACGGTGACGTCTTCGGACACCGACTCTTTCGGCACTGTCGTAGGTCTGTTTCGATGTTGTTTATTGTATTCGAGACAAGGATGACAAATAGACGTGACCGGTTCAAAACCACGGTCAAAACACTTCGATGGAACTAGACGTTCTGATGCTTCGGTCCAAGATTGCTAATTCTGCTGTGAAGAATCTGCTGCGCAGCCTGGCGACAAAGCTGGCCAATACGCAAATTGTTCTTCTTCTTGAAGTAGGACACCAGTCAGTTTAACAGGTACGGCGGTGTCTGCTCAATCTTGCAATGTTGATGAGAGATGTATCTCCAGGCCAGGATTCAGAATATTTCTCGGCTTTGGAAGAGGTTGTAGGGACCAACAACTCGCACATCAAAAGCGGGCGCAGTCCTCCAAACCGATGTCTGAGGGGGAAAACACCTTCCTTCGAAATAGCATCAAGCCCCTGTACTGTGACGGAAGCAAAATGGGGCACATGACAGGGAATTACCCCTGGTAGCCTTGTTCAAAAGTGCCAGAACACAACTTGTCAACGGCAGATGCCCGGCTTGGTCCGCACAACCACCAGTTCGCCACACTCCGAAGGTCGAGGTGATTAAAATGGTGCGTTGCTTGCAGGAGAGACCAATATTGGGAGCCGGAGATGACTCTCGCGCGTCAGCTTCACCGTTATAGGTGCCGTCGTTGATTAGTCCGATGAGTATCAGTATCTTTTCCTGTATGTGCCAACGATGGCAAAGGAAGCCGAATCCCTCGTCGCGAGAGACAGGCTCAAACTTGGTCGAGAGTATGCAAACGGCAGCTTTGAACCAACCGCGCCACAAATTGTACCCTTACCAGGTCGAGGGTCTTGTAATGACGGTGGTATTTTGCGGGTATATGATGTGTGGTATCAAGACGTGGAGCCGCAGTTCTATGCTCCTGAGGTGGATTCTCAATGCTTATGTCCGCGAGACGTAGAGGAAGGAGCAAAAGACATATGTCTAGATATTCTTTACTTAGGACGCTTGTTATACTTCCTTGACCAGACGGAGTGTTGCATTGGTAGGTCAAGTTAAATAGATGCCCAATGGCGTAGATGATATTCAACAAGTGAAAGTCAGAGAACGTCTCCCTTGGGCAGCTGACGTTAGGCAGCATAGAGAGTATGGGTATATGGGTATATAGAGACAGGAACGGATTTAATTACGGGCGCCCGTGACCTTCTTCCTTATTGAGCTGGGATAGTTATTGTGCCAAGGTCAGATCCCAATCGAAGTCCAAAACACCGGACTACACGGTGGATTATTAGCTGAGCTGGATAACTGCCGGTCAGAGAGAACGAGTCAAAGCCTGGTGTGGCTCCATTATTCGTCCAACAGAAAGCTGTAATAATACCGAGAAAAGGGGGGGAAGGGGGGGTGTTGAACTGGAGACCATCCATCCCAGTCTTTACGAATGGACTTCAGTGTGCTGTTCCAAGTCCGTATGTCAGAGCTGTGAGATGTCAGTTATAGTAAGGGGTCTACAATAGTACTAGGATATCAAAGGCTGCTGTCATTGTCGGGCAATTGTCGGGCAATTGTCTTCTTTTCCACGTAGAGCGGCTTGACTATCAGCAAAACTTGTCCGAGAGTCGGATGTGCCATGAAAAGCGAGTGATCTTCAGTGCTTCATATATTACCCATGTGCTCTGGTAGGTTCCGGCCTGCGGGGGATCAATAAACGGCAAGGATAGCTTGGGTGGTTCCTCAGGACAATACGACCTGATGGTGGAGCGGACCGGGGCGTGAGACTGCTAATCCGAGTCGATAACTTGGGAACGGTAGCCAACTCCAGGAACTCCGTAACTAAGTTACAACAAACATGCAACTTGCATGCAAGTTCAAACGGACCAGCTCATCCAGGCTTACCGGGGTTTGCTGCTCCTGGTCAGGATGTGCAATAAGCCGTGATTACCATGCGAACAGGACTCTGGTCCCTCACACCCTTAGCAGAGGCCTGGTTGGCTGATCTCTCAAACCGTTTGGGCCCTGTTCTAATGCAAGTTCTAGTGTGGTCACTAAGGCAGGCAGGGGGGCTGCTTCGCTGTGCCTCTAGCATTACAGAGATAGTGATGGTGTTGTTTCATGCATACAAACGGTATGAGCCGTATGCGGTCTTCTATGACACTTCGTTCACTACAGTTTGTCATCTTTGGTGAGTCTCGGCCAGCAACTTAGCAATGCAGAAGGTAGAAAATATAACTAACAATGCTCGTATTTTCTGCTGTCATCAATACAAACCCACTGCTTTTGGCAGACTTGTCTGGGAACTCGTCATGACGGGGTTTCCATCTCAGGTCATGCGTTGTGAAGACATTGTATGAGAGGTCCTCTGTGACAGACAATGAGGTCGACCTGGAGCACCAGTTAATAGCAGGGGAATTGGCTGGGCCTTTCCTTAACCTCTACCCTCATCCAGACTGTGGAGGACATGCCAAGACGAGTTTGGATAATATTGCGCGGCTGCTTCCGTCCACCTCCTCAAACCTTCACAATAGCTTTGTTAGCCCGTTTCTCAAGCCTGCAGGTGGTGTTCTGTTGACGGGGTCTTATACTATCCGGATGCCGCTCTCTTTGTTCACGCCAGTGCTGATCGGCGAAAGTTCCGTCGAATGTTCGAATATGTCCAGGAACATGTAACACTAGTGGTACGGAGTACAGCCACTTCCTGTCTCCCCGTCGCCAGCATTCCTTTTCTTGAGGCCCCCAGTCATGTTGTCCGGTGTGGCTTCCCTCTTTCTTAATGCGTGGTCAGAACAGCATGGCGTCAATGCACGGCGGTAAGAATGGGCGTTCAAATGGGGCGAGTCAATACGGAGTAGCCTCTCATTGGCATGCTAGAAGATTGACAACAAAGCCTCATGGCTGGCTGCCCCGATGACTTGGTTCAAAAAACGACGCCATGCCCACCCGTCCACAGAACGTTATCAAGCCACCTAAGGTTAGTTTGGTTGTCCCTGGGCCAAACTGCAGTTATCTTCGGCTTCTGCATAACCAGCGCAACACACAAGACTGGTCTGTTCGTATGCGCCTTGCTCCGCAACGCCCGTGACAAGCCTTGCATAGTGGTTTTTCGAGATCAAATCCACTAGCCCACAGTCCAGCATGAGGTGACAACTTTGCTAACATGGACGGAAAATAGCGGTTACACGGCTTCACTACCGACTCGCGCGTGGCAGCCCCAATTAGAGGCAAGAGAAGTGGCACACAAACCCAGAGCCTCGGCAAAAATTCCAGTCTCTGGTGCCAATGCTATCGTGACGCTTGTCATTGAACCTAGCTGTATTTAGAAGCATTAAAATGTCTAGACAGACTGGTAGTACTAAAAGTGTTTGGAAAAGTGACATCTTGGCGCCTAATCAGTGAGAAGAGAGCTAGTTTTTCCGATAATGCCAGCAAAGCAGCGAGAATCGAACACCTTATTGTGGGTAAGAGCAAGGATTTACGGAGTCGTACCCGCAGTACGGAGTATCTTACGTTGTAATGACCTTGGCCAGCCCTCCTTGTGTGTGTTTATTGTAGCTGATGAACTCGTTCTGCTTTATGCGCTGGGAAGGTATTTGTGGTTGTGCAACGCCTACGGAATAGCTCTGCCATCATCCAGGGGTTAGTCCAAATTGTAAACATTTGTACTCAACTGGGATCCTACCTGGTCAAGTCCGGTGTGAACCTGTCACAACTGATCTCCATAACGTCATTCCTCCGGGTCCAGATTGTCATTTGTAGTAGAGTTCAATGCAGGATTACTGGGAAGTTTTCGTAGCCAGCTGCAACTCGTCCATTGAGGGCTGCTGCATATTTGGGGGTGTAGTAGATCCTGGAATTGATGAACTGTCTGGACTGAAGTTGTAGTTTCTATGCCCATCAAGATCCAATAGGCGCCACTTTCGACTCAACTTGGTAGTAGTCGTGCTTTAAGTAGGCCTTTTAGTATGGCTTTTTTGTCCCAACAACTGAAAAATCTCTCTTAGTATGAAATAATCCCACCCAGATTTTACCTGACTTCGATAGACCTAGAAAAATTCGATCCACTTGCAACAAATACATATTAGATGCAATTACCCAGCATAACAATGTGATGCCATTGTCCTGGGGCAGGCAAGAATGTACAGATGACATACATGATCCATTGGGGTGATTGCTCGTCCGGAAAATTCTCAATGCTTCCGAAGGGAGCTGTTGTGTATCCCATGCCCCCACTGATACATCACCTAGCTGAACGTGCGATTGCGATGCTATTGACCAAAGCAGTCGATTGTATTAAAGCTCCACCCACCCAATCGCTGAGGGTGATCAAAGCGGACAGGGAAGCAGCGCTGAAGACCCAGACGAGACGTGAAGATTTTGGGCTCATCAACTCCAAATAGATATCACCAGGGATCCTTCGTATTGATGGCATTCACACCAGGCTGCGAGGCGTGCCAGTTCGAGCCTGAAGTGGATGATGATATGACATGAAGATTGAGTTCATGACAAGTGGCCTTGCTCCATACGCCTCGTTTGTCTGATTCGTCTCCGATGTTTCCATCATTCCCGTCCCAAATACTCCGTACGGAGTACGTAAATCGGAACATGCTGTACTAGGTTTTCGGTTGTGGCTTGGTAGCCCATGGCCCTCATCCCCTTCGGGCCTCAGGTGGTTTATTATTATTTTTTTCAGTTGGCTTTGTTTTTCTTCCACCCTGGAATAGGAATACCCTGCCAAATCTCGCCTCTGAGAGACAATTGTCCCTTGGCCCGCAGTGTCTAAGCCCAGGCTTCCTCGTCATCACTTCGTCTTTCGCCCATGAGCTTTTCCATGCATCCACAACACAAATAACCTCAGAGGCGGTGGCGCTTGGCCTGGAGGGCTGCTTGATACGGGGCGGGACCTCGGCGGCGTAATATAGTACGTACCTATACCCCAGGGTCTAGGTCGAGAAGTGTGGTTGCTTACTGCGCAAAGGGAGACAACAAGACGTAGACATAAGGTACCATTGATCGGCCAGTAACAGCTCCAGGGAGCAAGCTGATAATTCGAGTCGCGAAGACCGAGCCTCAACAAGGTGTTTGCAAGTTCAATAAAGGGGCCACTGCTCGAGCGGAATGACAGAGCGCCGCACTCGTGTACTTAGAGATATCAACAACGTCGGCTGGGTGGAGTAATGTGCCCGTGATAATGCCGCAATTGACTTTATGAAGGAACTCTGCAGCTCTGTGACAGAGTGTTAACTGGGGAAGAAGAAGTGGTGTTGTGTCCACCGCTCTGCATGAGGTGGTCGAAAAGGGAGCTGTCAGATCTAACCTTCAGGAGGCTGCAACGTTTGAGTCCTTAGTTGGGCCATCATGTAAGTCGTCATTTTAGACATTGTGACGGGCAATCACGTTGTGCTTTGCTGATGGACAGGGTGGTGGTTGCAGCCAGAGTCTCCGACTGGACGATCAGACACAACAAGCGCCGCGGGGGTTGCTGACTTCGTGTAACATCAAGGTTCAATGATGTGCGACAGGTCGGCCATGGCCACGGCCTTGCAAACAAGCAACGGTATTTGCTAGAGGCGAACATAACCCATCACCAACCCCGTCCAACATCAAGTTTAGTATTTCTGATGAGGGGTCGGTCCATCCATCACTCTTGGCGGGGTAGCAGGAGGCAACTCTGGTTGTTGATCGCACCTGCCCTACGGCGCAAATTGCGACCCGAAGGGGAATCGCGTCGCAGTGCCACGAACATGGCAAATCCCAAACAATGACAATCATGAAAACAAAGAACAGAAAGAGGATATGTTAAACGGGAGACAAGGGGTATTTGTTCAGTCATCCAGGCCTCTTTTAAGTGCCTGACAATATGAGATGTTCATTCTTATTATTTCTCAACCGGCTTACTCTGCATGGCGCGATTCACACTGGCCTGCCTCGTGGAGAAAATTGCCTCTCAGCAAGGCAAGGCCCAAGTCTGGCGTAAAGGTCCCTACCCTACAACCCGAAAGCAAAACCTCACTCATTTCAAGAATAGTATGACTAAACAACACTGTTCAGATGTGTCTTCTGTAATCGCCATCGTGTACACGGTGAGGGTGAGGGTTTCATGCCCACGACCGCTAACGAAGACATATAAAGTTGAACTGGAATGTGGAGCTTCATCCTGATGTTTCAGGCAATTTTGTTCAGGGGCCTCGTAACTTCAGCATCGCCCTCACCCTCGAGCAACTCTATGAACCGCATTATATTCCACGGGTCATCGCTCCTGGAAAAGCCAAGCCCTTTGATTACAGGCCCCTTGCTAAAACCACATGACCCAAGGGTCGATCTCAGTTCTCCAGAACGTCAACCACGAGACGACTCTGTTTTTACTACGGCAATGGCGGTGTTTGATTACGGCGCAGTCTTCCTCATGGCTGTCACGATCATCGTCTTCATGATACCAGTATTTATTGTCTTCCCGCCCGTGCCCGTTGATCCGAGTGATGCATTACGGCAGACACATAGCAAGCTTGGCCGTTCACAGCGCGAGAGCAACCTGCGTTCGCAGTACGACGCAAAACATCAACCCCAGGAGGGGAAGACACCGAAAATAAATAGTCTTCACATTTATCCCATCAAATCATGCAGAGGAATCGAGTTAGACAAGGCCAAGATTCTACCCACTGGCCTGGAGCATGACCGTCTCTACATGTTTGCCCAGTTCAAGCCAAGGTCTCAATCCGCCATCACCGAGTCAGGGGGCCAGGCCGGCTCAAACTACGTCTGGGAATTTTTAACACTGAGGCAACTGCCGCGCCTGGCCAATGTCAAGGTCAACATATGGCTACCGGATGCGAGCAAGAAGAGTAGGCTGTTGGGCAGTCCGGAAGGCGCGTTTGTTTCTGTTCGATTTCCCTGGCAAGACAGCGGCCTCCTAGGGTTAGTGCAGCTCGTTGTTGCCAAGTTCAGTCGAGGCCTGAGTGCAGTTGCGGAGAAGGAGTTCATACTTCCACTCGAGTTTCCATCCAAGCAGGAGATCAATGAAAGGGGCTACGAATTCGCAAATGTCAAGATATGGGTGAATGTTTCCCATGCACTCAACATGTCCAAAGAACTGCCGACCGAACTTGCTACATATCTCGGTGTCAAGAATCCGCTTGGGATTTTTCGATCGGATCCATTGAGCCGCAGGAAAGTCTTTCCCAGCGCTCCTCGAAACGATGTCTCACGTCATGGAACGGAAATAGATTTTCAGGATGCTGTAAACTACAACCATTTACCACTTTCATCCTGGCCCACACAAGTCAACTGACACCACACCACACAGTTCCCGGTTCATTTGCTCAATTTGCCAAGTATCCGAGCGCTAGAGTTGGAAATTCAAAAAGACAAAACTATTGACCGCCTCGATGCTCGACGTTTTCGGGGCAATATAGTCGGTACGTACTTCAAGAAGCATTCCCGCCCAAGACCCCATACTGAGTCAATAATCGTTCTAGTTTCCGGTTTCAAAAGATATGATGAAGACGATTGGAAATCGGTCGCGTTCAGACATCCTGGTAGGAGCGGGATTATGAGCACGTTCGATGTCTCTTGTAGAACCGTGAGGTTGGTGGCCGCTGTCTAGATGCTTTAAAGGTTTCAGGAACATTAACCTGACAGATTAAGATGCAAACTGCCGAATGTCGATCCTGCCACTGGAATTCGTCACCATTTGGAACCAGACCGCACCCTTCGCAATTGTCGGGATATTGATGACGGTGCGCCCAAGATGGGATGTCTTGGTATGCAGCTGTGCCCTAAACTTCTCAACAGTGGTCCTCCAGTGCTATCAGATTCAATACTGGAAGTCGGCATGGAGGTCGATGTTCTCGAACGTGGTCCTCATTTTTACATCAAACAAAATGCACGATGATGAAACATGTGAACTAACGACTCAGATGCAAAAAGGGTACGCACCTAGATTATATGATCCTGAATAGACTGCCGCATGTATATTACACACGCAGTGAGACATAAATGCGTCAAAACATGCGGGGACATTAGTTAAATATAAACAGATAATAAACGCGCTTGTCCGTATCACATCCCAGTGCTCTATATACAATAGTTTCTCATGTCACTCTACTCGTATCTCGTGAACTTAAACATGCCGACAAGCCGACAGTGACTATTTCATATCTGCGGGGGTCAAGGCTTGAACCATGCTTGTGCCTTCACTAAAGCGTGTCCTGAAGATTCTGTTGGCATTTTGGAACATGCCATCTTTCAAGCTAACGACGATAAATTGTGAGCCCTTGAACCGCGTTTTGATGAGACGGCCAATGTTTTGCGTATGGGAGAGATCCAGAGCAGCGTCAACCTCATCGAGAATATACATCGGTGCAGGCTTGAATTGGAGAAGTGCCATGATGAGTGAGAGAGCAACTAGAGATCTGCAACCTTGTCAGTGTCTATTTACTGATTCGAGATTTCTCGACAGTTCATGAGCAGGTTTCGTACCTTTGACCGCCACTCAGTTCTGTTAAGCTCTGCTTCCACACCTTGCCCAAGCACACCTTGACTTCAAGGCCATCGCTAATAGTCTTTCCTTCTGGAGGGTCAAGTTTGGCGAAACTGCCTCCAGGCAGCAGTTCCGAGAAAATCTGGCCAAAGTCGCCATTTACCTTCTCCCATGTCTCATGCAAAGCCTTCTTCTTGTAATCGTCAAGACTAACGATCGTTTCTTCAATTTTCCGTTTATCACGGATGACTGTCTTGATCATGTGCTTCAACGTGACTTCTTTCTTCTCGACGCTGTCAATCATATTCATGACCTTGGGATTGATCTTCTTCTTCATACCCTGGGAACGTTCAGTAAGGTTTCGGAGGGTGGCTTTACATTCGCCAATATTCTGGCTCTGGAAATCGTAAGGCGTGCCACTTCGGCCAAAATTTTCCTTTTCGTCTTGAATCCATTCATACTCTGATTCCAGATGTGCAACGTTGTCGGCAGCTCCTTGCTGTTCTTTATGAAATCGTTCAATTTGATGGCAGAGTTTTTGCATTTCTAGACCGTCTTCAGTGATACGGGCGTTTTTCGATCGCATGGCTTCCTCTGACAACCTGAGCTCGTCATCGAACAAGTTGAGCTTGGCTCTCTCGTCCTCTAGCTGAGCCTGAACAGTGTCGTGAGTCTCTTTCAGTGCAATCTGCTGCTTTGAAAGATTCTCAACATCCTGTTGCGCTGCTTTGATTCCAATCTCAGCTTCCTGCAGCTGTTCTCGAGCGGCGGACAGGTCGGCTCCAACTTGTTCCAAATCGAGTTGGGCATTTTGATGTTCCTTTTGCAGACTTTTGACCGCTGCCGAGCTCTTGTCAAGGTCGACTCGAAGTTTATCTAATGATTTTTGAAGTTCGACAAGTTTCGCATCCTTGTTTGTGTCAAAGTCTATCATATCTTTCTCGATTCTCTTAATGTCTGCATTAGCCTCGGCCTGACGCGACTTGGCCTCAGTAATGCTATGTTGCATCTCGGCAATACTGCTCCTCATATTCTCGAGCTCTTGGATGATTGAAGATGAAGAATTACCACTGATCTGGTCTTCTGCAAGTTTGATTTCGTGATTCTTTAGATCGAGATCCTGCTTAATACGTCGAGCCTGATCTAGCTTGGACTTCTCTTTGCAAATCTTGGTTTGGAGTTCTTTCAGTGTCTGTTCAGTTTCCTTCAACTGCCGAGTGATATTGTTCAGCTTCTGCAAAGTCACCAAGACGCCGCTGGAATTGGGCGAACTACCACCTGAAAGTGTACCAGAAGGGTCGTAAGCATCACCTTCAAGAGTAATGCTTCGCATCCTAACACTGGGGTCGAAAGTGACACACTTGGCTGTCTCCGCATCGGCGCAAATCAAAGTGTTTCCGAAGACATACTCCATTGCCGCAGACACTTCTCTATCGTATCCAACGAGGGAGAGCGCAAGATCAACTTTGCCAGGCGCGATATTTTGTGCAGTCGCGATGGTTTCAGCCGACGCTTTGAAAGCGGCAATTTTGTTCAGTGGTATAATGGTGACTCTCTTTCGCAGTTTGCCTTTTTGCAGCAGCTGAGTGCCCGTGACCTCGGAATCGACAACAACATTGTAGAGTCGACCACCAGCACAGATTTCGAGTGCTGTGCCGGCTTTCGTATGTTTTCTGTCAAGGGTGAACAGTTGCGCGACCAAGCCTTTCACCTTAGATCGGTCAAAGCCCGCGACAGGATCTGCGTAGTTAAAGTCTATGTTGGCAACCTGACGCTTGAGTTTATCTGAATCTTGGCGAAGGCCTCGGATAGTCTGTTGCAGGTGTGATTCTTGCTTATACATCTCTTCTTCTTGCCCAGGCTCAAAGCCTAATTCTTCAAGCTGCTGTTGAAGATGCTGCACTTGGCTCTTTAGCCCGTCAAGATCACGAAGAAGGTCAGCATTTTGCTCTTTTGCCCTTTGAGCACGTGGCTCGTCTTCTTTCAGTCGGCTCTGGAGATGGGCGATCTTTATTTTGGCTTGCTCTTGTTCGGTTGCGGCTGCCGTCGCCCGATTCCTTGCGTCCTGTAGTTGACCCTGATAGCCACTCTCTTGGCCATCTTTGGAGGCGACTCCCGTTTGAAGGGTTTGCAAAAGCTCTTCTTTGGACTCAGCCTCTTGGGATTTTTTGGCAAGATCCTCCTTTGCCGTGTCGTATGACGCCTTAGAATTGTCAAAGACAGTCGTCTTGTCTTTCAAACTCATTTCAATCTCTGACACAGTCTTTTCCATCGTTTGCTTCTTCTCCCTTTCCTCCTCTAGACTGGTATTTTTTAAGTCCATGACCGTAGCAAGACGCACCAACTCATTTGCATGCTTTTTGACAGTTTCCTCCAGTGCGCCAGCCTTCCCAGCCTTCTTTACCTCTTTTTCCCGCTGAGCTCGAACTTTCTTCACGTCTTCTTCCAAGTGTGAAATTTCACTTCTTAGCCGTGTTGCAGAATCTTCCAACATCTTGTGACGCTGCTTCTTGCTTTCCAGGTCTGCTGCAGATTGCTTGAGTTTTTCCTGGCATCTGATATAATCGTAGGCAACAACAACTCTTGTTAAGCGCTCAAGGTCATTTTGCGTTTGCTGAAAGTCAAGAAATGCTCGTTTCTCCGTTCGGAGCTTCTCTAGCTTTGGTTCAATCTCCTCTCTTAATAGTTCTCGCAGCTCTTGAAGCTTTAGCTCCTTTTTGCCCATAGTTTTGAGTGCTTTGTCTCGTCGATCTTCAAACATTCTAGTTCCGGCAGCTTCTTCAATCATAGCAAGAATTTCAACCGCTTTCATATTCAGGACCTTAGTGATGCGCCCTTGCATTATCAGAAAATTAGGGTTATTGATGTTGAGTTGCACTGATTGGAATAGGTTTTGGACAGTCTGCTGTTGTGCCCGATGCCCATTGATGAGGTATTTCGATGTGCCACCTAGCACGATTTGACGTGTTACGCTAATGCTAGCATATTCCTCGAACCCGATCGGTGATTTCTTCGTATCTCGATTGTCAAATACAATTGTTACGCTGGCTTTCGTGACACCAGCTTGTCCACGCTTGTAAATGAGGTCCTAATTACACAGTCAACATGATAGCCTTGAATGCGAAGATACTGGTGGATCATACTTGGAGATTCTGTGCTCTCACTGTCGACATGTTGGTGATGCCCAGGACGAAACATATGGCATCCAGAATATTTGATTTGCCGCTGCCGTTGAGGCCAGTAATCGAGTTAAAACTTTCATCCCTGCATACACCCGTTAGAAACATTGGCCAAGGTGTTCACATGTCTTGTTTGATGTTTACCATCCCGATATTACCGTTCGCACGGCGTACGACTTGAAGCCCTATGTAGTTCATATTAGTCGGTTGCATCTGATAACATAGGAATGCACCTTCTCACGTCAATAATCACTTCTATTACCCTCATTATTATGCAGTGATTTTCTGTGTAGGGAACACGAAGTGACTGCGTTGAGTCAAGCTGAGGCTGCCGTCAGCAACCAAACATCCCACCTTGCGACGACGCGGTGAAAGTAAACAATGCGTGTTTAGTATCTGATAATGCTTATCAGCACGTGATTTCAACTTGCCTGTTCCAACGCCGACGGGTTGAGGTCCAAAGGTGGACGCGACTTATGTAACGTTAGTGCCCTTCAACGCTAACCTGATTTGGAACCCATCAAAACATTAGACCGCTTGGAATTGACAACCAAACGTCAGGGCTCTCCACCGTCAACATCACCTACCCTGGCAGATTCTAGCTCGGCCTCTGACTTTAGCTTCATCACTCGTTGTGTTGAGATTATTACTTACTGCCAGATGTCTTCCTGATATTGGCTACTTAAACTACATCAAACGACGACAATCGTTGACAAAACTCTTGCCCTGAGCGGCGAAGTGAGCAATCATGGCGGCAATGCGAGGACCGCGCCTGCAAGTTGGCTCTGCAGCATGGATTGCCGAAGAACGAAGTGCAGCGCTGCAGATCACCCAATCGGAGGTTGATGAGTTTTCATACTCTGCCCGGAATGAACTAGACTGGCTTAACGAGCATATGGCAGGCATCTTCAATGAGAACGAGACGTACGCATTCTATCGATATTCGAATTAGGACATTCGATGACTGACGCTCTTCCAGAAACTTTGCAGAAACATTCAAGACGCCAGCAAAACTTCGCGGAAAGACTCCAAGGACCGCGAGGAAAGCTCTTCCAGCGGAGACACGTGTGGTCAGTTGAATTGCAGTCAACACAGCCGCCCAAAGCTAACACGTCGTAGCCTCTCTCTGAGGTATTTTCCGCAACTCCAAATGGGGCCTCGAGTCCCTTGAATTGCCTAAAACCGCCAGGACTGCACGGTCACGTAGCGAGAGGCCCGCCGAGTCCCCTGAGACCTTCGATAGCCCATGTCACAGGTTTCTCAGCCAAGCCAGTCACACATGGGACACAGGACTCGGGCTACTTTGGCAGCCAAGACGTTGCCCCGATGAATATCCACATGGACTCAGATTCTGACGATGGAGAACAAGATTCGTCACAACAAGACGCTGTACAGGCCACTACATTTCCTTTGAAGAACGGGTTTGCAAACACCTGCACTCAAGCTGCACCTGAGAAAACATATCAAACGGCAAAGGAGGATGACAAAGCACACTTTTCAGCAGATGCGTCAAAAGATGTCAGCGATGAACTGCAGCTCCGCCTTTGTCACGAATCAGAGTATGAAGATGATGAATCGCCCGAACGACAGTTGAGTTTGGAAGCAAAGCAGAATACACGGTACCCAACACAAGATGCTCGATCAGCATCAGACGGCTCTAGTCCTATTAGGCCCATTGTTCGCAAGAGCAGCTTGAACTTTGCGTCTTTACCAGCCCGGGAACCTCTCACAGCTGGTAAGAGCAACGGTGCACGAGTCTCCCGAACCAGCCATCTCGACCATATCAGGACTAGCTATTACAATAGACCAACAGGAGGTAATAGTCTTGGGGAAACTTTGGGGAAGTTGAACCGAGATGAGGACCTGGGAAATAGGATGGAGGTAGACGACCATGTTTCCTTACATTCTACTTCGGTCCAAGACAACAAGACATACACTCAACGGCTCCAAGATCAGATCAACATGCTTGGCCAATCCCAGGCGAAGAGTACTCAAATTCAGCAGCATAGCAAGACCCCTATCCGTAAAGCCCCGTCTCCGATTCCCCTGAACACACTTCAATCCACGCCAGGAGCTTTTCCAGAAGACGACGACGATTGGATTGAGCCTCCCGTAGCGGCGGCCGTCGTGAGTGAAGAACGGCCAAGCTTGCTAAAGAGCCATTCCGCAGATGTTATGGAGGGTATCCAGGGCAAAAAAACTATTGGTCAACCAGATTTTGTCACGTCGGATGATGAAAATGCTGAAGCTGAGAATTATTATGCCCAGCCAGCTATAGACAATATTACGAAGCCGACGTATGGGCATGGAAAGTCTGCTTCTGTATCAGTTATACCGAGCACGCACGCTGCAATGGAGGACACTCACTATCCGAAGAAAGTTGTATCTGTTTCTAACCCAAGTCTTCTGACCGTGGCTGAAGGCAGTATCCTGGGCACGCCATTGAAGTCACCTTCCAGGCCATTCCGGGAAAGCCCTTTGAAGCAAGTTAAGAACAAGCTGTCCTCTATTCTGAAGAGCTCCAAGGGACTGTTGGCCAGCAGTGCAGCTATCAGTGCTGAAGGGAAGTCGTTAATGTCCCCATCGTCAGCCCGTCTCGGTCTTCATTCTTTTATGTCATCAGAATCTATTGTTACTCAGCAGAGAACTGGTTCTCAGGGATCCAACAGCATAGCAGCCAACCAAGATGCCAGCCCAACACGACCAACACGGCGTACCCGAGCTTCAGTTGAGAAGGAAAAGGAGGAAAAGAAGCGTGAAAAGGAAGCCAAAAGACTAGAGGAGCAGGATGCAAAACTTGAGAAGGCGAGAAAGAAAGAGGGTGAAAAGGCCCGCGTTTTTAGCAAGGAGCAGGAGAAAATCGCTGCCATGGAGATGCAGATTGCATCTAGGAAGGAAGATGATCGGGCAACATTTCAGAAAACACCCAAATCTACCAGGACTGGCCTGCGTAATGCCAAAGAGTCTGCGGAAGAAGATACTTCTCTGAACAATGACATCGATATGGAGGATGCCACTTCAATGCCACCACCATCCGCACCTCGTTCTGTTGGCCCAACTCATGCTACACGCAACAGGGAATTGAAGCGACCATATGCAAGGGAACCTCAAAGTCGACCAAAGCAGGCGCCCACCGTCATTCGAGTCAACACAGGATCGCAGCACTCACAATATCGATTATCCACTGTACAGTCTGACACATCACTACTTTCTGCGAGCCAAACACAACATCAGCCCACAAGCAAGGCTAGCAAGGCATCATTGCAACCCAAGCCGTCAACACAGAGCTTGAGAGGTGCGGCAGCTGTCAGCCGAGCTAAGGCCCAGGAATCGGCTGCCAAGAAGAAAGAGCAAGAGGAAAAAGAAGCCCAGAAGAGACGTGAAGCAAAGGCCGAGATGGAACGAAAGAGAGTCGCTGCTCAGGAAGAGCAACGAAAACAAGATCAGCTAAAGCGCCAAGAGACTGAACGCCAAAGAAAACAGCCACAGTCACAGGAACAGAGCGTACTACAATCCCAGTCTCAGATCAAAAGCAATGCGCAGAGGAAAGCCGCTATTGAAAAAGCGAAGCAGACGAGAGCGCCACCCCCTGCTTTGCGTTCCCAGCCCAACGGTCTACCAGACTCTGCCACGCGCCAAGAAAGTCAAGCTGCACGCCCACAATCGCGAATAACGTCCAATATGAACCGGAGTCAGGATGAGCCCAGCAGGCCAGTTAATGCAATCTTGTCGAACGCGGGTAAGGTCGGCTCGAAACGAAACTTTCCTCAAGAAAAAGGTGATTGCTATGAAAAGCGGCCTCAATCCCGCGGTGGCCCAACATATCAAGCCAATGATGCCAAGCGACGACGAACCAGTGAAGCTTTTGAAGCCGAAGTCGATGCATCCATCCAGAAGAACATCAAGGGACCCCCTGTTCGACCATCAGCTGGATTTAAGAAGGTAAGCGGCCTTTAAACGAGGCGGGCCAGACTCAGCTAACGTCGACTAGGAGCTACCATCCAAATCTGTTTTCCAGAGCGGTTACGCAAATGCACCTCATAGTGCCACTCGCGATCTCTTCAAAGCGACTATATCCGCCCAACATGCTAACCAGACGAAGGCGTCCCATCCTTTGGAAATGGCCCAGATCTCCAAGGGTGCTATTCCATTTGCCCCGAACTCGAACGCGGCAGGACCAGCCTACAAGACCCCTGCCCGACCTGCCCCTGTCAACTCTGCTAAATCTGCGGCCAAGTCAGTGCCCAGGTCTTCTCCGCGTTTCCAAAACGGCGAAGCGATTGAGCTGCCGGAGATACAAACGGATGATGATAGCGAAGATGACGAGGCAAATGGCGTCGCTGTGGCGCCTTGGGCAGATTCACCGGATCTGAGAAGAGCCCTGTTTGACCAGGAGGACATGGATCCTGCTGTGATCTTTGGACCGCCACGACCACTCAACATGGAAGAAGTGTTCAGCAAGAGCAAGGACAGGTGGCACAAGTTTCGTGCCAGAACTTCTAGTGCCAACTGGAGCGGAGCGGACCGACTTACAGAAGATGACATCAGAAAGGATCTGGCGGCTCGAGACAAGCTCAGGCGAGATGGTGGTTGGTCTTACGAGATGAGCAAAAATATGCTCTAATCAAGCGGCAAACATGCATCTTGCTGAAGACAATTGCATTTTGTGGGTTAAGGAGAAGGTATTTTAGAGAGAAAGAACAAAGTGTCCGGCGTTTCAAGGAGTAGGATGTTTGCATAACATTGTTTTGGAATGGTTAATGATATGAGTCTGCATGGTAAATGAGCAGGTTCGTCAGGCTGGCATTTGATTGATACCAATGAGAATGAAGTGAAACTTTTCCTTCTGGCTGAATAGAGCCGTTGACACTTTGTGAAGGTGTTCGTCAATGAGACGGTCGGTGCTCCTCTTTCTGGGGGCCTCTTGTCTCCTATAAAGCTGGCGTATGGAGTAATCTGTTATCATTTGACACATCAGTCTGCCTTCAGCTAACATCTGGGCTCAGAGTAGATGGTTTCACTCGAGAAAACCGTGTGAAAACTTGCTGGATATATATAGGCTGCATGGATGGGTGCGTACGTTGCAGCACAGGCGACATCAAGTACGAAAATGAATGGCACGCAGAACTCCTCCAGCACAGCCGGAGTGCCCATCCTCGGCAGCTGTATCGGCCACGTTCGCTGGACAAACTACAATACCAGGTCATAGAAGCATACTTTTTGATTGTATATGTCGTGAAGTCGGGCTACGAGTAAAGTCTGATGTGATACGGAGTACTCCGTACTGCGTATATATCCGATGCTGACGTATGGTGAAGTCGCATCATTCGGTGAGCGTGCTGGACAGAACAATGGGAAAAAAAAGGAACCGGATAGTATATAATAGAGTATCTATCTGGCAAGCTGTAAACACTGAAGCAGACACTCTTACTCTGTTCTGGTTTGAATTTAGACGACATGGATGGATCACTTTCTCCTAGCTCGTTGTGGAGTCCAAATCTTGCCAGCTTATTGATATGTGGGGCGGGGGCTCACGATTGAATCAATGTAATTGGCTGAGCTGCAGACGTGTTGCGAAAAAGGGCAGTAGCCACTTTGGGACGGCAGGTCCGAAGAAAAAAAGTTCTGGAGTTCCCGAGTCCCCCAAGTTTACGTTGAACTTCTCCATCACACTCTACTCTTTCAAACCTTCACAATCTCGACGGTCAAGTGTCCTTTGCTCAAACAATCCGTTCCATTCTGCAAATACGGCTGCAAATATGTTGAGGCAAGCCTTACGCCGCTGTGCTGGCCTACCCAGTGCGGCTGCGCGGTCTGCTGTTGTTCGCAGCTGGACGGCCCTCCCTATTGCACAGGCACGTGTAGCATCTTTGGCGCGAACGCCGACTACTTTCAAGAGCATTGGGTATGCGTCGAGGCTTTATAGCTCTGAGGCTGCAGTTGTTGAGGCTCAGCCTACCGAGGAGACTGCTCCTGGCGAAATTGTCAATTTCGCCGACCTGTCTCAAGTCGGAGTCCATCGAAATCTTCTGGACGCAATCACCAAGGATATGCGATATGAATCTATGACACCTGTTCAGTCCAAGACCATCAACCCAGCACTCAAGGGAACAGATATGTGAGTATACAAGCCAGCCGAGCATTATTGCTCCTCTATACTAATTCGTCACAGTGTCGCCCAGGCTAAGACGGGAACTGGAAAGACGCTGGCTTTCCTTCTACCGCTGCTTCAGCGCATGATTGAGGAAGACCCAACTCTGGCTACGAGAAGTGCTTCAAGAAGTGCGCGGTCGGATGATATTCGTGGCATTATCTTATCGCCGACTAGAGAGCTTGCTGAGCAAATTGCAACCGAAGCCCGTCGCCTCACCAAGTACACTGGCCTCGTCGTCCAGTCAGCCGTCGGAGGCACTCACAAGGCTACTATGTTGCGTCAGACACAGCGCCAAGGATGTCATCTGTTGGTTGCCACACCTGGTCGTTTAAATGATCTGCTGCAGGATCCCCGAAGTGGCATCGAGGCACCAAACTTGGCGGCTCTTGTACTGGATGAAGCGGATCGTATGCTTGACGTTGGTTTCGAACAGGAACTGGCGGATATCACCAGATGTCTTCCAAGCCAGTCCGAAAAGACTCGCCAAACCATGTTGGTCTCTGCCACCATACCGGACGATGTTATTCGACTTGCTCGCACCATGGTTCGACCAGATGATTTCGAGTTCGTCCAGACCATATCTGAGAACGAATCGCTGACACACGATCGAGTTCCACAGCACATGGTGCCGCTACATTCGTGGAATAATGTCTTTCCTAGCTTGTTCGAACTCATAGATCGAGAATCTGCCAAGGCAGCCGAGGATCGAAGCCTGCCCATGTTCAAGGCCATTGTATACTTCAACACTACTGCTCTCGTTGAAATGGCTGCCGAGCTCGGCTATCAACGAAGACGAAACGGGCTCATGAAGATTCCCACCTTCTCTATCCAGTCTCAGCTCAGTCAGAATCAGCGGACAAAGGCGGCCGATTTGTTCCGCAATACGAGAACGGGCGTGTTATTCTCGTCTGATGTTACCGCTCGTGGAATGGACTTTCCCAACGTAACACATGTTATTCAGGTTGACTCTCCGCGGGACCGCGAATCGTATATTCATCGCCTTGGTCGTACAGCTCGACAAAACAAGGGGGGTGAGGGCTGGCTTCTTCTCCCGCCGACTTCAGTAGGAAGCGCCAGAAAACTTCTGCGAGGTCTTCCTTTGCAGCCGAACAAGAGTCTGGAGAGCAGCGACTTTGATAACGAGGAAGGCGCTGACAAAGTCTCAAAGTACCATCAGGAGGTCAAGGACCTTGCTCAGTCTGTCCCTGGGAAGATGCTAGGCTCCGCTTACACATCAATCTTTGGAAATGCAACGTCGCAGAGAGAAGAGCTCGTGACTGATTTGAACGTTTGGGCTACTGCTGGATTGGGCTTGAGTGAACCACCACCCGTCTCATATTCATGGGCTCGCAACCAAGGGCTGCTTCATTGTGGACTCAACGTTCAAGACCAGGCTGCGCGTCAAGATGACCGGGTCGACCGAGAAGATCGATTCAGACACAATGACCGCAGGGAACCTCGCCGCCGTGATCAGCATAGATCATCCGACCCTTTTGCTGAAATGGGACGACGCGTCCGACGAGATGGCCCAGGATCTGGTCGTGCTAACCGTGATAACCGTGATAGAGGATCAAGGGGTTCCCGAGGGAGCAGGGAATTTAGAGACTCTTCTTTCTGAGATTGTTCTGAAGAAATGCCTGGGTTTCTAAGTACTGATGGTCCCGAGGCATTTTCCTAATCCGAATCCGGATACGAATCTTGTACTAATTTTGTGTGAGAGAAACCACATAGGGAGGAGTAGGACGTGTATATTATAATAGGCTGATGTACAGTGAAGTGTATAGCACAGGGTGAAGGATGACATGGAGAGAAAAATTGGCGTTAAGGAAATTCAAATCTCCCCCAGATCAATAGAGCAGTTGTCAGCACCAATGTCTTTTCTTGGCTTTACTGGTTTTGAAACCCAAGATATATTGAACTTCATGAGGCTCATATGCTTCCATGTGCCTTTTTCCCCTTGTTCAAAAAGGGGTATTGCATACCGGACCGAGAACGCCTGTCCTAGTACCCTGTTATTGTACGTATTGAACCCAAGCACGCACCCAACGTAGACGAGCGTCAGTCTAGCAATGCTGTCCCTTTTGTCCATGACGAACGACTAGGTAGTTACTGGTTTCATCTCCTTGGACCCGGACCCATCAAGATATTGGAATCCCACAGTAAAACCCTCTCATCCCAACCTACAGAAGCGACCCAGCCACCTACGCCGAACAAACACCAATCAACTCCCGTGACAAACTCGGTGTGGCGATTCATGACACCCAGCTGGTGGCCGGGCTTCGCGCCAGCCAACGGGCCGGAAGGATGAGCAGACGCATCATTCCACAGCCGAACCGTCATATCGTAGCTCCCGCTGATGAGCACGTCGCTCGCATGCGGACTCCACGCCAGGCGTCGGACAGCATACTCGTGGCCCTGCATCAAGCAAAGCGGACCGGCTGCGGGGCTGCGCGTGTCAAAGGTGCGGATGATGCAGTCGACGCCGCCGGTGGCGACGACGGTGTCATTGTACTTGTTCCAGTCGTGCGTGAGGGCCTCTGCGGGCGGGCTGCCGGCGGCGTGGACGGGGATCGTAGAGACGAGGTGGTACTTGGCGGAGGTCGGGGTGCGCAGGTCGAAGATGCGGAGGTGCGAGTCTGACGAGACGGCTGATATCAGAGCCGGATTGGACGGGCAGAAGGACGTGCTGTAGGTGCAGCTCCCGATGGGCAACGTCCTGAGCGAGTGTGGACGCGTCGGTGACCACTGGTGCGTACATGGCTTGTCAGTGGTGCGAACGCGCCATCTAGCTAGAGATATGGAAAAGGAGAAGGAGAAGGAGAAGGAGAGGGAGAGGGAGAGGAAGAGGAAGAGAGGGAGAGAGGGAGAGAGGGAGAGAGGGAGAGAGGGAGAGAGGGAGAGGGATGCTGACGATCTTGACGGTGCCGTCCCACGAGCTCGAGACAAAGGTGTCCTTTGTGACGGGGTTCCAGCACACAGAGAAGGTCTCGCGCTTGTGCTCGTGGAAGTTCATGACGGGGAACTCGTCGACGGCCAGGTCGAACAGCTTCAGTGACCCGTCGCCGCCCGCGGCAATCAGCTGGTTCTCGTTGATTTCAGACCAGGCCAGGTCGTACAGGGCATCGTTGGTGTCGAAGCTGCATTGCCTCGCCGCTTAGCCAAATCCTTTTGCGACAACGTCCGAGAGGGGGGGGGGGGGGGGGGGTTGAAGGGCGCGGCAGACGTACGTCTTCTCTACCTGGACCCCTTGCGCCGTGAGTCCGAGGGCAAAGACCCTTCCGTTTCCGACGATGCCAAAGTTGGCAGAGGACGCGACGGCCACGCGCGAGTCGTAGTACGGCGAGTACTTGACTGCGTAGGGGTTGTAGCCTGAGGTGCGGAACTCGAGCATCGCCGCCATTGTTGGGTCGTGATGACGCCTGCGTCTGGGCGCATCGACGGCGGGCGCGGGGGGGGCGCGAGAACGGAGATTGAGCGTCTGGGAGCGAGCCTCTTGGGTAGTAGGCCGAGTTTCGTTTCTCGGGCTGGTGAAGGAGTGGAGGTGAGAGCAAATGTTTAGTTGGTTGAACGGTTGTTGGAATCTGGAGGTTCCTTGTTCCGCATTCATTGACATGTGCATGTGCATCTGCATGTGGGGGAGACGGCGAGACGGCCGTGAATGCTGTTAGATATCATTGAATATCATTATATACTCGGTACGAAGTAGTTACAAGTGATTGCCTTGCTCCGTGTGCAAGTTGACCCGTTTGTATGCCCGAAACATCATGATCTAAATTGCCACGATCAAACTGCCAATAACTCAGTCCAGTCCCCAATCCCATCGCAAATTGCGTCACGGCCGGAGGCATAGGGGAAAATGGTTGCAGGGGTTAGGGTTGTTTCTCCCACATAAATTAGTTTCCAGCTCGTCACATGATGTCGCGTCTCCAGCCTCGCGCCCTCAACGCGTCATTAAACATATCTTCACGCGCATTATATCAAAGGCAACAGCAATAACCAGACAACTCGGATGAAAGAGCAGCGAAGAAGCGCAATCTCAAGGAAAGACGGGTTATCCTCCCTCCAGCATTATTAATACGACACAGTTTCCCGATCAGCCACTCCCCGTATAACTTTAAAGCAAAGTCTCAATTTGAAGACACCGCAGAGCATAGATGCCATGAAGCCATTTCTCGCGAGGCCCAAGCGGAAGTCAAGTCCGGAGCCGAAACTCGTCACGGATGACGGCGAAGACGAGCCCACAGAAATCAAGCTCGCCCTACTTTCATCCGTGCATCCCGAAGTAGACCAAGAGACGCTGCTCGATCTTCTTCTCGCTCATGATGGTTCAGTCAGCCAAGCGTCCGAAGCTCTCAAATCCAATAGGTACCGACGACAGGCTAGGACAAATACCGCGATAGGCTATCAGCAATCACTCAAACAGTACACCACGGGAGAGGCTACATCGCCAACGAAGAAAAAACTCAAGTCGAAAAAGGGCAGCACTCTGCATTTATACGATCCCGAAGACGTGGCGGAGCATACGCCGTGCACTATAATCCACAACTTTTTGCCCTCCGGAGAGGCGAAGGCTCTCTTGGATGAACTTTTGCTGGAAGCTGACTCTTTTGAAAGAAGCACCTTCAAGTTGTTTGACAATGTTGTCTCTAGCCCGCACACGTCATGTTTCTTTGTAGAGAGCTACGAGGAGATGATGGCGCAAAAGTCAGAGTACTACTACAATGGGTCTCAGCTCACAGTAAGTGACGAAAGCAATGTGTTTTCGGCTCGGGCTCGCCCCAAGAAAGAATGAGAGAGGTGCAGCATTACGGAGTATGCTCTGACACTGTTTTGCAGGACGTCCGGCGCATCACACCGGAGCTGACCAAAGTCAAACCCATCGTACAGGCTGCCGTGAACAAAGAAATTCAGCACCGGATCAAAACTCGCTATCCCAACGGCACCAAGTTGAAGCACCAATCGCCCAAGGCGTGGGTCCCCAACTCTGCCTTTGTAAATTGTTACGACGGAGCACAACAGAGTGTCGGCTGGCACAGCGATCAGCTCACCTACTTGGGCCCCCGGGCCGTCATTGGATCTATCTCGCTGGGGGTCGCACGCGAATTTCGTGTCCGGAGGGTGCTGCCGAAGGACGGTGATACCAAGTCCAGGGAGGAGTCCGACGCAGGCGGCCAGGTCTCTATTCACCTTCCACATAACTCGCTTCTGGTGATGCATGCCGAGATGCAGGAGGAGTGGAAGCACTGTGTGACACCAGCTCTGTCTATTGATCCGCACCCGGTTTCTGGGAACAAGCGGATAAACATTACATATAGGGACTACAGACAAAGGATGCACCCCAAGTACACGCCGAGGTGTGCATGTAAGGTGCCTTGTGTGTTGAGGGTGGTGCAGAAGAAGAAGGAGAACCTTGGAAGATACTTTTGGATGTGTCACGCAGGGAACGTTCCCGGAAAAGAAGGATGTTCGTTTTTCCAGTGGGCCGAGTTTGATGATGACGGGAATCCGATTGTAGATGGCAATATGATGCATGATTCTGAACGGTAGGCGGTTGGTATGTCTTTGCAACAATGAACAGGAACAACGCATGAGTCATTTCACAGAGTCGAAAGTAAGTCAGAAGTATAGTGTGTAGTGTGTAGATGATGTTGGTGCTGAGAGGGCTCAACCCGAGGAGATTTTAATGCAACGCATGTTTCCTAGGTTCAGAGGACGGACTGGGGGAAAGCGTGTGTCGAACATGCCGATCCCTTCGAATGCTACCGATTGAATCTTTTGTTCTGGATCAATCGAGGTTGCTTACAGCTCTAGCTAGATGATTACATCCACACAAGGGGGGTCGAGCAAATGTCACCAGTCTCATCCCAAAACACCGCCCGTCGAACAACGACACACTTAGTTAGTTAGTGGGTCTCACATCTCGACTCAACGTCAACGTCAACGTCAACGTCAACGTCCAACCTCATCAATGGATCATCCATCATCCATCATCCATCATCCTGCATCCATCATCCTGCATCCTGGGCCTTCCTCATCACCATCAGCATTCACGACTGAGCCTCTCCGCCAGCAACTGAGGCCCTCACACAACCAAGTTCGCATCATTGATTTCTCGAGCATCGCCATGTCAGAGTTGCTCACTTTTCCCGACGCCGCGGCGGCATCACTCAAGCCTCACCTCCCGCCAGCGGACATGCAAGCGTCAAAACGACCCTTCGTGACGCTGACATTCGCAACCTCTCTCGACTCATCACTAGCTCTCACTCCCGGCGTCCAAACACACCTCTCCGGTCCAGGTTCCAAGGCCATGACCCATTTCCTCCGGTCTCGACACGCCGCCATCCTCGTCGGTGTCTCGACCGTGCTTGCCGACAATCCAGGTCTCAGCTGCCGCATTGAAGGCTCAACATCCCAGCCGCGCCCCATCATCATCGATCCGCATTTACGATGGACGCCTCGTGCAACGGACAAGGTGCTGGAAAACTGTCGGTCCGGCACTGGCCTTGCGCCGTTTATCCTAACCGGGCTTGAGGGGACGCAAGTACCAAAAGAGTCTGCGGAACTGATACAGCGGCACGGAGGGAAGTATCTTCACGTCAGGTCAGCCACACCCGACAAGGACAGAATACGGTTCGACTGGAACGATGTCTTCCAGGCTCTGCTATCCGAACATCTTACAAGCGTCATGGTCGAAGGGGGCGGCCAAATCATCAACTCACTACTGAATCCATCCTACCACGATCTCATAGACGCAGTCATTGTGACGATAGCGCCTACTTGGCTCGGAAAGGGAGGCGTCGTCGTCTCCCCGGACAGGGTTTGCGACGCCGCGGGAACTCCTCAGGCTGCGGCCAGACTGTCCAATGTATCATGGCACCCGTTCGGGGAAGACGTAGTTCTTTGCGGGAAACTGGCCTCTCAGTTCAACCCTGGGGCTATGCATCGTGAACGAATGTGCTGTGATTGAAAAACGATCTAGACTCGCGGAAATGAGGTGTCGACGCACATCGTATTGAGTGGAGGTCGGGTCGTGATGGCTATCAATCATCTAGATGTTGGGTTGCATCTACCCATGAAATGAACACTACTAGCACAAGTCCATTATATCTCAAAGGAAAGGGGGGGTAAACAGGAACAGGAATAGAAGAGTGTTGTACTGTATGGGCGTAAACGTGACATTCTATTGACTTCATTGTTTGGCATCCGATATCATGACAAGAGTAGCATCGCGCGATATAAGTTACAGCCACACCGGAAACGCCTCCATCGCAAAGATCATAACTCAGCGCACGATGGAGTAAGTGTAAACGAGCCACGAATAACAGCCATCTGTCTGATTTTCGACTTCTCAAGCCTATATATCTACGGATCCCGTCCCGCCGTCGGTGTCGTACGAAGCTGAGCGGCATTCGGGGCTCTCAGCATATGCTGCTGCCCATATACTTGCCTTGCCAAGTCGATAAGGGCTGACCCCTGAGCTTGGTAGTTACTTACTGCAGAGGATCGAATCGAAGACGCAAGTTTCCCGCACCGAATTTGACTATCACTCCAATGTCGCAATATGTAGCCTATTTTAAATAGCATGTCCGTCCTCATCCTTGACCAAGAACAGACAGAAATGGAAAAAAAGTAATGAAAAAAAAAAAACATTTAGTTAGTTCATGTCCATCCACTTCCCGATCAGGCAAGCGAGCCGCCGCTGGCCCCCCCCCCCCCCCCCCCAAACGACGGCCCCACCCGACCAGCAAAACCTTCTCCGTACTCCGTAACTACTCCGTAAAGTTACTCAATCAGGCTACTCAACCGCCGCCTTTTCCACCATCCATGCAACTCGCCCAGGAATCTTCCCACCTACATAAAATAGTCAACGATATATCATATCAGGGCAGCCAGAGCCCCTTTTCTCGTCTCCCACCTCCATAAGCAACCCGAACAAAAAAAGCCTGTTGCAGCAGAAAACCCCCAACGAAGGCGCAGACTGAAAGCAAAAAAAAAAAAAAAAAAAAAAAAAAAAAAAAGCGCCGCCATGGCCGCCGCCGCACGCCGCCCGCGCATCACCATCCTCGGCTCCCTCAACATCGACCTAGTCAGCTACGTGCCTCACCACCCCCAGCCGGGCGAGACCCTGACGGCAACGCACTTCAACACGTCGCCGGGCGGCAAAGGCGCCAACCAGGCCGTGGCATGCGGCAAGCTCTCCCGCGCAAGCGACCTCTCCTCCCCATCGGCAGACGTCGCCATGGTGGGCGCCGTGGGTGCAGACGAACACGGCACCAGGCTACTCGATAGCCTTGCCTCGTACGGCGTCGACACGTCGGCCGTGGCGGTCCGCGAGGACGGCCGGACGGGCGTCGCCATCGTCGTCGTCGACGAGCCGTCGGGTCAGAACCGCATCATTCTCTCGCCCGAGTCCAACTATAGCCTTTTGCCGGGGCACTTTGAGGAGATGCCCGCCCCGAGGCCAGACTTGCTCATCATGCAGCTCGAGGTGCCCCTTGACACGGTCGTGCAGGCCGTCGAGACGGCTAGGGGCGAGGGCGTCCCCGTGTTGTTGAACCCTGCGCCGGCGCAGACCCTCCCCGCTCGTGTGTACCATGGGCTGGAGCACCTGGTCGTCAATGAGACTGAGGCCTCTATTCTTTCTGGACGGCCCGAGTCGGAGCTGGAAGATAGGACTGGGTTGGACGCCGTTGCCAGCGTCTTCTTGCACCGTGGCGTACATAACGTCGTCATTACTCTCGGCGGGCGCGGCGTCTTTTACGCAACACGGGGTGGCAAGAAGGAGCTGGTGCCTGCACTCAAGGCCCATGTCGTCGACACTACTGCTGCTGGTGACACATTCGTTGGGTCATATGCGCTATCTGTTGTGGGTGCGGGCGACGGCGACGGCGAGTTCGATATCGACGCTGCCATCAGGGCCGCGAATAGAGCGTCGGCAATCACAGTGTCAAGGAAGGGCGCTCAAATGTCCATTCCCTGGAAGGACGAGTTGCAGTAGAGCCGCACTGGAAACGAAGAGTGGATATAAACGTCACAATATTTCCATGTCGACTCCCTGCCTCGCATCTAAATATACTTCATGTGAATGATACCTAAAACCATGATCCCCAATCCCAGAAGTTCGAGTCCTTGTGCTTGAGCTCCGGTTTCCCTAGACTTGTCTGTTCGCCTGCGGTCGGATTCGTTTGAATATTGTTACTTTCAGAAGTGGGACTCGGTGCTAGTGCCCGTAAAGCCCTCTCTCCGAAGTAGTACATATCGCGAACTGGACTGCTCGGGCTTGCTCCTACTTCTTGTAGCTTAGTCCCCAGCTCTATGTCCTGATTCCTTGAAAGAAATATAGCCTGTGGAATGTTCAAAGACGTGCCATCTAGAAGGTAGCGTTGAAGTTCAGGCGCCGCCCCGTGCAGAGGATCCATGTCAAAGCCAAAGGTCATCCCTAGGGCCTCATTGTCCCGAGAAGTTGCAGCAGAATCAATAGTGTCGCATCCACTGTCCTTCACTCGTGTGGTCTGAGAGTCTGAGATGCGCCGCTGCAAGCTGATTGCCTTTTCATCTCCCCAATGTTGCACCAGAAGAGGAAATAGGCTGTTCTGAGGTGCCTTACTCTTGGGTGACCAAACAGAACTTCTGGATTTCCATGCAATAGCTGCCGTGGCAGTCGTTTCCATTCGACTTTGGAGGTGACAAAGACCACTCTGTGGCAGCTCTACATTCACAATTTCTGGGAAAGCTGAATGATGGTACAACACTCGAATGTTCATAAGTTGCGTTTGAACGTCACCCAGCTGGCGCTCCAGTTCCTCCATCAGCTCATTAGACTTTGGCCGAGCGTGTCCCATCTCAGTCCCCCGCGTTGTGGTATGCAGCCGAATGTGAACCATGACCAGTACGCTGGTTCCAGCATAGATAGTCCTGTATCTCATTAGTCATATACTGGCCTCCATTAACAAGGGAAAGGGGAGGCGAACGTCGGCCATGACTGTTCATGTACAACATCTAAAATAGCTGTTCCCGGCACCGCTGACACCTCCATAGTTAGATCATATAAACATCCAAAGTCAAAGAATCGATCTATCAACAACATCAGTAGTCTGCCTTCAAAGGATACTAATCACATCACACCACAACAGAACTGTCAACGCACCCAGCTTGTGGTTGATGTAGGTTCCAGCCACAATGTCATGTTGTGTCTCAGGGGCCTCCGGCGTCTTGGCTGTTGATATCTGAGAAAGCTTTCCAGATATTTCTACTGCCACCCACACACTGCTTTCAGTTCCATCCAACTCTTTTTGTTGTGGAGTTGCAACAACACGAGGCGATAATATGTACGTTCTTGTATTTTGGGACATCTGACGTGGGCTTAGCTGGTTAGAGGTGCCCAGTGGAGACTGCGGCTCAAGGATTCCACTGGATTCGCAAGAATGTTGATATTCCATGTCATCGACACTCGTTGAGTCCATCTCTTCTGATGATGTCGATGATGATCGATAGTAGTCAGCGCTCGCACTTGGTTGGGAGGAGCACGTCGACGACAGTTTTCTCCCAGACTCTGTGTGTGCCGAACGAGAACGACCAATGGTCAAGTATCGCTTATAATTTTTGATGTTCGGAGTCGACCTTCTCAATAGCCCCCGGCATCTGGCGACGGCTTCCTCCCAGGATCGAGTCTGAGGATGTCTCAAATCTACCGAGCTAGCCCAGAAAGTTCGTGCTGTAGGGGTCTGATGCTGCGTACGTCTTTTGAAGATTTGTAAACGTTTTGTTCTATCGATTATGCTCGATACTTCGCTGTCACTGTCGTATATTACTGCATTCGTATCGCCTCTAGCATCAGCGTCGTAATCGTTGCCTCGACTTCGCTTAACGATACGCAGAGGGCTTGGCCTATCCCGCTTAGCTTTTTGGCGTCCTTCCATATGCCTTTGATGGTAAGATGTCATTATAGTTATGTGTTACAGCCGATCAGGCCCGCCTTCAATCAGTGGAATAAGTGGCTCAAGTCATTTGTCAAGTGACGATGCGTTGACTGGAGATGGCAACAACCGCTCAGAGGAGGAGCCGTGAGTCATAGATGAAGACAGCGACGATGACGGCTTTGGAAAGAGCGACCAGAAAAAGCGCAAACACGCTTGAACCGAGTGCGATATGTCCCAGTCAGAGTACAGCATGAGCCTCATGCAGGACCATTGCACAGATCAATTTGCAATGGAATTGAGACAGAATGCGGGAAGCGAGGCATCCAGGTAATGATTTCAGGAGATCGGTCTATGTTGGGTATCAACGACAGTCGGTAAGGACTATTTTTTCTATCAAGTACTTTCTGCGAAGAAAAAGAATCAATCAATGGGGAGATGACCCGCCATGATCTATTGCAAGTGCCTCTCCATCCTGATGAACATGCAGGGCGACCACAGGAGCCAGGAGAAGAGAGATGGAATCAGGCTGCGCTGCCGAGTGTACGACGAAGATTGTCCTTCACAGACTCCACATCCGTTTCTTCCATTGGCAGGAAGTGAATCTACAAACGTTCTGTTAGCTCACACTCTATCGATGTTGGCATTGTTTGTTTACCATCTCATCGGGCACGCCCGATCCCCCGTACAACACGGGTTCAGAAAGACTAGCAGCGACTCCCCTTTGCACTCTGTCCTCCCACACCCCATCCCAATTCCACTGTCCCGGGCGCCGTATCGCCGTATTCTTGAATTGGGCAAGTCTCTCTGTTTCCTCGGAAGAGCTATCTAGGGCACCCTCCGCATCGATGCTGTCGCTACTGCTCAGTTTCTGATCCGTGAGCTTGCCATGTTTTCTTCGGTGCGCACGCCACGCATGCCATGCTCCAGGATTTCCTGCAGCTGCTAAAGGAACCACGTCAAGAACCTCTGGAGTATCAAAAGTGCTTCGAATGTATTTGAGAATGTTATATATGGACAAGCTTGATTTGCAGGTCTGACCATGGCTTAGGAAAGTTGTCTGGAAGAGCCGCGGCGACATGACACCACTCTCGGGCGGTGTCTTTATCTGGTCAGAACTCGAATGGACAGCTCGTTCGCCGCTAGCCAGTCTGCTTCCAGCCTCGGTGCCTTCCCCTCGACCAAACCACTCTGGAAAACCATGTCTCAGGCTGAATGCGCCGGGCGGCAGCCGTTCCTGGTCGCTGGCACTGACAGTGCCTTTGTCTTGAGCATCTGTTGTGTACATGTACGTCGTAAGGGGGGTAATGAGTGGGTGGAAGATGTCGGTTGAAAATAGAATCAGGGGAGGGAGTCTCGGATATGTGTCAGGGAAGGATATCTGGAACCGCAAAACAGCCGGCGCGTACGGTCCTGTACCAGTTTCATTAATTCAACTTTTTGCGCCAAGTGCTCCCGATCTTCATTGGTAATGAGCCTAACCATTGCGAATAAACAGAACTGCTGACCACAGGGTAGGGTCTCCAGGGGTTAGACCAAGAAAGACGCCTTCGGGACAAGCCTGCTTCAAGCCGGTGCTAGAAACTCGTTGTTAGTCATCTGAAATGTTACATGGACCAATCCTGACCAACAATTCGGATCGTAAATGTTGCACTCGTAGCGATGACAGGTCCTCAGGATGAGGCATCCTCGCTTTATGCATCACTTTCACCGCTACCCAGTAGCAGAACAGGCTGAGATCGGTTGTGGGACGAGGGAGACGACGTCCTGGAAAGCTATCTAAATTGGGCGGTGTGTAAAGCGGTGAGGAATTCTGCCGGTGGGAACTTGTCGCGCGACATCACCGCGGGGCTCAGAGCAAGGCACAATGGCGGGGTACAACCTTCCAGCTGGACGAAGATTTTAACGATGAGGTACTAACTAGATCCGTACCTTAGGGCAGAAACAGAATCTGGAGCACTCTCTTTCATCTACAATATCAAAGGGCAGAATCGTTCTTCGTATATTTTCAATTGAATAGCTTCAAACAACAACAATACTGTGCACTAAAGCCACTAAAAGAATAGATGTTCGGGGGTTGCCTTTATCTATTCCTTGAATAATCTATGTTCAAGGCCGCCATATTAATGACCCAGGCGCCTCTCAATCTTGGATTTTTCATGGGACTTGACCTGGTCCAGATCGTCGCGCGTGGCATTATAAGAAACAGTAACCTGGTTGAAGGGGTTTTCAGGGCTCTTGTCGAACTCCTTCCTAATCCTCTGCTTGCGCTGCTCCAAGCGCAGGCCAACACCGCTGCCATCGGCCTTCATCTCGGTGAGCCTTCGCTCCTCGTACTTGGAATATGCAGCAGCAAACCTCTTCTCGGGATGCTTGTCGATCTTGCTATCGTCGGAACCAGTCGCCAGCGACAAGGCGTCGAGAGCATTGTCGATACCGGAAGCGCTCAGTGATGATGGCGAGTCGCCGTCGAGCTGGGAGAGGTCTAAGCCGCGAGACTTCTTCAAAGGCGCCTTGGACTTTTTGGGTTCGGCTCGTCCACCCAGACTAGCTTCCTCCTCCTTGAGAAGAGCATCTTTCTCGGCCTTCTTGGCGGCCTGTTCTGCCTTCTTAGCTGCCTCGGCTTCCCTGTTGAGCCGAGCGAAACTGAATCAGTATTCGCGCACGGGTGCGTTGCGTCTGAGACATGGCACGACACACTCACTTTTTGGCACTACTTTTGCTTCCTTTCTGCCACTTGTCGGCTTCCTCAGCTTCCAGTCTCGCATCGGCAGCTGCGGCCTTTTGCACAGCAGCCTCGGCCTTGCGGGCGTTGCCGGCAACCTTTCTGGAGTTTTCGCCCTTTTTGCCAGCCATGAGGATGGCAATGCCAATGACGGTAGCTCGGCGATAGTCGGACGAAGTTCGGGCGACGACAAGGTCGGTGCAGGTACAGACCGCTAGACGTGCGATTCTTTTTTGATTTGATAGAGAATGCGTCGGATGGCTGCTTCGCCGGTTGTTGTGATACCAAGTTTACCGTGAGATGCAAGTGCAGTTTTTTTTTTTTTTTTGTGTTGTCGGATGTGGTTGTCCATGTACGGATTGGCCAGCTAGAGGGACATCTGGAGTGAGCGCATATATTTGGAGACTCAACAGGCCCGTAGTGCCGACCACCACATGGAGCGAGCATTGACTTGAGCCAGACATCAATGACCAGACATGCAATGCAGTTCTTGGCAGTTGACGAGCCAGCAGGGCCAGCAGGGCCAGCAGGGCATGGCAGGGCATGGCAGGGCAATTGATCTTTGAAATGGCAGGGCATGCATGGCACATCCACTGGTGCTCCCTGTGCCAGGCCCCATCAATTGATGCCAGTCGGCGTCAGGTGCCTGGCTGGTTTTAGTCCAGCGGAGTTCCCGCGGGTGCTCTACTCCGTACTCCGTACTCCGTACGCGAGTGACGTGACTGAACCCAGACTTGGACTGACGATTTTGATGCGTCGACGTCTCGCGCGCACCATCGATTGGCAAGCCAATACGTCAGTCGAATGCATGCTCGCGCGTGTCTGGCGGCGTCTGGCAGTGCTATGCTTCTGTTTTGGTTTGGTTTGGTTTGGTTTGGTTTGCTTTCGAGGTTGCTTCGCTTGCTGCACCCCGCAGTCCAAACCTCAGACCAGACGGGGGGTTTGGGCGCTGGTCTTGAAGTCACCACCATGTCAACTCACTGCTGCTTCTTCTTCACGTTCCAACTGCCGTTCCAGCTTTCCACCGCTCCGAAACATGATGACGTCGCAATTTCAACTGGCAGGACGGGTGTGGCTGCTGGCGCGGCGGATGAGCGTTGAGCTTCATCATAAATTCATAATACTCCGTACATAACTACATGTTGCTGTAGCCAGTCAGAGCTGGCCAGTCCAGCCAGGTCCGTCACCAAAGCCCGTCAGCTGCGGCGCTGGCGACTCGATTCAATGTTCCAGCACCAATCAATCAGTGCGTCAACCGGTCAATCTCGCCTCGCCTCGTCTGGCCCTCGTTGTCTCGTCTCGTCTCGTCTCGTCTCGGTCTCGTCTTGTCTCGTCTCGGTCTCGTCTCGGCTGACAGGGCATGGCATGGCACGGCAAAGCCGCCAACGTCACGGCGCAAGCCAGAAATACAACCGCCAAAACCTCCAAGAATCACCGCCCGCCTGAGCAGCAGAGGCACGTATGTATATCAGCCCAATCTCAAAGCACTTGGCCTGCTGCATGTGCCATGCGCCATTGTCGCTGGATGCCAGATCACTCGAGCCCTCAGGGGACCGACCAATCTGTCGTCTGCCTGGCTGGGGTCTGGTGTGCTCGATTGACTGTGTGTGCGTGTGTGCGTGTGTGCGTGCGTGCGTACGTGCGTGATTGTGCGTTGTGCGTTGTTGTGCGTTGTTGTGCGTTGTTGTGCGTTGTTGTGCGTTGTGCGTTGTGCGTTGTTCGCCAACACCGCTTCACCACCATTTGCTCCATTGCATTCGCTCCGGGCAATGGAAACCACCCAAGGCAGGACGGGAGTAGATGCAAAATGCATCCTCGCATCTAGACCCAGACCCGGGCCTCCATCTTCCCTCCCCTCGACGGCATCACACCGACATGACATGACGAGAGGAAAGCTGATCTGCAGTCCGCCTCCATCTCGAGGCACCCCAGAAGAGCATGGTCATGAGCTCTCGTCACCGACTGCGTCCGGATTGTGCTTGTATCCAGCCCTGTCAGCGCACAAGTTACATGGCAAACCCCTCAGATGGCCATGGCGGAAGAGGCGCATATGCGTGGCCGAGACCTTTTGCCGAACTTCACTTGTTGCTCTTGCAATGGCCATTATCGCCATATCCCAGAATGGCATCCGGTCTGACAACACCATGGCAGCTGACATGCCCAGCTAACTATCTACTATCTACCTAGGCACACTTGTCTGCAGATGCTCTCCGGCGTGAATCTCGCTTTCGGGGCCTATTGGTTACCATGTTTTCCTTTGCTGCATCGGTGAAATACTCTCGTTCAAACATGTCACAACCATTGACGGCATCTGCCTATCCGGCGTTGCCTATACTCCGTACACACATACATGTATGTGCGTATGTGCCTACGCGAACTACCCAGACGACCTGTCTGCCTGTTGCCTGCTTCTCTGCACGCGGTTTAAGTAGTCACAAAAGGCGGTCCCATGTGCTTCGTTTGTGTGACATGGTCGACGTCATGCCAAGTCCATGGACACTTCACTTCCGCTCATGGGCGCAATCTTCTTTTGTTTGCAACAAGCCCCATCAAGGTTGAGGACGTATGAGGTATGTAAGTTAAGCTACCGAGTAACTCCGTACCAGCATAGCAATCTTCCGTGGCCCTGCCCACCGCCACAACTGCCTGCTACAATTACGGTGTGTTAATTTTGATCGGCTGACCTACGGAGTTGACCAGGCATGCAACACGGCTCATCCGAAATTGTCAGCATGCCCTGTGCCTTGGTAGCTTTTTGCCGCGCTTTCATGCATTTCTATACCAGTCGTCCTCCCCAACACCCTCTTTTCTTCCACGTATTCCAGTTCCAGTACTCCGTATCTGGGATCTAGGTAGGCAGCCTGAGCAAAACGCCAACAATACTCCGTAAGGTGAAATGAAATACTAGTTAGTAGATTAGACAGCGAGTGGAGTCGCATTTCAGTACCCCGGTATCTGGATCTCATTTTGTGATCTGTTTACATCAGCCGGTACATTGGTGACTGGTCATTTTGAGGAGCTGCACATCATAGTGGTCGTTCCCTGCGGCACACAGTTAGCCAGGCCTGCAATGGGAGACATGTGCCCCGAAGAGTCTCACGCAGCCATTTTGTGTGCGGCTTTCGACCTTCGACAGACGGACAATCCATAGAAGCCCAGTGCCGTGGACACCCTTTCACCACCCCATCTCGTAACTCCTTTGCCTTATTGCGTGTGTCACCGGTAGTAGAACAATGCCGTCAACCTGCCCGATTCAACGAAGAGACAAGGGGCTTCAAATCATCACCACCATCTTCGTACGTTGGCAAGTGTGTATAAAAGCACTTTCTATCAATGTTTCAATGGGGGTGGGGGTGGGTGGGGGTATTGTCAATGAGTCTGCCATTGGCAGTGGTAACTAATATCTGTAGCCCACCAGCACATGCACATGTTTCATCACCGCCCATATTGCTACAAAGATATGCTTCCTTCGAGTAGTTAACAATCAACACAGAGAATTCCACAGTGGACAAGGTCGGTTTGCCATTAATTTTGTCAGTGCCCGAAGTTATTGTGATAGGGGCATGGGTTGGGGTTTTCCAAGACAATTCATCCCTGCCATGGCGTCTATGTTCAGCGTTAGACAACTACTCCGAACGCGTAGATACATCTCGACTTGGGGGTCTTTTCGATTTTCTTGCCTTCAACGTGCGCCGATGTGACGGATAGCGTCACAATTCATTACAAATATGGCACAGACAGCGTCTTCTGGTGCATGAAACGCAACTTGGTCTGGTTCAAACAACAAGATGGCCCAATCGGGGTTCAGAGAGCATTGGGGGGTCTAGATCCTAGTGTCTGTCAGTTATCGTTTTCTTCCACGGAATGTGATAAATCGAGTTTCGAATTTGGAGACGACCCTTCCGCTAGAACAGCACTTGATCTGGCTCAATACGCGCTTAAGTCTCATGGTAATGCAGTTCATGCCGAAAAGCAGTACAGGCAGCTTAGGCACGACTGTGCAACAACACTGAACGACTGACTCAGTTTCGAGTGATAAGCTCTTGGTCTGTGTCAGTCGAACACCTGCAGGCTATTGTGGTCAGCATGGGATCCAAGAAGCAACCCCATAGTAGATGATGTCACCCGGGGGGGGTTGTGTAGTAGCATTGTCTCTTCAGTTGGACAAAGTTGGGGCGTATAAGTCTACGCCAGTGGGCAATGTATGCTTGAAATGTCCTTGTATATCGCGCGATGTTAGCACAATACGGCCACCTCTAGATGTACTCGCAAGTACGGTGTACCTCGCATCCTATTAAAGACTGTGGTGCTTCATTGGGTACATCTCACCTGCTTCAGGGTGTAGAGTGGTATTTCTCACAACTTCTTCCAATTCGAAGGTATTCGAATTGTTAATCCAGTGCTCTAGTTACGGGAGACGTATGGGGTCTATACAAAGCTACATTCCTGCACGTGGCGGAAGCCGACTTGATCCGCGCTGCATTTAAACGTCTGTAGGATGGGTATGCCAGAGATTTAGCAAATGATCATAGATTGGAGTCCCATGATTGAAAAAAGGTCAGCGGAGATGGAGGGGATTCTTCTATTGGATAGAGTACACTAACCTCGTCATATGGGTTTGAAATACAGGCCTGTGCGGATGTTGGCACTGCTTGTGAACCAGCTACGTACTTGGGGGCGGTATAAGAATACATTATTATATATATTCACAAGTCGCGGGCATGCTTTACAAGCCGCACATGCCGACCCTCGTTAAGCGGCTTACTAGACAGACTCTTTGCAATTGGCATGCTTGATGATGCAGGGCAGCTCGCTTGCTCTCCTCACTTTCGATGGGCTCAGCTGTCAGAGAAGAGAGAAAGGAAACAAAAAAGTCGACGACTATAGTTTCAACCCGATTCATTCTTTCGAGGGGGCTTCGTTGCAGGGCTGTGTCCAGCTCGAAAGGATGATGTCCGCCGAGGTGCAGTCGACTCATGTTGCTCCGGAACTAGTTACTCCGTATCAGTACTCCGTATAGATGCCTGGAATTGCATGTCGAGCACGACAGTATCTCGGTTGGCCAATCAATGCTCGCCCGAGTACTCCGTAATGCGACGGCGGTTGGCGTCAAGCTGGTCCGCATTGTTTCAAGGCAGGGAATGGCCCTTTGTTGTTCTGGAAGCAAGTGTAACACAAGATGAAGCCTTGATCAAGCCATCATCGTATGGGAAGGCGAAGCACAATCTCGCATTTGCATACCATCTTGACGCACGAGAATCCCGATGCAACAATTGGAGTTTGTATCTCCAGGACAGATAATGGCAGCCTACTGCCTGATCATGCAGAAACCAAGTCCTTCCCTCCTTCCCTCAATAACAGCCAATAGAGCCGCCAGAAGGCCCCTCCCAGCTTCCTTCTGGCTGTAGCACATGTACTGCACGACCACAGCATCGGGAAAGAGCGACGCAGTGCGCCGACAGAGAGAGTTGGTGCAACATCTCACCAATGTGTCCTACTTAGTGGCTTGTGCTCCTCCTAAATTTCGTGGCTATCTTCTTCACATTTGCTTGCTATCATTTTGCTTGCTATCTTCAATCATGCATTGTGTCGGAATCCCAGCAGCTGCTGCAAAATATCAACTAGCCGAGAGGACGGGGTCCTATAGGGCCTAGCGAACATGTGACATTTCCCGGAGTACGAACATCCAGTCACCCCGTGAAAAAGAAAACATTCGTCAGGTTTATCCCAATGACCCCGCGTGGCATGAACCTCCAGCCGTTACAAGATCTTTTTCCCCGGCAAAATCACGCTGTTCCAGCAGACTTTTTCATGCAGCACGGCGCAAGTCTTGTCAGCTGATCGCAATCCCAGGCACTAAACCTTGCTTTACAAGATAAATTGCATGATTCGAGATGGGAGTCAAGAGGCTTGCTGCGGGGGGAATTGCAGTTTTATCAAAACGAAAAAAGGTTTCCGTCGTACAAGACTTGCACATGTATCTACTCATTCCTCCCTCCATCAAACTTCGTGCTGAACCGCGCCACGCGCCGAAAAGCGAATTAAGAAGAAAAGGTTTCTCAAGGAGGCAGAAAAACGAAAAAGTACCTCAAGACCAGAGTGCCACGAACTCGGAGTCTGAAAATTCACAGTGCGAGAGGTTGTGAAGGCTCGCAAGCATGCAGTCGTTCTGGGACACAAGGGCCTGTGCCACCGCGTGCCTTGCAGGCAATCTCACATTCGATCTGGTCAAACGCGGCACAGTACATATCGTATCATCCAAAATCGCCACTTGCAACAGGGCGTTATCGGGAAGTTTTGTTCCATCGTGTACTGCGTGTTTTACTTGGCAGCATCCGTTGCAAGGACTCACTCACCTGGCTACTTCATTTACCCGATTACTGCCTTGATCTTTTCCTCCCTCTGTCCTGTTGGCGGGCTAGAATTCGAAGCTCCCGGGACAAGGTCGGCGTTCTCGCACAGAGTAGCCCGTCCGCCATGTTAGGTCCGACATCAATGGCTCCAGATCCAACCAACCTACCGGGTCGCCGCCCCCCTGAAGTCCATCTTGGCTGACACCCCCTTACGGAGTACTCCATTATCATATGGCCAAGGAGCCGAAACCAGCTGAATATCACTCCACCCCCACTGTTGGTGTTGCTGCTCGCCAAGCTAAACCAGCTTTAAACTTCCCGGCGCATCAAGGGCCAGCGACTCACAGGGTAATGCTGTTTGGCTCAGGAAGCCCCGGGGAACTGAACCGGGACCCGCTAGCCGGGACACAGGGAACGCTCCCCGACATCATACCCGTGCTCATTGGGCAAGACTAGACAACGGCCTGTTGCACATATGACGACACGAACGGCAAGGATTCACGAGCCCCAAGGCCGCCATCGATGAGTAGCAAAACTAGCAGCGCCACTAAATTGCCATGTTGACGAGATCACGAGGCACATGATTTTAGCGGTGAGACATATCAGCTTTGGCATTGCTGGGTACTGCGACCAACAGAATCAACATGAGTGTGCTTGTGTTCCCCAAGGGTCGCAGCGCCATCACGTCCAAACACCAAGGGCTTTCCCACGGTAGCAGAAAATCGTCACATCATGCACAAGCATTACAGGGTCCAAGCCCCCACGGACAACGGTCATTTTCAATGCAACCCTGCTTCTCCGAACGACAACACATGCGTCTCTTGGTGTATCCATGTTGTCGGGTTTCCAAAAACAGTCATATTGAAGGGCGCTGCATGTCGTGCATGCGACCACGGGAACAGAGTGCTTTCTACGGAGTACTCCGTCCGCGTATTGTTGTTGCTGAATTAGGGCGCCATTTGGAGTATTGAAACAAATAATGAAAATGAGAGCAACACAGGGAATACACACTACACATGGTCGACATATATCGCATCTCATGCAGTCCATATATCATCGGTACGGAGTATAAGCAAAGAGATGTTTCATCCCTTTCAAGCCAGGTACAAGCGCCAGTGGAAGCGGCGGCGTGAGCCACGTTTCTCGCCTGGTCGGCGTTCGTAACCTAGAAAAACAACCAACACCAACCCGAGTCGGCGCGCGTTCTAGAATCTCGGCAAACTCTGGTCTCAGTGTGTCAACCAACTTTTGCATGGTCTGACGCTCACAACGAGTGAACATGGGCTGTGTGGTGGTATGTTTAACAAGGGACGTTGTTCGCCATTCACTTGACTCGATTTTAGTCAGGATGCTTCAAATTGCTGATGCAACTTGACGATACTACGGAGTACTTGCCTAGAAGTAACCAGTAACTCCTCTCGATGGTGGACCCGGATGCAATTCCGGCACTCTTCCGCAGCAGCCCAGAGCATCGGACCAAAACTGGGGGCCGTTCAAGGGACGATGGATGGCCTGGACACCAAGGCAGGGGTCCAAAAGATTTCCATGCTTCAATCTGCTGCCGATGGGGCGCACCCTGGCAAGTTTCGCCCTTGACCAACTGAATTGAGGTCTCAGATTTTAGATCATTATCGTACGGAGTACTCCGTAGTTTCACCCCTATTCCAGTGCAGTTGAAGCATATACGAGGATACTCAGGAAGTCGTGACGCCACATGGCATATTATTCGATGCTTGTATCGCCAGAGTTAGCGCGGGCTCGATGCGCATGGCCTTGTAACAAACGATTAGACACAAAAACCTTGACGCGGTTTGCTGAGGTCCGGAAATTTCGTCGAGATTTTTCTTTTTCAAAGGTCAACCAAAACGAAAGTCATCTGAGATACCGAGCAACAACAACAGCCCATGACGAATTCGAGGCCACCGTATCAAGACAGGTAACAAGCCTTCGTTAGGCCCCCGTCCACCAATGCATCCCATTTACTACTCCAAGTTCGGGTCAATATTCTAAACTCTGTTCATCTCTGGCATTGCGCATGCGCAGGGTGCCCATCATTGGACCAGCGCGTAATGCCGGATACTTTGCCGGGCTCCCGGTATCTATGGCTGAGTAGTCATGATGAACCCAAGGCTACATTGTTGAATTTAGTTACTCCTTTGTCCTCCGGTCCTGCCCAAGGTGCGCTCATGTCCTCTTGTGCTAGTTGAGCTCAGGCATCTCGGCTGCTCGCACCGGGGAAGTCCAGCTCATGCTTCACTGTTCTTATCATTTCCGACGGCATTGAAGCTCTCGGCTAACAGCTCTACAGGCCCATTGTCGATATATTGTGAGCTAGCCACAATTTTTAAATGAAGAGAGGGAAATTGACTCGATAGTGTTGCTCACTCAGTGTTGACATCCCACTTTTGAGCCGGATGTCAGCATAGATCCCAAGTATGGTAGTCCGAAATGCTTCTACGGTGTTCTTACAAACCCTAGGGTCACGGCGAAGGTCTGGCACATGCCGGCTGCCGGTTACAGCCGGTTGTTCTGTAATGAATACGTCACGCGGGGCTTGCATCAAGTGTTGCTTGCTCACCTACCGCCTCGGATTGGATTTGAAGAGGATCAATCAATTGATACTATTGTGCACGAAGGCAGTCGTATGCGAATGTGTCATGTGCTGAGCTGCACGCTCGTTGTATGGCTGCATCCGACGAGGCTGCAACAGTCATTGCGCCCGAATCACAAGGTTGGCCTTGATAAGCGCTCTTTCCGAAGGTTCAGCGTTGGACTGCATCCGTAATCATGACGTCTGTATGTTTGGGCATCGGATTGGGCGTCTGCGACATTGCTTGCTCGATCCACCATGGCCCTATCACTAGTGGTCATGGCTTGTTGACTTCCTGCGTTATTAGGCACGCAACCGAAAAGCTTCCACGTTTTTGATGGATGTTCAAGAAGGCGTCAAGTACGGACGGAGTACGGAGTAAAGAGCCTTATTATGCATGCAAAAAAGGCTGGGGCAGGGTAGCCCAAGGAGCAAAGGGGCCAGCCAGACTTGGTCTGCACCCGTTGCCGAATCTGAAAGATTGTTGCTGGGTAAACACACGGGTCACCAATTACATGTCCTCGCTGCTGGTCCAAAGCAGCAGCAGCAGGCCAAGAAAAAAGGGAAGAAAAAGAAAAAGGCCCCTCCTCCCGACACATACAGAAAAAGCAAGCATCATAGTTAGTGCTTCGGGACTGACCTCGGGACGCCACACGAGCAATCGAACGACCTAGCTGGCAAACTAGTGATAATTAGTAAGTGTGTTCCGTATGGGTGTCTTCTCCGACTTTTTGGAAGAAAGGCATTTGGCGCTGCGGAAATGAATGCCCCCTAGGCCTTCAGCCAGGAAGGGGGCAAGCCAGGAAGGGGGCAAATGCCAGCAGTGGGCATTTATGAAGATCAAGCCGTGACTGGTTTCTCTTCGGCCGTGCTGGGGGTACATAGACATGCACCATGTTGCATAGCATGACGATACAACACGAAAGCCCCCCGTCTCCTACAAGGCTGTTGGATGTGTTGTGATATGCATCCGTCCCAAGGACGACTTTCAAAAGAAAAGAAAACGAACGAAAAAGAAAGGAAAAAGAAAGACAGAAGTGAACATAACGCCGTCATGTCGCCGTCAGAGCGTGTCAGTTATGGTGTGGCTCAACTGCGCAGATAAGTCATAGGCCAGCGTTGGAGAAGAAGGTCTGCTGAGGGCGTACGCAGTGCTAGGCGACTCTCCCACCCCAGTCGTCAGTCAACTCAACCAGTCGTCGGCATGGACCTGGATGTCAGGGGAGGCTGTGACGACTTCGCAGCTCAGCGCAGGAAGTGCCGTCTTGGATGACAACTCTCAGGGCGATGGGCGGTGTCAGTGTCTCCAACAGGTCACCGGATATCATCTGGGGCATTCTCGGCATGGATTTGGTGTCGTGTTACCTATACTAGCAGGCTTGTTGTACAATACGTTTCCAAACTCGATGCTGAAGATGTTGCAGCACTGACCGCCGCCAATCATGTCATGGCACAGCACATAACGATCACGGTATCAGAGCTTGATATTATCTGTGCAGGTTCGGGGTGCTTGACACTCTACTTTTGCAGCTGAGTAGATGGTGTTAGCAAAACGAAGGTGCGACGTACGCAGAATGTCGATATGCCCACAGTCCTATTTGCCGGAGGTGCAGGATTACAAGACAAAGACAAATCCAAGGCCTTGTTCTTCTTTGTCATGGGCAACTTGGGCTCGTCACCGCCACGAGTCTCCGTGCTCTCCACCTCTGGCTGATAGCACCCCTGCTTTCCCTCCGTCCCTTGAGATGTGATGATGACGATGGCTCAAGACAAAGCTGGGGCACAGAAGCAACGAGCAGAGCAGGTTGAATGGTAAAGAGGAGTGAGTGTGTGGTTGCTTGGGAGGCACTGGCGATGGTGTGCTTGTCGATGGGCCTTTGCTGAGCCGGGTCCGAGCTGGCTGCTGGCCTGGAGTTTCAAGCGTGTATCTTGAGTCTTCATTTAGCCTTGGCGAGACCAAAGACGAGATGGCAGTCGTAGGGACAAACCGCGCTGACCAAGTTGCGGCACTCGACCTCGACAACTCGACAACTCGACGACTTCGACCCGTCAACGCTTCCAGACTCCCAGACGCCCAGACGCCCCCGGCAGCTCTCTCTGGACGGGGGCCACGCATCGGCTCAGGTTTTCCTTCTGTCTGGCCGGCCCCTGCAAGCGTGAGCCCGGCTCGTCCAATGTACGGAGTACCAGTCGACTCCGTCCGCCTGTCCGCCTGTCCGCCTGTCCGCCAGTTGACCACTTCACATTGCATTGTGTCAGAAGGGCGCAGAAGGGCCAGCAGGGCCAGCAGGGCCACAGGAACAGGAATGAGAGGGAAGAGCCGGAAGGGCCAGCAGGGCCAGCAGGGCCGCCAACAACATCAAGAAGCAGACAGAGCATAACTACACCCCCCCCCCCCCTCCCCTGCACCGCACGGCTAGTCGTGCTCTCTGTCTGTAGGAAAGGGCTCCAAATGCCCCACGCACGGCCCAAATGCTGTGCCCCTGGTCTGGCATTGGTTGGAGGGAACTTCGCCGCTTCAGTCAGTCTACTCCGTACAATACCTGTGAGTGTTGGACGGACGTTTTTTTGGGGGGGAGATCAAAGCCTCTGTGCCTCATCTTCATTACACGTTTGCTTTCTCTGGCTCATGTCACCGCCCGTTCAAATCCGGTGCCAAACTTAGCCCAGCCCAATGGGTACCGAGATGGACCTTGTTCGCTTAGTATCCCGGAGGGGCGGGGGCGCTTGCACCGTGCTGTTGTTTCTTTGCTCCATGGAAAAAAAAATGCCCTTGCTTGAGTCGACTTCGTCTTCGCCTTCTTATATGTGTATCCACTCCCGCTCTTCCTGTACATACACTTCGTCCCTTCTCCTTCGCACCTCTTTGCCATGGTGTTTCTGCTTTCATACGTCCTTGGGTCTCGTGCTCATGCTGACAGAATATTCTCGTTCGGGCTTTCCTCTTTGCACTGATCCAAATCTTGACCTTTGACACTACACGTACAACACAACACAACACAACTTATACCTTCCCAACTTGCCTATTCGGGAACAGGGCCGCATTTCATCCTATCCACGCCCTCGGTTGGTAGCAAGCACCCAATCGATCAATAGAAATCTGATTCTGAGAGTACTCAATCCTCGTTACAAGACAACCGCGTCCACCGGTTCTGTGTTTGTGGTATTGTTACGCAAGCAACAGGGTGTTTGCCTCAACACAAGGGCCGGCCCCATCGCCTTCATCAACTCATAGCTAGACAGACTCAACTTGCCAAAGGAGACATGGCCAATGGGCAACGCTCTGCCGTACCAGCCCGCGGTGGCAAGAATGGCAGAGCCATTCCTCCATTTCCTACTAGGCAGATGTTTGTATTAGGTACGACAGATAGGCAGTTTTGTTGCCAGTGGCCCAGACTAACACACTCGAATAGCTTGCTGCAGAATATGTGAGCCAATTGCATTCATGTCCATATTTCCTTACATTTATTACATGATTCAAGACTTCCATGTCACCGATGACGCCAGCAAAATATCTGTCTACGCGGGAATGGTTACTTCGGCCTTCACTTTGGCTGAGTTTGCGACTGGAGTCTTGTGGGGAAGACTGAGTGATAAAATAGGACGAAAGCCTGTCTTACTTTTTGGTCTTATGGGAACAGCTCTCAGCGTTTTGGTTTTCGGCTTTGCGCCCAATCTACCCGTCGCTCTATTCGCCCGGGCACTCGGCGGACTTCTCAATGGGTAAGCCAATTCCTCCTTGTCCTTGCTCGGGGATTTTTTTTTTTATTTTTTTTTTGGCCTTGCTGCTGACAAGACTTGGCTAGAAATATTGGTGTGTTGCAGACCACAGTTGCGGAACTCGTCACCGTCAAGGAACAGCAGCGTAAGTTTTGGAGGTCCGAACAGCCCATGATTCGGGGCGCACACTAACGGGGAAGCATCACAGCTCGCGCCTATACCATAATGCCAATGGTTTGGTGTATTGGGTAAGTGAAAGCAAATGTTGACACTTCGACGACCGCGTTCTGACGTTTTCCAGCTCGATTATTGGGCCCATGATTGGTGGAGCTCTTGCTCGGCCTTGCATCAGCTATCCGGACATTTTCCCTCCAGGCACCATTTGGGAACGCTATCCATATCTACTTCCCAACCTTTTCAGCGCTACCACCGTCTTCATGGGGGTTGTTATCGGCTTTCTGTTTCTGGAGGAAACGCACATGGCAAAGAAGCACCAGCGAGACGCTGGCCGCGAATTGGGCGATCGACTTGTTGCCTTGGCTGGCAAAATCTCCACGTGCCGGGGATTAGGCCGGTCTGTTGAAAAAGAAAGGCTCTTGGCAACCGATGGTTTGGTAGGATACAACACAAGCGCAAGTAGCTCCGGCTTGTCGGAGGCGGACGAACCCTTACCAGTGTATCAAAGCAGAGAGGGCTCGCCGAACCTGGCACCCCAGGCGGACGCAGGTCCCGAGATTGTTCCAATTTCTGTACACAATGAAACGGTAACCAAGCCACTGGTCATATTCACCAAGCCGGTCATTATGAATATCATGTCGTATGGTATTCTCGCATTGTGAGTGGAGTCAACCCGGTTGTTTGACACCAAGCGTTACTAAAACCATTCTGCAGCCACACAATGACCTTTGATCAGCTCTTTCCAGTGTTTCTGAGCACGGAGCCTCCAAGAGATGGCCCAACGGTTCAGCTTCCCTTCAAATTTGTCAACGGGTTTGGCCTGGACACCAAGACTATAGGCGTCATCATGTCAGTTCAAGGGCTCTATTCGCTTCTTTCAAACTACGTACTTGTAGCCCCGATTACGACGCGGCTTGGGTCTCTCCGACTATTCAGAATGTTGGCCTTTACCTACTTCGCTCTATACCTTGTCACTCCGTACCTAGTTCTGCTGCCACAGAACCTAAGGATGCCAGCCATCTATATCCTGGTTATCTGGAAGTGCACCTACGCAACCATGGCCTACCCGAACAACGCAATCCTGCTCGCAAACTCGGCTCCAACGAAGGAGGTCCTAGGCACAATCAATGGTATCGCAGCCTCTACGGCTAGCCTGTGCAGAGCGCTCGGTCCAACTCTCTCTGGCTTTTTGTATGCCGCCGGGCTGCACACTGGCTACTCTGGCTTGGCCTGGTGGTTCAGCGGACTGGTCACTCTGGTAGGGGCCTATCTGAGCTCTCAAATCTCTGAAAATGAACAACAAGCGACTGAAGACGGAAGCGACGATCCTCTTCTGGACGAACGATTACTTGGCGATTACGGTGACAACGATGTTGTCTAACAGCCTTCGCTGCAACATTGGGGTGGCAGACTGAACTCGCCATCTTTTCATCTTCACTTACCCCAAGATTTTGACGATTACTATCTTGACCCTATATATTAGTTTTGATTCGCGACATTTGGCGATATCTCGTATACCCACTTTGGCATTTTTACTCTTGCTCTTCATCATTAACCCCCCCGCTTTTCCCCTTGATCGTTCTTTTGAACAGAAAGTTGGCGTTTGAGGTGTTTTCCAGATTCTTGTGATTACGTTTGGTAGCTAAGACGTGTTGAAATCAGGATCAGCCAGATTTCGCAGGAAAAAGATCGAGCGACATGTCGCATCATTTTGTTTCTTTTTCCACCTCCAATGATATATTAAAATGGTTTACGTTTTACGTTTTTAGCTGGTCGTTTATTGCATTTCCCAAGCAACGATAACCTCGGTCACGGTCTCGAAAGCCCTTTCTTTCTTTCTTTGCTTTTTATATTCCCCCTTCCTGTTCTTTCCATACACAGACTGGAGGTTGACAACTGACCCGAGGGATGGCAACGTCACTCAGGGCAAAGATGGCGTTGCACGGAAGATAATGAATGGGATTCTGCATGAAATTTAGGCTATTATAGAGGATCGGTCTTCGGAGTTTATGCGACTAAATGAGACATAGGAACATGGTCAGGGCAGACGAGGGAGACGGGGCTCAGGATTAGAGGCATAAGCGCATTCAGAACAATACATACAAACATGTCATGATTGGACTTGGCGTCTGTCTCATGTGTTCGAGGTGGAGTGACGGCATGCCGGCCTAGTCGCATAAGGAGCCCCATTCTAAGCCTAGCTACCTAGCTACCTAGTAGTAGCTAGCTACGCGTGAACGTTGATGCGTGACCCTTTAATGTGACCATGGACCCCTGGACGCTCGACCCCTGACGGCGCTCGCCACTGAAGACTTGACTGATTGACCCCGCCAGCCCCGTACCTCTCCGACGAAGCCAAGGGTTGTTGGATGTTGGGAGAGAGACTCCGGGGAGAAAGAAGATGGCAAGACGCAGCACGCAGCCCATGTGGGAAAGGTACAATTTGTGTTCGGGTGATTGTCCGGTACCGTTCGCATTCATTCCATTCCATCCATGTACGGATATATGGCTAGGCATAGATAGCATGCGTGTGATGGTCCATGCAAGATTGAAAGTTGCTGGTTCTCTCCACGGCCCCGTCACGGCCGCTCCTTGTTTGTGTAAACCGGACCTGCGTCTACTGTCCATCGTCATCATTGCCTTGGTTGGACAGTTACTAGTGTTGTTGTTGTTGTTGTTGTAAAAGCTGTCGCACCAGATGCCGACAACAGAATCAAAAGGCTGTGCGACATGCGCACACGGTCACTCTAAGCCGCCCATAGTTTGAATCTGTTGCACTCGGATTCTTCTAATCCATTTTCGCATTCATCATCTTGGTTTGGTTTGGTCTCCGTCAACTCAGACCTCAGATCCTCAGACAGAGTACAAGAAACGGGGTAAGCAGCCCCGTGCGACCTCATCTCTCTGCATCGTCGTCTTGCTTTCCTTGACCCAAAGGCCGAACAACACCAAACCGAAGGAATTACGGCAGGTGCGAGCGACGTCGGGACACGCGGAAACAAGTTGAGGCAAGAACCGCCCCCCCCCCTTTTCCTCTCCCCCACGCCGCCGCCGCCGTGCTCTCTGGTGGATTATTTGGCTGCCGAAGCTTGGCTCGTTTCAACACTCAGATTCCCGAGCTGACACTCAAGCTAACATGCGCACTTTTAAATCTGGATCATCAGGCTCTGCCCAGGCACAGCCCAATTCTCGCCATTCCATCCATCACTAAGCCTCGGCGTCGCTCCTCCCCAGCAATGCCAGCACACATCGCAGGGGACCTTGTAGCCATGACATCTCATGGTTCTCCGTCTCTCGGTCATCAGCATGGGACAAAACGGCAGCGACAGTCCTCTCACGACACCGGATCGGATCGCCATAGCCAGTCGAGCCCAAGTGAGCAGGTCACCGGCGACGGGAGCCAGTCGGCGCCCGCTGCAAATGCTACCTCGGCAAAGGCTGGCCAGAGCAGCAACTTCCGCAATGTGAGCGCCTGTAACCGGTGTCGTCTGCGCAAAAATCGATGCGACCAGAAACTGCCCAGTTGCGCAAGCTGTGCCAAGGCCGGTGTCGCCTGTGTTGGGTACGACCCCATTACTAAGACGGAGATTCCAAGAAGGTACGGTGTGCAGATGTTGTTGTTATTCCCGGGGCCTTGTCTGGGGCCCGGAACTGAATAGTCTGGGCTCGACGAGGCCGCTTGCGCCTTGCGACTTTGCGCCTTGCGACTTTGCGCCTTGAGCCGGGAGTCTTTTGATCTCGACTGAGCTGACCTGTCCGGCCGTAGCTACGTTTTCTACCTGGAAACTCGAGTAGAGCAGCTCGAGAAGCTGCTTGTCGCCAACAACCTTTCCTTCCCGCCAGCAGAGAATCTCGAGCTGTGTTCGCGTCCTTCGTTCAATGAGGCCAACACCCTGTCTGCAACGGACACTGCCCACTCGGGCCAGTTCGAGGCCGGTGATGGTGCACCTCCCAGACAACATCAACATCAGGCAGTGGAGGCGCTCAAGGTTAAGAAAGCACCCCAGAGCCCAGCATTGGCCAGCATTATCAGTCCTCCCAAGGCTAGATCTCTCGCCTCGGCATCCGGTGTTTCCTTTGCGCGCGTTGTCTTTGCTGCCGTCCAATATTCCGTGTCCGAGCAGACAGGCGCCACGGAGCGCAACCCGGGCCGCAAGCAGAGCGTCAGTGGCGCTTGTGCTTCGATGAGAGACTCGTTCTTCGGCCTCCACACCCGGCCTACCATCAAGCCAGCACCCTTCCCCGACAAGGAGGAGGGCATGCGTCTAGTCATGCTGTACTTTGAGCATGCCAACCCCCAGATCCCAATCCTTCATCGTGTGGATTTTATGCAGACGTTTGGAAAGGCGTACAAGAAGAACGCTTCCAAGGATTTGACTGCTCGCGAACTGTACATGATCAACATGGTGTTTGCCATAGGATCCGGTGTCATTCTCGGGGAGCCAGTAAGGGCAACTGCGTCGGACAAGACCGGGCTGCCTTCGGGTGAGGACAAGGGCGCCTGCCAGCCAGAAGAGTATCACGCCAGCGCCATCGTACATCTGGAGGAATGCTTGAGCACAAGTGGTGGCTACCTGGAGGTGCTCCAGGCCGTGCTACTGCTTGCCAACTTTGCGCTGTTGCGGCCTGTGCCACCGGGACTATGGTGCGACTGACTTCCAAGAAATGACGCACCCCCTACGAGTATCGACTTTGCTAACCTGGAGCGCAGGTATATCACTGGAGTGGCCGTGCGGCTGGCTGTCGACCTGGGTCTGCACCACGAGGATGGAGGAGACATCGAAGGAATGCCGCCCGAATCAACGACCGATCCCGACTCTGCCCGGGCTGCCGGGATCCGCGAGGGCAGTGTCCAGGACCGTGGCCGACGGCTTTGGATCCGTGACTTGCGGCGACGACTGTGGTGGTGCACCTACACCTTTGATCGACTCGTCAGCACGTGCGTTGGCCGACCGTTTGGGGTCAGTGACGAAATCATCACGACGGAGCTGCCCTCGCTCCTTGACGATGAGTACATCACCCGGACTGGATTCCGACATCCTTCAGAGGGCGACGACCACTCCAGCTACAAGCATGTTGCGCACCATTACTTCCGACTCCGGCTGCTTCAGTCGGAGATCCTACAGGTCCTACAGTTCAACCAGGCACAGACAGCACGGGCATCGAGCGACCACCAGAGCAGGCTGTATCCGGAAATGCGCCCCCATCTGCCCTCTCCGTTTCTCGTACAGTTTGATTCATTCCGATCATGGCGCCTGGACATTGATAGAAGGTTGTACCTGTGGAGGACTTCTGCGCCAACGCGAGAGGAGACTGGTGTGGCCTTCTCGACGGAATTCCTCGAACTCAACTACTGGCAGGCCATCATCCTACTGTACAGGCAAAGCTTAAGCGTACCAACCGTGTTCGAGGGGGAGTACAACACCTCGGACGAGGTCAACAGCAGCCCGACGGCCTTTACTGCAGAGCTGTGTGAGGATGAGGACCGCATCTATCTCAAGGTAGCGGAGGCTGGCCAAAAGATTTTACGCATTTACCGACAGCTTCACCTCAGTGGATTGGTCAGCTATACCTACCTGTCAACCCATCATCTATTCATGGCTGGCATTTCGTATCTGTATGCCATTTGGCACTCACAGCTAGTACGAAGTCGCTTGGTACGTATGATGATGCCCATTTGGAGAGTCCCCTCCCTCTCTGCTTTTTCACCATTCACCCTTTTTTTTTTTTTTTTTTTTTTTTTTTTTTTTTTTTACTGACGAAGTGGCAGACCATGGACGATGTCGACTTTACCGTTCTGGCGGCCAAATCAGTCTTTTCTGACATGATTGAAAAGTGCCCGCCAGCCGAGACGTGTCGGGACGCCTTTGATCGAACGGCCAAGGCAACAATCAAGATGGCCAGTTCCCGCGGTGGATTTGGTGTATTGCCCCAACAGCCGCGGCGACATCGAAGGGAAACCGTGACGTGGACGACAAGTGCCCCTGACGGCTCCTCGATGAAGCCTCCGGTCCGCTCTCACAGGCACCACCAATCGGAGGCGGCGCCTTTCCAGTTCGACCTATCGTTGTCAGACAACTTATCGTCACCCAGTGTGTCAACCACTGGAGATGTGGCCGCGCAACACACTCCCCCACATGGAAAGACCGATAAATTTGATAGCGACACATTCATGAGTGGCCAGGCGGCGGCTCGCAGCGGCCCCAGTCCCAGCGATGCAATGAGCCAGGATGATGGATCGTCCATCGACCCATCTTTGGTACCCTCACCTCCCATGACTCGACGTGGTGCGCCGCATGGAGCATCAAGCGGTGCATTTCTCGGTCCGCAGTTTGGCCTACAAGAATCCATGGACTATCCTGACGCGCAGACCATGGAGTTTCTGCAGACCCTTGGGGCAACGTCGGGTAGCGATCTGAACGGCGTCGATCAAGCGCACATAGATTTGGGATTTGGCTTGAACTGGGATGGGATGCATACCGACTATGGAGAAGGACAGCAGATCAACCCCTTTGATACATTTTTCTTCGGTGGCCAGCAGGGCGGCGGCAACAGTCACAACGATGATCATCACGACAACGGTGGCGGGAGTAGTAGCAACCACAACAGCAACTGATATCAGTCACATGCAGCACCGGGAGCTGCGAAGGGGGCTTGGAACGGGGCATGGATTCGTTCGGGGGTCACGTTGTTTTTCATATGGTGTGTGATTCAGCGCGTGTATTTCTAGGGCTTGGCCTGGCCGGGCCGTTGTCGTATCTATCTATAACTATACCCCAGTGAAACCAGCGGATTGGGTTCCGCCGTAAGTTGCCGAACAGCGTCGTCGGGTGGACACGTGTCGCGACATGGATGAGGATTTCTTGCAAGGATGAAAAGGCGTTGCGTTGGGCTTGGCTGGCGGTCGGACATGGGAAGTTGAAGTAGGTATATATGATTTGTACGGAGTAGTTAGTTGCATGGGACGAGAAATGAAGTTGGCGGGCATTTATGAATCGAGATGTGCAAGTCCGTTGGCTGTTTAGTTAGTTACTCCGTACGGAGGGAGTACACAGACCCGAGACACGCAAATGAGAAGAAATCCCAACGTGTAAGTTACCAAGTTGAGGTTTACATTTACAATAAAAACCAACAACAAGCGCGCATGTCCCTCGAGTCGGGCATCGTCAAGTCCAAGCCCAAGCCAGACAGACAGACAGACGCATTGGGCACTGGAGGACATTTCTCGTTATTAGCAGAAAGAAAGAAGGACATACATACTGTCTATCTAGCTGTACCTCCTGCTCCTCCGTCGGTCCCGACTCCTCCTCCTGCTCCGCCGACTGCTCCGCCGACTGCCTGTACCTCTCCGCGGCTCATGCTCCTCAATCACAACAACCTCGTCATCGGCCAAGCTGGGCTCATCCATGGCCACCACCACCGGCGGCGGCGGCGGCGGCGGCGGCACACGCACCTCCTCAACTTCCGCAGCGCGCGACCCGCGCCTCCGGGGGCGAAAGCTCGACACGCTCGACATGTCGCGCGTAGCGGGCAGCAGCACCATCACGGACGGCGCGCAGCCCAGCGCCGCGTACACGAGATACAGGAGGAGGAGGGCGCCGGCGACGGAGCCCAGCACGATGCCGACCACTGCGCCTGGCGACGGGGACGAGTCGACGTCGCCGTATGCCGTGGGGATGAGGACGGGCGTGGTAGGCGTGCTCTGGCGCGCGTGTAGCGTCGGCGGCATTCTTTCTTCGTCTGTTGACTGGATTTCTGTTGAACCTTTTGATCTGTTTCGCGACTTGCTGAGCCTTCGAGCGCCGTTTCGTGGGCTTTTGTTTGGCGTCTGGTGCGTCCGTCAAGTCAATGTTGTACCGAGTACAGAGTACCGAGTTGGTGAGATGTTGATGATGCCTCTTCCCGTCTGTGTCTGTTTTTTTTTTTTTTTTTTTTTTTTTCTTTGTAGCACATGCATGCATGTCCCTTGCCGCACGGCCAATAGGCAAGTTACGTAATGCTTATTTGTGTGTATTTGTGTGTTTGTTTGTGTGTATGTTTGTGTTGTTCGTCCTGGACAAGCTTTGTTTGTCACCTTTTCCCACACTGGTCTCGGTTTTCAGTCTGGCCCTCGAGCTTGAGCGTGCGCTTCCTCCCGCCCCGTCCACACACCACAATGTAAGGCGCAGCAGTCCCCACTCCCGACGTGGCCAAAAGGCTTATAACCCACTTGAGTTCCGCGTTTTCCATCAATCTGTGCGGCCATAGATTAGCTGGGAGATCGTCAGACTGAAGTCAAACTTCAATCCTACGGATGCCTATCTGAAGGTCGTGTGTTCGAGTCACACTGGCCGCAATTTTTTTTTTGAAGTGTCATCATCTAGCTAGCTTACTGGTATGCGTGACAAGATTTGCAATTCTTTTGTTTGTTTTCGGATGCCTGCTTGGTTCTAATGTTTCGGCCGGACCCTGACTGGGACGCTAATTTCAGATACTTCCATCATGTAGATACCAAGAAGTTTTCATGTGTCATCTTCTTTTTATGAGTGGGAATTTCATCGGCACGCTACGTACATGACTATCTACTGCTGCTTCCCAGGGCTAGAGAAGCACTGCCAATGCGCCGGTGCTCACTGCTATGGCAGCAAACATTGTCGTGACGATGTCCATGCCGGACAACAGGGCAGGCGCGGCACCAGGACTATCCGGCTGACGAGTCGACTCGACTTCAAACTCCTCAAGACGACCCTCGGGCTACGGTCATAGTTGAGAGCGAACTCTGCGAGTGCCATGGAGACAAAGAAAAAGCCGAGGAGCATCCTTACTGCTGAGCTTTTGCGACAGGACCAGGGAAGCAAATGCCGGTTACACGTTGATCGATGACAGCAAACGAGAGCTGCCATGCGAAGCTCCTGAGAATTGTGCGAGCAGAACATTTCAACATTCTGACCTGGCGGTAACACCTCACTTCTTATTCAACTTCATCAAGCTCGTCACTTCACGCCTGGTCTTGTAAGTCATTCAGCAGCTGGATGTACCCTTGCAGCTTCGAGATCACCGCATTCGTTGCCTAGTCATCAGCCTCACCTAGACTGGCGCCACCAGGATGTATGTGATCATGGGAGTTCAACAAGCCTGCCTCACCGACTCAGATGTACGCTACGGAGCAGATTTCTCCCGTGGCCACATGTTTACAGACCAGTCGTAGACATCTGCGGGCGGAACTGCCCACGACCGAAGCAGCCAACTGCACACTCTGCTGCCTCTACTGCATCGTAGCTGAAGGAAGCGTCTATCAGGGGCCAGTGTGTGTTCATGGTGTCTCCGGGGGAAGCGCAAACAGTCCAACTCAAGATGTAGAGGATAAGCTAAGACTTCAGCTGCCAAGCGATGACTTGTTTTGGCGCACGGAGTGGATCGTCGTGCGGTGGGTGCTCAGCTTCGATGTTGCAGGCTGGGTCCTAAGACACGAGGGTCTTTAATGGCGCAGGCACTGTATGTGAAATGGAATGGTCTTGCTATATAATATGCTAGTGGTCAATTTCCCGAGTCAATCGTCCTCGATTTCATCGGCAGGCCTTGAAGCGAAGGCTATGTTAGCAATATCACCTTACTCGGTTAAGTCGTGGCATCACCGACGACTTCCATGGTCTCCTGCTCCAGAGACCTGTCAAGCCCAAACTAAAATAGCGCAACCGCCAAGTCACATCGGCAGGCTTGTCGGGGGGCAGATGTCCTGTCGAAAGGCGTCATCTCATAGGTGAGATGTCAGACACTTCGACTTCGGGTGCCAAAAGAGCTTGTGATGATGCCGGGTCTCAGAGCCGCGTCGAAAGGGAAAACAGTTTGCAGGGGCCCGAGAGTGCGCGGATGAGAACGACGAGGCAGGTGCACTAGACCCCGGTGAATGTATGGTGCTTTCCATCTCATCTGGCAATCACGCCAGACTCGTCTACAACCAACGTGGCAGTCGGTGGCCACCACCAACTTGGCCCTCATTCCATTTTTTCCTCAACTTCAAAGTCGGAAATCTCCTCCACCGCGCTTGCATATCCGTTCAGCAACTTGATGAGAACAAATACTGCTTGGCAAAAGTTTGGCAATTGAGCGCGGCAGGACATGTTTTTCCCGAGTCTCTCGCATCGCTCTCTCATGAGGCTTTGTGACTTTCTGACCAACTTGATCAACAGTCTTGACAACTCAACTGTTCAAAGGCATGTTTATTGTCAAAGTAAAAGCGTAAGCTTCTGCCGCAATATCTGACCCAAGCCCATACTCGCCAATAACAATTTCAAACCGGTGGTGGTGGCCCCTTGCCCTTGGGCACCGGACTGTTGAATGATAGGAGGAAGTCGACATTGGTCACTGCCAGTTCCTATCACGAGATACAGCTCACCTGAAGAGTCACTAGTCATGAATAGCCGCCTTCCCTCTCCATCAAACGACAATCCAACGGGCCGGAAGCACTGTTCGGGACATGCTGAATCATCTCGGTTCCACATCAATTTCTGCTCAGCAGTGGTGCTGCTCTTGTCGGCTTTGGGATATCCATTGGAAAAGGCCACACGGCTAAGGCGATAGCCGCTGGGGGGCTGGCGGTTCCTGTCGGCACTCCATGTTAGCAATCCTATAACTATGTCGTCCCTGATCATAATAACTGCAGCAAGTTGTGTCATGACTCACCAGCTTCCGTGGAATGAAATCAGGGCCGCCGAGCCTTGTGAATCAAATTTGATGTCTAGTGGCGCGAGATGAGATCCAAAGGTAATGTAAGGAGACACAGTTACGTCCTGACACCACTGATCTGTATAGTTGCTGGGCATCTGATCTCCCACCATTTGAAGCCCCGTCTTGGCTCCACCTGGGTAGCCATCGATGATGGTGTTGTCAAAGATGGCGACGCAGGCCGGATAACCAAAGTTCTTGCCATAGACTTCACTGTTTGTGTCATTGGGCAGTCCATGAAAATTAAGCTCCTCGCCGGGGTTCGAGTTATGAACATCGACGCCCTTCCGCCGCATCTGGTCGATGGAATTCTCGACCGACCACTAGAGCTGAATCAGCGCCTCAACTCCAAGACTCGGGTGAATTATCCGTCAATCTGCCACTTACAATATTCCCAGTGATGGGGTCTTCAGCCACCCCTACGCTGTTTCGAAGCCCCCATCCGAGCACCTGTCCGTCCGAATATTGCACCGGGCTGTAGCTCTTGAGAAGAAGATCAATTTTAAAGATGCGAATCTGACTTTTGGCCGAGTCAATGTCCACTGTGTCTTTATCGATATTCTCATCAGATCCCCTGGAGACGAGCAGTAAATTGGAGTTGTGCTTCGGAATCAAAAGGGTTCGTGAGGCATGACCGCCTTGATCCATTCCAGTGATGATATTCCTAGCCTTGCCTACAGTTCCCTTCTCGGCATCGTAATCATAGGCATAAACATCGGTAGACGACGAGGCAAACAGCGTCTTCCCATCAGATGAAAACTCAATGCCGTGATTCAGCTAGGCAGCCCACGTGTCAGTCTAGTCTTCATCTTTCCTTCAAGGCCAACGAACAAGCAAGAACCAGCACTGACCGTTTTGTCATCAACAACGGACGAGTTCTTTGTGACACAAGTGTCCAGCCCTTGTCCCTCGTCCAACTCGAAGCGTATAATGCCCTTCCCGCCGCCCTCAACCACCAGCAAATTTCCCCTGGAATCAACGATGACGCCGCGTGGCTTACTCAGGCCGTTTGCCAAAACCTTGAACTCAACACCAGGAGCCGTCTGCGGATCCGACTTGGACCGTATGGACTCGCATTGCGCAGCAAGCGCCGAGCCTGTACCCAGCGCGGCGAGGAACAAATCGAGCAAAATCATGGCTCCGGTTTACGCGTCAAGTGTAGCAACGCCCTACGAGCCGCGAGGAAGAAGGCCGAGGACCCTGCGATCTCTTGCCATGAGCAGGTATTTATCCTCCCGCAAGACACAGTGATGCCTTCCATCCTGTCTCATCCGTGTGTCATTGGCAGGTGTCTCCCCTCCCTCCCACTCAACCAACCATTCCAGCCAAGCCACCCGCACATCACTGATCACCGCCAAAGCTACTCATGCCAGAAGATCAACAGTTTTTTTTCACCTAAGTCTACCATGCTTGAACCTCGGCCCAAAGCCGCAGGTGGTATTGCTGAAAAGCCCGCTGACCCTGTTGCCTTAGATCCAATGGGAACCAGCGGGTGCAGGGGATGATGGACGGGAGGGGAGCTTTCGGGATCGTCGCCGTTTCAGTAACTTACGTCTGGTGAAGTTGAAGCTGCCCGAGTACCAAGGCACGGAGTACCTGGACACTTACTCGAGTGCCAAGTGCCCAAGTGCCTAGGTAACTTACATTCTCATAACTGCATTAGACGACGACGATAGTTGGACAAGACCGCCTGCCTCTGTGTGTGTGTGTGTGTGTGTCCACATCACCACGTCAGCTGCCCCCTCGTCCTAGACACGATGCTAGCCAGCCAGCCACCCAAGCTTAGTTTCCTGCCGTCCGCTCTAGCACCCAGTTGCGTAAATATCCGCCCTTGTCAGGCGTCATGCAACAACATTCAATCCGCGGTGTGATTCCATCAAGTAGCGGAGAGAGGCCCGGTTGACACATCTTTCACTTTTAGTTCTTGGGGATATACCGCCGCCATTCAATAAAGTACTCTTCTCCGGCGATGAAAACAACTGGTGGGGCATACCAGAATGTGTTTGAAGCTCGTGTTACATTCCTTTCTACAGTCTTGATGCTGTGATCCTGTCCAGCGTCCAGTCAGATCCCAAAAAATGGTACAACATACTATCCATCCAGCAAGATATTAATTATCCACCTGCGGTGCAATCGTAAAGCCACATTGAACCCGACTATCCAAGAACAGAGCGACTACGTCCCCTTGCGTCAATGCATTAATGAGTGCCATGATGGTTTCATTCGTTACACGTAATCAAACAAAGAAAATCCAGGAAACAAAGATGAAAATAGAAATGGTCCATAATGTGACTGACATCAAGTGTGCTTCGTTGCGAATTCAATATATGCGCTTTCGCTTATTCGAGAAACAAAGAGGCAATGTAGGTTTTCATAACGGATATAATATGCAGTGCGGTTAAACCCCACGAAAGACAAGAGATTCGAGTCCGACGTGGACTTGTCGAATTGGATGCTTGTATCAGCGTAATAACGTTAGTCTGAACATGAAACAACACGCTCAGTGGATAATAGCTTGAAACGGGGTCATGAAATTACAGAGACATCATGTCCTCATCTGCATCTTTTGCGGGATGGGAGGTAATGCCCGAGTGGGTGGCGGAGCTGGCGGAGGGCCGCGGACGGCTATTTGCGGCATGCTCCTGCTGTTCAAAAGTGAAGTTCTTGGGGTCTTCTCGACATCAAGAAAATGGCCACTTGTTGGTTGAGACACTGAAGTAACCGTGGCGAATGAATCGGATGAGTGCTTGCTCGATACTGTTGAATCGTGAACTTCGTATGAGCGCGAGGATCGCTCAGAAAACGCAGAGCACATACTGGTTCTGTTTGCCGCACAAGAAGGGTCCAGTGACTGACTTCTTTGGTTGTCGGCAGTACTGTCGCCAATATCCAGGAAAGAAGTTCGGTGTCCTCGTAGTCGCCCGTCTATGACTGTGGCCGTCGGCATCACCATGGATGCAATATGGGGTCGTCTATTGTTTACCACCGCCACTGGTCGTTCTGATGATGTGGCCGCTTGTCGAAGAGCACCAGTACTGGAGTGTTTGCGAGGACTGAGGCGCCAGGGTGATCTCTCTGGCATAGATCCTGGGTCATGTGGTGCTGGAGACACACGGTCTTCACCACGAGTCCTGCCGGCTCTACCCCGAGAGACAGATCGCATCCGCCCTTGGTGAGCATCCAGCGTCGGCGACTTGGGCAGCGAGGAGGATTTTGGAGAGGCAGGCAGCCGCTCGGTGGCTATCGCCCGTATCACGGCCTGGTCAGTTAGAATGGACAAGCGACGAGTTGATTGCATCGCTGCCGGCGGCATTCGGCCAAATCTTTGAGGTGATGTGTCACGATCTCGTCTACGGCTAGGAGAGACGTCCGTGCTACCGACCGCGTCCCTTGCATTCACAAAACGGCGACTCGATGAATGCGGAACGCTGAAATTGAGTGTGGGCTTGGCACCGACAAGAGAAGTCACTCGATCAGGATGTACGACGTTAACAGGAGGTGCTCCACGTAACTTCCCCTCAGGGCCCAAACTGTTGTCGAATAAAGGGATTACCGCTTGCACAGACTCTTTTCTCGTGGCAATCTCGGATGCATTTGACCTTGTTCGGACTTCTCTTCTACCTGCAGATTCAAGGTGACCGAAAGTTCCCTCGTCGAATTCATCGCTTGTGGGCGACCCGTCCGTAGAAGAAACGGTCGATGTGACAAAGGTCCGTTGCCCGCAGGATATGAAAGATAGACGGTTTGAGTTTTCTCGGAGGCTTTCCAGTTGGCGTTCATCTTGAGAAATCATACTGTTTGTTGTAGAGATATCATCGAAGGACTGGTGGCAAGTGGCATCAGTGGTGGACTGTCGCATAAAAGTCTCAATACTCCTCGTTTCTCTTGGGGAAGACATAATCGAATGGCTGATCCTACTTATCGGACTCGTGAATCGGGCAGGATCTCGGACGATAAGCGTGCGCTGGCTCCTGTGTTCTCTCAGATATGGATCGGCACTGGCAGGCTTAGGAATTCCAGTCTCTGACAAGTTCTTCTTGCCTCCTTGTTTTTCGATCTCGCTCCGTAGAACCGTTATCCAGCCTTCCATATCCTCAGCATTGTCAAATACCATGAGCAAATTGGATGCAGTACGACGCTCCACGAGACGAAAGGAAAGTTTCGAGAATATAGAGCGGCTCTCCAGCACTTGGAAGTCATCGACATCTGCCACTGAGGAAACCTGAATAACCCAATGACGGCCCGGGATTGCATCTGTGGCGAACGCCGCGGAGGAAGGGCCGAGGCGGAGAATTTTCTCTGGTAAGCGATCAAAACTGCCATTTCGAGCGTATTGCAAGAGATATCCAGAAGTCACCAGAACATAAATCTTGGTTGTCCATTCAAAGTTCGTCGCAAGCGCACTGATATTCCTTCTATTCTTCTTTTTAGGCTTCTCCCGGTCTTCTTCAAGGTTACCGGCTCCGACAGCTTCTTCTTCTTCTTCTCTTGTCAGGAGACTGTTTTTCTTCTCGTTGATTCGCAAGATGGCATCCGCAGAGATGGTCGCAGCTGGCAAGGTGGCATGGTAAATGGCTTGGGGAAAGGCTTTGAATAACGGGGGCAATGACCAGCTCGTGCTTGAGTCGTCAGACTGCCGGCCAGCCCTTGACCTTGCCCTCTTCATCCTCGCGGGGGTGGAGTTGTGATGCAATGGTTGCCTGGCATCGCCGTCTTCCATCGTGGGTGGGAGCGGTTTCCATGAGTAGTTCGCAGGCAGGTTGGAATCGGATTGATGAGTCTTGAATAATGCATTCATGTCTGCCATTGACGTGCGGCTATATGTTTTTTTCAATGATGTAGCTGGTGTAATGCTCAGCTCTTGATAGTCCTTTCCAGTCTTTGATCGCCCAAATATGTTTCTCAATCCTAGCTTCGATTCCCGGCGGCCAAGTTTCTCCATTTTATCCAGCTTTTCTTGTCTGATGGGCATCCGATTTTCTAATTCGGCTGCATAATCGATGCCTGGGCCTCGAGGTCCTCGGAGGCTTTTAGTCGAGAGGCCCAGACTTTTATCGAGCAGTTGCTCTTGTGTCATTGCAGATTGGCGAACGAGAATCGTGGCGATACCAAGACAAACCCTCTCCGCCTCTTCCTGTCTTGTGATCGAGAACAACTGCTGGGGATATCTTTGGTGTTGTTGGGTTCATGAACGGAGCAAGCAACTACTTTTTGACTAAGACGAGGTGATAGAATCGAAACACATACAGAGTACTTTGAGAGCATGTGCTATCAACGATGACGGTATCTTTGTCTTCTTTCAGACAGTCGTGAGAGCCTAGAGAAGAGGGGTTTGATAGAAAGAATAACCACGAGAAGACGAGGTAGCGGATTCTCTCGGTTGATGTGATGAGAGGCTTTGTTATTATTGCATCAACCCTATAGAGAGAGAACCGAGATCAAGCTTGTCTTGGGTGAGGGTTCATTAATTAGGCGCTAGGAAGAGGGCCTGACGTTTGATTCGTCGAGATTGAAGTCGTTCATGCGAGGGAGTCAAAGGGGAAGTACAGGGAAGGGGAAGTAAAGGGAAGGGAAGGGGGGGGGAGAAGGGAAGGTAATGGAGAAAGAAATCGTTGTTAATGTGAACAGCCAGGATGAAAATGAGAATGAAACGAGGTAGATGCCGTGACATTGGACGTTTGACGTGGAATATGAAGCAACAACTAGCAAGGACGGAGAAGAAGAGAATGTCATTGGCGGCGGTGTAGAAATAATAATGTATGGCTTTGCTGTGCCCTGCCTCAGCAGGCCGGTTCATTGTCGCTGCACCGAGTCTCAACTCGCCTTCCATCCCCCCTGGTCAAGTACCAGGTAGTACATTGGAAGGTAACTACTACTACCAAGGTGCCTCTCTGTCGCTATGGCATTGGGTGCTGATCAGGGACAAAATTCAAGAACCTGGCGCGACCAGTGGAGTGGATCCCGAGGTCGAGAATACTTGTGCCAGGGTCCATGGCGGGGGTCCTCATGGCCTTATTCCTGGTGCGGCCAGGCATGCAGGCGCAAGAAGCAACACAAACTTTTGATAATTTGTCGCAGGCGAAGCGTGCATGTCCAGGTCGCTTGCGTCCGGGAGTCACATCCCCCTGTACCCCGTACCACCGTCGCGGGCAGCACGACGGAGAGGTGTTGGGACGGGGCCAGACAACGTGTGATGGGTGGATCATTGATCAAATGGATGTGGGCGGCGAGGCAGCCTCCTCAGGAACCAGGGCAAAACGGCAGGGGGGACCCCTGAGACCAACATTGAAACCTTGAGCAAGAACTAAAACGGCCTCGCAGCTAGCTAGGGACAATGCGTTGCTGGTCTTGGTGTGCGGACCATGCCGGACCAGCACTGAGGAGAGCTAAGAGTTCAGTGTTCAACGTTGATTGACCAGCCAGCCTTGAAGCTGTGGATACGGAGTACATGTACTCGAGGTACGCCAGACGCGGTGGGGGCTGTCACACGAGCTGCAAGTTGACCTCTCCCAGAGCCATCGCTCTGGACGAGACATAACATTGATACCTAGGTACCTAGGTAGGTACGTACGGACATGGAGAACGGAGTACTCCGTACAACACAAGCAACTTAGCACCTGGACGCTTTATGCCTGTTTCCTTCGACTGCGGACAGGGCTTGATGATGTGCACGTGTGCGGAGCCTTGAAGCCTCCAGGCACAGTGCATGTACGGAGCACAGTGTTCCGCATGCCCGGGCCCTTGGATGGGTGTTTTCTCCCTTCCCAGCCTTGGCTTCAGACTTCAGATGGACGGCCAGAATCGGTGCCGAAGGCGGTTGAAATGGAGCAGTCAATGTACGGAGAACGTTGGAACGGGTGGGACCCCGCTGACCAGGAGGAGCAATTCAGCAATCCGTATCTACCTACCCACAAGGATCACGGCCATTGCAGTTCCTGTTCGCACATGTCCCTGTTCGCACATGTCCCTGTTCACACATGCCGCAATTGGTACCTGTTCAGTGGGGTACTATTCCGTTATGAAGTCTGATTGGTAAAAGACCGTGACAGGGGAGCCTGGCACTCCTGGTTCTCAATGACGAGCCGCTTCTGGTGGCACGGGGCAATGGTTAGGCAACAGGGTCTTCGCATCCATTCGTCATCATGCTGGCTTTGAAGCACTCACCAGAGTACCAGTTCGCGGGTTCAAACAAAGAGAGAGAGACAGAGAGAGAGAGAGAGAGTAAATAAACAAAGATAAGCAGAGAGAAGGAAGGAAGCCTACACGGCTGCAGGGACAATCAGCTCCAAGACTAGCAATTTCCTTTGGCAATCACCGACGAAAACTTGACGCCGCACCAAGGCCGACGACAACTAGTAGGACCACGCGGCTCGCTCCAGTCTAGTATCTCGCTCTGTTCGGAGTCTTTTCGTGTGAAGCGCGGCGATAGGCACTCCGACCAGGTTGGCGAATATCATGACTCCACGGCAGCATCTCACCCTGGCTGCAAACAGACATGCCAAAAAAATCACACTTCCTCCTTGTGGGCCGTGGGACAAGATCTGTCAAGTCAATAGAATACGACAGTGAGAACATCTCAGTGCCTCGCTACCGAATGTACCTAGCATGTAGTTATGTTATGTGGACAGTAACATCGAATTGTGGACAAAAATCTGTTGGCTGTCTTGTCGTTGGCCGTGGAGGCAGGAAACTCCCGAAGCTCCTTCTCTAACGCAGGTCAACTGGTCCAAGTCCGATGGCAGGTTGGCAAACGCGACGTTCGGCCCTCCCGCCTCACACGTCGGCGTATCAGACGCCACGAGGTGCCGCGAGACACGACCGGCTGGAGCTCAGCCTTATCCTTAGGTACCTACCTAGGTTCCTTCCTACCTACCTACCTACCTACCTACCTACCTAGGTAGGTATGTACCTACCTCCTTAGGTAGTAGTTAACTAACTACCTAGGTATACTTCGTTGGTTTTGTCTTTGCCCAGGAAGCTCTCTCACAATTTTTCTTTTTCCTTCAGCCACCAAAACCGACGATGCCCTCACTCGTGTCTCATTGCTTTGCTCCAGCTTTTCGGTTGTCCCCATAACCGAGTTGCCGGCATCACGGATTCAGGGCCCCATGTCCCGCGGTGACCTCTCCGGTTTCCTGTCATGCTATCCCAACCTTGCCAGCGCCTTTTTTATTTCTTCGATCCACAGCTTAAGCCCATACGAGGTCCCCAGCGCTCCAGAGTGAGTGGGCGGTCATGCTAGAGACGGGGATATCCTTTCCGTGCCATTCCAACGCCAACACAAATGGCGCCGCCAAGCAGGATCAGCCGCTGGAGAAGAAGCAGTCGATTTGTCAATCAAGTACGGAGTACTCCGTAGGAGGAGAATCATGAAGCAACACCGGGCAGAACGAATCGCCTTTACCGACATCTTGAACATCCCAGCCTTCTCGGTCGGAATTCAAATTCCTTCACTTGGAATCCATGAAATCCATCCGCCATATGTTCCACGGCTTTGGATGCGGCCCACCTGTCATCATGACCTCGATAACTCTACAGACCGAATGCGTAATACGTACAGACTGGACAGGCAGTCGATCCCGCACCCTTCATACTTCACTGTGGTGGTGGCATTGTTCATGTGGTGGCTGGCCTCTCCACCATGATTAGAGAAATAGAATAGCATCGCAAATGCCTTCATCCTGGAGGTACAACGTACCATCAGATCAAGGACAGACAGAGCCCGTTGGCTTCTCACCCGTTGGGTCGATAGATCCATCGAACAGTCGATGTGTGCAATGGCTAGGTGTGATCAGACCTCAATGTACGGAGTACGGACTAATGAACCATGCCGCATCAGATCCTTGTTGACAGATCCCAACCAGATTTCGAGGCACATTGCTATGTCTCAGGGCAGTGACATTACCTGCAAAAAGCTCTGGTACGGAGTACACCAGGGTATATTTGTACGGAGTATGGAGTACATGTGCACAGTTGCATGCGCGCTGTTGTTAGTTAATATCCATCCGGTTGCGGTCATTGTTGCTGCGGGTTCTCGACCTCCTTTGTTCATCCCAGTCATCAGGGTCAGCTGACCGCTTGTCTGATGCAAGAAGGCGTGATAGGCGATCTGCTGCCATGCTTCTCGATCATCACACGCATTGCACAGAGAGAAAAGACCAAAATATTCAATGGCGGCGTCCGAGGTTGCTCGATCGGCAGTAAGTAGTAGGTCATCGGGTAAGGAGTATCCTTGGTCGTACAGCAAATACGAGGCAAGCTGTCTCTACCCGAAAGGCAGACATACGTTCAAACTTTCTGGCTCGTTTTTGCTCTCTAATGAGAGCTGGGTTGGCCAGGTCGGGCCATTGCTCGGATCTACCCAGACTAGCACGACGAACTGAATACGGAACTCTCTGTCGTGACGATGCAGATTATTTAGTAACTATTGTACGGAGTAACTTACTCCGTACTACCATTGGATCTGAGGCATTGGGGCACGCCTCCGCCCCTGGTTCCTGCAGTAGCGTCAGTCGCTCTGAGATCAGCAATAATCCCACCACCCGTTCGTATTTCACACCACGAAGTGCTTTGTCGCGCAGGTTTCCTTTTTCTTTGGGTTTCTTCAGGTTACAGGATGAACTTGACGCTGTCGCACCCCGTTGTGGTAATACCTTGCGATGGCCGCAACAGTGGTGGCCGATGGCGAAGATTACTCTCCACCAGAGAGACACGAGGAGTGCTCGTCCTTCCTGGTCCAGGCTGTGATTTGCTGTTTGCCGTTCAAGTACGGAGTATTTCTGTCACGCTGTACGGAGTACTCCGTACTGGTTTTAGCGGGGGTGTAAGCAATACATGTGCATATATCGTTCAGCTTCGGTCTGGAGACGCTTGATCATCATCAATACTCCGTACATGGCTTAGTAACCTTGCAGGATCATACACCACGCGGTCGATCATGGTGAATAATGAGGAAGAGACAAGTTGTCGCGAGGCCATTGGGGATGACATCTCGTTCCGTTTCTATTAGTTTTGCGCCTGGTGTTTCAACATCGTGACGATGAAACACTGTGGATACACACGGGTTGACGAGCCACCGTCCAGCTCATCGTTCCATTGCCCAAGGTCCCAATCAAGATGAAGTTCATCATGATGTCTCTCACGTTCAGATCCGTTTCAGGTCCAGGAGTCCCAGCCCAGGCAGTGTGGGCTTGGCAACCTTTACTCCGTACCTGTTGATGGATCAGGCCAGTGAAAACGCTCAACGGCAAACCCATTGTCAAATCTGCGCCATTTTCTGTTGTTTTTGATTGCTTTATTTTTATAGTAAAAAAAACCGGATTTTGCAAAGGGAGGAAAAGGGGGTGGTTGTGTTGTCATCCTTTCCTTTGGGGGCCGTGACGGCGTGCTTAATCTGGTTGCAGCACATGTCAATTATTCTATGCCTGGCCTGACTCAGCCTAGCTCTGTGACGTAACCAAGCCCGTCAGTGGAAGTTATATTGTTCATGTTACTGCTGCAAATTACATGGTTCAAGTCCCCGGACAAGCCATGGGGTAGCTAGTCGCCAATGCACTCACCTCACTCCCTTCTGCACAGTAAAACACAATGCAAGCAGATGCTTCAGGTCTACGACCGATCGATCCAGGCGAGCGAAATGAATGTCTTGAGAGGCGTGTGTGCGGATGACTTGATCCTGCTCTATATCCGTACCTAGGTAGTTATTACAGGAAGATGACGATAGCTCTGTGTTGCATCCGGACGAGACTGCTGCAGGGTAGGTCAAGGAAAAGGAGAGTCTGGACAAGATGGATGTGGCTGGCTCCACTGTCAGGAGACGTTGGCGTGTTCATCTTGCCATATATCGGGGCTATACGGAGTTACGGACGGAGTATCCAGCTATCTCGCCCCATGGCAAGCTGCGCCACCGCGGCGATAGTGTATACCTCTCGTGGAGGAACAAATTTCGCATGGCTGTAGTTACTCCGTAGACGGCAACCACTGATGACGTGTGTTGACGCCACTTCACAGGAGCGAACTGGTCATGAAGTGCCAGCAACATGTACTCCGTACAGTTGGATGCTTGGTCACGCAAAGGAGACGTTTCGCAGTGACTATTTGTGGTTGACATGAATTATTGTTGGAGCCGTGTTTAATTCTTCTCGTCACACCACTCAAGTTTGAAGTGGTTCTGGTCTAGCTTGCTCGCTGCCCCGCCACTGATAACCGAAAGAACAAACTGATAGCACTTGAGCTCTCCTGATAGTCACCAGTTGCTCAACGTTGAGCTGAGCGTTGAACCACCAGACCCTCAGTCGGTCGACGTTACTTGTGCTCCTGCCAAGAGCCGCCAACCACGTGGGGGCAGAAAGCTCTCCGTCTTGCAACTCTTCAAAGTTGGGACAGCAACATCAAAGAGACGCCTTCAACATCGCATCGGTCGCTGCTCCTCCCGCAACGACGGCGTACACAGCATCACGATAGACGAGAGAAGATGGCCACCAACGGCGACAGTCCATCGCTTCCGAGGGCCGAGTCTCCAACGGGCTCACCACGATCTGCGTCCGTGTCGCTTCAGGCAGCAGCAACCATGAATGCTGGTCTTCAGCGTGACCCTTCGCGCCGTGCGTTCTCGCAACGCCTCGTTCCACCCTTCAGCAGAGCAGCCACTGACTTGGACGCACAGGATCTTCCAGCAGCTCCTTGCCGCGAAATACGTCTTCTCCCAACACTAGTCGCCGACGGTCGACGGTTCTAATGAACTTGCAATTGAATGATCCGTCTGTTCCGGCTCCCGGAGAGATGGCACAGGATCAATCTGGATATCATAGATTGAGCCCGCAGCCGCTTTCTGGGTCACCCCTGATGGCTGATCCTCATCATCACAGGGCACCGAGTCTGGGGGAACTTCACCAGGAGCTCGAGGCAGAGCAAGAAGGACATGTCGTGAGTGTCACTCGACACCTCTTGTTGGATACTACCGCATCACGAAGCAGATGCTAACTTGGAGCAGAACCGGCTTCTCCAGATGATTCGGCAGCAGCAGCTCGAGCTCCAACGTCTGCAGACTTCACGGCCCGGCCATACCACCGACGGGTCAGCAGAGGACAGTGCCGTTACAGAAACAGCGCCGAGACCCATACACGGAGCAGCAGGACTACCGCAGAGCAACATTCACGGGAGCCAGCCCGTTGGATCCTACCCTCGCTCGCCCGTCTTCCCCCGCGGGTCCATGGACATGGCCCGCGCCGAGATGCACCGCAGATCCAGGACACCAAGTCGCGGGGCCTCCCCTCGTCTGCGAGCGACTTCCATCAGTCAAGAGAGCGGAGACTGGGTCCTCGGTGGACGCGACGAGAGCGCCTTCTACCAAGCCGAGACACAGATGCTTACCCGGGAGAACCAGATGCTGCGCCACCGTATTCGTGATTTAGGTAGGCGCCTTGGTCCCGAGGCGTGTGTGCAATGTGTAACTACGGGTAGCTAACACACAGATTGCAGAGAAGCAGCTTGCTGAGATTCATCCCGGTTCAGGAACGGGAACCGAGCCGTCAGTACCGTCTCATCTGACCCAGTCCTCGACAACCGGAGAGACAGCTGGCGAAGCTGGCGAAGCTGGGCAGAAGGATACGTAGCTTTGGAGCGCGGCATGACATACTGCCTACGAATTTGTTTTGACATTCCTTACGGAGTTTACAGCGGACGGCTACCATGAGAATGGGTATATATATATATATATATGTATAGGCGTTGGGTGAACAGAGCTCATATGACAAGACTTGCGTGTTGAAGTGTAAGACACCATCTAACTATGCATGTGTATATCGTAGTTTCCTTGTGTGCCCGAATAAGATGAATTCTGAATTCTGAATCCCAGCTCTGCGCCCACACCACCTCGACAATGCCCCAAAATACAACTACAACTTTCGCGGCCTTGAAGGAAATTCCTGCCTACCCGGTCGGCTTTATCCACTCCGAAGCTCGGTGCCGCACAACAACGTCATTGGCTCCTGGCTCCTGGCTGTCGACTCCTCCACTCCACCTCACGGAACAGAACGGCGACATGGAACTCACATTTACGTCCAATATAGGCACTGGGCCACTTCGGCCAGCTGTCTCTAGTTATTATTGACGCATTGCCACCCTCCGCCCGTGGGACGAGTCGAAAGAATGCCGTCATCCAGACCAAGGCTCCTGCTGCCGAGGCTTCTCCTGCGCAACTTCAGCAGCACATCTGCGGCCCAGGCTGACTTCACCCACGCGGTATGCCTCGGCGCAGCGCCGACACAAACTCCCGACGACGAGAGCTGGCTGACGCGGACAGCAGATCATCGGCGGCGGCGTGGTAGGGCTCTCCATAGCGCACCGCCTCTCGCAGCAGTCGTCGTCGTCGTCGTCGGTGCTGATCGAGCGCCACGGCTCCCTGGGCACCGAGACGTCGTCCCGCAACAGCGAAGTCATCCACGCGGGCATCTACTACGGCTGTGACACGCTCAAGGCGCAGCTATGCCTCCGCGGCAAACACCTCCTCTACGAATTCTGCGAGAAGCACGGCGTGCCGCACCGGCGCACGGGGAAGTGGATCGTCGCGCAGAACGACAGCCAGCGGCACGAGCTGGAGAAGCTGCACGCGCACTGCGGACAGATGGGCGTCCCCGTGCGCTGGGTGTCGGACAGGGAGATCCGAGAGACGGGCGAGGGCGTGTGTGCGCGCAGGGGCGCGCTGGAGTCGCCCACCACGGGCATCGTCGACGTCCACGGCCTGATGGTCGCGCTGGCCGGGCAGTTGGACGAGGCAGGGGGCGTGGTGGCTCTCAGATCGACCGTCTCGGGCCTCACGCCGCTGGGAACTTCCAGACCAGGCAGCCGAGGCTGGCGCGTGCATGTCCGGGACTCGTCGACGGGGGAGACGTCGAGCGTCACGGCAGAGACGGTGGTCAACGCCGCTGGGCTGGGGTGCGTCGACGTGTACAACATGGTCGTCCCCGCGGATCTGCGGCGGGAGCTGTACTTTGCAAAGGGCAGCTACTTTTCCTACTCGGCCTCGCGGCCTCGCATCTCGAGGCTCGTCTATCCCGCCCCGGACCCCGGCGCCGCCGGCCTCGGCACGCATTTGACCCTCGACTTGGGCGGGAGGATACGCTTCGGGCCCGATGTCGAATGGGTACAGGGCCCGGATGACCTGGCCGTTGGCACGGAGAGGCTGCGCCAGGCCGTGAGGGAGATCAAGATGTACCTGCCTGGCATTGACGAGACGTGCCTCGAGCCGGACTACGCGGGTATCAGGCCCAAGTTGACCTACCGGGGCGCCGGCCAGGCTGGCAAGAATTTCAACGATTTCGTCGTCAGGATGGAGGAGGGCTATCAAGGCTGGGTGAATTGTCTGGGCATCGAGAGCCCCGGGCTGACCAGTAGTCTGGCCGTTGGGGAGAGGGTTGGAGAGCTGTTGTACGGGAAGAAATAAAACATCCATCCAAGTAAGTGTCTTGCCGTGGTGAACACCAGACGACACATCACGAGCACGAATCAGATGGAATTTGTGTGATGAGAGCTTGATGGGTTCAATGCGAACCCGAAAGAATCTGGATATCGTACATAACATGGTTGGGGTGACCGTAGTCCACCAGACAACAAATTCAGAAGGAAAGCAGACGCCAATAGAGATCCAGACCCCAAACTCACAGTCTGACCAACAGAGTAGCAATCACATCAACTGCAGTGTAAACTGGTCCACCGACCAAGGAGCCCTGATACGTAAAGGCACACCGCAAAGCGAGTGTCTTTCTCCTATGCGCCTCCCGTGAATTTCATGCAAGCGTCAAAATTACGTATTTCCACCTTTGCATGCCCGAACCTTTTTCCCCGTCCATTGTAGCCAAATTGTCTTAAACTTGGGCGTGGAGATGGCCTATTTGTAAGAGCCCTAAAAAAAGGGTAAAAAAAAAACAAAACATACCCGATTCACAATATGCCAACAGTGCCTCATGTTGCTCCAGCGATTACTCGCTCCCAATTGCAGAAAGAGAAGGAAAAACGCCTTAGAACACCCCAAGTGCGTATAAGTGACCAAGCTCCCCAAGGCTTGCAACTTCGACACTCGTTCTTCATCCCTTGGCCTGCCTGCTGTATAATCCGTCTTATCTCAGCTCATTGTGATGCTTGGGCAGAATTTTCGGCCATGGACGTTGATGTGCAGTTCATAGATGCCATTTTGAGCGCCGACAAACCTACATGTGATATTAGCCGTCGAGCAACCACGCAACATGATGAAAGAAAAAGTACTCACAGCGCGCGACCGTCCTCGGACCAGGCCAAACCTGCGGTGTTGTCAGGCGATGGAGGTACTTCAAAAACCCCATGGTCAGTCGCCAGTGTTCCTCGGATCGCGCTCTCCTCCCAGCGATTGACCACCTGATTTACCAAAGGCACGAGGAGTGATGAGTCTTCGTTATCAGTCTCGTTCGAAGGGCGCTCCCGAGCTTGTAAAATTTCGAGCACATTCAGGTAGGACGAGTCTTGTCTTTCTCTCTGATCTCGCATCGCTGCCACCGTTTCCCCAATCCTGTCCATCCATCTTTGGTCCGGCCGTCTTGTTGATGCGGACTGTGGCAGCTGTTGAGCCTCAGACTCTTCGCGATTAAGCTGTCTAGCATTACGAATGCGTTCTTGATGACGCTCTCGTTGCTCTCGGTATGAGCCAAGGATATCGCCCATCGCCCGACCCACGCTACTACTGCGCTGTCTAACTCTGGGAGAGTCGCCATCGGCGGCTGACGGTCGCAAGCTTGACAAATAGGTCCAGGTCAAATCTGATGGCCCGCCATGATCTCGCTCCTCGGCGCTTCTCTGAGCCCCTCGTTCACGTCTTCTTCGGTCACCCTGAATAGCTTCCAGAACAACGGTTTCATTTGGCGTGAGTGGCTGATTTAGAGTCTCCAACGCTTCACCCTGTCGACGTGTACGCGTGCTTCCCGAAGGCGGAGATCGATTGGACCTCCTGTCCGAGTTGCCGTCCAATAGTCGAGGGTCGATTGTGTTTCGGTCGAGGATGTCGATGTGTCGAAAATCATCCTCAACGTTGATGTCGACGATCTGACGAATGATGAAATTGCTTCTCATGTCGGCGAAGCCGACGTGGCCTCTATCTTCTGTCCATGCGAGAATGTCGAACGGGCCGGGGCAGAAGGCCATGTCTCGGATAGCGCCAGGGCCACTTTCTGGGCGGGATGACTTGAACGTGGTAATGAGAGGCTCGCCAAATGGGTCGAGGAGGAGAGTGGTGTCAAAGATAGAGATTGTGCCATGCTGAGTTCCAATAGCTAGGTAAGCACCTGAGGGCGAAAAGCATGCAGCAAAGCTTCCACGGCTATCCGAGCGATCATCTTTTCTTTGACTTTTGAGCAGAAACTTCTGTCGAAGTTCCCATCGGTACCCGGAATCATCACTAGCTGGAGGTGTTGAGGCACCTACTTCCGTTTCGACCCTTTCATGAACGTACAGGTACGGGTCATCGAGAATCGCGACTAGAATTCGTCCATCCGGAGAGAGTATTGCTCGATTGACGAAATCGGGATATGTCACGACATCGAGAGGATCTGTTTTCTCGTTCTGGTCAAATTCACGCAGGCTCACAAGAACGACGGTGCGATCGTTGTTGGCCAGAACAGCAATAGGTTCAGTGTAAACCGCTGTGTCGAGAGGTGTCAATGCCGGAGGGAACCACAAAGTAACGCAATTAACTCGGTCTTTAGCAAGTTTCATGCTCTTGGCAATCAAGCTCTTATTCGAACGGCGGGCGTGGGCAAGAAGCGTAATCAAGGGTTCGTCACGATTGACTCCTTCAAGGTTCAGTCGATGCCTTGTTTCGGCATCCAGGTGCAGTCCTAATAGCGGCTGTCGATTGCTTTCGATTGCGTCTTCGAGTCTAATGGCGACGAACTCTCCTGTCTCGCTTCCACAGCATAACCATCCATTCTCAGCTACTAAGCATCGCGGCGCAAAAGTCAGAAGTTTGATGGTTTCGCATTCGTTGGTAAATGTGTCGAGTCGCTGGACATGGTTGCTGCCATTTCCTCCGGGAAAGTAGACAATGTTTCTCTTTTCCGCACTGATTAGCGAGCGGAGCTGCCAATGCCTGCAGGTGAAGATTTGGTAAGTTACAGTGTGACTACACAATAGACGGCATACAAAGGTGTGAACACTCACTGCGAGCGGACGGGAATCCGGTAATGTTTGCGTCCGGTCTTGGACATTATGCTCTCGGTCGGATAGCACCTAGAATGGCCCATTCTGTCAGATGAAGTGTACTTCCAGTGAAGGTTTGATGGCAGGCTGAGGACAGCTGGTGGTGGCGAGCGGGGTGTGGAATCACGAACAGGCCATCGTCATCGTTGGCCATGATAAGACGCTACCGCCAGTGACCCAAGCTGGCAAAGGATGTCTACAACGTGTCGGATGCCAGTCGAGCTACGGCCTGAGCTCTGGGGCATGCAACGGCTGAGTGCCGCGGATGGGATGTTGGACGGCCCACTGATGCCCGGCCGATGATGTATGATGGTGTATCGTTATCGTCAACCGAGGGGCGCGAGCGAGCCGGTGTAGGGACCGGATAGGCGGCATGCGAGATAGACGCCAGAAGGCGAGTAGATGGACAGGCTTGAGGGTCTAGATTGGCAGTCGGTGATAATTGACTCAGAGTCGGGGTCGTGCATACGCAGGAGAGGGATACAGAGTTTGGGTGAGAATGTGGGTTTCCAGCAGTCGAGACGCTTGTCAAGTCATCAGTGGTTTGGGAGGTCGCAGCGGACCTGTGGTGGCGTGTGAGGAAGTTGGAACTTGACAAGCATTTCGATTCGATGTTGAGCGGCTGGCCGGTGGTCCCGAGTACGAAGTACGAGAGTGCGAGTGCTTTCTGCCAACAAAAGGCGCGCAGGGTTCAAGCGCTCGGGGCCGGTACATACGTTGTAGCTGGTGCATGTGGGCAACCTCCCCGGGCGCGTCACTTGCTAGTTACTTCTGGTGACAGCAAAAGTATGGCAAGACAGAACTAGAAAGTTATCACCAGCCGATACGGAGTAGCCAGACTTACCACTAATGTTAACTACCTAGGTACCTAGGTATCTGCTACCTAGTAGCCACCTAGGTACCTAGTACCTACTGAGGCAGGTGGTAGCCTGTAGGTGACAATTATTTACCAGTCTTGTCTTAGTTCTACTAATAAGGGGCCGGTAGTAGTTACCTACCTGTAGTGCACGGAGAGGTAACTAATTACTAGGTACCTACCAGGTAGGTAGGCACCCAGCCTCAAGTACCTACCAGGTACCTAGAGTTATAGACCAGACCCGGCTGACATGAGTCTACACGGCTACAGTGGGCTGTGAATAGCACCAGACTGGTTAGAAAGCCCGAGGACAGCACAGCGTTCAAATTCTTGGCGTCTGGTGTCAACAATGTTGGTCAGAAAGAGGCGCTCGATTCGGGATGGATAAGCGGATGGATGACGTCTGGTCGAGCATTGCGTTGGGTCAGCATCATGGAACTCGTCACCAAGTGTTCCATGACTCTCTCTAGCGCACACTGCAACATTGAAACAACAATGAAAGAGGAAGACGGGATCTGACAGCCACGAGCCTCGGCATGAGCGGATAAATAGCTAGAGGCACCGGGGAGCATCACTATTCACCCAAATACGGAGTAAGGGTAGCAGACAGATCAGACGACCTCCATCGTTTGCATCATGAACATCGTGCATCAAAGGCAGCGAGAGTATCTTATAAAATTTCCCGGAGCATGTGTGCGGATTTGAACGGCAATACCGACCATCACAGAGCATTTACACGATGGATTTCGTAGTGTTCCGTGACTCGAACGACACTAGGGGGAACAGTCAGCATTGCCACGGCCCATGACGGCCGCCTTTGTCTGACTGACCACATGTGACCTGATGCCTTACTTATTTGGGCACTCGCCCAGCTGGGTCTGTTTTCAATGGTACTCTGTCGAAATCGTGATATGTGATCTTGTCACCTTCCTATATTAACAGACGGGGATCCCACGACATCAAGACTTCCAAACTTAACACAGGCCGTGTCATGTTAGCCAATGTCTGTCGAGCTCCTCGGACCATTCTCCCTCGGTCACCTACCTATTCTGGGAGCTTGATCTGGCATGGTGAAGGTACTTGAGCCCAAGCGGACGCTGCGATGGTGTGTTTTCGTCCGTCCACGTGGACTGCTCGGCTTGCGATTGCGGGAGCCACCGCGCTCAAATATCGGGTTGTCTAGGCCCCCTGCTGCAGCTCTACAAAATTGCTGTCTTACACATTGATCATCTTGCCGAGATCGAAGTCCAACTTTACTGTTTAGGAAAAGCCGACTTGAACAAGTCAGATCAGGCCCAAGAAATGAAGTGTCAGGGGCAAAGTCCGTTTTGACATAATATTCCACGCGTAATCAACAACGAGACAAGGGTCTCGCGCTAGTTGCAAAGTCAATAAGTAGCATTAGGATGCTGTACTGGAGTCGAGCCTCGAGAACACTGCAAAGCCAGTTCACAGCTTGCATGTGGCATGGATGGCTTCAGCTGCCCCGAGATGGCTGGTCTCGCCGTAATGGCCGAGTGCCGCGTAATCCCCAAGTGGCATCTGCCAGACAAGGGACAGGCGACAGGCGATGTCTTCCATGTTGACCATCTCGAGAATTCTCCTAGTCCGGACAGGTGCAGGTGTTGGGTAGGTGTTGGGTAGGTGTTGGGCAATACAGCAACGACAAGTGTTAAGGAAAAACATTTGGAAGCCATGATGAGCACACGCGATCAGGAAGATTGCGGGAGCCTCAATTCGGAGAAAAGTTCATCCGCTATTAGAACCTGCACTTAATGTGGAGGCACCCTTCCACTTGCCTCCTTCCGTCGGCTTCTATTGACGGCCAATGGCCGGGGTTAGCCATTTTTCTCGGAGCCAAAAAAATTCGCTCTCTTCTTTTCCCAATAAACTCGTACAGTCACACACACAACATCTCTGCCTCCTCCTTCCTCTTCATCACTTCTCCATCTGTGGAGCGCACCGTCACCTGTTCCTTACTCATTGCAACATTATACCCTCCATCATCACAATCAAGATGTTGGCATCGCGTCTCTCTCGAGCTGTGAGTAGCTTCTTAACCTCTAGAAAAACCACCCGCTTGAGCTGTTTTCTCCCTGCGCATCTTGCTAACTTTCGATCCTTCCCGACAGCTTCCCCGAGCCAACCTTATCAGTGCTCGCTCAGCTGCCTTTGCCAGGCCACTGACTCCCAGATTAGCCCGCTATGAGTCTTCCTCAGCTGGCGAGGGTGAGAAGGTCCAGGGCTCCGTCATCGGTATCGACTTGGGTACCACCAACTCAGCCGTCGCCATAATGGAGGGCAAGGTTCCTCGCATCATTGAGAACTCAGAAGGTGCTCGCACCACTCCTTCAGTAGTTGCTTTCGCGGAGGATGGTGAGCGACTTGTTGGTGTCGCCGCCAAGCGACAGGCCGTCGTCAACCCAGAGAACACTCTTTTCGCCACTAAGCGATTAATAGGACGCAAGTTCACCGACGCTGAGGTTCAACGTGATATCAAGGAGGTTCCCTACAAGATTGTCCAGCATTCCAATGGAGATGCTTGGGTTTCTGCCCGTGATCAGAAGTACTCTCCTTCACAGATTGGTGGCTTTGTCCTCAATAAAATGAAGGAGACAGCCGAGGCTTACCTCTCCAAGCCCGTCAAGAATGCAGTCGTTACTGTGCCTGCCTACTTCAACGATGCTCAGCGTCAGAGCACCAAGGACGCTGGTCAGATCGCCGGTCTCAACGTCCTCCGTGTTGTCAATGAGCCTACTGCTGCAGCCCTTGCCTACGGTCTCGAGAAGGAGGCAGATAGCATTGTCGCTGTCTACGATCTTGGCGGTGGTACTTTCGATATTTCTATCTTGGAGATTCAGAACGGCGTCTTTGAGGTGAAGTCGACCAATGGCGACACTCACCTAGGCGGTGAGGACTTCGATATCCACCTCGTCCGACATATTGTTGCCGATTTCAAGAAGACTTCCGGCATTGATCTGTCCAGTGATCGCATGGCTATCCAGCGTATCCGCGAGGCTGCTGAGAAGGCCAAGATTGAATTATCCTCTTCTCTTCAGACTGACATTAACCTGCCTTTCATCACTGCCGACGCCTCTGGTCCTAAGCACATCAACATGAAGCTTAGCCGTGCTCAGCTTGAGAAGATGGTAGATCCCCTCATCACTCGCACCATCGAGCCTGTTCGTAAAGCTCTCAAGGACGCCAGCCTTCAGGCCAAGGAAATCCAGGAGGTCATCCTTGTCGGTGGTATGACCCGTATGCCCAAGGTTGCTGAGTCCGTTAAGAGCATCTTCGGCCGTGACCCCGCCAAGTCTGTCAACCCTGATGAGGCTGTCGCCATTGGCGCTGCCATCCAGGGTGCTGTCCTTTCTGGTGAGGTCAAGGACCTCCTGCTGCTCGACGTTACTCCCCTCTCACTGGGTATTGAGACCTTGGGCGGTGTCTTCACTCGTCTGATCAACCGCAACACCACCATTCCCACTAAGAAGTCCCAGGTCTTCTCTACTGCCGCTGACTTCCAGACTGCCGTCGAGATCAAGGTCTACCAAGGTGAACGAGAGCTTGTCCGTGATAACAAGCTGCTGGGTAACTTCCAGCTTGTTGGCATCCCTCCTGCTCACCGTGGTGTGCCTCAGGTTGAGGTCACCTTTGACATCGACGCCGACTCTATTGTGCACGTTCACGCGAAGGACAAGTCTACAAACAAGGACCAGTCCATCACAATTGCCTCTGGCTCTGGTCTTTCGGACAGCGAGATCCAGCAGATGGTTGAGGACTCTGAGAAATATGCCGAGGCTGACAAGGGTCGCAAGGCCGCTATTGAGGCCGCCAACCGCGCAGACAGCGTTCTCAACGATACTGAGCGTGCTCTGAATGAGTATGCTGACAAGCTCGACAAGACCGAGGTTGACGGAATCAAAGAGAAGATCACTGCTCTGCGTGAATTCGTTGCCAAGAGCCAGTCTGGTGAGGGTACCGCCACCGCTGAAGAGATCAAGGAGAAGACCGACGAGCTCCAGATGGCTAGCTTGAACCTCTTCGATAAGATGCACAAGGCCCGCAATGAGACCAGCTCTGGCGAGCAGGCCTCTGGCGAGCAACAGCAGGGCGAGGGTGAGAAGAAGGATGAGAATAAGCCATAATCAGCTAGCTGTTACCTGTTGTTTTTTGAAAAAGGGTGTTCGAATATGCGTGTAGCGAGGGGCGTGGCATAGATGTCTTTTCTTTTTCTGTATTTCACTGTACTCATATCCCCCGCCTTAGCTGCTATACTTTCACACACAAACTGATTTGCCCATGTCATTAACATCATGATTGGCGGAAACTTAAGGCGTTGGAGCATCAAAACCTCTTCGACAGAGATCTCTGGTTTAATGGGATGAAGGCATGGAGCCAAAGGGGGCCATTGTTGGATTGGCTGATGTATAATTTACTGTTTAAATAGATGATAATAACACATCCCCCCTCTGAATTCCTTGGGAATTCCTACAAAATCAATGAATTCAATGCCCCTCCCCCCCCGTGCGCAGCAATGTCGGAGAGGCTCATGCAGTCCAGCTCCATGGTGTATTTAAGTTATTGGTCCCATGCATGGACGAATAGACCTCCCAGTCCTCTTCAGCCTTGACAATGACGTCCATTTCCAAAAGCTCGGGCTGATCCTCGTGCTGTTGGACCAGCAGTGGCGTACTGACCAAGCTGCGATGTGTACTATCCCCAAATATCAAATTAGGTCTATAGATACTGCCTCGCAAGGAATTAAGAGTGTTGAAATGGGCGCAAGTCAAGCTCGTAGTCTCGCCAGTCGAGGCGGAAGTTTGGTCGTCTCCGTGTCGAAGCCAATGAAGGCCGCGAGAGGCCGCATGCAGGTGGCTTTTGAAGAAGGTATATTGTGTCATGCGGATGAAGAGGGCGATGAATAGGCAGAACAGGAGGAGGAAGATGGCGTGCGGTATGGGGACCGTGGCGATGCGAGATGTCGGGTCTGCGGCTGCTTCTTGCGGCTGCTTATGCGTAGACATTATTCTTGGTTGGTGCGTGGGATGGGAGGATGAGGATGGGAGGAGATGGGCTGTGTGTGGTAGGGGAAGGATGAGTGACGAGTTGACGGTGTGTTGTAACTACTTCATTCCAGATGGGTGGAATGGATGTGAGACATGACGATGGCGTTGGACGGGATTTCGGGAACATTCGCCTTTGGTTTGTTTAGAGGGCCTTTTTAATTCATTTACTGAATGAGTTTCTCATTACTACTGAATAAAGGTGCGATGTGAATTTTGGTTCCCTTCACATTCGTAAATCGCTCCTTCCCGTTCTTGTTCACCTTTTTATCGTCCGAAGCCAAACCACCCCTTCTTCTTGGGCTGTTCCTCCTTCGCAGCGCCGACTGGTCCTGGCGTTGTCGTGGGCGCGTGTGTCTTACCTGGGTAATCGATGTAATTCCAGGCGACATCAAGGAAGATGGGCTTGACGGGGATGAGTTCCATCTTCGGGGGAAACTCTACGATCTTGCGCAGGTTCACGCGCCGGGGGTATACGTGTAGCTTAGAGACGAGCGGGGAGTCGAAGTCGCCCTTGTCGGCTTCGAGCTCCGCATCGCGGAGGTTGCGCATGTGGACGATGGCGCGGTAGCGTTGAAGTTCACCATCAAGGAGGCTGCTGAGGAAGGAGACGGCTTCGGCGGCGACGTCGATGCTCAAGGGGCTGGTTTGCTGTTGGCTGATGTCGCCATCGTCGCCGTGAGATAGATTGACGGAGGCTTCTTGAATGAGGGAGTTGGCGTGGTTGATGAGGGCGAGTGCGTTGGCGGCGTTCTTGGTGATGGCGTGGGACCGAGCAATGGAGAGCGCTCTTCAACAGGACGAGTTAGTAGGCGAGTCGAAGCATGGCTGCTGGGCAAGGGTAGCTTGGACTTACTTGAGCGCTCCAAAGTAGTGTTCGTAGCCATTGAGTTTCTTCGCGAGCGCCTCGTCGGCTGCCACACCAGGAAGCTCCTTGATTGACAGGACGTTTTGCAGCGTACCGTCATACAGAGCAACCTTTTCCTTCAGCTTGGCAAGCTTCTTGCTGGGGGGCAGCTCTCGCTGTTCCTTTTTGACGGTGCCTTCGGCGGCTTTGGATGCCTTTACTTTGCGTCTTCTGGAGGCCTTGTACTCCTCAGGCCCGCCGTCGTTGTCGCCGGTTAGGATTCTGTTGCGGCCGATTCTCCAACTGATCATTTCGTAGTTGACGGCAGTGCGGGTCATTTGTAGTCGTTGCATACGGGGGTCGCTCTGGGCCACACCCTCTGCTTTGAGTTCGTCCATGGCCTGCTTTGTGGCATCGACGGCGTCCTGTGTTGCCATGAGGACTTCGTCGTACTGAGCCGCAATTTCGTAAGGTTGCTTGTCTTGTACCTGCGCCAGGTTGTCGGCAAGATTGGTCTTTGCGGTTTTCACAGAAGCCCATGCCAATGATATCTGGGCGTCTTCGATCTGAACTTCTCGTGAGCGCCAGGTGATTGTCCTCGGTGCGTTCTCTGCAGCATCGCCAAACTTGGATGCATCGTCGCCCACGGCGAGGATACTTGGGTCCAGACGAGTTATCTCATTGACAAGAGCATTGTCCGATCGTGGAAATGACTGTTTGGCAATGCTCGCAATGGGAACGGTCCGTGGCGTCTTCAATCGGTATGCGGCGTATCGGATGGAAGGGTCGATGGTCTCGGACAAGAGATCCTTGAAGAGATCGCCTTTGCCAGTGCTTGCCAGCGCACTGTAAATAACACGGGAAACGGAGTAGCTCTGCAGGCAAAGTTCCCAATTGTGCTTCTCAAAAAGCATAGCGCCTCGAATCAGGGCAGCGTATGCTTTTGCCTCAAGGACATCGTTGGCTGATGCGCCAGATGCCGCATCTGACAGAGTCTCGACGAGGTGGTGCGCAGCTTGGGAGGCCTTGTTGAGCCGGGAAACAATATGTGATCTAGTCCGGCCTGATATATCCTTTTGTGCTGACGAGCTTGAAGCTTTAAAGCTCATCGCTTGTGCCCAGGCTCGCTCGCTCGTCAAAAGAAGCAGGTGAACGTATCTGGCAACCTTGGGTTAGGTCGTCCTGCTCCGATGCGACTGGCGCAACGCGATGTTGTACTCACTCGTTATTGGAAGAAACATCCCCAGCAGCAACCTTTTCTTTCTTCTGAAATTTCCCGCGATTTTTGGTGGCAATGCCCAGCTTCTTGCGCGAGCTTAGCAGGCGTTTGGCCAGTTGGTCGTGATATGTGTTGTAGTCTCCGTAGAGCAGGGCTTGGTCCCGACCCTGCACAATGTAACTGGTGATATCCATGATTGTCGGGCCAACTCGAAGGTGACCGGAGAGAGCCTCGGTACCGGAACGAGTTGTTGCTGCCTTTCTGCAGGCTATTCCACACTTCTACGAGGTAATCCCTGATCTTGTGGCCGACAGGTCGTTGGTGGCAGTGAGGTTTTCCAAAGAAGTCTTTGGCGGGGCAATTGCTTATGTAAGTGGGCAGGTGGGCAGGTTGCTTTCTCTTACATTAGTTTCTACGGCTTCGACGCAATTGGTTTAATTGGGATATGGTGAGGCGATCTTGAGACAGGATAGTGACTAAGCTGATTCTTGTCATGGTAATTGGACTTGTTTGGGAGAACGGTGGAAATCCATTACTAGGCCAGGTTTTGGCAGATGTTACGGAGCACAACGGGCCAAAATTTTGGTGATGGAAGATGGATCAGCATCTCTGCTATGCAAATGAATTCCGTTTCGACAAGTAGTCAACAGCCTGTGCTAAGCGGCGAAGTATAAAACATCATAAATTAAGAAAACACACTACCAGAGGCTCTTGAGTCTAGTGTGTCTTACCTTGTGTCAGACCTCTCTGCGCAGGCCCAGGCGAGGATGATGACGGAGTCGTAATTACCGCTGCGCCTCCGTTAGAATCACAGTTGTAGATATTTAATCACTATAATCTGACCATCTACGACTTGAAAAGAGCCTCTAAAGCTTAGTTGCAGCTTGCTCACTGCTCATTTGTTCATCCATGACAATGGTACTAGGACCGCACACAAAAGCAAAGATTCAGATGAATATGGACGTGAGCAGGGGGAAGACGAGTCGTCTGATACCAGCCGGGCACAGCGTTTTGCGCAGCTCAGCTGACGTCGTGTTGTGAAAAATAGCGTCACTGGCAGTCGAGGAGTATGCAGCTAAGGGGGTGTGGTGCAAGACAGACTAGACATGTACCATGTAATGCACATAGCACCTCAAACCCAATAAAACGAAGAACGAAAACGTATCCGAGGGTGACAAAGCGTCATATAGAGTGTGATTTGAGTAGGAATGATGGTACACCAGACAGTCCTTTCGGCTTGGGGTGTCTAGACGCGTACGGAGGACTGGAGAATCGGATCGTCTTCGGAACGGCGGTGGACTAGGATGCTTCAGATGGTCCAGATTCGAATTAGTTAGACGCTGAGGGCGGCATGTGATTTAATTGCAAGAGGACCCCGTACCCTGTTAAAAGGAGCATACGAACTAGAAGACAAGGGCGACGCAGAATACTTCCTTGGTATTTAAATTATTAGAGAACGCTAAAAGAAAAAGATTTATCTTAGTCACAAAGCGTACATTAACAGGATAAGCGAGAAATTCGACCAAGCAGGAAAAGGGAGTTTTCCCGCTATACCAATCCTAGTAACCAAGCTTGTAAAGCGCCTAGATAAGGTCGAATTTCTCGCTTATCCTATTAATATACGCTTTATAACTAAGATAAATCTTTCTCTTTTAGCGTTCTCTAATAATTTAAATACCAAGGAAGTATTCTACGTCGCCCTTGTCTTCTAGTTCGTATGCTCCTTTTAAGCATTTGATCACTTGATCAGTCGTGAATTGGTTGCAGAGCTTGGCAAGGACGTCAACGCCCACATGCTGGACGAAGCGACCAGGCATACCGGATGGGCTTGAGAGCGTAGGAAGAGAAAAGAAAATCTGGAATGCTCACGTGCGAAATATTAGAGAGTTTCCAGTGGCGAGAGGCGCCAACTTGGCGGGACCTGAGGGCCGCTGGAGCCACAGGAAATCATAGGGGTGGGCCAGGGCTGGCCAATGGCGAAGACGCTAGATGACCCGCACGGACTTGATGGACACGCATTGCCGGAACCACACAAGCTCATGCGGCCAGGTGACCACAGAGACTCTGCAGCGGAAGGAGCATCCATCGACCGAATCGGCGTGGCTGTGACGTGACTCTGAGCAATTGGCATTTGTCGAGGTCCAGGCCAGACGGCGCAGATGGAAACATTGAAGCTTTGGGCTATCAGACAAGTGTTCAATGTTGCCTAGACAGAGACGCACCGTCCGTCCTTGAAAGTGATGGCGGGCAGTCGCACCAGGTTGTTCCCCCTGTGCTCCGTACTCAAAGCGTCCTCAAGCACATAGATTGACCCAGGTGGCTGATGAAGAGTGAATAAGTTGTGACTTGTGAGCATGCGTACGGAGTAACCAACTACCTACCTACCTAGGTAGGTAGTTACATACTAGGTAGGTATGTATCTCTCCCTCACCACACTTCGCTTCCTCAATCCCTATCCTCGACAATTTGCTCCTCGCCAAAATCCCTGCTCAGCCGCTTCCGCGTGTTTCTGCGTGCTCCTGAGGCCCGAGAGACCGGTTCTGCGGTGTGCGATTGAGCCTCAAGCTGCAGCTCATTGCCGTTTTCTCACCCGAGCACTCGCGGGAGCATCTCCAATCCTGAACATCGTCATTCGACACACACGGCTCCGGCTCTCTCCACCACACAACTTGTTTGCATGCCTAAGTAGCATCCTCTCTTCTTCATCACTCTACTCCGTACTCCGTACCTGTACAGCGCCGCGCGGTGCATGCCGCATGCTATTTATTGTCGTCCTCAGACGATTTCTCCCGTCCGCTCAACATCCACATCACACCCACCCATTCATTCATTCATTCATTTCCTTGTCATTTGCACGGCCGCGCTCACGGTTCCGAGAGAGCCCGTTGCCATCGAAATCTACAAACTTCGTGCATCGAGCGTATCTCTCCTCCGCACGCACACGCGAATCCAACCCCTCAAACGCCGACGCCTCGACCACCTCGCATCCGGTTTCTCACCGCCGAGCTTGTGATGAGTGCATCTACGTCCAGCAACTTGGCGTAACAGCCCTCTCCTTCTTCCCTTGTGCCCTTGGCCGCCGTTAAAAGCCAGATAGATCTCCTGACGGTGGTTCAAGATGGATACTGACGGTACATTTCCACCATCTCAGCCTCCGCCGTGGTCGTCAAGTGAAACCACGGTGCCTTTAAGAGGCTCACGGCCTGGTGGTCCTGATTCCACCAGTCAATACACTACCGTGCCGCAGTCAACCAATTCTAATCTTGTTGCTCAAGGTCCAACATCGCAGCCTCTGGGCTCGATGCCGGCCTGGAATCCCGCAGCCTTGCTACAGCCAAGCCGTCGAGGCTTCAGCGCCACTGATCTGAGAAACCTTCCCTCTGGCCGTCCTCAGCCCATGTACAATAATAATAATAACCATGTGGCAAACGCTCACAGCCGAGCATCGCCGTCAGTCAACGACCAAATGGTCTTTCAGTTCACAAGTGCTAGCGACACCTCGTCCAACGATCATGTCAGCGGCTCTTCAACTCCGACTCCTCCCAATGTTGAAACGCCTCCTTCTACTTCCAACGCCAACGCCGCCAACGTCAGCACCAATACCAACCGCATGGGCATTTGGATTGAGCGTATGAACAATGTTCAGCGTCGCTCCAACGTCCCCAATCCCAAGCGTCGCAAGACAGAGGACCCCCAGGACTTTGCCGCTAGAGCCAGCAACATGTCCATTCGAGGAACTAGTGGCACGCTGGGCGAGTACGTGAGAGACAGGCGGCAAGAGGCCAATGGTAGCCGGCTTGTACCGCAAACTCCTACTGTAGATCTTACGGATGGTATGGCGCGACTAGACCCTCCCTCCACGACACGATTGTGTTCATGCATCATGTGTCTAACAAAACCCTACAGGTACAGATGATGAAATGATGGTCCTTGATGATCCCAAGGATGAAGAGGTCTGCTACGGTATGGTCAAGACCAGTCTCAACTGCAGCAAGGTGCCATCACCCAAGCCAGGAATGCAAAGTCTTTGGGGACCCGGATATAATCCAGGCATCAAGATATTGCTGAAACGACAAAGCGGCGAGAGAACGTTGAAAATCCAGGCCTGCGACCACACTCGTGAGATCATTGGCCTGGTTGAGCAGTCGTGCGCCGCAGCGCTCACTCCTCTCCTCGACACAAATATACGTTTACGAACGGATTGCCGCATACCGCCGCACCAGAAGCAGCCCGGCGAGGAGCCCGGGCAGGCAATATCAAGAGCCTACTATTTGGATGTTGTTCTGTATGGTCCTCAAAGATATGCAAGAGCCGTCGGTGCACTCCTGAGCAAGCACAACTTGAAGCTTATTGCTCCGCATATGGTGCAGAAGGGCATCAAAGTATTCAACCCCCATGTCTCGGAATGGCGACCGCCTCCACCAAAGGTGTACCCAACCAACGCGCAGGGCACCTACACAAGTGTCGCCAACCGAACCGTGGAGGAGATTCGTTCGGAAGTCATGGGTGTTTTTGATTCTCTCAAGAGAAACGACGACCTTCCGACAATGGAAGCAGACGCACGAGTCCTCACGCCACTGCTTAAGCATCAAAAGCAAGGTCTCTATTTCATGGCTACCCGGGAGAAGTCGTTCCAAGAGCAGTCATCAGAAAAGGGCATGGTGTCATTTTGGCAGACCAAGATCAGCGCCAGAGGCGAGAAGTTGTATTTTAATGTCATCACCGGCCAAGAGCAGAGGGCTCCGCCACCACAAACTTGCGGTGGCATCCTCGCTGATATGATGGGTCTTGGAAAGACCTTGAGTATTCTATCCTTGGTTTCGAGCACAATAGACGAGTCATACAAATGGGAACAGGCTCCCATCATTCAACGACCCAAGATGGACCCCAAACTGTTCAACAATGGCCATGCTGCTATGCAAACTAATTTTGAGCCTGCTACAGTTACTCGTCACGTCAAATCAACCTTGATTGTCTGCCCGCTCAGCACTGTGACTAATTGGGAGGAGCAAATGAAACAGCATATAATCCCTGATGGTCTTTCATGCCACATTTACCATGGCTCCAATCGAATCAAGGATGTACACAAGCTTGCAGAGTTTGATATTGTCATTACCACCTACGGTTCAGTCTCTAACGAACTGGGTTCTCGCCGAAAGGGTAAGGATGGTGTCTATCCCCTGGAAGAAATCGGCTGGTTTCGAATTGTCCTCGATGAGGCGCACATGATTCGCGAGTCATCCACTCTTCAATTTAAAGCCATGTGCCGCCTGCATGCCGAACGACGCTGGGCGGTTACGGGAACCCCTGTGCAGAACCGCTTGGATGATCTTGCTGCTCTGCTGAGCTTTCTGCGACTGCACCCATTTGATGATCGGTCCAAATTCAATCGCTATATTGTTGAACCCTTCAAGGCGTGCGACCCCGAGATTGTGCCGAAGCTGCGAGTGCTTGTCGACGCAGTTACTCTTCGTCGTCTAAAGGATAAAATCGATCTTCCCAAACGCGAAGACTTGGTTATACGATTAAATTTCAGCCCCGAGGAACGCTCCATTTACGATCTGTTTGCGCGCAACGCTCAAGACCGGGTTAAGGTCCTGGCTGGTGTCAACGTTGGAAAAGCTCTGGGAGGCAATACATATATTCATATTTTGAAGGCTATTTTGAGGCTGAGGCTGCTCTGTGCACACGGCAAGGATTTGCTGAACGAGGAGGATTTGGCCGCTCTACGAGGCATGTCAGCCGAGATGGCTATCGACATTGATGATGACGATGAAGATGGACCTGCTTTATCACACCAGAAGGCTCATGAAATGTTTTCGCTAATGCAGGACACAAACAACGATGCTTGTATCGAGTGTAGCAAGAAGCTGAACGCAGGCGAAGGTCAGAATCTCGATGCTGAACAGCAGGACGACATCCTTGGATACATGACGCCTTGCTTTCACGTGGTATGCCGGGGCTGTTGCCGAAACTATCGTGAAAGAGCTCAGCAGCTGCTTGCACCTGGACAGAATACCGGCCCGTGCTTGATTTGCGGTGTCGTGGTCCGCTTTGAATTCGTCGAGCTCCGTCGCGACGATGTGGATGCCGAGCACGACGGACCTGCCAAAATAAAGGTCAGGGACACCAGGAAGAGGTTCGACAAATACGACGGCCCACATACCAAGACTAAAGCTCTCGTCGAAGATCTCTTGAAGTCCAAGGCAGCTAGTCAATCCAATCCAGACGAGCCTCCCTTCAAATCGGTGGTGTTCTCAGGCTGGACCTCTCACCTTGACCTCATTGAGCTGGCCCTCAACGCTGCGGGCATCGCCTTCGTCCGTCTAGACGGCAGTATGACCCGGACTGCTCGAACTGTTGCCATGGAAAAGTTTCGCGAAGACAACTCCGTGGAAGTCATCCTCGTCTCCATCATGGCCGGCGGTCTAGGCCTCAATCTGACAGCCGGCAACAGTGTCTACGTCATGGAGCCGCAGTACAACCCCGCGGCGGAAGCTCAAGCCATCGATCGCGTTCACCGCTTGGGGCAGAAACGACCCGTCCGCACCGTCCGGTACATCATGCAGGACAGCTTCGAGGAGAAGATGCTAGAGCTGCAAGAGAAGAAGATGAAGCTGGCTAGTCTTAGCATGGACGGCCAGAGCAGGACGTTGGATAAGGCCGAGGCCGCAAGACAGAAGTTGATGGATTTACGAAGCCTTTTCAAGTAGTGACTTGACCTCTTCACTAAGAAAAAGAGATGTTACAATGATTTGAGAAGATGATGTGCGTCGCATTTCGCATTTCGCATTTCGATAAGTGGGCAGGGGCGCGATTCGGATTTTTTTTTTAAATAAAGACGCTGACGATTATGATTTTTTATCACGAACCGGGATGGACGCATGCTTTTTTGCTAAGAAGAGGCAGCGATGAGAACTAGAAGAGAAGCATATGGCGTTTTGGGCTATGATACTGGGTTGTGGAGACTTTTCTTTTCTATTTCCCGTCTCCCCCCCCTTTTTTTTCGGATTCATGTCTTCTCGGGGGCGAGGTGGTAGTTAGTCTGTCTGTCTTATTGATTTTCCTCCTTCACAGTGGGCTCTCTCGCGAGACATTGTGACTTTGCTGGGGTGGGAGATTAATGAATAAACGGATACATCTCCCTGTACGCAACATAAATACACATCATCATTCCACTCGTGCTGACTTCATGATTTCATTGCCCATGTGGCCACCGTTATCTGTATGCCAGATCACAATCCGAGATCTTCGTCCTGTCCCCGTCCTGCGAACTCAGTGCCCTGATTTGCCGTGCTCAATCTCGCACAGAGACTAAGTAGGACCACTGTCTCCGTGGCAGCGTAGTGATTCAACGCGTCCAGCAGGATCTGTAGGTGCCTGCTGAAGTTAGCCTCCCACTTCTTGATGATCTCGGACAGATTGTTCACGCGGGACTCGGCGTCGCTCTGCGAGTCCGGCTGCGGACGGGACGACGCCTTCGCCGCCTGGAAGCGTCTCCACTGGTCGGAAGTCATGGTCTTGGGCTTCGTGGTGCCGGACAGGTCGGGGTCGGACTTTTCCAGCTCGCGCGTGAGCCAGTTCGTGTAGGCGGCGAAGATGGTGCACGTTTGCATGAGCTTGGAATGGATCTGACGTCCTTCTTGTAAGCAGGCGGTTACGACAGGGAAGAAGAAAGGGGTTGGGGGGGGGGGGGGGGGGGGGGGGGGGAGTGTGTGTGCTGGGAGAGCGTTACCCTGAGGAGCTTGCTATTGGTGAGCATACACTCCTTCAGACATGTGTCCAGAAAGTCGACGTGGTCCTGCATCAATTCGTCGACGGTGCGAGTCGGTCCGGACGGCTTCGTCGGGTCTCCGTCCTTGGTGCTCAGTCGAGACATGAATTTTGTCCAGTTGGGTTCTATGACCTCGGCGGTGCAAAAGTACAGCAGTTGCTGAACGAAGACGAGCATTCTGGCCCTGAGCGTCCACGCGCGCCGTTTCCATATCTCGAGGCCGCGGTTCTGGCCTTTGTGAGCCCAGCTCACGCCCCGGGTTTGCGTCTGCCACGTCGTGGAGAGCTGCGACTCTAGGTATCGAAGGGACAGGAGGTATCGGAACAGCGACTGGTACCGCCATATCGTCCTTCTGCTGATGACAAGGGACACGGGGAACGGGACGGAGTAGTCTATCTGGAGGGACGTGAAGCCGGTCGCGTTCTTGTCGTTTTCAACGGGCTGGTTGGTAACGGGCTGGAGAGGCTCGCCCTGCTCAATACCCTTGATGTTCACGACACGCTGTAATGATTTGATGAGCGTCACTTCATTCATCTCGACCTTGACGTCTTCCTTGAACGGGTCCAAGCACACAATGCTGCCTGGCTGGCGCAGCACCAGATCGAGGAGGGACTGCAACTTGCTCGTGTTGACATTTCTGACGGGCTTTCGCAGCTCGGACGAGCCGAGCTCGAGGAAGTAGGAGAAGTAGTCGGACGGGTCGAGGAAGAAGTAGTGCTTCAAGGATTGTAGCCGGGCGGGGAGAGCGTGCGTCGTCAGCAATAGCTGCATCAGCGACTTGTTGGCGTGAGCATATGCATTATTGACGTTCTCCAGAAAGCGAGCGTCGTCGAAGGTTGTTGGCACGTCTGTGACAACCTTGCTCGCGGCCGCGCCTCCGCACTCTCGTACCACGTTGAGATACTTGCCTGCCAGCAGGACCTTTTCTTTGACGCCTTCGAGCTGTGGCGGGATGTCTTTCTCGCGGATGGTATACCTTCTGTCCCAGTACTCATCAGTGTAGTCCTCGTACAGCCTCTCTCGGTTGATGCTTTTTCGTTCTTCGACGACGAACTCCGAGTGTGGATCATAGATGCTTCCATGATGCAGCCACTCGTTGAGCATGACCATATACGGACGACTAGCATCTCGTAGCAGCGACGTGAGCAGAGCCCTGGCAGCCGGGTCTCCAGACATCTTTTCGAGCCGCAATGTTACCAAGCCCAGGACAACGCCGCCTTTGCAGACCTTTTTCCTGGTCATGTTTCCCGGTATCAGCTCGCCGCCTTCTCTCAAGCGCTCAATCATGGCATCGTCGTTTTCGATTTCGTCATCCTCGTCCTCGGTCTCGTCATCCAGGATACCATTCTTCCTGAGCAACTCGTGGGCCAGTAAGTAAAGCTGGTGCATCATTTGACTGGTTGGGATTGTATGAATATTCAGAACATGAACCGTAAATGAGTCGCTGGTCAAAAACTGCGTCTCGAGCTGTGCAATCATGACGAGGTAGTCCTGCAAGAACTTTCGTATCGATGCACAGAGGGCATGGTTCACCGCGCCGAACTCGACCCGACTTTGCACGTCAACAAATGCCTCCAGGGCCGAGTAGTACGTCGCCATTTTGAGCATGGAGTGTGTCAGATCTGCCAAACTTGGATCCAGCCCGGGTAATATCCTGAAGCTGGGCCCAGTGAGGCGATCCCGCTCCTCAGTTGGATCATATCCCTTGGCGAAGCGAACGTATTGGCCCTCATAACCCATGAATACGAACAGCAAGTCTTCGATGATGGCTGCCTCTTGTACTTCAAGTGGCAACTCGTTCAAAGATTTCGGTTGCGGCGCCTGTGGAACCGTCGAGGCAACCGGGGGGATCGATATTCGCGAAGCCAAGGGGGCAGTAGTGTGCGGTAACAAGGTCGCTTCTGGGTTCCAGGGAGCTGTCGGTCTTGTTAGCATCTCCCCTTGCCCTGCACGCGGATCTCGGAGTGCTCAGAAGCATACCCTGTGAAGCATCCGAAAGAGAATCCCTGGGTCGAAACTCAGCAGACTTCTGCCTCCTCACTTCGCTTTCCCTCCTCTCACCAGTCGCACTCCGTCTGTGCTGCTTCTCTGGACTGGGATTCCTCTTTAATATCCTTTCCACGTGGGCCTCAAAGGTTCTTTCCGTGACCCGTCGCTCCTCATATCTTCGTTCCTCGGTGGCTATGGATCTGTTCACGGGCCTGGGATTCCCCGACGCGGTCCTCTTATGCGCCATGCCGGGATACTGGGCCTCGGGATGAGAAGCTTCAGAGGCCCTCAGATCTGGGCGTTCGCTCCTGAAGCTCCCATTAGGTATGGGGTTGCGAATACGTTCGTCTGCGTAGTTGTTGGCACGGCTGGACGCCCTTGCTGACCCAGATGCCATGTTGGCGGGTTGCATCTGAGGCCCCGCGGTGAAGGGGCTCACGAAATCATACAACTCGACTTGTCTCTGGCGGTGTATGTCGCGATACCTGACAGTCTGGTCTACATTCGAGGACTCTCAAATGGAAAATTGGCGACTCGGCAGCCGGTATGTGCGGAACTGAATGTGCGGAACTGAGACTGTGTAGTATTCTGTCGTCTAGTCTACTTGCTCACAAGAATAAGAAGAAGCTCTTCAATCATCCAAGCTCCTTGCAGCGGCTGCCCACTCCCACTTTAAAAACACCGACGACTTGCCGTCCAGTCATGACAACGTGGGGTGTCAGTCAAGCTGTCGACCCGCGACGGAGGACGCGTCGTGGAGAAATGTCCGGATTAACTTTGCCCCGTCGGCCGCCCAACGACAAAGATGTGACGCCAGGTTGCTCAAGTGGGTACGCACACTCAAGCTGTAGAGCTGCGTAGGCCCGATGCTTGCCTGGCGGTGCTGTGCGTCTTTCCTGGACAGTGATTGAACAACCAGACAGCTTCGTGCAAGCTTTGCCAACCATCGCCAACCCCGATTCACCGCCGCCGCTCACTCCGTTCCCCCTCAGCCATCCACGCCCTCGAAGACAATTGTTCACGTCGGGCCTGTGTCCGCGTCCCCTCCACCTCGCCTCGACGCCCTGACCAAACTCCAGGCCTCGTAGCCAAGCCCCAACTGCAAAACCCGTCAAGATGTTCATGGCAAGATCAGAATACGGCAAGACCTCCTGCTAATCTCACGTCTCAGTATCTCCGATCCTTCATCGCCCTACTGACAAACTTCTTCGCCGCAGATCGGGGCATCAACACCTTCTCTCCCGAAGGCCGCCTCTTCCAAGTCGAATACTCCCTCGAAGCCATCAAACTGGGTTCGACCGCCATTGGCGTAGCCACCTCGGAAGGGGTCATCCTCGGTGTTGAGAAGCGGGTGACCTCGACGCTTCTCGAAACCTCATCGGTCGAGAAGATCGTCGAGATTGATCGCCACATTGGCTGCGCCATGTCCGGTCTGCAGGCCGATGCCCGCTCCATGGTTGAGCACGCACGAGTTGAATGCCAGAGCCACGCTTTCAACTATAACGAACCACTGGGTGTTGAGAGCTGCACCCAGGCCATCTGCGATCTTGCCCTGCGTTTCGGTGAGGGCGCCGATGGAGAAGAGACCATCATGAGCAGACCCTTCGGTGTTGCCCTGCTGATTGCCGGTTTTGATGAACAAGGCCCTCAGCTGTTCCATGCCGAGCCAAGCGGGACATTCTACCGATACGACGCCAAGGCTATAGGATCGGGCTCAGAGGGCGCTCAGGCAGAACTTCAGAATGAATACCACAAGGCGAGTTTGCCTGATGGACTGCCTCCTACTTACACTCACTCCACGTCGCACCGCCTCTCATGAAACACATGCTAACCAGGAACTTAGTCGCTCACAATCACAGATGCCGAGACTCTGGTCTTGAAGACATTGAAGCAAGTTATGGAGGAGAAGCTGGATTCCAAGAACGTTCAGCTGGCTAGTGTCACCAAGGAAAAGGGCTTTAGAATATATACTGATGAGGAGATGGCCGCTGTTGTAGAGAGACTCCCTGCCAATTAATCTGGCTCATCGGCGGTCACGACAATTGCAATCTTACGCAGTGGGAAATAGAAATGAAGCTTTGCGCCTGCACAGCGGCTCTGTGCGAAATGCGAGGGCCTTGAACAGGGCTTCCGCTAGCTCACGTTATGTATCATTAATGTAAGGTATGGCCTAGCGATGGCATCAAATACGATTACATCCTCCAACGCACTTTTCAGTTCTCCTTTTCGATCATTCGCCGATGATGTTCAGGCATCGTTCCAGAGTACAGATAATCGTAATGTCCCCGATCGAAACGCCAGTTCATGCCTCATACCCTGTACAGTTCGCCGCACACCACGGATTCACAGTTCGCGCGGTCTCAACGCCAATGCCACACGGCGCCAAGGGGTCAGACCGGAAGCAAAACATATGAGCCTTACGAGGCAATATTACCGATCCTCCTGCAGATCGAGCACCTCCAAGTCTGCTTCTACTCCAAGCAAACCCAATGCCAGATTCGTTTGTTCGGACCGATGGAGCACTAGTCTTGTCTCCGTGGTACTGTTCAGGTCCTGAATCCTCTGATCTAATTTACGAGGATTCATCCATATAGACGTGGGTACTTCTTCCAGGTGTTGTGGCCGCTTGTACTCCGGTCCATGACCCAACTGTGCCGCTTTGATCCAAGCCGACTCACATCCGATGGCAATCTTTCTAGCCGTTTGCCATCCAGTCAGTCGTGTAATGTCGAAGACACGTTGGATAACCCAGCAGCGTTGATTGTTATCTTGAAGCTGTGCAGAGTGTTAGCAGATGTAGATGCAAAGCGCACCTACTCTTTACATACCTGGACAGCTGCCACAAAGAGGCAGAAGCTACTCTCGATGAGAGCAGCTGCAAGAGTCGTACTGATATCCCTCTTCTTGGAACAATTATCCGTGAGCCCGGCCGCGATTCGTCCAATTTGGATTGCATAGCCAGCAGTAGACGGGGCCGCCATCCCCGCAGCTTGCATGGCCGCTGGGGGCATGTTGGGCCGACTTCGGTATAAGTGTATGAGGCCCATGTAGTAATTCATCCAAATGCCGGCAACTGAATAGGTGCGGTATTGCAAAGCTGTACCAAAGGGCGTGTCTTTGTGATCAGCATATTCGCTGTTTAAAGGCTTGAACCGAGCATCAAGATGGTTCTCAAATATCTCAAATGCTTGACGAATACTCTCCCATTCTTGTTCGGCCAGCTCGTTACTTTCAGGTGTCGCCGTGTCGCCTGGAGAATCCGACTCGTCCGAATAACATGTTTGTGCCGAGAAACCTATCGGGGCATGAAATTTACCTAGAGTAGGTACAATTCCAGGAAACTGGGACGGGGAAGATCCTCCCCTAAAGGATCCGCCACCTTTTGTTCTGAACACCTTCCGTTTTCTCGACAAGTCTTTTGATGTAAAGCTTGCTAGGCGACCGAGGAGTAGAATGAGATGGTCGTAAGTTCCATAACTACAATTGGCATTCTTTGTTAAAGTGACTGCGCAGTGTGAGGGAAAGGGAAAGAGATAGGACAGAGTCTTACATGGAGTTAATGCTGGACAAGGGAGCCCGAGGTGGACATTGTGTCCAATGTTCATACTCCATACTACGTATCGAATTAGCATGGAGGCAGACCAGCATCGATGTCAGGGAATCATGCTTACAATAACTTGGTTCCACCTAGCATGCTTTGGTAAACATCCATTTTCGCGTACCACCAGAATAGGTCTCGCAATATATCGTAAGTCTCTATGTCCTTGTCCGTAGTCCACAAACATTCCTCATCAAGGAGCTGGCCTTCTTGGAGCCCGTAATCTTCGGCCGTGATACGATTGCCCGTAATGGTGCTCAAGAGTCCATAATCGAGGTCAGCGGGATCCCGGCGCGGTCCAATAGAGGACGGGGTCGACAGTGGGCTAGGAAAGTGCCTCATTCGTTTGACCGGAAGACATATGCGTGACATCTGTCTCAGAGGTATTTGCCGAAACAAGAGCCTGCCACCAAGCAGGTGATTACACCACTTAGTATGGTCTGATGACCAAACCTCGAAGTAGGCCAACAGCAATGTGGTCGCCACCGTAGTTGGCTTTGTATTCCTATGCAAGTTACTGACATTCCTCGCATTTCGACGCAGAGAAATATGATAATGTCGCAATGCTGATGTAGCAGGAGTGTTTTGCAGATTTGCAATCTGTAAACTTGCAATCGCCATGATTGCGTGGAAAAGACCGGGATGATGGAAGGACAGTATCGGAAAAGTATCTGAGAAGTATTAGAGTAGCTGCTTGGTTTGTACATTTTGATCACGAACAGTGACGAAAACATGCAAGGCACTTACTGCTCCACAAGTTGTTATCTAAAGTGGCATCACCGTCGAATCGCGCTCCAGAAGCGAGTGAGGCCGGATCTCTCTCATACAAGGACATGGTAGGGCCAGTGACACTAATGAAATGCCGGAAGATGGTTTGCATATCGTGCCGTCGCAGTTCGGATGAATGCACATAGTCCATGTATTCTGAAAGCGCATAGTTTTGCGCAAATGCTGAAAAGGTTCTGACTTCGGTGCCTCCTCTTACATAAGGCTTTAGAACGTCTCTATAATCTTGCACAGTGAGGGATAGTGGATCAGGAGACTCATCGTCAGATTCGTCCATGGCAAGCTCATCTTCTAGAGCTCCGGTTCTGTCTGGTATTTCATACCTCCGTCCGGAGGGTAAATCCGTTTTCAGGATGGATCCAAGATGCTCTTCTATCGATGCTTCCTCTCGCCCAAGGGTGTCGAAAGAAATTTCGCCATGACTAGCTTCCATGTAGAAGTTCTGGCTAAGGGAAGTAATGTCCGATCCCAGCAGCGGATTCGGGAATGGAGGATGGCTTGACAGCGAACCGTGGCTCGAGTGGGCTTGCACAAATGGCACTGAATGCCTATGGCTGCCATTAAAAGTTGCCGGCCTAGGGGCAATTGGTTGCAGCGATGCTTGAGAGTTGGCCGGGTTCGGGTGAAGCCCCATGGAAGCGCCTTGATGTCGAGAACCTGGGGGATAGATGGCTGGACCAAAGTGGCCATGTGCTGTCCCCAGATTTGCAGGATCCTTGAAGACGACGCGCTGCGTATATCCCTCACAAGGTCGTTTAGACTTGATGCAGTTCTTGCATCTTGGTTTAGTTTCGTCGCATTTGATTCGCCTCTTTCGACAAGCTGTTGGTTGAAGGTTGAAGAGTTAGGTAGAGAGCTACATGAATTGGATGAAAAGGGGACACACGCACTCAAGCATCCTGTCTTGGTCCTCTTTTTGACTGCTGGCTTCTTTCCCTTCGCATCGTCGTCTGTGTTGGAACTCTGTTGTTGAGCTGGAGCTGAACCAGACTGAGCTTGTTTGCTGTCGGGCTGCATCCTGCCACCATCTGCCTTTACGGACAGTTGGCAAATCAAAGAACAAGCAAGAAGTCGGTAGAAGGTCTATCTGACTTCGGCAATGACCAGTGCATGTGCACTTACATGATGTGTACTTTTGCAGCAGGATTGGCCAGCTAAGGCTTTACTCCGAGTTGCCCGTATCAATTTCACGGGCAATGTAGCGCTGTACTCAAAATCGAGTGTTGGTTGAAGACGGCGTGAGCCTGCCGTGGTGATGTACACCAAGCCGTGAAAATGCTAACGAAGTCACAACAGTAAAGGCCAAAAAGATACAAAACTGAAGCTAGGTTAAGGAAGTAGAATATTCAGCCAAGCTCTAAATTAATAGGAAAAATGAGAATCGAGGAAGAGAATTGCTGAAGAGCGTGAAACGTCGTCGGTGTAACACGAGTACAAGCAGACAGAAAGGCGGTAGATCCGAGGAGGGGGGAGCCCAGGAACATGAGTTTTGGGACAGGGCAAAGATGGCGAGACGTGGTTGGTAATAGGTCGACGGTGCTGAAGGTCTCCAAACCGACGCCTGAGAACAAACGACAAGACTCAAGAGGGTTGAAGATTCAGTTCAGTGTTCCGTCAAGCAAGCCGAGGCACTTGACGCCCCTCTTTCTTCCCGCGATCTTTTTTGCTCCAGGTTTGAGCAGGAAGGATGCAGGCAGTTGGAGATTCCGGCAATAGCTCCAAATCGCAAATCAAATTTTCACCTTGGGTTGTCGATGCAGTTTGTTCATACGGAAGCCAGATACTTCCAATGGCATGGTGAGATCTCGCGGCAACACACGCGTCGTGCAGGCGGATGCAGGACAAAGGCGAAGGGGAGGGGAGGGCGCTGGGACCTGTCGAGGGGACGGGATTTGGCAGGGACCTGAATCCTGGTCAGTGTTGAAGAGAAAGAAGTGAGGCCAATTGCAAGGCACAAGGCTCCCCAGAGGAGAAACTCGATGTTGTGTACTTACTTGGTCAAGTCGGCACCCAGGGCTTTGGAGAGGACGAAAAGGAAATGCCAAGCAGATGAAGGGTAGCAAGATGTCAGAAGTCTGGTTGACAAGAAGGAACATTGAACCGACACACGAGCAGCTTGTATCCAGTCTTCAACGGCCGAGTTCGAGGAGACCTGGGGCGTTTTTAGATCGAAGTCGAGCTACTTAGAAAGGGCATGCTCGGACAGTAGCTTCAGAGCTTTTAGAAGGCAGATCAGCACAACGGTAGATGGCGGTACTGTAGTTGTACTTGGTACGAAAGTGCTTTAGTAACGTGGAGTGAGCACTAGCAGTGAGGTACCAGAAAGTTACTTATCGAGTGAGTACTAGCTTGCAACACTGTACTCCTGCACAGTTTGAAAGTACTTGGTACGCAAGCCGTACTCGAGTCCTTCTGGTATTCAACATCTCAATGGCACTTATTAGTCTGGGGACGGCAGGGATCCTTGAATCCGATGTCTCCCTAGCGCTAGCCAATGCTTACTCAGGCAAACACCCCCCCATCTGCCTTCCGCAATCTAACGGCTGTATCCATTGCGTCAGTCGGGCTCTGGGATGGGAGATCAATGCTGTGTGAATTTCTAAAGCTGGCGTCTGGAGGCTGGCGGCTGGGCTGGAGGCGCATACGTCTTGCAGGAACCTAGATACGGAGTACGGAGTACCAGTGCGCCCAATGGCTCTGACAGTTGAGCAGCTGAGCCATCTTCGCACTTGGCGCCATTTGGTACCCCTTGCGATGCCATGTCCATCCATGTCCATGTCCATGTCCATGTCCGCACGCACATGTGCAGATGCATGCATGCCCTTGTCGTGATCCTTGAACACCGTCGATACGTACATAGTAGGTTCCCAGAACCTTTTCAGGTAAGCAGATGACGTACAGGGCAGTCGAGGTTCACAATATACCAGATACTCCGTACCTATACCTACTAAGGTAGGCAGTCATGTATCTAGGTACCTAAGGTGCCTAGTAGTAGTAGAAGTAAGTAGACACCTAAGCCAACAGTACTTGAGAACGGGGTCTAGTTACCTTAGAAGGTACGGAGTACCTAGACTTAAGCTTGGGTTCAGTCTGTTCAGTTGCTCTCAACGGCCGGCCTCCATGAGACAGAACCCCTCACTCCTGGCACCTCCCAACATGCCGAACGCTCAGACAGTAAGTAACGAGTTGCTAACATGGAAACCTGAGATTGGGGCCGCTGCAGCTAACCCGCGTCTGCGCTCCCGATGTCCGCTACGGAGCGCTGAGACTCTGTACTCCGTACTCGCTGCAAACCCCACCAGTCGCAGAACAGGCGGTTGGTACGGAGTAGATGTATCGAGTACACGAAGCGACATGCATGTCAACGGTCCAGTCGGTCCCAGTCCAGTCCGCCGCCTGCGAATCGAGCCAGACAAGGGCCGAACATCTGGAACATTCTGATCAATGTCAATTTTGAAATTCGTCACCAGGGACCCTGCTCAAGTGCTCAAGTACTTACATTCAAGCATCTACCTACGGTAGATAGACAATTGATTGCGTTACTCAGCCAGCTAATGCCCATCAGCCAAATACATATGCTATTTAATTCTACGCCCCTCTTCCCTTCTTACCCTTTGATTCGTCCGACTCGTCCTGCCGTGAGATCGCGACTACCGCCTTCACACCAAGCACGGGTCACCGACAGACCCGTGTGCAGCAGATGCAGCAGATGCAGCAGATGCAGCAGGGAACCGCAGGGATGCGTCGGCATCCAACGCTGCCACGCTCCAGTGATGATGAGGTGGTCCGGTGGGCTATGCCGCCCATCCATCAGCACATGCAGCAGCAGTGCATGTAACAGTGCATGTAACAGTGTTGGTGTTGCACAAGCAGAGGCGCAAACTGCAAGGCGGTTACTCCGTTGGGCATTTGGCCAGACGCTGGTCAAGCTGGCCCCTCCGTCTCCGTGCTCATGGCTCGACATGGAGATGATTATTTGGTCCGCCGAATGGCGTTGGTCTACAGAGTACGGAGTACTCAGCTACAGAATAACACCAAAGGCACGTTTGAAAAGCCTTGGAATTCTTAGAGTTTCGCGGCCTTGATGAAATTGGGCTTGCTATGTGCCGAAAAGGTCCACTTGATGATTTCTCCACGTGCTTGCTCAACGGCTGCTCCAGCGCCGACAACAGGCTCCAATTGATCCCTGGTCACCTCCGGGGGCTTGCTTGGTTGGTCCTTTGCTAGTGGGTGAGCGCTCTTCCGTCCTCTCCTCCTCTCCTCCTCTCCTCCTCCTCCTCTCCTCCTCCTCCTTCTTCTTCAGCTTCTTCTTTTCTTCTTCCGCTTTTGGCCCCCTTGGTTGATTTCTGTTTCTCGGACCGGGTTGGGAAACCGTCTGGAGAAATGCAGCTACGATGGAAAAACACGGCAGAATCCTACGTTTCAACGTTGCTGCGGCGGGTAGGATTGAACGGAATGCGTCATTTTTTTTTTTTACCCGCAAGTGATCAATCTGTTATGGTTCGAGAATAAGCGCTATTATCAGCTCAGAGCGCCCGTACTTGCGCACCCGGCATTAGACCCAGAGAGTTACATGGTCCGCGGCAGACAACAGACTTCTGAACGGCTTGCCATCTTGGCAAGACAAACCGCACCCCAAGTTGTCTCCTATTGTCATGGTTAGTTTGTTTTCCATCACATCAAGCAGGTCTCACGTATGCCGGTGTCCGAGTGGCCCGCACGCTGATGGGCCTTATCAAGCAGAAGAAGACTTCACCGGTCAATACGTACCGTTCGGAATGAATGGACTGCTGGCTGCCAGTGCTGCCGGGTGAATATCGAGGACGTGACCGGCCCTTTTTTTGTACGCAAGGTCACGGTCCGAATCAATCATTCTTTGTTTGGTAATCCCAGCAAACGAGATCCATGTCCGCTACCTGGGACGAGGCAAACGAGCTGGTTGCACGAGACTCAGTACCAGACCATCTGTCTATTTAGATAGGTAAAAGTTAGGTAGGCACGTAACTTCAAGTAGATGTAGGCCAGTGCCTCCATGCTATGACAATAGAATGTGAAAACTCGTACGGAGGAACTAGTTGACAGAAACAGGATGCGGGATGCGGAAGCCCTCTCTTTGTTGTAAACTCAACCGGGCTGCTTGAGGACGGTCAGCTCTTTGCACCTTGCACCTTGCATCTTGCACCAACAGTACTCCGTAAAAGCGGCACAAACAAGACTATTAGACACTGCGTCCTCAATGGCACCAAAAATCACCACATGCGAGTGCTCCTTGCAGATTTCTCTCGAACCTGCTTACTCCGTACGCAGCATCCCATCTCGACACCTGGGCAGCCTCAAGTCGAGCGATAAGGCCAAGAACACGGCGGGAAGGCATTGGCCCCATTCTGCCCCGCTCCTTCCGCCCCTGCAGCAAGCACGTAAGAATAGGGTAACCTGGTTCTCGGCTTGCTAGGTACCTAGGTACGGAAAACTTGACCTATTAACAATTGATGACTCAGACTCCAGGACAAGCGTCGAATGTGCCCCTTGATTTCGGTGCTTCGATCCCCAGATCAACGTACCTTATGGCCCTACGCATTCGTCTCTACACCTATAGGTCCAGCATCTGCTTTTCTACCTCTCAAGGAGAAGCTACTGTCTCAGCACCAAAGCAAAGCATCGCGGATACTCGGTAGACACACACATGAGCACCCGCTGATTGACTGACTGACGCACGAGTTGGCTTCAACGCAACGTCGGCACGTGTCCACGCATCGACCATTCCCTACCTATCAGCTACGAAGGTAGTTTTGGACCCAAAGTGTCTGGCCGCAATGAGAGATTAATGGCGTCATAACAGATGTCTGCGTCTAGCCACAAGAATCCAGGCATTGCTCTGTCTCCTGCAGATGTACGTACGGAGTAAGCAGGGCGTGGAGATGAAAGACCCTTACCACCACGTTTTCTTTTCCCACGGCAGCCTACCAACCCATCCAACCTCGCCGCTTGGCTAGCATTCGATAACATCAGATGTTATGCATCTATTGCACCGGTAGCGGCATCCAATCATGACTATTCAAGTCGAGCGTGTTAGATCCTCTGTCCTACCCAAACTACCGCACCTCACATCTCACAACAGCTTTCTTGCCCAGCCGCGAACCCCTGCTACAGGAACACATACGAAATGCAAACTCAGTGTTTCTCCACAACGGGGAACACTGGTCATACGTAATACTGGTCTTTGCAACCTATACTCCGTACTCGGCCAGCAAACCCGGGTTACCTGTAGCAAAGACGTTGCTCCGTCCTCCAGCACGAGCGTCTGGTCCATGACATGCCTCGATGACCCCAAAAGATGCCGGTCACATGTGCGCGCAAGATATTCCCTATCACGTAGTGGCTCTGTATGGACTCTGTACATCCCTTACTGCCTCAGTAATTGAAGACGCTGAACCGTTAAACAGGCAAAACAAGCAGATTTGAAACCTTGTAACATAAACATTCTGTCGAGAGTACTCCTTAGTAGAGATACAGGATTCTAAGCTCATTCAGGCTGATCGTCGTGAATAGTACCACGGTCACGTGAAGACACTGGCCTGAAATCTGATCACGATATGCACCTCGATGTTCAGCAGACAACTCGGAGCTCGAATCTTCTTAGCTTCTCAAGAACCAACTAACCAGATACGTGGCCTCTAGTTCACGGTGGCGTCTGTCTTCATCCTTGGCTCATATCGCGTCAATAGAACGGAGCAAATTGTTCGCACATGTGTGTCCCTCTTAGGGCAGGCAGACATGGTAAGCCAATTTAATGACATTCTGGAAGACAGAGCTCGTCTTCAGAACCGATTATTCTGTGCGTGTCAGAGTTGACGCGAGATTGTGTCGAAGTTTTAGCGCCGCCCCTTTTCTTATGACACCACATATAATAGCTTCGACTCCTTTTGTTCCCGCCCTCATTCTAGCCTACACGTTTCGAATTGTTAGCTTTGTGTTCCTTGCGACTTAGACCTATTCAAGACCAGGTCTAGAAGTTGACGCCACAAACCTATGAACGAAGGAAGGCTCCCGAGTTCCGTTTAGATAGTATCAACTGTCTCACACTATACAGGAAACAACTTTGAATGGCATTCCCCACACGACCGTGCAACTTTACGGCGGCACTTACTCTCAGCTTGGCCAGCCATGATGTAAACTGAGGGATTATTGCGACATGTCAGTATCTCAAGCAGTTGGTTGTGAGGGCATGACGCTGCAGGCTATTCGTCTAATGGAAGGGCCACGAGAGGATTTTATCACGTCCTACGACAAAATATCATGACGAACGGAGAAATGAAATGAACCATCGATTACGTTGTTCGGTAAAGCACAAGGTGATTTTTGGTATAGGCTCGCGATTACTCCAGCCACTACCGTTGAACAGTAACTACCATACACCCCCAGGTTGCAGCTGAACTTCAGTCAGATGTGGCGTATTTGTCTCAACATCAGCCAACTTGTTATGCGTTCATATGCTCTCCTGGCGACACAAAACATCACGCTTGGTTGCACCGCATAGATACTGGCCAGGCAACTGACATACTACAAGATCAAAACCCCCCTGGTTTACTCTCATAGTTTAGCGGGAACCCTACCTTGTGTTTCCGCCCAGACAGTCGGAGACCGTTGTCGTGGCAAAAGTCCATCCCCAAGTGTCTCGTATTACAGACCTTGCAAAGGAGTAACTAGAGGGTGTCAAGCAACCTGGGTCCTTGGCGCCGAGTGTACCACTATCAATCGGCTACAGCCTACGGTCATATATATGGTATATTATGGTGTAGCGCGAGATCGTTAGGCTCTTGGCCTGATCAAATACTTGTTGTCCTCCACTGTCATCAGTGTTACCGCTCACACCAGGCTGTGTAGGCATTCCTACGCGATCTAACCTGCGAGTAGCCTTGATTCCGGGCCGCTACACACGAGACCATTGTTTCCGAACTGCCGGGTCTAAGCAGCTGTGGGCTCCAGGGCTTTCCCCCAGTTCAATACTGTCATCTGAGTATGATTTGGTTATTCCTTCAGTTCGTTCTACTTGCATATGTGTGTATCCGGCCCCGAATCCGCTGCCATGGTCCAGGTGATTGGTGATTTGCAACCGTCTCAGTTGGCGAGACGCAAATTTGAGGTTGGGACATCCAGTGGATGTAGCTGGGAGACCCTGTCGTCCTTACCCCGTCGAAAAACAAGGGGGACAAGAAGTAAAAGCAGGGATGAGAGGGAAAGGCCATCTCAATTAGTTTGGCAAGATGGGTCGATTGTGAAACCTGTGGTTCCCAGGGCACCGGTTCACAAGAACGTGTAACGCTTGCACTGAGAGGCAGCATGCCGAAGAGTAATCGTGCACTCTGTATACTGATCTACAGTCTTGGAAGGACGGAAATTTTTCTCTTCCCCGGAACATGGCTGCTCAGAGGATGCCTCCCATGACAGCTTTGATTTTGTCATCCATCGATTCGCAGATGAAGTTGGGACATGTCCCTTCCTCATACGCGCTTTTGCAGCTGAAGAAAACGGGTGCACGGGCCACATCCCGCTGATTAGATACGGGGACCAGAAAAAAAAAAGTAGTGGCACTTCGCCCAGACGGCCCCAAGCCTGACTGAACATGGCATCTGAATAAACCCAAATCAAATCTTACCAAGCACTCAGCATATCGTGATAGCCGTTCGAAGATCGGAAGCGACGTGTATTAGCCAGTCAATATGTTCGCTGTCCCAGGCTGGTCCGTTTCCGCGAACACGCTCAAGTCCGAGACAGCCTCCACCAACGGGCCATCGAGCGCAAAATCTAGGAAACGCAAGAGGAACAACAACGCCAGCTCCAACGTCGAGCCGCAGACTGTCACTTCTGCTAATGTAGCCGACCTGTACGAAACGGTTTTAGAGGGCAAAGCGAAACTTCCCAGAAGCAATGACGGCGAGAGGGACAGCATAGCAAAGAGGGCCAAGAAGGAGACAACAACGGCGAAAGCCAACCGAGATGGCCAGCCCAAGAGCAGCAAGAAGAAAAACAAGAATAAGGACCAACATGCCGAACGCACCGTCAAAGATGCCCAGCCGTCCGAACCTCCAGACAAGACAGAGTTACCGAAACCTGCCAAAGTAAACGCCGCCGCCACTACAGCATCGACGCTCACGCAGACATCCCTCCCACCAGTGTCCTCATCCAAGCTGACTCCCCTCCAAGCATCTATGCGAGAAAAGCTCATATCCGCACGCTTCCGCCACCTCAACGAAACGCTGTACACACGACCATCGGAAGAAGCGTTCACCCTCTTCCAAGACTCGCCCGACATGTTCACCGAGTACCACGAAGGTTTCCGGCGACAAGTCAAAGTGTGGCCCGAGAACCCCGTCGACAGCTTCCTGTCCGACATCCGCAGCAGGGCCAGGGCTCGGCCGCCCCCCAAGGGAAGACCAGGACCTCCGCCGTCGCAGCGAAACAAGATGGCCCTGCCCCGTACCATGGGAACATGCACCATCGCGGACTTGGGCTGCGGCGACGCCCGGCTCGCCGAGTCGCTGCAGGGCGACAAATCGAAGCTGCGCCTCGACATCAAGAGCTTCGATCTGCAGTCTCCCAGCGCGTTGGTGACAAGGGCTGACATTGCGCATCTGCCCCTGGAAGATGGGTCCGTCAACGTGGCCATCTTCTGCCTGGCGCTGATGGGTACCAACTGGATCGACTTCGTCGAGGAGGCGTACCGTATCCTCCATTGGAAGGGGGAGCTGTGGATTGCCGAGATCAAGTCCCGCTTCGGACCTGCTCGCAAGAAGAACAGCGTGGTCGAGCACTCTGTTGGCAACCGCAAGAAGAACGGCGTGGCGCTTGGTAAGAAGACCAAGGCGGCGCGGGGCGCGGAAGCGGATGCTGTTCACGGAGAGGATCTAGCCGTCGAGGTGGACGGGCTGGAGGATAGGCGCCGCGAGACAGATGTCACGGCGTTTATTGAGGCTCTCCGGAAGAGAGGGTTCGTGCTTCAGGGCGAAAGGGCCGAGGCAGTGGACTTGAGAAACAGGATGTTTGTCAAGATGCACTTCACAAAGGGTGCGTCGCCGACGAAGGGCAAGGGCGTCAAAGCCGAGGATGCGTCTAAGACGATGGCGCACAAGAACAAGAAGGGCTTCGCGCCGAAATGGGACGAGGAAGAAGATGCGAAAGAGGACGAAGATGAAGCGTCAATATTGAAGCCTTGCGTGTATAAAATCCGGTAGCGGGAGGAAGGCGATTACAGATTGTGGCAACGAAATGTTCACATGATTTTAAGAGGCTTGGTTTGCCTGCTCCGCGGCATTGTAATTGACTCTCAACTGCGACTACATAGCATAAGGGTCTGTTCGTCATGTGTCCCAGTCGTCTATTCTTTTTGATTGACGTGTTGATCTGCATACCCCGGATGCCCGTCCCCCAAAAACCTTTTCTCAGATGCGCCTCTGCAAATTCGAAAACTGAACCATGGGCCACTTCCCGCGTCCAAGCGAAACTCCGTGCTAATTTGTGTTCCATACGTGCGTTATACGGTGAAGAGGGGAACCCCGCTCTGGAGTTGTCTAGAAGAAAATTAGGCCTGCTGCTACATCGACGTTATCCTCTGCCGCTTGAAGAGCCTGGACAGCCTGCTCTCGGGTGGCTCCCATGGCCATCAGGCTTTCCACGTGTGCCGCAGTAACGTTTGTCGTTGATGTAGATGTCGTCGCAGGAGGTGCTGAGGCGGCCGGTGTACTTCTCAGAGGTTCTGCTGGCTGTGTTGGAGTTGATGCGGCCTGAGTTGATGGTTGCTGCGGCGGCAGGACTGCACCGGTCTCCTGGCCAATTGTGGTTCCAGAGGGGCCGGGGATGGTGGCTTCCTGCTCTACTGGTTCTTCATCTTTGGGGATGTCGGCCTCGCCCAGAAATGGCACCTCCTCTCCTTGAATAATAAGCCTGTCTTTGGCCAGGTCGATTGTGGCTTGGTACCTCTTTAACATGTCCAAGCCGAGGAGTAGGTGGGTTGTCTTTCCCTCCATGACAGTAAAGCTGCAAGGGAGAAACAGGTTGCCGACCCTGATCTGGGCCGAGTGAACTCGTCCTAGGATCTTGGCAGTGCCGACGCCACGGGCTACACCAGCGAACCTCGTGTCAATGAGTCGCATTATGCCGCACGCTTCGGCGTATGCAGGAGACATGATGGTAGCTTGGGCACCAGAGTCTACCAAAGCTTTCACCTTGTGCCCATTGACTTCAACGTCGATGTATAGCAGATGTACACGACCGAAAACTAAAAGCCCCGTGAATATTCAGGATGACAGTGCGGGTGGATAGAGCAGTTGACCTCTAAAGTCACGGTGCATACCTTCAGGGTTGTGTTCCATGGCACTTTGTAAATTTTCCATTACACGCTCCTGGCGGATCATGTCCTCAATCTTTCTTTGGTTTTCGATATTGAAGGGGTCCTGGTTTAATCTCTCAATCTCCCGTTGTCTCTCCTGTCGCTCTTGACGTTCCCTGTCTTGGCTATTCTGAAGAATTTGTGAGAAGCGCACAGGGTCATCTACAGCGGCAGCAAGCTCTTGATTTTGCCTCTGCAACTGCTCCCTTAGGGCCGGGTTGCCCAGGATTTGCAGGCGAATCAACTCAGGGTCATTCTCACCGCTGCCTTGTGGTCGTGGAGGCTGCGGGGGTGGTTGTGCTTGAGTGGCAGACCCATTGGCACTCGTGTTGCCCCTGAGGTGTCTGACGTGGACAGCCAACATGCCTCCGTTGGGTATCTCCAATTGTTCAATGGTTTTGGTATCGTCTGTGAGTAGTCGGCCGTTGTGGTAGATGTGAAGCGAAGAGGTGGGGATGTTGGTGTCGGCATGAACGGATTCGCGGAGTGTCTCCATGGTCATTTCGGGAAAGATTTCCAGGTTCAGCAGAGTGTCCTGATCCCCAGCTTGGGGATTGAAGATGTTGAGTGTAATCTGCCTACATTGGTGAGAGTTTCCTGTCAGCCTGCGTTTGCCCGCCAAAACAGAGGTTTCCCCCCACCCAATTGCCGATGATGAAGTAGTAGAAGCTTACATAGCAGCTTTCTGTGTGCAAGACAAGATGGGCTGGTCAAATTGAAGACGGTGCGAAAGCCACTATGGCCGCAGCAACTTGTGATGATGTGGGAAGGTAATGAGGTAGAAAGAGGACTGCAAGACGGTGCAGCTGCAGTCTGGTCGAGACGAGTTGTTGAGTTATTCCATCCAACAGCCACTTGGATGGAAGGCTGCAGACAAAGACGGAATGAAGCGGGGCAGTGGGGGTTGCGGACTTGGAATGGAGGGGCAGCATGGAGCATTTGCGGAAGGAGCTCCTGCGACGAGCCGCTGCCTAACCTAGCATCATGATGTCTGGCTATGGGCTCAGTCTCTCTGGTCTGGTTCATATCTGGTCTTGTTGACGACAGCAGGCTCAAATTGGCAGACATCCGATTCAGATGCGACGCGTGATGCGGTGCGATGCCGCCATGGATTCAAACTACCCAAAGTGTCTGCAGATGTAACAGAGTGGCATATGCCTGTTCACGTTCCTTTTTTGTGTGTTTTTCCATTCACCCTCGGAAGAACATAGATGGCTGAATGCTGCGACACAAGCGCAGACAAGCTGCTTACTCTGACTTACATGCCCGCGCCCTACATTCGCAAGGACGAAGCCGCAAAGCAAACGCAATGAAGTCAATGTCAACGGGGTTGTATGGCTAGTATGGAATGAAGAGTAAACATTCTCTTCATCTTTCGACATGTCCTGCATCTTTGGTTTTGAAGGGTAAAGAACCTTTCCGTTGGTGACCATCCTATGGTGAAGTTGTCTTTATCACTAATGAATGATGTCCTCGGATCGTACTCAACTTCAACTTTTACTTTTTTACTTCAGCCGCTAGCATATCTCAGTATGCATTCAAATGATGTGGACTGTTTTGACATATGGCAGGACGGCTGAGACGGCTAGTCAAGTCTGAAAATCGTCAAGACAGGAAAGAGCGATAGAATGATACTGGATTCTGGAACGCCGCTACCGGCCAACTCTGAACATCGTGCACATTGTAGAGGCCAGGCCTGATCTATCCATTTACACGTGGCGCAACAAAGGGTTGCCTTGGGCTTTCTGACCATCTCATTCGTTCTCGCTGAGAGGGGATTCATTTTTACGCCTGCGACTCGCCTCTCCCTCGGAGTCCCTCCACCACGCACCACCAACACTACGACTGGACGGGACACTCGAGCATACACAGCGCACGCCGACACATGGACCTGAGTGCGACGTTGACCAGTCGACTGAACCGGTGCGACACCACCTGACCAAAGCCGGGACTGCAGCTGTTTGAGCTGGTAGCTCAAATATGTCTCTCGCGTCTCTCGCGTCTTCGATGTCTGTCAGTGCTTGTCCGCTTCCATACTGTCGACTGCAGTCTTCAAAGCTCAAAGCTATTGGCTCGCTGTGTTGATGAAAGTCTCTTGACAACATTTTCTCCCCGACTTTGACGATACTACACGATCTCGCACTTACTACAGTGTCGATCTGCGGGCATGTAAGTGCTGCCTATTTGCGGGCAACATACCTCTACCTCCTTCTTTTCGTTTGCGTTGCACTGTTCTTCAAGTGCCACTTCAATTCTCACTCTGGCTTGGTCTAGCCAAACCGTCCTGTTATCGTATGTTCTGCACTACGATGTGGTAAACGTGATGGATCAGGATCAAACTCTTAGATCCGATGGCGATAAAGTATTATCGCGCGTCGCAGCCCATGTCAATATTCATGAACAAGGGTCCGGATCTGGAGCTCGACCGGTAACTCCGGAGGACTGCGCCATCGGAGATTCTGATGAGGATGATGAAGAGATGATTGAAACTCAACGAACCATCACCAAGACTCGAACATTGCGGCGGAAGTCTCCCGAGGAACTGCGCAAAAAAGTCATTCCTTTTCACTGGGCACCGATGCTTTCTCCTCTCACAGCTGCAGACGTAGACGCCTGCAAAACCCTTGAGAATGCGGCAAGGCCAGATCTACCCCAGGCTTCCAGCAGGGAACAGGTATGGACATGTTTACTTCCTGTTTCCTTGCTGACTACCCTATCTTGGTCTCTATCTAACCTCATTCAGATTGAATACCGTCTCAGAAAATGTGGAAGCATTTCCGTCGGCTTGTTCAACACCTACCAACCGCACGATGCGAAAGATTGGTGGATCGAGACGATGCCTCATGCCCGTCCGGTTGAGACCGGCAGACAAGATGGATCCAAGCGCGTCATGTTTGCACACATCATTGCTTCGTTGGGCAAACATCCCGTCGTTACAAGGGATGACGTGCAACTCCCTCCAAACTGGAGAAACCCAGCTGCCTCTCAAAACTCGGCTTTGGGCCACCAAGTATCAGGTAGGACCATATGTCTCCATTCCTTGTCGGTATGCCCCGAGGTTCAAGGTGTTGGGATTGGCAAAACCATCATAAAAGCCTATATTCAGATGGCAAACGAGTCCGGGGTAGCTGATCGTATCGCCCTCGTTTGCAGCGAGGTAAGTATATCTCCTTTGTGTATCGGCGGTAGCTCATCAGTTCCCAGTCACTCGTTGGCTTCTTTACTCGTGTCGGTTTCAGAAAAGCTGAGGAGGGTCGACACAACTTTACTGGGCCAGGGTTATACAACATGGTGAGTTCCCAGATGCTTGTGCTCTCCATACAGCCATGCTGAACGTTCTGTTGTGTCTAGATCTTCGACCTACCAGGTCCCAGAGTACTGTTCCATCTAGACTAGTCTCAAGGCCGCACTAACTCGTAAAAGCCGGCGCACTCAGCAACAGTCTGAGAGACTCTTTTGCGAATCAAACAGCGAAGATTGGTGAAGTTTTCGAACTAAAGAAACGCAGCAACTTCTAGGCATTCGTGCCACCCACCTTGATGGAAATGGATCTAGCAGACTAATCTTCCCTACGAATATTCTACGTTCGGTTGGTGGAGTACTTGTAGCTACTTATTCCACATACATCTGCATAGAAAGCTATCATATTTCTAACGCCGATTATACTCTTTAGTCCACAAAAATCCATGCAACAACATCTCACCTAGTCTGTGGCCTTGTACTTCTGGCGGTACTCCTCAGTCCGCTTGATGTCATCATCTGAAGCAAAGCTCTTCATACCCGCAATGATGTCATCCAGAGTGAGAATAGCAAAAATAGGGATCCCGTACTCCTTCCTCAGTTCGCCAATAGCGCTTGGGCCAGGTTGAGAGTCGTCGCCATCCGCAACAGGTAGCTTCTCCATGCGGTCGAGGGCTACAATTATACCCGCGACGATACCACCCTCCTTTCTAATCTTGTCTATGGCTTCTCTCTTTGCGGTTCCAGCGGTGATAACGTCATCGACAATGAGAACTTTCTTTCCTTTGAGTGGTGCGCCGACAATGTTGCCGCCTTCGCCGTGATCTTTGGCTTCTTTTCTGTCGAAGGAGTAGGAGACGGCGTCCAAATTTTGGGAAGAAAGCTCGCCCAGCTTGATTGTGATGGCGGAGCAGAGAGGGATTCCCTTATATGCGGGACCAAAGACAATGTCAAAATCCAGGCCAGTATCCTGCTGGGCGTCGATGATGGTTTTGGCAAAGGCGGACGAAATGGCACCAGCGAGGCGAGCAGTGTGGAATTCACCAGCGTTGAAGAAGTAAGGCGAAATTCTCTTAGACTTGAGCTCGAAGCTTCCAAACTTCAGAACGCCACCGTCGATGGCTGCCTTTAGGAACTCCTGCTTGTAGGGAGTAAGCTGGCCAGACATTGCTATTGCGTCTTTGGAGCGATGCAACAAGTAGAATGCGGTTCCAAGAAGAGACAATGAAAGTAGGCCAGCACGTTGATGTTGTCTGACAGCCCTTGGCGCGGGAAATAAACAGGACGGTTGTACGACATTTTATTTCAAGAGTTTACCTGAGAGCTGCCCCAAGTCCATGCAATGCCTTCTTCGGGTGGGGTTTGCAGTGGGGCGAAGTCCTCATGAGCCACATGGTACGGAGTACTGTGACTTCGTACCGACCACCAGAATTTTCGCAGCGAATCGCCCCTCCCCTCAATCTTATCGATAGGCCCTTTCGTTTTTTTTTTGCCGGGGCTCCACCTCACTGATTAGTGTGCGAGAAAAAAAAAACTGTTTCACCGCCCTGCATCTTAGTGGTGGTTTGCAATCTGCGGTTCTGAGCAACTCGACCATATTCGAGTGCTGAGAACTCCTGCACAACAAGTGGACGCTTTCAAGAGTCTCTAATAATCAAAATGAAGACGACGTGGAAAGACATCCCTCCAGTTCCGACTCAGCAGGAGTTTCTAGACATTGTGTTGAGCCGAACCCAACGGAAACTGCCGACCCAGATTCGTGCGGGTTTCAAAATCAGCAGAATTCGAGGTGAGAAGAGAATCTGGACAGTTGGCCATATTTTGCGCAACTACCCAGACCTTGTGCAATTCTTCTCAGAGATTCCCTCCTAGTCGCTAACACTGTGAAAATCAGCCTTCTACACCCGAAAGGTCAAGTTCTCTCAGGAGACTTTCTCCGAAAAGTTCGGCGCCATCCTCGAGAGTTTTCCACGGTTGCAAGATATCCATCCGTTCCACAAGGATTTGCTCAACACGCTTTATGATGCCGACCACTTCCGCATTGCGCTCGGCCAACTTTCCACCGCCAAGCACTTGATCGAGACCATTTCCAGAGACTATGTCCGTCTGCTCAAGTACGGTCAGTCCCTCTTCCAGTGCAAGCAGCTCAAGAGGGCAGCACTCGGCCGCATGGCAACCCTCTGCAGGCGACTTAAGGATCCGCTCTTGTATCTTGACCAGGTCCGACAGCATCTTGGCCGTCTACCTTCCATCGACCCTAATACCCGGACGCTGCTCATCTGCGGCTATCCCAACGTGGGCAAGTCGAGCTTTTTGAAGAGCATCACCCGCGCCGATGTTGACGTACAGCCCTATGCTTTCACGACCAAGAGTTTGTTCGTGGGACATTTTGATTACAAGTATCTGAGATTCCAGGCGATCGACACTCCCGGTATTCTGGACCATCCTCTCGAAGAGATGAACACTATCGAGATGCAGAGTATCACTGCTATCGCACATCTGAGATCGGCTATTCTGTACTTTATGGATCTCTCTGAACAGTGTGGCTACACTGTTCAGGCGCAGATTCAGCTGTTCAAAAGTATCAAGCCTCTCTTCTCCAACAAGTTAGTCTTTCTGGTCGTCAACAAAATTGACGTTGCTCGGCCTGAGGACTTGAGTCCTGAGCTGCAGGAGGAGCTGCAGGGGTTGATGAAGGCCGGAGAGATCGAGATGCTCCAGCTTTCATGCAACACCCAGGAAGGCGTGCAGGAAGTCAAGAACGCCGCCTGTGAGCGTCTCATCGCCGAGCGGGTCAGCCAGAAGTTGAAGGCGGGCACAAACAATAGCGGGAATATTGGGGGTCGTCTTGCCGATGTCATGTCCCGCATCCACGTTGCCCAGCCCATGGGTGGTCAGTCTCTCGAGACCTTTATCCCTGAAGGCATCAAGAACAAGAAGAAGTATGACAAGGAGGACCCGGAGCGCCGCAAGTTGGCCCGGGATGTGGAAGTCGAAAACGGCGGCGCAGGTGTCTACAACGTCGATATGCGCGCAGATTATCTCCTTGAGAACCCCGAGTGGAAGTACGACAAGATTCCCGAGATCTTTGATGGCAAGAATGTCTACGACTTCATCGATCCCGACATTGAGGCCAAGCTTGCCGCTCTGGAAGAGGAAGAAGAGAAGCTTGAACAAGAAGGCTACTACGATTCTGACGAGGAGATTGACGACGACGAGGAGGCCGAAGTCTTGAGAAAAGCCGAGCTCATCCGCGAGAAGCAGCAGCTAATTCGCAACGAAGCCCGCATGAAGAAGCGTCTCAAGAACCAAGCCATCATCCCCCGCAGCAAGACCAAGAAGCCCTTCTCTCAGCTCGAAGACGCCCTGGACCAACTGGGCGTCGACACCAGAGGCCTCGCCGACCGCGCTCAGCCCAAGGAAGTCCGCCGCGGACGCTCCCTGTCCCGAAGCCGCCTGGGCACCGAGGACGTCGACTCCATGGACGTCGACACCAAGCCTCGCGACCGCCTGCGCGCGCGCGCTCGTTCCATGAGCAGAGCGCCCACCACCAACCGTCGCGAGGACGGTGTCCAGGACGAACTGACAAGGTCGAAAGCGGAGAGGATCGCCAAGCTCAACCAAAAGAGGATGAACAGAATGGCCCGCCAGGGCGAGGCCGACAGACACACCACGGTCTCTTTGGAAAAGCACCTCGTAAGTCGTTGCTCTCACCATTCGTCCCCCCCCCCGTCCTTGCGTTTTCATTTACAGAGCGCTATCTAACATCCCTCCTAGTTCTCCGGCAAACGCGGCATCGGCAAGACTGCCCGACGATAAAAGAAATCAGGATATGGAAAACCCCTGTTTTGTTGACCTATCTGCCGACATGTTGTTGTTGTTCTTTTTGTGGTTCATCGTCCGTGTCCTGCTCCGGAGTTGGGCGTACTATTTCGTCAAGATTGGATCTTGGCTCACATGTAGAACGGGGTAGTCAATCGAAGAAGACATGGGGTATCGCAAGTGCTGGTATGTCGTGATGTCTTTATGGTGCGGGCGGGCATCATCAACGAAAGCTGCTTTCGGGGATGGTGTGTGGAATGGGCATATACATGATGATGTGACGAGTTTCCAAAATCCAAGTCTTGTTTTGCAGGGTGCGCGCAGTGTCGAATGTGGCGAGTCATGTGCAACCAACTAATTGATGCTCGGGCTCGACAACAGGAGTGCTTTCTCGCGCAAAGAAACAACAAGCTTCGCCAAGTTAATCCATTTTCAAAGTAGAAAATTAGGGGAACGTGAGTTTTGCCGCTATTTCAACTACAGTTGCACATAAGAACACCAGATATGTTACCCAGACAACGCAATTCCCTACCTGCCATACGTAGCTCTAAAACAACATTGCTACCCCTACTAACTTGCTAAGTATGTCGACCGGTAAATCCGTCCTCTCTACTCGTCGGCAACGCTGATGCCCTCTCTCAGGCCCTCGACCTTGAGCTCCTCGCCAGCACAGCGGCGGTAAATGTTCTTGACGTCGTCGGTCGTTGTCTCAAAGTGGCTAGTTGCGTCATAGCTCTTGGAGATGAAGACGTTGTCCTTCTTGCCGTCTTCAAGGGGTTCGTGGATGGGGATCGGCGGGCCCTGGGAAATTACTCGTTAGCGAGGGAGAAAAAAAAAACAGACCATTTTCTCTAATGACTTCATTTCTTTGGCGAGATTACGCTGAGGTTTGTGGGCCGGGAAAGGAGAAGACGAAGAGTCAAGGCAAGGCTCAAATTGGGAAGGGGGGAAACATACCATGAATTGCTCCTCGATCTTGCCCAGGCGGTCCAGACCGGGCTGCAGCTCAAGGTGATGGTTGGCAGATGTCTCGGCAATGGTGGAAACAATGGCGATCCAGTAGCCCTTGGGGCAGACGTTGTGGGCGGATGAGACGCAAGCAATATAGACATCTGCACGACGTTTCTTGTTAGCGGCCGTTTTACGTGCTGTGCATGACTAGGGAGGGAGGCCTACCATTCTTGCGGCCAACCTGGGACTGCGGAATAATCAACTGAGCAGAGTCGCTATCGTTGGTTCCGGCCAAGGGGTGCTTGAGGATGCAGATGGCTCGCAGGACGTGGCCAACAACCTTGGTCTTGTTTGGGAAGTAGGACGGGTCACCGAGGACCATCTTGGCCTTGGTCTCAAATTTCATCTCATCAGCACCATTCTTCATGGTAGCCTTGATGCCAGAGGCTTTGTCGCCGTCGTACAGCAGCTCGTCCACGTTGGTGTTGAGCATGTAAGTACCGCCGTAGATGGCGGACAAGCGAGCGAAGCCCTGAGGCAGTTCCCCAAGACCGTACAGAGGGTAGATGTAAGGAGACTTTCCGTATCGGGCAACAGAGTTGCCGTACAGACGAATTCGCTCAACTGCCTCAGGAGCCTGCCCTTTGGCGGTGATGTAGTCGTCAGTGAGGTACAGAGCCATGGCATGGCCAATGAAGTCCTTGGTGGTCGTCTCGAGGCCGAACTTGTCGTAGACCTCCTTCATAGTGCAGGTGTTGAAGTCCAGCCCTGCCGACATGTCAGCACGCGTTTATCGCCGGTCATGGACGAGGTGCGGAATGGCGCAAGCACATACCCTTGTGAGTAGCCGGGTCCTTGAGGTTAAAGGTGCCAACCCACTCAATGAATGACTTCATGCGTCGCTTCTCAAAGATGCCCATGAGAGGGGACTTGAGAGCTTCGCCAGCATCAGAGGGTACCTTGGCAACGGTGGCCTTGTTGGCAGCACCTTGCTGTACAAAGCTACCGGCAACCTGCTTGAACTCGAGATATCGGGTGACGTCGGTGGAGACGAGGATATTGGTCAACTCTCCAGAGGACATGAGGAACTTGGGGACTAGATCAATGTTCCAGTCATTGAGTCGACCGTACTTTTTCCAAGGCTCTTCGCCAGCCCGAAGGTTTCCATGCTTCTTGAAGAGCTATGTGTCATGTATATTGTTAGAAGCGAGCTATCTCCGGAGCGAGGACGGCAGAGAATGGAAAGAGTGTACCGTCTCCAGGTTCACCGACGCGGCCTCACTGCATGCAGATATCGGTTAGCAGTTTTTATTTTATTTTTTTTACATTTGTTGTTTTGTATGATCTGAAAGCATCCTTTCTTTTACAAAGATGATATAAGAAACAAGGTGTATGTGAAGTACAGTCCTCCCAACTGAGAGAAAAGTCTTTGGGACGAGAGACAGGGAGGAACATACCCGCCATAATGGTCGTTGCGGTCGATATGGAGGACCTTCTTGCCCTTGACGCTCAGCACGCTAACAATAAGCCAGTTCGTCAGTTTCCCGTGGCCTTCACGTCGAGTTGGAAATAGCGCGGGCGAAGCTGTTCCTACCCAGAAAGAATACATTCGGTCAAGCCTAGTATGAAGAAGAAATCACCATGTCAGTCGAACTCATCAGCGCAACAAGGCCAACATGGCTCGGTGCAGGTCGACGGCAAAGGGCGAAACGCATCTGGAACTCTCTTCTCGAGTCGAGCTTCAAGACTCACCGGTGCCCAACACGATAACATCGTACTCTTTTGCAATCTCATCCATGGTGACGGTCCGAGTGTTTGCTGTGCAGTCTCTCCGTCTTCGTCTTCGTCTTCGTCTTCTTCGATTTTCGATTTTCGATTTTCGATTTTCGTCTGTCTCGTCTGTCACTGACGAAGGAGACTCGGTGAGAATGAAAAAGCTGAAGGGAAGCTGGTTTCGTTGGTTCCGTCTGGGTGGAGGGGTTGCAAGTGGCGGGGTTTGGCGAGCAGCGAGGAGAGCGAAACCCAAGCATCCATCCATCCATCGGTGAGGTGTGGGGACATCTGGAATCTCAAGCCCATTCAATCTCGTCCCGGGATCCATCCGTAATAAGGAGCGGTGATGGCTGGCGAGGAGGGAAAATCAATTCCCGGCTCGACCTGTCACGATCCTCCCCTTGAATGGCTGTGAGGCAAGGCCGCCGCTGGCAGATTGGCTTGGCCGACATGGGAGATGACATTGCTTTCCTTCGCACGGAGTACTACGTAACTATACAACGACATGCCGCCTGGCCGAAGTCGACGGGGGCAGATTGGTAGATAACTTGGCCAGCTCACCGTAGGAAAGTACCCGGGCTATGTAGCTGAGCCTTTTTGATCCACGTTAAGATGCAGGTACCCAACACATTGTTCTCCGTGGATTTCATCGCGGCTTTCCTCAGGAGCTCAAGGGCATCAACCTGGGATACAGGTCACCCGGCTGGGTACTTTGGTCGTCACAGGCCGCGCCTTGACGGACGCAGCACATTCGAGCCAGCACCCAAAACATGGAGTAGATGAGGAAAGCATGGTGTCTTGGACCCCAGGCGTTTGTTGTTTATGAGACGCTCCACCATTGCTGGTACATCATACTCCGTAGTTATATTACATTGTCTTCCTAAATGTACACGAGACCAAGCAAGCCCCCGGCCAGCCGTCGCCCTGCGCCGATAAAGCCGCCAAAATGAAGACCTGAGCTCGAAATTGCAGTGTCTCTCAACAGCGCTGTGCAGCACCTTGTTTCCTCACCGACTGGGTTCTCTGTCAGCCTTGGCAGGCTCTTGTTCTGCACTCTTGTCCTCGGCCCAAGTCTCCTCGGGGGCAGCCTCGTCCTCATATGCTGAGGGTTTGTAAACCTGCCCGTCGTCGGCGTGCATGTCAATCTCAGGATCAGACCTGGCCACATCAGTGGCACCTTGCCAAGTATAGTATCGTTCCGTCAGGGCGTGCTTTATAGATCGCATAGTTTTCATGACCTGCATCAAAAGCAAATTCGTCAGTCCAAGTGCAATGAGCGCAGTGTTCTGCAGGAGGAAGCTCAAAAGTTCCCATGGGCAACAAACCTCCTCGTCACGCGCCTCGATTTCTCTGTCGCCGAAGCCATACTTGCCCCTCAAGAGCTCCGCCTTGGATGTCGCAAGCATGTTCCTCTCCTTGCAGCACACCCACCACAGAGAATGCAAGTCTTCCCATGACTTCTTTCGAAGCTCTTCCACGGCCCATGCTCTTCCGTGCTCCTCGGTTTCCTTGGGCGACCACAGCACCTTTCCAGGCTCCGGGAAGAAGCCCCAGAGGCCGTGGTCCTCGTCGACTGCTACTTTAGGTTTGAAGTCGCGTGGCTTGGGTAAAGGTATGTCAGACATAGAAAGGGGCTCTCGTGGCCCCGAACCATAGAGGCTGCTGACGCCTCGATTCTTGTTGTTGTCTTTCGTCTTGCGACTGCATTGTTGAGCCGTTGTCGAGAAGCTAGCAAGCCGACCGTAGCCAATTTGTGATCCAATCCTGGAAAAGCAGCCGACAGACGGCCGCAAAGCACTGGAGCTCGCCATTCTGTGGCCGGGCGTGGATGGCAATGGCTTGTCGACGATCGAGGTCAGCTATTGAAGCTACAAAATTTACTCTGTAGCGGTTTGCGATTCGTCGAGACGCGACTTGATTGGCCGCAGCTGTCAACGACCAGTCCAAATGCTGAGTCAGCTCCAGCTTTCATTTCTCTGGCTTACCCTAGATCTAGTGTATGCGCACATTTCTGCAAATGTTTTCGTCAACAACTTGAGCATGGGTTATGGCTGAAGGGGGTTCGACCTGTCGATAGAGCCTAATTAATCTCGAGCTTTTTGGTTCCTGTGCTGAGTCTCTGTAATTGATGGATGGCAAACCTATTTTGTCAATTTGAACGGAACGTGTCGTGAAACTCGTCTGGGGCCAAGGAGCAAAATGTTATTATCTGAAATTGCTTCCTGCTTGCCGATAATTGAAGACGATGTGTTCAGATAAAGAGACTGCACACATCTCGAGTTGCTAGTATACAGCCCCTATCCATTGGCACAGGAACCAAGTTGGCAAATATCAGACCGGTAGCCCTTCGCCCTAACTGTCCCACGACCTTTTGGGATCCCGCCGCGGACTCACAAATGAGTTGTCCAAGTCATCGCAGAGACTGATTGATCGTGAGCGGTATTCCGCGAGACGTCGACGCGAGACAGACGCTCGAGCCAGAGCAACTGTCTGCAGGCAGTTAAAATGTCACAGTTCGCTCGCCGCGTTTGACGCCTCCTGCAAGAAGCTCATGCTACGAAAACCAGATACTCGAGGACGCGCGACTTTCCCCCGGTCCAGCATCGTTGGTCCGCCAAAGAGTGACCGTATCGTGGCGACGATATACGGAGTGGCAATCGTGACTCTGCGGTTCGAAGCGTCTTCTCGCGAATCGAGCATCCGACATCGCCAGATGGACTCTGTTCCTGAAAGTCACAGCAGTCCCACAAGCCGCATGTTAACCCACCAACTCCACAGAAGGAAATATAGAAATCGATGCTCCGTAGCCATCCATCTCCATACTACCGAGACATATGTTCATGTAATTATCTCGGGACGACACGCAGCGAATTCAGACTCGAGCATATGGGCTTCCCAGTAGGGAGCACTCCGCAGAGAGATGACTTGGGACCAGGAACCTGTTTCGCGACATCACGCCCATACTGAAAGACCACGAGAGAGACACGCCTCTACGGAGTACGTAACCGTCATGACGTGTCACCCCTCGTCTACTCTGCTCCGATCAGCAACCTGATAACTACTCCGTACAAGGTCTCCGAACCACCCGTCGTCATTTCAGCACCGAAGGCTACATACACTCTCTGTCGAGACACCCCCTCTTGAAGCTTCTTTAAAAACCAACAGGTACAGACATACAAAGAGGTAAACCGTTAACTATACGGAGTACCTTGGGCCTCATCCAAGCCGCCCTCAACACCTGAGTGTGTAGGAGATAGATTTCCTAGTACTTAACTACGAATCCCAAGGGGACCTAGCAGGAGCTATCATAGAGGCCCATGCACAAACCTGCATCTAGCGCTGATTCGTGGCCTGAGGCTGTGCCTCGCTATCTACTTGCCATGAAGTCACGCTAACGCAACACTCGTGATGCGGATACAATGCGTGATGATGAAGCGACAACCCAATGCGGTTGTGCAGAAGTAGTTGGTACCGTACTTATCAACGCGAGTCTCTATGCTGGGAGGCCTGTGACAACTTCACCGAGGCGGAAGCCAACATGGCTGCTGGCCGACAATCGACAACATGAATGACGGATACGGTAGAATGTCGTCACCCGTCACCTTGATGATTCAAGAACAAGAACAGGTTGGTCAGGTGCTAGCCGGGAAGCCGGGGGAAAAGTTTTAACTACACACTCAGGTCAGTCTGGTTGGTGGTGGCAAATCGCAGCACGCACAAACACACACACACACACAACACGCACACACACACGCACGCACGCACGCACGCACGCACGCACGCACACGCACACACACACGGTTGGGAAACAACGGATGTCATGGCAAATGTCGACCGGGTGAGTTCGTTCGGTCGTGCTTACGGACCACAAACTCTCGAGCTTCATCAAGTTCTGGGCCACCGGAGCAAGCGCCCGGCCGTACGACCTTGAACCAAACCATTGCATTGGTGGGAAGAGCATCGGCAGAACCAACTAGTGAGCCCGATGGTGGTGCACGTCCGGAATACTACTAGGTATCTCAGGCTGCGGTATGAACTTGTTGTTTCCGGGCTCGGAACCTGTAACTACCAAGAAGTGAAAGGGACGCTCACCTGAACCAACCTACCTCCCTTGGGCTGTATGTATGCATTGGTGCATCTGGACACTTACTCATTACGTTACTAGAGGAGGGAGGTCAAAACCCAAAACAACAACATCTGGGCTAGTTTTTGGACGCGTGTCGACCTTCCCAGCCTGTGTGAAAAGAAAAGGGAGGTAGTTAACTACTCCGTACTCGGTACTCCGTAGTCTCGATAACCCACCGCCAGTAGTGCCGGTCCCATGTACGGAGTAACTATTTCCTACCAGATACAAGATGGTAGGCCAAAAAAATATGCAACAAGATCGAACGAGCCCTCGACCTTATCCTGACTGGTATGGAATGGAATCAACATGCAGGTCATCTTCTTGTGGCGGTAAGCCTTCTCCAAACTCTCGGTATTCTCGGCTAGGCCGCCCCTTTTCGGATGAGCTTGCAAAGACAGACGGACACGAAGTCGTCACCACTTGTCCATGAACTATGGTTGCTTTGTGAAGATGCCCTTGACAAATAGTCGCACTAAACAATTCGAGGCTTCGACTTGGCAATTTACCGTCTCGATGGAAGCGTAGGATAGGATCGTCGGCGTCACCCCTCACTTCTCAGATCGTGGCAGTGACCTCTCGATGTTCCCGAAACAACGAGCCATTGCCATTGCGTCCACGAGGCAACTAGGTGACTGAATTCCAGAGCCCAACTTATTCTGTCTCTGTGCGGTTGCATGTGGCTCCTCCCTTTTTTTCTTTCTTTGGGTAGTTGCGGAACTTGCCAGGCGAATTCACGAGAGTCCAAATAGCAAGCAAGGTTAGACAAAACTCTCACGTCCGAGTCTGCTGACCCGGAGCGTCTCCTTGCATGCCACTGACATGCCTCTTTCATTTCGACTCATGGACAGCCTGGCAAGCACTAACATTACCGCCAAGGGCGCATTTGCCTATGGTCCGATGAAGTGGGCAGGCAGTAACTAGTTATTCCCGGACATGCGTGCAGTGCAATCTGCGCGTTCCGGTGCCCATCTAGTTACTTACTCCGTACCAAATAGTTTACAGAGCCGGGAACTAAACCTGATCATGTTTCAGTTCCGTGTCGTTATCTCCAGTGACTAGTTACCTACTGCTTCCTTCGCGGCTGCATGCTACCAAGGACACGCCAAGAGATAGGTACTCCGTATTCCATACTTGTAGTGACTCCGTAAACGATTGATTGAAAGATTGAAAGATTGATTGTCTTTGGTCACTTGGCCCGTCAGCGCGATTCGACATCGTCCACCCGTCGTTACAAGCTGTGACAGGTGGTGCTCTTCCCTGTCCTTTCATGCAATGTGTGCGCAAATTGTACCTCGTACATCTTGCACCCTGCAAAAGTTCGCGCTAGACGGACTAGCATCCCTTGCCAGAGCGCCCATGAGACTCAAGGGTTATTTGGCGGAGCTCTGCGTAGGTGACGTCGTCTACGGAGTACGGGCTCCCATGTTGCAATGCATGTGTGTACGTTACACCTAGTACGGCCAGTAGTGCCTTGCGGAGTACGGAGTACGGAGTACTTGACGACTTCCACCGCCTGATCATGCTGAATGCTAATGTATCCCAGTAAGATCGGTGGCGGCGGCCTTTTAGCCAGAAGAGTCGAACTCGGCGCTATGCCTCCGGCTGCCATCATGAGAACGCCATGTATTTCGTACGGTGAAGAGGGAAGAAAAGGTAGGGGGGTAAACCAGGTCGAGAAACATTCTGACATTATCCAACGTGCGAATTGAAGTCGGCGATCCCTCAAGTCATCAATGAGCCAGACGCATAGTGCCCCCTTTTGCGTCGAGATGGTCTTGGCGCCACCATCTCGCCCATGGCTGCTTCAACAAGCTCGGCTACCCTGTCGCCTATTAGATGTCGCATCCTGACCCCGGCTGAAGAGTCGGTAAATGCAAAGGAGCTCAACAATTTGTACAAGGGCATTGCTGCAGTAGGAAGGAAATCAAAATATGATAAACGACTTGTGCCGGAGTTCGTCCGAGGTCGGCGACTTGCGCCATCACTATCAACTCCGTCTGTCCCTGTCGTGTCTTTTTCCCAGCTCAGCGGAAACAATTGACCTGACTCGTGCTTTCAATATGCAGAAGGGTTACCAAGCACTCCGTACGGAGTACTCAATACGTGGTGGATGCGCCACCAAGTCACTGGCTGCCAGCGTTTCCCATGCACACTCCGTTCAATACCTGTGGTTGTGGCAAAGCCGGATGAGTGACCAGCAATGTTGACTGCTGTACGGAGTATGTTGCGCTGGCAGGATAATTGGGGGCGACGAATAAGTATATGGTGACACAGAGTTTGCCGCCATACTTTCATGAGCAGTCGTCCCCTCAGTATCAAATGAGTGGTGGCCACAAGAGGGAAGAGGGAGACATAGACGTAGACAGACAGAATCAAAGCCAGGGGCGTAGGCAGACCTAACTAACGTTGGTTCGAGAAAAAGCCTGAGCAGCCTGACCAGAGTGGCCAACAAGAGAGTTCGTGGCTGGCCATGTATGTCGCTACTGGCGGCAACACATGTTTTCCAACGGAGCTTCACTCGTCACATTGCTCCTCCCAGTGGAAGGTATGATGTCGCGACTTCTTTTCCATCAAGAAGGATTCTGAGGCTCGTTTTATCAACGGATCTGTGGGACGCGGCTGGATGGGGTCTCTCTCGGAGCCGCAGGAAATGGATCGCAACTCCACATGAGGCTCTTCTGATGGCCCGCATTCATAGCCAGGTACGCTTTTGACTGCCGACGTGGTGTGGACAATGATGTGGTTCTTTCTTCCTCTCCGTGTCACACTTGTTCTGGCTGAGCTGAGATGAAGCTGGCCTGGTCTGGTTACTAGTATATGGTTGGGTCCAGCTGGTTCGAGCGGAGCGGCACCAGTTACCTGGGACAAATTCGAAGAAGGTATCGGTAGGGTGGCAAAGTGGTTCGTTTTGCGTGGAAAGCATATGGCGTACGGAGTATTGACACCAAAATCACGAGGGAGAGCCACAGAGCCATTGTTACCCGCGAGTTCGAACCCCAACCCTGCTGTTGGTACGGGAGGTTAGTATTAGGCCATCAATTTCTTAGCATCTCCAAATCCGTGCGCTTGGCAGCTGGTTTGCTGTGCCAAGCTACGTGTTTGTTTGCGATCGCCAGCGACAACGCACCAGTCTTATTATGTCTGTAGGTGAATGGCTGCGGGAATCGAACGGGCAGCAAGCTGTATGAGAATGGCGTGCAACATGTTGCACACGCAATGTATGGAGTATGGAGTAAAGGATCTTTGAAAGTAAATAAGACGGCGCTACCATGAAACACCGACGTGCAAAGTGTTGTACGAAAGGCGTCGGTATCCCGTTTCCAGCAGTTCCGGTGAGATGAGAACACGTTTTTTTGTGGCTGGGCGCTTTCGTGTCGTTTGAATGATGCAACTTTGAATCTGTTGTGAGCAAGTATCTGCGACATTGGCCACAACCGCACGCAGTCAGTCAAGAGACCACAGGACTGGAAGGCGGACCTAAGTCCCAAGTAGGAATAGTGTCCTGAGCCAGCAAAGGCTTTTGTCAGGTTTCCCCGTTGGATAAATTACTGATACATGTAGTCTCTGAAGCAGCCGTCAAGCATTACGAGTCGCATCCTTTGTCAGGTGTTATACATAGATTTATCGACTCTGCGTTTGACGTTTGACTCGCGTGCTATCGTGTGATGTCGAACGTTCAAATGCCCTAGCGTGACAGGTATTGCGGTGAAGGACTATGTGCACATGTACGGAGTACTCCGTACGGAGAACTACCAATCAGGAATAATAGCCGTGAACATTGGCTGGGTGCCTCGCTCAAGTGCATGGGTCGAGCGTTGCACCAAGTACATGCATGTACATACAGAGTAGGTCTTGCCCAACTCCTTCCTGTCTCTTGGCTTCCCTCGGTGGCCATTTCGGAGACGGCCAGTCCGTGCGCTCTGCGTCGGAGAAATGTCGGCACTCATGATTGGACCATGTATGCAGGGGTTGTGGGCGTGGGCGTGGCGAGCAGGGAAGAGCGAACAGGCCAATTTGCTGTGTTTTTTGTTTACTCCGTACCCAGGGCAAGTGCGGAATACACCGTGCGCTGTACGGAGCACAGTACTGGGGACCTCACGGTCCGCGCACGAACCGGATGGTAAATACGGAGTAGTAGACGCCTCAAGTTGATAGCGTTTCTCATGAAACCATGCCACCTTGAATGTTGGGTCAGCTTGCAAACCGAGTCCTGTCGGGTGGCAAGCACAATACGGAGTATGCTATTATCACAAGGCGTCGAATGGCTGCGGAATATCGTTGGATCCAACTCGCCATTTCAAAGCAAGGTGCGGAGGACGGCGAGTACCCCGGCTACATGCGGAAAACTATCTAGACCTACCTTCCTAGTACTGGAGCCTGAGGTAGTTGGGAAAAAAAGATATACCGAGGTGCATGTCATCCGCGTCCTGTACCAGTTGCGGCTTGCCTCCAGTCTTGCGCACCTTGTACTAGCTACCTAGGTACCTAAGCTAACCTATGGCGATTTACGGAGTACAGATTGTTCACTTTCAAAGAAAAGGAACAAGTGCGGTATTTTGCCCTCGTGGAGACGCGGGCTAATTTACGTAACTCTGCTACAATCCCTCGGGTGGAGGGAGGGATTTTGGGGTAAATCGGGGGGCAAGAAATTCCGCAATACCGCGGATAAGGCGATCGATGGTGGCTGCAGAATTCAAAATGGATTGGTCCGGGGGGTGCCGCCACAGTCAGCCGGGTATTTTTCGCGACTGGTCAAAGGGGAGTGCTGAAAGCATCAGCGGCATTTCTTGCGAAAATTCCTCAGGCTCACGAGGTTCGTTCGGGTGGAAAGACCGATTGTACCTCGGCCATTGTCCGACACCATGACCGATAGCGGTGGCATGTATCGGCCACCTTTCCGCCCTTCCAAGATGGGAGTACGAGGAGGAGGGTGTCAAATCGTCTTGCCCGAGAGGCAGCGACCAGTGTGCTGTTCGTGCCCATGAGTATGAACGAGGGCAAAATGGACCATTAGGCTTCATTGAGCCGCATTGGCTCCAAGGCCCCGTCTGGTTGCGGCCACTTGCGGCCACTTGCTTCACAGACCATCGCTTGCTTTTCCCTAACCGTGTGCCGTTGTACATATGGGAACGCAGAGTAGATTTCCATATGTCGCCTTAAAACGAGCCCAGTCCTTCAACTTCTGTGGTCTCTTCGCGGGAAGACTCCACCAGCCTCACAGTTTCGGGGGCCGGAAAAGCTTCGATGGAGCCTCCAGAAGCTTTTGGTGTTCCTGTAGCCTGCTGGAACAACGGGAATTTAGAGGGGTTGTGGTGATGGGGGCCGATTTCTTGGGTCTGAAGACAAGTCCCAGGTTGAACGGTTCCACCAGGATCTGCCTTGTGGGCTGGCAGGAGATGGAGTCGTGACGGTGACGAGAGCGATTGGATGGACGGACTGCAGTCTCGATACAGGATTGACGTCGGCTCAGGGCGAGAGGGGCTGGAATCGGACTGGATGGAGCACGTCAACAAGCTTGTGGATTTTGGTTTCACAAACCAGCACCACGTCTGACCTTGTGTCGTGTTGTATCGTACCTTGACCGTCCTGCATGGTATTTCCAGGTGCAGGTAGCAGTTCTGCTGCATTCATCAGGCGACAGTCTTGTCAGGCATGCACGACATGACAAATAAGCGGAAAGAAGAGCGCGTGGTTAACACGTCAAACAGGAAACCCAATGTCAAGACGTCCAGGGGCTGATGGACTCAATGCTGGGTGGCAGGCATGACAAGAGAGCCAGTCCTTGTCGGCAGTGCCAAATAAGTAATGCCAAATAATGCCAATGCCATCATTCACGTTAATGTCAACGCCAACGCCAATGCCAGTGCTCGTGCCAATGCCAGTGCCAATGCCAGTGCCAATGCCAAGACCAATGCCAATGCCAACGCCAATGCCCCTGCCCCTGCCCCTGCCCATGCAAATTGATCCAGACGCCCCTCAACCCCCTCATCCTTTTCAGCAAGGCCTTAGAAATCTGGGTTGACCAATGGCTGCGCTCCATGCCTTCAGGGGCTGGGTGCTTGACTCGTTTGGTGGATTCCGGCTTCTTCTCTGCTGCACATCATCCCAACCCCCGGTCGGCTTCATTGCATGCCCACACAACTTGACAACCACTTGACTACCAGACAGTCTGCAGTGTGCGGTTTGCAGTGTGCAGTGTGCAGTGTGCAGTTTGCAGCTGGTGTGGCAGTTTCCAGGCCCCTCTCAGCGCTTAATTGGGCTTGGAGTCCCGTGTCAATATGACCCGTCGCTTGCTGCGTCTCCTCGAGCCAAGCGAGCAAGCTGGTGCGATATGACGAAGGATTTGTGTAAAAGCTCGGCTATACAAGCAGTGCCTCTGTCTGATAGCCGCGACAGAATTGACAGCAGCCTCTTAATCGGGCAGTGGGCGTTACCTTGTCAGTGCCAAGGCCATGGCGGCGCAAAGTCCGCCACGAGGACAGGCAGAAACTGGCACACCCTGGCTTGTGCAGTTTTTGGGCTGGTAGTTTGGCCGAGACCATTCACATCGTTCACGATGCGGTGAGTTGGCGCAAACATGGGATACTGCTGGTGGCCTGGTTATCCCCAAACAACCAGACATCACCTGATGAACGAGGCTGGAGCTAAAGGTCGTTCCGCAAGATGTGTGACTCTGTGTGTGAGAGAGGGGGAGGGGGGGGGGGGAGAACGAGGAAGAGGAGGAGGAAGAGGAAAAGAAACAAAGCAACTACTGCGCCAGACACTATTGACATGCTATGATGGCTTCCTTCCATCTAAGGTTTGCATCACAGCGTGAGCACTCCGTACGACCAGTAGGAAAACCTTGGCACTGCATGCGTCGTCTTTCTTGGAATGGAGCCCTTCTAGATAATACGACGCTGGCCAGTCCATTCGGCAGTCATGGCAGCAGCCTGGCTTGCCGAACACGCAGGTGGAGGCCGGAACCCACGGCGGTCCGATGAGGGGCGGCTGTTCCAATCCAACATGGGCTTTGAGAGGCACAAGGATGCGCATGCACCATACATACATACGACTGTCCCAATTGTATGTACGTACCGTACGATAGATATCGCGCCATAACATTATAACCCTGCTCCACATTGTCCTATCCATAACCAAAAATATCATCAACTACCAACGGCTTTTGTCATGGTCTCGGGTTTGACGCTGACGGATGCTCTCGTCGAGATCTGGCTCTTACTTAGTCTTCAACCTCCAGTTGCAGCTCCCAGACCAAAGCGACTCCGCAACCCCAGGAAAGGTCTGGAAGGGTTGGTTGAGTAAATCGAGAGGTTGGTGGTTTAGCCGAACTAGCATAATGATGGAGCTGAAACTGCTGCTCCTATGAGGTAATGCCTCGATGTACTAGCATTGCCTGTATTTGCGTTCATATTTGGAGTCGGCTTCGTTGCTTACCCTTCCAGGAAGCGGATCAATGACCAAGAGACAACGACAGAATAAGCTTTCCGCGAAAACATCCAAGGCGACGAAACTACCAACATCAGCACCTGAAGTTGGCATAGTCACCTCCTTGGGCGTTCAAGGAGAGTCATTGAATCGCGCATGTCTATCTCCTGAGAACTTGCATGGTCATTTTTAGCAGACACTAGCCACGCCCTCGAAGTGTCTTGTCTGGTGGAACATCTCATGTAGTTGGGCAGCCAAGCAATGCGTCCAAAAAAAGCAGCCGTCGTGATGGCGCCTCTCATCGTGAAACAGACCATTTTGGCTACGCAGGGGATCGTCAGAGGCAACAGCCTTGTCGTCGGAATGCAGTACTCCGTACGTGGTATTCAGAGCTAGGACGAAGGCCCCGGCGAATGATTATTGATGGACAAGACGGCATGGGCTTGGGTTCTTTGGGCAGCATCCATCCTGGCCTTGGCTGCACGGCTAGCCGGATGGCTGAGAGGCCCTGCGACATCTTATTTGCTGGACAATACAGCATTGTGTACGGAGTAAATGTATGATGAATACAGTACGGACGCACTCCGTATCACTTGCTGTATTACCGTACGTGCCTATAAAGTGGTATGGCAGCCAGGTGGAAGCCTCATAGTCGTCACATGGAACGGCGTGAGCACCAGAAACAGGACCGATATCATACATACTTACCCAGGTATACCCAGGTATACACAATTGGAGCCAAATCATGACCAAGGGTCCATGGTGTCAATAATACATAATACTCATCTCCCTGTATTAGCGGGACACCCCTCCCAGCTTCTATGTCTGAAGCATTACCGCCGCATCCTTGTTAATGCACCATTCGCGTGACATTCCTGATAAACTACGGAGTACGGAGTACTACTACTACTACTTACTACGGCTACTACTGCTACTACTGCTACCAACTACTACCATTGCGGTCGGTGCAAGACTCGGTCGAGCTGAAATAATGTTTGGGTACTCCGTACAAGAGGGCATTGGCAGCAAGATGACAACGGATTGCGATGTGCCCCCTGTCCGGCGCCGGGGCCATCCTGATGCCCCGTCTGGATGTGCCAGGAGGACATTCGGACGAATAAGATGTATTACTACTATTGTGTTATGCTGTGCTGGTGAGAAAAATCCATTCGTCCGTCGGCTTTGGGTGGAGGACGAATTGGCGGAGAAGGCTGAGGTTGTTGAGCTATGGCGTCAGTGGCATACACGCACAGAAGGCTGCGATTCATGTGCATCGTGCGATTGGTGACCACGAGTAAGGCTTCACATACCTAGGTACCTGGCAGGTACTCCCCTGGCTGCTCGGATCGCTCAAGGGAGGAGGTGCAGGTCCTGTACGGAGTACTGCACTGCACGTATGCATGTGTCGATGCAAAAAGAATGCACCAAGTACCTGGGAGGTCTCAGCTCGCCGTCTCAGACAGGTCAACCTGGGCAGAGGCGCTAATGAGTCCGAGGGATCTACTCCGTACTAATCGTGTCATACAATAGCGGCCAGCCAGACGTCGGCCGCATGTGCGAGTTTGACCAGATGGCATGACGAATGCGAAAACTTTTTCCTTCGCCCTCTTTGACTCGAGAGCGCGGACGGATGAGGATTGAGGAGCATGCTGATTGGAGTCGCCGACACTGTCATCATCATCAAGTAGCACAAGAGGTCAAGTGAGCCTTGAAGGTTGAGGCGGATTTTCAAAGCTTATTGTCCAAGCTGTCGTCATTCACAGGTCACTCAGTGGTCAAGGGCATGCTGCTGCCTGTGATGAAGGCAATTTCGAATTCTGCATGATACTCAACGGAGAACGGAGCAACTTACGGAGTACACCTGACTTGTAGCCTCCAGGCGCTCGCAGCTTGCCCCTTCTCATTTCTGAAACTCAAGAGTCCATCGATTCAGCTCAGTCGGGCCACCTGACGGTCGTCCGGACAGCATCAACCTGCATCAATGGATGCCTACGGAATAACTCTCCAACAATAGTAACATTAGCAAGGCATTCATCGATTTGCCGGCCATGCCGCACCGTACGTGTGGCAAGTTCTCCGTATTTTAGACAGAGGCACTTAGTAAGTACCCATTAGGTACCTAGCAGTTATCGATTTGTCCGCCTGGGGGGAGCATTCAGTGCCAGTGCCAGTGCCAGTGCCAGTGCCAGTGCTTCAATAGCTCGGGTCAGCTTCCAGCCCTCAATGGCCTGGACAGCAACCAGCCACCTTCTGAAGCTTCTAGGCACTAACCGCCTATGGTCAGGCTCAAAGTAACCATGCATTGAGTACTAGGTACCTACTAGAGCAAGCCGCTCAGTTGATAGGGGTCCGTCTGTTCACTGACCTTGCGTCTTTATCGCCTCGGAACGCCAGTAGCACCAAGACGGGACCATACAACTTCACTTGGCGATCTTGGCCTTTTAATAACGAAAGCAACTGGAAGGCGCTATAGCTCAGCTTTCAGAAGGTGCCCAAATTCTTGGGAGGGAAATCCTCCAATGCTGCAAGCAGCTTGATAACTGATTGCACGGCATGGCAATTGTACTCACTCTGCTTAACCTGCGTACTAACTAGTAGGTACCTATATTGAAGCACTGCACTCCGTACCCTGTGTTGCAGAACCTTAGGTCCGGAGCCTCCAGGCAATGTCGTTGGGGGGGGGGGGGGGGTACGTGCCCAAGTACTCAAGTACCTTGGTACTTGGGAAACGCGGTACCAGAGAGGCGACAGGTCACAGGTACTCGGTACGTGGCCTCTCCCTCGTGTTTCCGCCGCGGCCTGGCGTCCGCGCTGGTCGCTCTACTCACACACCCTCTCCTCCGTCCCTAGGAAGTCCTGGTGGTGCCGTCCCCCGTCCCTCTTTGCCGATTTGTCGCCCTCTGCCCTCTTCCTCTCTTTCCCTCCCTCTTGATCTTTTTTCCTCCAACTTTCCTCCTACATCCATCCCCTCAAGGCAGACACCAAGTTCATGCAGTCCCCGTCGCGCAAGTAAAGCCTTACGTGTCGTTGCAAACACATCGCGTCTGAGTATCCAAACGCGGCTTTCGCGGAATATTGGCGCGACACGCAAACAGAAGCAGATAAAACAAATACGCCGTCGTCTTTTTTTTTTCTGGACCCAGCACCACCCTTATCTGCTTGCGGTTCTTGAAAGGATCCACTTGCCACCATCGAACAAGCATCGCAACGGTGCCGCCGCAATCCACATCCACACCAACGAAAACTCAATCAATAACATACCTAGGCTTTGCTCAGCGTTTTTTTCCACACACGCCCACACGGTCTATCCATTCACCTCACCTTGACCGCATCGTTACACACCTCCCACCATTCCGCGCGCGGTTTCTGTGCCTGGCAGTCCCTCATCCTCCGTCTGTCCTCAATCCCCTCCCACGAAGTCTTCGGTCAACGCAGAAGGGAAAAAAATAAAATAAAAAAGGATCAAGACCCATTTCTCCACTCTGAACCCTCCCCCAAACATACCACACCTCCCAAGAGGGACTTGCTTCACGAGCCTCATCCACCTCGCCGGAACGCCGCCGTTTTGCCAACTCCCATCTTCGCGTGGGCCTCGCTGCGTTTTCTCCCACCTCGAGATCTCTCCATCCATCTAGATTTGGATCCTTGACCTCGAAGTCTCTCCACTTGAGGTCGTTTCGGCTGTCGTCGTTTGCCTCGTTCAACTCCAAATTCTTATCCATCTCAGCACTTCGTCAACCACGACGTGCTTTCGCATCACCAACTTCCTCTTTGAGACGCGTTTTGCGCTGGAGTATGGACGGTTCTCCCTATCCGACTAATGGTATAAACGGGACCTCGGCGGCACAGACGTATCCTTCTCCCACCGCGATCTCTCCGAACCAACTTCAGACAGGATCACCACTTCCTCAAACTCTGCCGCCTCTGCAGCCTCAAACCGCGGCCATGCAGCCTCTCTACGGTTCTCACCCGCATACTCCGCGGACGCCTGGCACTCCCAACACTCCAAACTCGGCCACGAATGTGCCTCCCTACCAGCAGCAAACATCTCAGCCTACCCAGCGACCCGGCATCTACTCAATGGCGCAGAATCCTTACCCTAACCAAGGGTATGGCACCTCTGCACCCATGATGCCTCAGACTACCACGGCCGCGTCTCATCCGCAGCCTATTGCTCCTGCTCCCGTTGGTGGCCGTGGACCTCCAGTCCTTCGTCCTATGCCTCCCGGTGGTATTATGACCCAGGCTGGTGTTTCCTCGCCTTACGGTCCTGGATCGCTAATGCAGCCCAATCCAGTCATGCACGACGGAGAACAGCCTACCCACGTTGTAGGATCTCAGGGTCGTCGCGGAATCTTGCCCAGTGCTCCAGGTCGTCCAGCCGCTCCTACCGCTGGTACTGGTGCAAAGAGCACCGTCATTCCCGTCAAGGATGCCGATGGCAAGTTTCCGTGCCCTCACTGCACCAAGACATATCTCCATGCGAAGCATTTGAAGCGCCACCTCCTTCGCCGTAAGTTGAAACCCCATTGAAAAATTTGTACCAAGGACCAACTCGTTGTTCTTGATCCCTCCTTACCCTCGCGCAACTTGCGCATGCTAATTGTTTTGATCTTTAGATACTGGCGATCGACCTTACATGTGTGTGCTTTGCCGTGATACGTTTTCTCGAAGTGATATTTTGAAGCGCCACTTCCAAAAATGCTCCATTCGTCGTGGAAACCCCACTGGAGCTAGCCACCTGTCCCACCCTCAGGCTCACGTTAAGAAGAATGCTCAGGCCCAGAAAGCTGCTGGCCTCGGCAATGAAGGCGACTTGAACCATCTCAATGGTTTAAACAACATGTCTGCTGATGGCATGGTTCATCCTTTTGGCATGGTTCCCGTCTCTGACGGCATGAACAACATGGCTGGTGACCAGAGCCATCTCTCTCGTTCCAATAGCTCCAACCAGGACCGGAATAACATGGCTCCCAGCATGGGAGCTCCCCAGCCCTATGGTGCTAATGTGTCTAACTCCATGAACAACCAGCAGATGCCTAGCTACAGTATGCCCCAGGGTCAGAACGGAATGCCCATGTATGGTGGATCTAACGGGAACCAACAATCTGGCCTCGATTGGTCTCAGATGTTCCAGGCTGGTGCGCATCAACCCCTGAACAACAATATCTTTCATCCTCCTAATCGTGGACAGACGCAGATCGCAACCAAAACCGGGCCTAATCACGATTCGGGGGCGACGGATTGCAGCTCCAGCGATTCCGTCCGCTACTCTCTGTGGGGCATACCGACGAATATTCAAAATCCTTACTCTCAACTCTCTAACCAAATACTGAACTTCCTATACCCTCCGAATGAGGCGATTGACCCTACACTTACGGGCATGAACCTCTATTTTTCTCCTGACAATACTAAAGATTTCATCGCTCAGTACGCGCACTTCCACAAGCATGTCGCTCTTCTCCACGCTAGTACTTTCAGAGTAATGGAGACACATCCTGGACTCGCGGCGTGCATATGCTGTATTGGCGCATGCTATTCGAATCGCGTTGTGCTCTCTGAAGTGCAAGAAATGATGGACGCGTTGTGGACTGCGATGGAGCGTGACTATGAAATGTTATCCGAGGAGAGCCTACATGATCCCCATCTTGTCGAAGCCACAAAGTCCTCTGTTGAAGAGCTTCAGGCAGTTCTACTGACTAGTATACTTCACCTTGGCAGCGGTACTACACAGCAGAGGCATCGAGCTCTACGGATATCACCCATGATTGCTGCACAGGCACGTCGTTTGGGCTTGCCACGCGTCTCGAGCGATCCGTCGGTCTATTCAATTCTTCATCATGCGCAGCTTGATCTATACGACTTGAAATCTGATGACTTTGACTGGCAAGCCTGGTCCGAACAAGAGCTGCGCATCCGACTGATGCATGCTGTTTTTGTGCACGATACTATGTTGGAACTTTTCTACAACGTTTCTCCCCAGTTTGACGTATCAGAAATTCATCTTCCTCTTCCATGCGACGACGCAGCGTGGAACGCCACGAACGCCGACGATTGCGCCTCCGCTTTGGGGTTGAAAGGATATGAGATAGCTCATCAAGTCAATCGCCAGGGGACGCGTCGGGCTGCACAGCCAGAGCTGCACATGGCTCGCCAAGTGCTACTCGACCGCGCCTGGCAAATCAAGACGGGAAGCACGAATTATCTAGGCAAGACACTCCTCGGGACAACTATGATTGCCATCATTCGATTTGCACAAAAGACAGGCAGTTTGAACCACCTCCCTTCTATTGGCCAAATTCCGCCTCTCGATTGGATAGTCCCACATGACAGTTCAAGTCGGTCAAAAAACGTACCATCATCTGATGCAATACCTGATGGCATGGATCCTGGCACATTTGCTGTGCTTCTCTCAGCGCTAGATAAATTACAAAGAAGCTGGGATGATGATCAACTGATTCAGGAAGCAAACAGTCAAAGTGGAAGTCGAGATACCTGCGAGGGCATGATTTTGCTTGCAATAGCTCAGCATATCTTGCAAAATCCTGATTTTGCTAATATGGAGGAGATGAACGGTCAAAACCAGTGTGCTGCTCTCTTCAAAGCGCTGTACCCAGTTGGCGCGTTCCTCTCCAGGGAGGAATCGAACACAGAGAAGCCAGGTGAAGTACAGGAAGACACAACCCAGAGCGGTGAAGAAGAGTTTATTTTGGATTTGGCACGAATATTCAAGCCATTAAATACCCCATGAGTCGGACAATTCTGGATCGGCCTAACGTCGACAACTGAGCCCCAATCGCAATTCATTCTGTGACTGGAGGCAGTATGATGTGACTCAACTAAAAAGCATTTCAGGGTGGTGGTTGCATTCGGAGGCGTTGAATTACTTTGATATTTTACTTTCCTCTTTCAGTTTATGGTTCCTGGTTCTTGTTCCCCACGGGATTTCCTGTTGTCCTACATTTGGCACATTGATGTCTGGGTTTGCGTCGGCCTAACAGCCTCACATGTACATGCTGTACGCCAGCCTTAAGGCTATAATGCCGTTGGTGGCAACCTGGTTCTGCAAATGGCATATTTTATTTCATCCTCTGGTTTCGCTTTCTGCTTTTCGCAATGATAGACTGAGGTACGGGAGTTGTTACTGCATTACTAGACTTCGATCAAGATAGAAAGGGCGGTCGGTCGGCTTCTGTGGTTTTCCGGCGGGCTATGACGACTTGTATGGCCTGGACTGATCAATGATGTTTCCGCTGCGCTATGACCGGTAATTTGTGCGCTGGTATGGTGACAAGTTGCACGAAGGGCGGTTGGATGTAGAAAAATTGGTGTTTTTGTTCATGCTTATCGCAGTACGTTTATATGGTAGACAGACGCAAGGTTTGAATTGTGATGAACGTTAGTGTACAAGCAAACAGGCGTGAAATGTCAACCATTATTAATGCAGTCTCTTTGCCGCCGTCCACATTGTCTGACACATGCCACGACGCATTTTGCGACAAATACGACGGCGTATTAATTTGTTGCCTACTTATCACTTATCGTATTATTATCGCGACTTGTGTGTTAGTCGCTAGTTGGCATTCACGATGGGAAGCGCTACTAGGAAAGGAAGTAAATGTCCTCCTGATAAAGCTTGCGAGACAGCACAAACTTGAGCCCAGCTATATGATTACTATTACTTGCCTTGCGACTTGTCAACAGTGGTAACCTTGGGCGCCCACTTCCACAGCTCTTCCTTATCCTTCTCAGATGGCTTGTATCCAAACTTTTCTTCCGCTTTATCTGAGAGGTAGAGACCGATGACGCCCCATGCAATGATGCCAATACCAAGGCCAGCTCGCGTCTTTGGCGAAAGGTTCTTGTAGGCCCTATTGTCAGGATTAGTTGAAAGGTAAAAAAAAAAAAAGAAAAATTCCAATGACGGTGTGCCGTGATGTTCATCTCAGCCCAGAAGACACGGGTCGACATACTTGAGCATGGCCGTTTTGGTTATGTGTGATTGATGCGAGGTGCGGTTGTGACGGGGGTTCAGGACATGATTGGGGGCCACTGGCGATGCGTAGCGTTAGTGAGCGAGATCGACGTGAGGGCTTTGTGTGAGTTGTTTTGGGTCCCACGTCGCTTCAATCGCGGTCCGGTTTGGGTTGTTACGTGCAAGATTTCGATGAGTGAGGTGAAATTTGAGTCGGGGACGAGGGTTTGGTTTGGTCTGGTGGATCCTTTGATGGGTTGAGTGAGAACTTGTCCTCATACTAGGTACCTACCTACCTACCTACCTAGGTAGGTAGTAGGTAGCTTGCTGAGTACTGTCTAGGTACCTACCTAGGTAGGTAGGTACCTAGGTAGGTAGTAGGTGTCTACCTCCTCAAGTATCTCGTACTGAGGACCAGCCTTTACTTTTTTTCACTTTGCCAGAGGGAGTATACTTGTCCCATCTCTGCAAGCTGAGTCACTCCAGGCGTCTTCTCGTGTACCCCGTACTCTGTGTCGACTTCTCCAGAGCCTAGTCGATGTAATTCATGTCATGGGAAACTATTCCTTGTCAAAAGCAGTACTTGCTTCCTTCCGCAGCAGGCTGTCGAGCGGATGGACTAGACATCTCTCATAAATTCTTCCTGTCAAGCACGCTGGACCACATCCCCGTCGAGCTCCTCGGTTCCTCGCCGACGATCACGGTCTACAAAAGCTCAAATACACTGTTCCGACTGGATTTGGCCATAGAAACATTCGGATTCTTACCGTTCTTGAAGGAGGCACATTGACGTGGGCACGATGTCCCTGGACTAGAAGAAGTGAGGCGTGGATGCTGTGTACTGCTGATATGTCGATTCGGCATGGCGAAGTGGGAATTATCTGCCGTGCAGAATTCAGCTATGCGGAAGATACAAAATGCGAAACTTGGACTGACTGTATGTGTTTAACTTGGAGCCGATTTTTGACGCATAGCTCGGGAGGCTGGTGGTGAGCTAGAATCACACGGGAACAGAGTGGTTGCTGCTGCAACAAAGCTGACATCTGTTCATCGGGACTTGAATTCTGTTCTCAAACTCTTACACATTATTGATTTACCGTCTTCCAGGTCTGGAAATTCCGGTTCACAACTGAATGATGAAGAGCAGGAGGGTTCAAATGAGCTGGAAGCATTGAAGTGTTAGAAGGAGGGTTTCCTAGCAGCGGACATGACGAGTCTTGATACTCGTCAAGTTTCAAATTTACATCCGAGCCATTGGCATTATGATGTAAGTTAAGTCCTACTTACATCAGTTGGACTTGCGGTCATAACAATCTTTACGTTGCAAGCATCATCTCCGAGCACTGAGACTCAAGGGTAATGCCCATGATACAGGAAAGACATGGCAAGACGACGGAAACACGAATAATGCGACGGCGATATATTTACAGTCCAAATGCTGGTATATTGATTGACATCTAACTAGTTGTCGAGTTCGGCGTTCGAGTGGCCGACGTACCAAAGCCGCCAGCCAACCAAGATTGGGCACCTCCTTATAAGTCCCAGTGCTTACAGGAGAGTAATGAGAGAAGAGAAGTAGATCAAAAATTTTTGACAGAAGGAGAGAGTACGTGTGTGCCGGTGTTGCGTTCATGTGGCACGGACGAAAGTTGAGGCTCCAGGACCATTTCCATATCAGGGACACCAGCCCGTTGCCTGCCCTACTTCTAGTAGGTATGTGGGGTGACTTTCAAGATGATGAAGGACGTAATTCTGAGGCCGGCTCCCTTATTTTGTGATCTTCCCGCCGGATCACTATTTGGCGTTGAAGGCGTGCAGGGCAGGAGGGGTGGCGGTGTCGGCGGTAGACGGCACCTCGACGAGGTTCGTTTGAGGATCCAGGCCTGCGAGCAGAGTGTCCACGACGGCTTTGAGATTATTCATGATGGCGCTTATCAATGGGTCGCTGAGATCAGCTTGGGCCACGCCATTGGAAGGCTGTTCGGCTTGCTGACCATTGCTAGGCTGGAAGGTGCCGGGCGGATGATTGCCGCCTTGGCTATCGCCGGGTTGAACACCGTTGAGATCAAGACCAAAACCAGCCAGGTCATTGTTGTCCGGGCCCTCGGGAAGAGGAAATCTGGGAGGTTGTTTGCCGGGAGATTGCGGGCTGGATGAGGATTGCTTGTCAAGGTCAGTCTCCGGCGAGATGGTCGTCGGCTGACTGCCGGCATCACCATCGCCTGTCGGCGGCGGCTGAGTAGCATTGCAGCCAAAACCAACATCCCTGGCAAAGAAGGCATAGCTGTCGGCATTCTCGGCGGCTGTGGTTTGATCGAGGCGTTTGCAACCATTGATGCCGTATACCTCATCTTGTTTGTCGCCCAGGACATGGGACATCTCGTGTACAAGCAACGTCCCCAGGCTCGAGTGGTTGGTTCCGCACCTTTCTATTCCTCTAGGGTTATGGAAGGCACGCGGACACAAACTGACCTTCTGATCTCGTAACACTTTTTCGCCGTTGTTGAGATCCCACCGCCATTCCGCGAATGCACCAAGTCCCTCCACGCATCGGCCCGTGGTCGCGGAGACGCAGAACACATGAACATTTCCTGCGTTGAGTTCCTGGCACTCGGCGGCAATCTGTTGATAGAGAGTTTTCGTAGTGTCACGGAACTTCGGGCTCGTGTTGTGGAAATAGATTTCAGTCAAGTTTGTGCCCTTGTCACTGGCAATGGCAGCGGCAGCCTTCGTGGCCAGGCTTGAGCATGTTTTGAAGGCGGCCTCGAGAGCCTCCTCTCGTCCCGCGCAGCTGCCCGTGTCCAGCCGGGCGCGCTTCTGCTTCTCTACATGTACTGGGCCGTGAGGGACCGGGTATGCGTCCGGGTGTGTGCCCTCGCTTTCAAGGCCCGGGTTGGCTTTCCATCTTGTCAGCAGGGGAAACCAGCCATCGCCGCCGATTGCCAAAGCCGTGACGGCGGCCTGGTGGAACGCAGCGAGGACGATGATGGATCTCATGGTTGCCTGTTTCTCGTCTTTGACGTATAGATTCTCCTTTTCTTGATTTTCTTTTGCCTCAAGTTGCTCGGGGTGATGGACCAGAACGATGCAACCAGCAGATATCGAGTGTTGATAGATAGATAGACAGACATGGCCAGGACAAGACCCTTATATAAGTTACCGGCGGCGTCAACCCGGGAGTGCTGCCATGACGCCTCAACTCCTGCAATAGAACAGGAACTTGGCAAGATCCAAACAAGGCCTCATCAGCATCTCCCTGTCCCGTGGATGGCCGGCGTGGTGAGGACCTCCATCCCGCCCTGGACAGAAGGGAGACGGCCCAGTCATTGACCAAAGCCGTTGGACGACGCATTCAAGCCCGTCTGCGTCTTTCATGCCGCGTGCTATCAATAACCCAGGGCGCGTGAAGAAACCCCCGCTGCGGAGTTGTCTACGTTTAAGTCAAGAACTGACTGAGTGCTGGCTGCTGAACGGCGTCGGCTCGACTCCATCGCCACGGTGTCACATTTGGCCATCTCCATGATGTTAAGTTCCCAGCCTTGGAACGACCCGTCGTTGTACGTAGTCACTCACTCACTGCTGGCCAAGTCCTTGGCAGGGCAAAACCTTGGGTCATAGAGCCATGGACCAAACTTCTGCGTGAGCTGTGGAAGCAACACGGTCTATAATTGGCACATGTTCTGCCTTGGCAAGGTTGCCCTTCTGCAGCCTCGCCATTTAGACCTTCGAGGGCGTTGTTGTTTCAAGCTCGGCTTGATCTTTCAGCTAACTACGTTATAAGATATCCCACATTGGTGGGGATTTCGCCCGACGTACTCCAGCATGACTGACTAGCTAGCTGTTGTGAAGAAGCGACGAAAGCTTCCGGGCGCGGCTCTGTTGACGACGCATGCTGGCAGATGCCAACTGAGGCTTGACTTGGTAGTTTTTGGAGCCATGAGAAGCGCCTCTGGACATGGAATGATTTGCCAGGAAAAATAACTAGTTACAGTGTTTACCACTGCCGTCTACTGAAGATGATGCTGAAAGGGTTCACATCACATCGGATTGATGAAGTAGGTTTCCATCCGGAGATCGCCAAGGATGGATGATGCTTCTTCCTCATGCGAGAAGCCCGCTTTCCGAGCACCAGGAGGTGTAAGGACGAGCCGAGTGCCGGCGAGGTCCAGCTGCAAGCCTGGCACAGGCCATGCATGGTTGGTAAAGAGTTCAAGCTCGACATGGGAAGGCAGAACCTGGCTGCGGATTTGTCGAGACATTGGATTCAGCAAGCCGGTTTCTTCAAGTAGGTAACTTAGACGTGGGAAAAAGGCAAGCAACGGAAACAGCTCTGCAATATGAGCGGCTATACCGTACCGTACGTGCCGGTGAATTGGCTGGCTGGCTGACTGGCGCGCTGGAAAGTCGCGACGCATTGCTTTTGTTGTTGTTGTTGTTGTTGTTGTTGTTGTTGTTGTTGTTGTTGTTGTTGTTGTTGTTGTTGTGAAGCAGGTTTGTACCAGTTTTCTTTACTCCGTACATGGGTGACAAAACAAGGACAATGAGGTTGAAAAGCAAAACCGCGGACAGGAAATGACCGAGACAAGGCAGGCAGCAGCAGTTGGGAACATTGAACCAGGTGGTTGGATGTAATCCAAGTAATCTCGGGGAGGAGGAGGAGGACGACGCGCAACGTCATGCAGTTCCGGTGCAGTTAGCCAGCAGGAACGAACGAACGAACACTCACCCAGAATGATGGGTAACTACTCCGTACATACTAGTTATCTGTTATGCAGTTCTCGACAAAATTAAGTTGCAGGGGTCAGTGTTTGATCATGGGTACGTTATTAACTACCTAGGTAGGTAAGTTAACCCGTCAGCGACTTACCTGCACTAACAAGTGGACGAGTTGGCCAAGACCACTTGGTTGCCAACGGGTAAGTTAACTACATGGAGATGAGATCCACGTACGGAGTAGTTATTCAAACTTTAATTCGGAAGACGTTTGAATTGGCACGAGCCTTGGTGACATCCTTCAAGCAAAATGTGAACTTGCTTTGCTGTCCTGCTGTGTGTGCCGTGGCTTGAGTGCTACAAGAAGCTGCGGGTGTGTTCTTTTTCTGGGGGTGTTTGTTTCCTTTTTTCCTTTTTCTTTTTTTTCTTTCCTTTTTTTTTGCTCTTTGGTCTGCAGATTTTCAATCCCAAGCCAGTGCCTCGTCGAACCCTGACTGAATCCGAGGAACGCCAAAGCTTGTCGGGTCGGGCTTGTGTCTGGGGTGTCCGGGGACAACGACAGGCATCCTCCGGACCAATACTCTCTTGAGCTGGCACTCAGCTTGTCGTTGTTGACCTCCAATGACACGACAAGAGTTACCTATTCAGCCGGCCATTCGGCAAGGGATGCATCTCGCATAATAACTATACGCAGTACGGGGTATATGTCAGGGCAGAATGCTGGGTTGCCCACTGTGGCTGCATGAACGCCACGTGTTTGGGGGTACAGTCGAGAAAATCACGCAAAGGTTCTTTTTCTTTCTTTGCAACAAACCGCCTGATGCAATGAAAACAAACAGGATCGTGTACGGCCATGTGCCTCGTGACCCTCGTGACCTGTCCGTCTGTCACAAGTTGAGAGCCCTCCCCCCCCCTGATGCCTCAAGCATCTTACCCGGTTGAGAGGGCCATGCTTTAGGATCTGGGCAACGACTTGTCCATCTTCACAGCAGTAATGGGCCCGTAAGTTACAATGAATGCGAGGGTGGATGCGCTGTGGTCCATGCTGTCTCGTATAATAGGTAAATAGGTGTATTCCGTATTCCGTACTCCGGTCAAGTGGAGTCTCAAAGAAACGCCAGCAACGAGGAACCCGGTAGAAAAAGAATCAGTCCAAAGACGGCTTGGTTCAAAGGAAAAAAAAAATCTCGAGACTCTCATCTTCAGGAAAAAGAGGTCACACTCCATTTGCCGCCTCGACTTTCTACTAAAGATCTTGTGTGGAGCCAATCAATGTGAGGCCGCGTCTCATAGTCGTAGAATCAGCATCATATATTTGAAGAAACCAAGAACGATATGGAGTAAGTTACTCCGTACTCCGTAGTCACGGTGCATGTTGTTACGCACACAGCGTAAGGGCGAACGTGTGAATACCACATTCCACAACCCAAACACAACCCAGTCATTGATTCAACCTTTCTGTGCAGATAAATCGACTGGCAAACTGCTGATTAGTTGGACCAGGCCATTTTGTCATACAGCATTGCAATCCAAGAGGGTTACTCACTCACACCCACGAGCAGATTTCGTGTCACTTCTCGGACCTTGTGAGAACGTGAATGGGCAGAGGGCACAATGCCTGGTGTTTTTTAATTTGCCCTTCCAGCCATTGTCAAGGAGTCTTGGGCATTTGTGTGCTTCCTTGACCCGATAACCACGCATGCGTGCAACGCTGGCCATCAAATAACACCATGGTGGTGGTAATTCAGGACGTCCAGTGCTTTGTCGTTCCCGTTCGCATGCCTACACACACACACGCACACACACACACACACTTACACATATACATACCAGGTGCTCCAAACACATTACCCGATCGCCAGACGCTTGGGCAACATTCTGGTTGGCATGTTTGATACTGACTGAGCACGGAGATGGATTGCGGAAATGGGAGAGCCAATCGATGCCATGTCTGAGTTCTCCGAAACCTGTACTCCGTACTCCGTCCCGGATGAGTTGACAGGTTTGACGACGTGGGTGTCAGTCCAGAATGTCAGCCCAGAGTGTCGTATCAATTCAAGTCTCTGCGTTTTGCCATTCCTGCCACGTTCTACAATTGTCATAGTATTCGTTCCACGGCTGCGGTGCCCAATAGTTATCGCAGGAGAGCTGGGGCCGCCGACTCACTCGCATACCGGACATTCGTGCTAGTGCGTAGCCGGTAATTACAGTACTGCCACTTGTGCGCCATGTACTCCGTAGGGAGCTGGGGTACTGCTGAGTCCTTCGTACCTCCGTACAGGATTGACAGCTCCGTCAATATGATTGTACGGAGTACGGAGTACGTTGTGCGTGCATCTTGCTCCATCGTTCAAGGTTGAACCATGTCATTGGAGGAGTCGAGTGAATGTGGGAAAAGATTATGGATGGAAAGAGTAACTGAATACCGACAGGGCGTGCGGAGAACGGAAGGCAAAGCGTCCCTTTCTCTGAAGATGCAGAGAGAGAGAGGCAGAAGATGCAGAGATGCAAAGCTCAGTTGATTTTGGAGAGACGAGACTAATGTCGATCGAGTCGGCCAAGGAAATTGGAGTCGAGGAAGGCGCGGAGCGATAGAAGCCAAAACGTCGAGGCAAGTACGGAGTATTATCATCACTCACTCACTCACTCACTCACTCACTGACTCACTTACTAACTCACCTACTAAGTTAATGTCAAGATGTTGATGCCTAACTTGACCGGAGCCCTACATATCTTAGTAGGTACCTAGTAATTGCCAAGTACTGCATGTATATATACGCGCTGATGGACACCCCGGTCAGTGAGACCAGACCAGGTTGGCACCCTGCGCCCCTGCCAAAAGACGCTACACATGCACAGATCGTCCTGGGCCAATTGGCTGGTGCAACCTCAAGCCAACGTCACCTGTGCCTTAACCTCCTGGCATTTCCGAAGTCCCAGGCACTTGTACTCCGTAGCCCGACTGCATGTGCCCTTGGAACTGTCTGGCGCCAAAGATTGAGGATTGATAGATAGTGTTGAGACCAAAGGGTGGTGTGGCACTTGGGAGGGGGTGGGTGGAAGAGATCATACGAAGGGTGGCCGAGTCCTGTCAGTTCCGGTGCCCGCGCATCAAATCCAAATGACCCTTTATGAAAGAAGACGGGAACTCTTCTGGCTCCGGGCTCGTCCTGGCAGTGTTGCGGCGCAATGTCACAGTGGAGCTGGTCCTTGGATAACATGGGACGCGTTGACATGAGAAGTGAGAGGCGATGGGTGAGGGGTGACTGATGATTGGTGAGAGTGACTCCAAGTACGGAGTACGGAGAACATACAACGGGAGCCGCGCCATGCCCTTGCAATTAGAATGTTTAAACTTCGAATCTCGAGGACCCACAGCGAAGCCCACCGCAAAGCCCACCGCGATCCATCGATGCAAGAACCCGCCTGGTCCTAGTTCTGCCTGGGCTGGTCAGGGTGGTCAGAGTGGTCAGAGTGCTTAGGCGTGGCAGCCTGGTGTCGTCTCGACTGTAGTTAAGTGCATGCGGACAATTGGTGCACGCCTAGCCCCAGTGCCTAATACATGTTCTCGGTACGGAGTACATGGACCGACTCGAGACCTAGGTACGTACCTAGGTACCTGGATTAATCGTTCAATGTTCGCTAGTCACCTCCACCTCAAGTCACTACGTCCCGTCCCATCCATCCATACTTCTGCCTCAGCCTTCATAGATCGCTTCCCTTCCTTCCTCACCGTCGAGATTGCCCGTCGTCGACTTGGGCGGCACCTCTGCACTCCGGGCTGCTTTGCTGGGCCTCCCTTCTCGAATACCGAACTCATCCTCTCTGTCCAGTCATCGCCCGAGCGACGACGGTGACGACAGAGAGGCGCTTTGTCGCCCTCTCGCCCAACATGCAGCGTGTGTCTTCCTTTCTGCCCTCGTGGGACAAGCGGAACTCGAGCTCCAGTTCCAACTCCATCTCCAAATCCGACGCTGCCTCTACCTCGTCGAAACCGAACGGATTGTTCAGCTGGACCGGCCGCAACAGCAATTCCAATAATGTTAATACCTCCTCCACCGTGAAGCAACTTGCCCGGATCAATGTTGCTGCTGCCAATGGCGGCAGGGTTCAACGCGAGGCCTTCTGGCCCTCGACACTGGACATGGAATGTGTAAAGGCTGCCCGCATTCTAAAGTCTTTCTGTGGTACGTTTGAAAATCAAAGCCCCTCGCTTCTCGTAAACTTCTTTGCAACACTCTTTGTCTTGCCGTTGGGCATCATCCCCATCAATGCTGTTTCTTAGTTGCTGACTTAGAGACCATCCACAGCCGATGGCTATCTTGCTCCGATACGTGGCGATACTCCACTACCTACCTCATCCTCAGAACCTCAGTCTCCGGCCAGAATCGTTCAGAAAATACCCAAGCGTATAATACAAAACGCCGCAGGCATCGCAGTTTTCACGTGCATGAGGAGCGGCTTGTGGATGACGGGCTCCGGCGGCTCCGGCATTCTCATCGCAAGGAAATCCGACGGGACATGGTCGCCGCCTTCAGGCATCATGCTTCATACCCCGACACTTAGCTTCATAATTGGCGTCGACATCTACGACTGCGTTCTTGTCGTGACTAATCTCTCCGCCTTGGAGTCAATCACCCGTCCCCGTGTCACACTCGGCGAAGACGTCACATTGAGCAACGGGCCCTCGGTCACCATGGGTTCCGATCATGCCAACTTCAACTGGAAAGACCTCGATAATACGGTTCTGGCGTACATGAAAGCTCGTGGCCAGCACCAGGCCGTAAATCTGCAAGGCTGTATCTTCACGGAGCGAGCTAATGAGAACGAGCGCTTCTACGGCGTCGATGTAACTCAGATGGACATTCTCGCCGGTAATGTTGCGCGCCATGTGGAGGAGACCAAGCCTCTATTCGAGGTTATCAAGATGGCGGAAGGGCGAACTGACTACGACAAGGCGACTATTGAACTTACCGCTATCGAGCCCGCACCCGGCGATGCTGTCATTGCAACCCCTAACACCACGCCAGCATCTCCGCGCTCAGCCTTTGGAATGCCTAAGCCGGATGACCCCGACCCATTTGGCGTTCTTGCTCTGGAAATGGCTGGCCTAGAAATTCGTGAGGCTGGCACCCATTTGCGGCCCGCGAGCAGTCAGTTTGATATGAACGTCAACCCTCGAAGCCCAACACTCTCCAAGTTTGGACGCCAGAGCGTCGACACATTCGTTAGCAGAAGCAATCGAGCCAGCGTCATGTCGAATCGTACCGTCAAAAGTCAGATGACGGATGCCGGCACACAAACCGGCGGTGGCACAGCAGAAACCACCCCAAGCCCGGGCCATAGCGAGGATGGCCACGAAATTGCCTCTATAGACCGCATCCCCGAGATCAAAGAAGATGAAGAAGTAGACTACACTACTATCGACCTTACACCATTAAGACATCTCAGTCAGGAACACGCAATAGATCTGCCCCCTATCAAGGAGCCGGCGATACCTCCCCGAAACAGACTTCGGGCTTCTAGCCCATCGTCACGTAGCAGTCGAGTTGTTGAGCAACCAGTCGAGTCGTCAACTAGGGAGGAAACGGGCCAGTCCAAGGAGAACGAGGCCGAAGTAGAATACGATACCAATGATGCCGATGACGAGGATGAGTTCGATGAAGAACCAGTCATATTTGAGGTTGCACAAGTGCAACCTACTAGGACTAGGGCGGTTGCCTCGCGAATGATTCAAGCAAAAGGCAGCGTGGTTACTATACCCAAGCGAATCCCTCCTCCGCTGCCCACAAGGAGCCCTGCGAGGAACTCTCGATCCATGAAAAGTGATAATGGCACTGATACTGTCACCGTCATGAGCCCTCTGCGCCAAGCGTTTAGCGAGACTGACCTACGTGGTGATGACGAGGATGATCAGGACGATCAAAGTCCACAAAGGCCGACACGCATTGAATCTAGCAGGTCGGCTGACCTCAGTCAAGTTCATGGCAAGACTGCCACTAATGTCGTATCAATAAAGGCCGAGAGGGGAAAGACGCAGCCCGGTGGACCTCAAGCAGATGAGGGTGTTCAGGTGACGCCATGCTTGGGAGAGGCCGTCATGCCAGGCAGCCTCCCCGTTGATGACACTGACGAAGAAGCTAAGAAGAGCGACATTAGGGGGCCGGCCGAGGAGGTGGCCGCTAACTGTGTCATCACACCAGAAAATGTCCCATTACCTGAAGACACAGATGTCGACTACTTGGCTCCCAAGGCCGAGGAGACCGAGTCAGACTTTGCCTCCATCGAGGAGCGTGCGACGGAGGATGACGAATCAATCAAAACACCAGTCGACAACTCTGACTCAACTACGAGCAAGAAGCATACATCCTCCATTTACACTGGTATGACAGAGGATCGTTGGAGCATGGATCGATCATCTTTGGCCACTCCTATCTCGGAAAGACCGTTGTCTGTGGCGGAGTATTCAACTGAAGAAGACACTCCCAAGAAGACTGCCAGGGAGGCGGAACTGGAAGCTCAAAAGAATTCGAAAAGTCAGGCAACCAAACGGCCGCTTTCAACACCATCGGAACTCACCATCACAACCGCTTAGAGACGAAGAAGAGCGATATATAGAACACCATGAAATTATGACGCATCACTATCCCGAGACGAGATGGGAGTGGCATTGGGAAGGCATGATGAATCAATCTCTAATTGACGGTATCAGTCTGTAATACTTGGCGAACTTTTTGGGCGAAAATTTTTCGCAACTCCGTTATCCTTCATATCGATACATATTTGGGAGATGATGCTGTATATTATTATGTGGGTACGGCTTTGAATCTCCTAACCAAGTCTGCTGTTACAGTTTCGGACATGGCGTTTGGATCACTTTTGTTAGGCGTCGCGACCATCCAGACGTGCGTGGTGGAATTTTAGAATGCGTGCTATGGCGTTTGAGCTGTGGTGGGGAGTTCTTTTTTCTTTTTGGGAAGTGAAATGACTGGGCGATATATCCGGCCACATGATGGGATGGGAATGGGAATGGGAATGGAATCAAATATGGGGAGCTTGTCCAGCGGGTTTAGTCAGAGATATGATGTGATATTAATCTAATAACGAAGGGCAACTTGTTGAAACTGCATCTTCATTATTCGCTTGGCGTCGAAATGTGGATGAGTTTTTATATCATCATACCCCGCTGGGGGTAGCGAACTACAGAGTGATGTTGGTAGTAATATCATTCATCACATGAGCTGTCATCTTTATCCAGTCACACTTCGTCACGCCGGTTGTAGGTCCTGCTACTGTGTAGCTGCTCTACTGCGTATTACATCGTATCTGCAGCATTACCAGTGGCGGGATCTCGATATGTCGTCTTCCCTTTACCAGCTCGTAGTTACATTCCGGATTCAAGTTCGTGTTGACATGTTGTGCGTGCTGAATGGAGATGCATCCTAGACAAGTGGTTTATTGTTATTGATGGCTTTGTCTCCTCCGAGTCTGACCCAGCCTCTTTTCATGACTAATGTCTACTTGACCCACTTGTCCTCCCAACCAACGGGAGCTCCCCACACTGAGTACGGAGTACATTTGCTTTGCTTTACATCCTTCGCGACCACGTCGACCGCGCAACGCCAACGACCACACGTTAAAACAAGCGGCGCATCACAACATCCCACCGACCGCGGCTGCTGGGGACGCCAATTCGCTCCTACAAAAAGACGGCACGCGACTCCGCCGAAACGGAGGGGGATTTCGCTGCCCACAATGTCGGGCTCACAGGCCAAATGGCGCGAGGAGCAAATCCTGATCATCTGCCCTGGCAGCAGGACAACCATGGCGCAGCTGGGCTGTACCGAGCTGACGCCTCCGATGCACCGTATTCCCACGAGAATGTTCAAAGACGGCGACGAGTGGCGGCCGTATCATACCTTTCAGCGCACAAAGGTCGTGAATGGCGTCGAGCAAGAGGAGTGGGTGGAGGATGTAGATGAGGACAAGGGTGCTACGTATCCAATTCAAGGTATGCCGAGTTTGTCCCACGCTTCCGATGCCAAACTGCAGCCGCAGCGGAAAATTATCTCATGTGGAGGAGGTAAAAGCGTGCAAGAAGGCTAACAATGCTCGAAATCAGGTGGGCGCATTGTTCAGATGGATGCATTCCTCGCCTTCCTCGACCATGTCCACAGCTTGCTCACGACAACCTACCACAACACCCCCATCATGCTCATGGCCTCTCCCCAATGGACCAGACCCGACTGCGAAGCGATTGCCCAGTACATCTTCGAGAAGACGCGCACGCCCGCGCTTTGCCTGATCCACAGCGGCATCGCCACGCAATACGGCCTGAAGTGGCCCAACATGACCGTCATTGACATTGGCTACGAGAAGGTTGACGTGACGGCAATTCACGACGGACGAGTGGTAAATCACATGGATGTGGGAGCATCAGGTACCAGCAGCCCCATCAGCGGCGGCGAGGTCTTCACGCGGCGATTAATGAAGCTACTGGAGGACAAGAGCTTTACGCACGACATGGCCGAGCAGCTGAAGAAGAGCAGCATTTGCGAGGTGCTCCCCTATGCCGCCGGAGAGACAGAGCTCATGGAACTTCCCAAGGATACCGCGCCTGCCGGACCCCTGCCGAGCGGCCCGGCACCCGCGGCTGCTCAAGCAGCAGATGCGAGCAAGCCCGTCGAACCTGCGAAGCCCTCGACCACGAGCGGCGATGGCAACGGCGAGGCGGAGGACTCGAACAATAACAATGGCGACGAAGACGGCGTTCTAGACGTCGCGGCCATTGTCACCAGCGGCCAAACCAAGGAGTTTCTCGCTAAGAAGGAGAAGGAGAAGGGAAAGCCCGGCCGGAAGCCAAAAGTTCAGGACGCCGACGTTGCGCCTGCCAAACCATCTCGGCTCCCCAATACCAAGAGGAAGCTGAATACCTTCTTTTACGACGAGATTATCCAGGAGCTGGTTCTTTCCGAGCCCAACCCGAACGGCACAAATGGCACGACGGAGAGCCCGACGGAGAAGTCGGCTCAGGAGCAACAGCCCCTACAGGAAGGCGAATCTGCTTCGGCGCCTGGAGACGCCGCCGCCACCGCCGCGTCCACCTCCCATGGCGGAGATGCAAGCTCGGAACCTGGAGACAAACCATCCGAACAGATCAGCGACGGCGCCCCAACAGCAGCAACCGAACAGCCCAAGGCCGCGGCCGGCCAGGCAGAGAACACGACCCCCGAGACCGCCGAGTACAGACCCAAGCGCGTCCGCCGGGACGTGGAAGTCGGCCTCGAGCGCTTCACCTTTGCAGACCGCCGCGAGATCGACCGCATCGTCACCGCCATCTACCGCACCGTCCAGGGCGTCGACGACATGTACATGCGGCCCCAGTGCTGGGATAACCTCGTCTTCGTCGGCAACGGATCCCGCCTCCGGGGTCTCAAGGAGAACATCCTCCAGACCCTCCACGCCCGTCACCTCATCTCCCCCTCCACGGCAACCATGTTCACCTCTGAACTGCCCTCCAACATGGCCACGCCCTCTGGCACAGGGTCCCAAACCCCCACGGGCTCATTCACGGGCGTCCCGCACCAGCTCCCCACGAGCGGCGTGAACCCCCTCCTCCAGGCCGCCACCACAGCCAGCACCCTCGGCGTCGGCGTCGGAGCCGGAGGCACCGGGGCTGCCGCCACGCCTGCCGCCGGCTCCGACGCCGCCGGTCCCGCGGGCCACCATTTCCACAGCCAGACCCCCACGAGCATCAAGACGGCCAGTCTGCCAGGCTACCTGGGCGAATGGACCAAGAACGGCTTCGAAGAGGCCATGTTCCTGGGCGCCCAGGTCGCCGCCCGCATCGCCTTTAGCCTGCATTCCAACATGGACGTTCAGAGCGTAGAGGCCCAGCGCTTGATGAGCCTGAGCAGGGTAGACTACAAGTAAGTCTTGTCTTTGTTCATTACGTCCTCTTTTTCATTTTTTTTTTCCTTACCGCCTTTCCCGCAGATGAGCTGACTTTTTTCTTTTTTTTTTCTTGTGTAGCGAGCTTGGTCCCAAGGGTATCCGGACGCACTCCATGTTGAGCTAGATCCTGGGGGCGTAGACTTGTACGGCATGGGAAAATTGGAGTTTTCATGAAGAGAATCTTTTCCCCCTCTACAAACAGGAGTGATGATTTTACTTTTTTTTTATTTTTTTCCTCTTCTTAAAAAGGACAAGTGGGAAAGGGAAGCATCGTGGGTGGCCTTTTGCGGGAGTTGGAAAGAAGAAGAGAATGTAGGAGAGCCATGAACAAAGGGCTGTGCTCATGTATGATATGTAGGGAGGGCCAAGGGGTATATTCATACTTTTAAAACAAACTTCATCACTTTCATTCTTGTGGAAAGGAGTTTGCAGCATTAAGTATCGGATAAGTTGTAATTCACACACTATGCAGAGTACAGAGCGCCAAACTATTATCTTACACCTCATCTCGCAGGATGCAGAAAAATCTTATCAAAACATTATCTATTATGCCAACAACCTTGGTGTATACCCGTCTATAGTTCAACCAAGATGAAGAAAGTATCTAGCCGAAAGAAAAGGAAAGAAGAAAAGCGAGGGTAGCCGAATGACGTGCGCTTCATTTAGCCAGCCGCGTTTCGGGCCTCTGCCTCGAGCGCAGCCTTATGCCAGTTTGTTTTTAGGAGGTACGTATACTCAATGACGGATACACTATCGATTATTAGTCTTGTGACACGAGACAAAAGTGTAGTTATGCAAAGCCAGCGGAAAGCACACTCACAGCACCAAGCCGATCGTAACACCCATCCATAGACCTTCAAGATCCCAGTGCAGCCCGAACGCGAGACCGAGCGAGATGGGAAGGGAAACCACATAGTAGGATATGAGGTTTGCTGGTCCGCCGATGGACTGCTTGCCGATGCCGCGGAGAAGGCCGTGGGCTCCGGCGCTGAGGCCATCAAAGAGTTGCATGACGGCCACGAGGGGAAGGACGCTGGCGACAAGCTTGATGACTTCTGGGTCGTTGGTGAAGAGGACGGGGAGGTGAAAACGGAGAGTGGAGAAGATGGTGACGTTGAAAGCGCCAAGTATACATGCAAGCACAACAGTCTATGCCGCGTGTTGTGTTAATAAAGCTACGTTCAAGACATGGCGAGGTAACCTGAGACGAGGTTGACCAAGGGAGAGGAGAGGCGAGTGTTTTACATACCACTTTGGCAGCTATTCTGGCGGCGTCAACAAGACCCGCACCCATGAGGTTTGCTACCCTCGTAGACGCGGCGATGGACATGGGGAACGGAATTTGGTAAGAGATGCTGGATAAGGTGACAAGGACGCTCTGGGCTGCGAGGTACTCGGTGCCGAGTTGGCCGGCCAGGAGAGTCATGATCTCAAAAGCGAGCCATTCGGCCTCGACCATGATCATACCAGGGAGTGCAAGCTTGATCATGATCCACCAGTTGGAAAATATACGTTTACTGAAGCCGCCCCAGCACTGCTTCCCATTAACGAAGAGGATGTACAGGATGAGAAGAATGGGCAGTAGATTGTCCGTGATGGCGACCGCAATGGGGGCGCCGACAAAACCTAGACCCAATTTCCAGACGAGAAGCCAGTTGATGAAGATGTTGATAGGCGCGGCGATGAGGAGCACGTATGTGGTTGCTCGAAAAAGACCTTGGGCCTGAGTGAATCGCTTGCCGACTTCGAAGAAGATGGTGCCGGGGATGCTAGCAATCATGACTTTGAGGTACAGGGCTGCTAGATGTGCGGTTTCTGGGTCCGGGACGACGCGTAGAAGGATCATGTCGGCAAAGAGCCAGAGAATAGCAACAGGAATAGATAAGCAGAGGAGGAAGCACGCCATTCGCTGGCATTGCAATCCGACGAGATGCTTGTGGCCTGAGCCGTAGGCTTGAGCGCAGAGTGTATCCAGGCTGGTTGCTAAGCCTTGGAAGGGGGCGAGGCAAGTGATAGCCTGAGACATGTTGGCCACTATGGCAGTTGTGTTAGTATTTTTTTGTTGCCGTTGATACCTGTTACCTGTTTACATCAATGCTCTCTCTGTTGGCGAGCGATACAAGGCACCCTTGTGCCGACATAAGGGTCAATGATGGATGGAACGACTTACATGAGACAGCACCCAGCTCAATCCTGCCAATTCTGCCAACGGCAAAAATACTAGTCACGTTGATTGAATACTGCAGGAGAAAGGTGATGATGAGCGGCCAAGAATAAGCCACAACCGTCTTTGCTTCTCTCTGCCACGTTGTCTGAAGTCGTCCCGACGCAATGGCGTCTTCCCACTGCTGCTCCAGCCCATCATCGGCTGAGCCGGATCCAACATCTGAGGATGGACCTCGACCATGTCCATGGAGTAGTGGTGATGTTTCCGTTAAAGGAGGATAAGGTGATTCTTCGTCGGCAGCGTCCGGGGGGAGCTTTGTGCTGAAGAGTCGTTTGTACAGTCGAAGCGCAAATGACTGCTTCCGTTTCTGGCTCCCGTGCTTGGGGGGCAGCACATGGTTGTCCCGCAGGAGGCTCCTTTCAGCATGCCGAGACGCCTTCCTCTCCATTGGCGTCAGGATAGGCTCATCGAGGGGTTGTGCATTGAAGACTGGTCTTGTTCCGCCGTAGGCAACTCCACTGGGACGGCGATACATGCGGTGAGGAGGATGAGCGGGACGATCTGCATCGTCAAGGTCTTCAGCCACGGCATCGTCGTAGTCGTCGTCGGAGCATGCCGCTATGTCTTCTGCAAGGAACCGCTCTGCCAATGGGGAGCTGGACAGGAACCTCTGATGGGCTGAGGTTGACAACATATCGCGGCGACTGGGCGAGTTGCCATTTTTCCTGCTGTGCTCCATGGCCGGCCGGAAGAATGCGAGGACAAGAGAAGAAGACGAAGGACCTCCTTGCTAGGAGAGGCCCGACAACGAGGGCTTGATGGCGAGATGGTTCCGAGTAGCTGAATGCCGAATATGACTTTCGAATAATAAAAGGATCCAATATAGAGTCTAGCTGTGACTGCGTGCGAATTGTTACGCGGCCATACGGAGTACAGGATTCTGACTTGACAGCACCACTGGGCAGGAAGGAACTGCGTATGAGATCAGAGTGGATAGTTTCTAGGTACGGAGTAGAATGCCAATGCAACGGTCCAATGCCTTTTGGCGAATTGCGAATTGAGCATCAACGTCGTATGATGGGTAAAAGGGAGAAGAAAGCTAGAGAAGTCTCATGATGACTCAAGAATGTAGAAGGAACGACCAAGTAATAACCTTAGCGTCGGGGTCTCACAGCAAGTGGATGTTTGACTTCGGGCTGTCAGAAAAGGGAAAAAGTGGGCCCAATACTCCGTACACGGCCTGCAGAAACATTGAACCCCAGCCATGGGACCAACTACATTCGCACGCAGATCGTCCAAGGTGTCCGCCTCAAAGTGCTTACCTATCAGCAATCAAGACAGCCTTATTAGACTTACGCACTACTAGCGTCTGACAGTTTTTTTTTTTTTTAAATTAACCTTTCTTGTCATAGTTTTGCTGTCAGAGAAACGCGCGTGAGGGTACTCGAGTAGGTACCTTACGGTAGGTACAGGCAGGTACAGGCAGGTACTCTCGAGTCATGAACGACTTGCGCACAGAGTAGGTACCAGTAGGTTTCGCCAGACGTGGTACCTGGGACTCGTGTTGTCACACAGGGCAACAGAAAAGAAAGTAATAACGGACCCAAGAGGACAAGTAGGTATCTAGCACTTCCTTCCCGCATCGCCGTCATTGGTCATCGTGACGACTGGGTCCTACCTTGGTATTGGTCGTGACATGTAAGTCTTCGGATGGCTGACGGATCCGGGAGATGCGGTGCAACAACCGGAACCAGTCCTGCTGAGGCTCCAACTTGAAGGTTCAATGTTACACTTGTATGATTGTTAGACACTTGCTGTGACATGTCGAATACGCGCGGTGAAACTCGACGAATACGTGATGCAGCATAGTAATAGTGATTACGGAGTATTGCTCAGCTCAACTCATTGTAGCCATTGATCGCCCAACCAGTGCACACCACCCGACCAAGCAAAGAAAGAAAACAAATAACTAATTACTCCGTACACAAACAGGACTCAGGGCCAGCTGATACTTGGCACATCCTCGCTTAGCCGTTACAGCAGGTTCAAAACGTCATAGAACCCCTCTCCTGAGAGCCGTGTCTTTTGGTTGTCTTTTCGTTGAGCATTGATGCCGGGCAGAACAAGCCCAAGCATGTTTCCCCCGTTGTATGTTGGTGTTGGCATCTGCAACCCAGTATTGACGTCAGAGGCATGCTTCTATGAGGAGAGCTTTGTCAAGACCCTTCCTCTCATCGATAGACTGCCTTCAGAACACACACAAGGCGCTCCTCGTGCCTTACTGAGAAAGGAGCCCCAGTTCGACAACTAAATGCGTCGGCATGCATCAGACCGCAGCACAATCCACGGTTCAAGATCAGCCACATCCTTGTATTTGGGGTCATCACTCCGTCCATCGTCGACCGAATCGATCTGGTTCGCTGTGGTTCATTGTTGCAGCCCATGGCGCTTCTCCCGCCCCGTATCGTTGCAGCGGTAGACTGTAAGGTATTCTGACTCCAATCAAGACCCTGCCATCGCCAGCATCCGAGTCGGAGTCAGCCTGAACCTTTGGCACATCGGATAGAAAGGTCCCGACCATTGAAACATCCTTGCCGAAAAGACCAGGCCATACCAAGACGCCCATCTCCCAAGACGCCACTCTCATTTCGCCTGACGGCTTCGAGACCTCTCCCCATGCCTGCTTGGATATGTTGGCTGATGTAAGCATGGCCCAGTCAATCGAGCCCTCCTCGTTATAGCGAATATAAGTTTTGACGTGTGGAGCTGCTCTGTCTCGTCCGCTGTTGCTGACCTCGACGGTAGGCGACAAGACTATCCTCAGCTCGACGAGATTAGACGAGTCACTATTCGGCAACACCTGATACCGAGGAAGAAAGACTCACCAATGCCATCTGGACTGTCGTTGGCCCAGTGGTGAAGGATGGGTCGTAAGTAACCAAGTTGCTGGGCTTGTTGAGATGACTGTATTTTGGTATGAATTGAGGCACCAGATGCATAACCATCCAAAGACTCTCTTATTTCGTCGGCTGTGGGAAAAATAACCTTGAATTTTGGCCTTGGCGATGACATCGTCTTGCAAGTCGCAAGAGAGTCGAAAAGGGTTTTTTGTAGCCAAGTATCCTTGGCGCCTAATGTTGCAATAGAAGATACCTGCGAGACAATCTCCGAACTACCTTCTTTGCACGGCACTGAACTCAGGCATCTCTTTGCGCCTGACCAGCCATACGACATATGGGACAGGTCATGTATGTCGTGCTTGCCGGGAACACTGGCTATGAGCGCACCCTTAACGTTAGCAAAGTCGAAACAACTGAGTTGATCAGCAAGCGGTCCACATGTTATTTTTCGACTGTCGTATGATAACAAATAATCAAGAAGATCAACCTTGAATCTTTCGCCGCTGCCGATTGGCAGTCCGCCATACTCATGCAGTTGCCTAGACCCAGGCGGCAATTTCGGTAATCTTGGGGACCTCCAGACCGCATTCGTCATATTTGTCCAGTCCTTCGCTATCATATTGGCAGTGTGAATAATAACCTCTGCAGTGTCGTCATGGCGGAAGAGCACTATCATTTTTGAATGATGTGTCCCAAACATTTCTGGCATTGGAGCCACGTGGAGTTTTACATTGTCAAATCCCGATGTTTGCGTCTGTCATTCTATGTTAGGAAGAAAATGCGGAGAATGCTTGCGGGAATTATATAATGTGAGGGAATCCTTACTGTGAGGACCTGCCGGTTTGGATCATCTCGTTTCCAAAATCCATGTACAACATGAACTTTCACGAGGTGTCTTGTGTCCTGGTCAAAGGCGTTCATCAAGAACGGAATGTCGTGCAGGTAGTTAAATTCCCAGCACTCGCTGATAAGCGGATCACCAAGAAGGTCCTTCAGGGTGACAGCATCGTAATTGAGTTCTTCGGGAAGGTCCCTTATCCAGGTTAATTGCCATGGAGAGGCCAGTCGCTCAGGTTTACGACGCCGAGTCTTCCGAGGAGGGCTGATGGGAGTCGATAGTGATTTAAGCCGATCGCTTTGCTCCAAGTCATCAAGTCGCTGTCGCTTTTGACGGCGCTCCATCACTTTTATCCGGGTGTAGCCACGACAAACGAAAGCTGTGAACTGAACCGTCGCAGTAAGATATTTGAGAGAGGGCCAAGATATTTGAGAAAGGGCCAACAAGGGGCTAGATCGAAGGCAAGCTTTGACTTCGTTGCATGAGTTGACGAGACGGGTCTTTAAACGCAGGCATCAGCTGATACCTTTACTGACAACGCATCGAATGTTCATGGAATTGCAAATTGCATTCACCTCGTCATACTACTGGATGACGGACACAAGATGAAAGACAAGACGGTCAGACAAAAGAAAGATTGACTACATGCGCCTCCTCGAGTTGTGATGCTCCGCAACTGGACCATTGGCATGGCAATGGCAATGGCAATGGCGAGAGAGAGAGAGAGAGAGAGAGAGAGAGAGAGAGAGAGAGAGAGAGAGAGAGAGAGAGAGAGAGAGAGAGAGAGAGAGAGAGAGAGAGAGAGAAACACTGAGGAGGCGCTTCTTCAATGTTCCTCCGAATGTGTAAAGATAGTGTCTTGAGTTTGAGGTTAGAACCGTTATCAGTAACTTAGTCTAGGTACCCTCCGAAGTGCCTCACCTAAGCTACGTACCTCTAACAGTATTATGACCCATTTTTAATTGGTCTCGCGATGCCTCTACCACCAAAGGTTGGTACCCCAGGTGGGTGCATCCCTTTGAGTGCTCGAAGGTGCCGATTGCGTACCGGACAAGGATGTCGACCAATGAAAGCTCTTCATATAAAAGGTACATAAATTTACTAGGAATTTATATAATGATATAAGTACTAATAATTTCCGCGTTTACACAGAGCTACATCGCACTTATCGCAGCCCTAACGCGAGTAAGGCGCCCGCCTTTTGAGGCTATTGCCGGAGACCTCTTCAAGCGGCTTTGAGCTTTGTGACCGAATTTGACCGCGTTATCAGCCGTTGAGATGCTCGCGATATTACTATTTGGGTCTGTCATAGATGCTAGAATTTTTAGTATCAGGATTTTAGTGTTGAAGGTTTGTGGGCTAGCTTGGTTGCCAAAAAGGTACCAGCTAGGTATCGCAGGAAAAGTGGGTCCGATACGCAATCGGCACCTTCGAACACTCAAAGGGATAAAAATCAACTGGTAGGTACCTACCTCGGAGTAGTTACTCCGTACTCCGTACCTGGTACTAGGTAACTCGTAGTCGATATCCACACCCAGTCCATGTGGCGGTGCAACTACTCAGTAGGTCCATACGGAGTAGTTATGTGGCCAGGATGTTGAGTTGTGACAAGCGTCTCCACGTTTAGGCCACCTAATCCTCTCGGCGTGTTCGAGTCGTGGCGCGAAAGCACCTTCCGGCTTGCCGAGAACGACTTCTGGCCCTTCGGCAGTGTCTCAATCTCGTCTCCTTTAACTTTGGCGCGCCAACCGTCGTCCATTCTCCATCAGCATTTCTCTAGTGGTTATTGGTTTCGCCAGTGAGCGATTCCATACTGGCTGTCATTTATTTCTATTTTGCTGCGACAAATGCACTAGTCTTCGGTCTTCGCGTCGTCTTCACCGAGAACCATTGCACACTGGCTACCTACCAGATCACGATACGAAGATCAAACCCGAACGAAACTTGTCATCACCCACAGTTTCCGGCCGAGATTATCCAAGTAGCGGTTGACTCCATCATAAATTATTGCCTCTATATCCTGTCACTAGTTCCCTCGTCTTTTTCGCTCTCCAAATCCTTTGTTCTACCAGAAATAGGAACTGCCCTTGTCAAGGAGCCTCACGTCGCCACACATGAGACTCGGTGCCCTATCACTCCTGGCCGGCGCGCTGGCTCTGGTCAGGGCGGAAACACCCGTTGACTCGAGCAGCGAAAATGATGCTATCGGAAGTACCAAGTTCAACGGCGAGACCGTTCCACCGTTAACGGAGCTCACACCATCAAACTGGGCCGACGAAGTTAAAAAGAGCAAATGGCTCTTGGTCAAGCACTTCAGGTATGACATTCCACATTGCCTTCTACTTTGATTTCAATTCAACTCGTGCTAATTAGACACCCAGCCCTTGGTGCGGTCACTGCATAGCCTTCGCTCCAACATTCCAGACCCTGTATGAGCTCTACTACACATCGAAACCTACAGACGGCTCAACTTTCGAGAAATATTACGATTTCAGATTTGGAGTGTTAGACTGCACCCTCTATGCAGATCTCTGTAACGAACATGAAATCAAGTCTTTCCCTACAACGGTTCTGTTCGAGAACGGTACATCGTTCAATCGGGTACAGGGCGCTAAGAACATGACCTATATCAGCGATATGGTCGAAATGGGGCTCGAGAAACAACATCCTGGCTCCCGACCTAAGACTCTTGATTTGCCAAAGCCTGGGGCTACGGAGTCTCCCAAGAAGAATACAACCTCTGAGAATGTTGACGTCGGGAAAGATGCTGTCAAGCAGGATAAAGACAACAAACTTCCCGAGAAGCCATTGAGTCATGACTGGAAGGTTCCTACGTCTGGGGAACTAGAAAAGTTGAGGAAACCCAAGAAACCAACTGTCTCACCCAACCTGGAGGGTGTCTCGATTTCTTTGACTGCCGAAAGCTTCCAGAGGCTGGTCACACAAACCCAAGACGCTTGGTTCGTCAAATTTTATGCCCCGTGGTGTCCTCATTGCAAGGCTATGGGACCTACTTGGGAGCAACTCGCCAAAACTATGAGGGGTAAGTTGAATGTTGGCGAAGTCAATTGCGACAAGGAGTCTAGACTCTGTAAAGACGTCCATGCCACTGCCTACCCCACCATCACATTCTTCAAGGGTGGCGAGCAAGTCCAGTACTCAGGTCTTCGCGGCCTAGGTGATTTCGTACAGTATGCGGAGAAGGCAGTTGACCTTGCTAGTGGTATTCCCGATGTCAATGCCACATCATTCGAAACAATGGAACAGACAGAGGACGTCCTATTTGTGTATTTTTACGATCACGCTACTACGGGCGAGGATTTCAGAGCTTTGGATATGCTCCCGCTGAGCCTCATTGGTCACGCTAAACTTGTCAAGACCAGTGATCCCAAACTTTACGAGCGCTTCAAGATTACAACCTGGCCAAGGCTTTTGGTTTCACGCGAAGGTAGACCGACCTATTTTCCACCAATCACTCCCAATGAAATGCGCGACAAGAACGAAGTTCTGAACTGGATGAAATCCGTATGGCTACCCTTGGTACCAGAGTTGACTCCTTCCAATGCTCGCCAGATCTTCAATGGAAAACTGGTTGTCCTCGGTCTCCTAAGCCACGCAGATAAGGAATCGTTTTCTGTGTCGCTTCGTGAAATGAAGAGTGCGGCAAACGAGTGGATGGACAGACAGACGCAGGAATTTCAACTCGAGCGTAAGAAGTTGCGGGATTCGAAACAGATGAGAATCGAAGAGGCAGAAGATCGCGGGGATCAACGGGCTCTGCGAGCCGCCAAGGGAATTCGTGTTGACATGAACAGCTCCGGCCGCAAGGAAGTGACTTTTGCTTGGATTGATGGCAATTTCTGGCAGCGCTGGATCCGACAAACGTACGGCATTGACGTCAAAGAAGGAGAGAAGATCATTATCAATGACGAGGACGTAAGTGGGCCAGATATCAAACATGGATTTTTGATCAACTCCAAAGCTGACTAGCTGTAGAATCGCCGATACTGGGATCAAACGGTAACCGGCAACTATATCATGGTTAGCCGTACCTCAATCATGGAGACTCTTGACAAAATTGTATATGCTCCGCATGTCATCAAGTACAAGCTTACTGTGTCTACGATCGAGAAGATCTTCTTTGACATCAAGGTGGCATTCGTCGAGCATCCATACCTGTCTTTGGGCTGTGTCATCGGCATGGCATTCGGCACGTTTTCATGGCTCCGTGGCCGGGCGCGTCGTGCGCGTCGTGGACATTTCAAGTTGGATGATGGCATGGGTATCAACCATCTCAAGGGAGGTCTCCTGGGCATGAGCGGTAACGAAAACCAGAAAGCCGATTAGTCACAAGGGGGCAGCTCGCACGGGGCAAGTTATTTTGGAAAGTAAAACGGCTTTTGCGTCAACCTCATTTCCCCACCGAGTCTCTATAAGGGACAGACAGTCCGTGAGTATCAGAGATGGGTTGATCAAGGGCTCGTGCGGCGTGTGTTGTGCTAGATTTCAACGTCTTTTTGTATGGGCACGATGGAACCGGGTGCAAGCACTACTGGGCATGGAAACGGAAAAAGATGATGCTTTTCGGTTGTAGCCAGTCAGCTCTTGGTCTCAGGCTCCATGTGCGCCGGGTGCTTGTGGGAGGTTCCTCTGTTTACGTTTGTAGAGCTTTGTTTGGTTCCGTGAGAGGTGCGTCTGCGCGGGTCATGGAGTTTTGGGATCTTTGCACGGTTGGGCTGTTTTATGAGTATACAACATTTTTAGCATTCAGACGCGCTTGTGCGATGGTTCTGCAATATTGTAAGAGACCCGGCTATTATCAGATGGTACCATGGTTCCGCGTGACTGCGCACATGGAGGTGTGCCGGCTGACCAACGACCAGATGCAAAGGATAACTAGTTACGGAGTATATAGTTGTCTACTCCGTACGTACGACATTCAACCATGCCGCATCAGAACTTGGCGGTCGCCATATTTATTTCTCTTCTCATTCATGTTAACTTTACTCGGTACCCCGTATTCCACATCCGCCGAGGTGTTCCTGACGAGACATCCACACTCTGGCCCTTGCGCAGCCAATGAGCGCCGTCGACACAACTCCAGGTTGAATGACTTATCCCATCGAGCGAGTCACAAGTTGCCAAACGACGCAGGCCTCATCAACCTTTCGATAACGTTACAAGTCACATTCACATTACCGGACGTGCCTGCGCTGCGTATTTTGAGTTCAGTGTATTTCAGTTCATCTTTTCCTGTTGTTTGTACTCCGGGCACCGTGATTGCAGTGTCAGAGGACGTAAGTTACAGGCGAATGTACGTTTCCTTTTTGTCGCATGGGAGACCTGTACCTATAGCATTTGCAGATTGAACTCGGGTCGGTAGAAGGAATCTTGACTAACCATCATCGGTCAGTCAGACCAGTCATAGCGGAATCTCACCCAAGACGAAAGCACACTATCGTCGTCATATCGGAATCAGGTTGAAGCATCCTCATCTTGATCGGCGGTGACACCCTTCAAAGGCAAACGACTTTTTTTTTTTTTCTTTTTTTTTTTGAAAGAGGGAAATTTCGAAAAAAAAAAAAAAAAAACCACCATGTCGCAGCCGGGCATTGTCCTCCCCTTCAACCCGGCGCAGCACTCTCACCTGACGCCGTACCTCGCGGCCATCCACGCCTCCTGCATCACGCAGGACCGCAGCATCGCCACATTCCTGCCGCCCTTGTCACACGAGAAGTTGCTGACGTGGTGGAAAGAGCGCATCGCCGAGGTCAAGGACGGCAAGAGGCTGATCTGGATTCTCGTCAAGGAGGTCGAGGACGGCGGGAGACCGAAAGGCCCCGACGTGATGGGTGTGGTCATGCTGTCCACGCCGTATTCGGAAACGGGTGCATTCAGGGGATACGTGGAGAAGTTGTTGGTTCACAGGACCTTCAGGGGGAGTGGCGGCGCAAGGTCCTTGATGGGGGCCCTGGAGGAGGAGGCCACGAACATGGGGAGGAGTATACTGGTGAGTTCTTGGATCTGAGCTCTTCGTCGAGGGGGAGAGGGGGGGGGGAAGAAACGCTGACGTCTGTTGCAGTTGCTCGATACGGAGGCGGATAGCGTTGCGGAGGCCGTCTTTAGGAAGTTGGGCTACGTCGAGTTGGGGAGGGTGCCTGGGTATGGCATGAGTCCGGCGGGAGAGCTCAAAGATGGGACGTTCTTCTATAAGCAGCTTCGGTGAATGGGCCGCAGGCAGCGGCGGAAAACGGGGCGATTTGGATTGATATCGAGGCTTGCGTGCGCATGGGACTTGATGGTAGGAACTCGAGGGCTGTCTCGGCTGGGCCAAAGCGGTGGTGGTGCATTGGCGAGCTGCGTCTTGTCGCCCTGAGTGTGAAGGAACCGTGAGCAATGATGATGCTTCTTATCCTCGAGGATGGCAGTCAAGGCACAGAAGGGACATGACATGACAGATGCTTATGCTCCATGGCACTTTCGCGTCATCTTGGTGCAGCTTGTATATACGTGACGAGTGGGCGGTCCAAATGGTCCGCCTCAGAACTCACAGGGAGAAGGAAGATACCCTTGCGCAACCACGCAGCGTGCATATGTAGCTACATGTACTCCGTGCGGAGTTCTAGTTATATAAGTTCTCCAACATATCAACGTACGCGTGACGTGACGAATGCGTGACAGCACGGAGTCATGTCTAAGTGCATGTTGTCGTTGGTCCTCATCCTGTCGTCAAAACCACGCACGAACCTCTCGAATCGGCAACTCCGTCGCTCCTCCTCGTCAGCAAGTCGGCCATGGGCTCGGCTCGTGGTCCATCAAGGTCGGGAGACGTGCTCGATCAGGCAGGTCTCTATCAACCTTTTCCTCCACGTTGGGGTCGTAGCAATGCCAGCTAGTCTGTCGCGTCGGCGCGTGCTGCCGTAAGCGTAGATCGAAGCAACAAGGCAGTCCAGCCTCCAGCCTCCATCTGCGCGCACTTCTTGTTGCAGGACGGAACCCGGAGGGGGAGGGGTTTGCCACGTGGGAGCTTATTCGGTCGGATATCAGACCTACTACTTCATTGCGATGCCCCTTGTCTTGTTCCGTCTCCGTCTCCGCCCTTTCTCGTGTTCCTCCCACGCGAGAATACATCCGAGTCGATTCGGCGCCGGCATCCCACACTCTCCAGTCGAGCTCTCGAACCCGGCGTGGCAATGCGTCATCGTGCTGGTCTTGTGTTGGGGCTCGTGGGCTTGGCGGACGTCGCTGCTGCGGGATTGTATCCGGGAATCGCGCCCGACAACCACACATGCGCACTTGGTACGTTGCTCTCGCCTCTCTGGCCTTGCATCTACCAGCCAGGCGGCGCGTAAGAATCAGAATCCGCGTGTTGACACCAAGAGCGGCGCGGACAGCCGACCCTGTGCTCTCGTGCTCGTGTCAAGCAAGGCCCGACAAGGTCAAGGACTCGTGCTGCGTCGAGACGTTTGGCGGCCTGTTGGTGAGTCCCGGACGCCGCCAGATCTTCCATGGGGGCCGGTTTCCTCGTGTATCAATCAACTTTATTACTATCTGACGTGCGTGGTGCCTCATGGCCAGATTGCCACCCAGCTCTGGAGCACCTTCACCGGTCTCGAAGACAAGGGCCAGGTCTATCCCAAGAATGAGTGGTCTATCCACGGCCTATGGCCTGGTCAGTAGTCCTCGTCCTCCTCCTCGTCCTCCTCCTCGTCCTCCTCCTCCCCGAGCAAACAAAACAACAAGTGTACTCTGTGTACTCTGTGTACTCTGTGTACTCTGTGTACTCTGTGTACTCTGTGTACTCTGTGTACTCTGTGTACTCTGTGTACTCTGTAGACGCGATGCTAACGCTCCGCTGCTTAGACTTCTGCAACGGTTCCGCCATTCCCCAGCCCAGCTTTCATGTTTCCACGAGGAAAGGAACCCCGACCTAATAACCCAGTTTCCAGGCTCATACACGCAGTACTGCGACTTCAGCCGGCAGTACGACCCCAGGCCCTCCCCCAACACCACCGACGGCCAACCCGGCGGCGTCCCCGTCCCGGCATACCAGGGCGAGTCCATCGAGAAGTGGTTCGAGCCCTACGGCAAGCTCGACCTCCTCGCCTATATGCGAAAGCACTGGGTGAGCCAGCACGACAGCAACTGGGTGTTCTGGGCGCACGAGTTCTCCAAGCACGCCACCTGCTTCTCTACCTTCCAGAAGGAATGCTACGTAAGTATCGTCAAGACTCTCCACGTCCGCGGACGAAGAAGAACCTTTCAAGTAACCCCGGCCGTCGCCCACCAGGGTCCCAAGGCGTCCGAGCACGACGACCTGTTCGACTTCTTCGAGACAGCAGTCGCCTGGCAGCGCCGCCTCCCCTCGTTCCAATGGCTCAGCGACGCGGGCATCCGCCCTTCCAACACGACCGGCTACACCTTCTCTGCCGTCCGGCACGCTCTGACCCGGGCATTCGGCCAGCCGCCGTTCCTTGGCTGCGGCGGACCCAAGTACAACGAGACGCGGGCCGGCAGGGGCTCAAACGACAGTGGACGCACGGAGATCAACGAGATCTGGTACTACTACCACGTCAATGGGACGCCTCAGCGTGGTGACGCTCGGAAATTAAACGCTGACGAAGCGGGCGGTCGGTTGACGACTTGCGCGCTGGCCCCGGGTGCTATCAAATACTATGAGCGTGCGGAGGGCAGTGAGGAAGGAGACTTATCCGCCGAGATGATGGAGATGTAATAAAAAATAAAAAATAAAAAAAAATTGTAGAAAAAAAGGTTATTGGTCATGTACTGCGGTTGGCATACGCAATGGAATATACAGATACATATGTACAGCTCTCCACACAAAGTTATACATGGTTCTGCTGGGATCAACGCCCTTTTTGGTCATGATTCAATTCCTACCATGTCAGTCTGGAGACAGCCTATGCTCGCTCCTACAAAACGACTTTCGAATCCCGCTCAACCCGCGTCTCCAACACAAACCAACGCCATCAGGTGGGCAGGAAATTACCACTCTATGCCTCCTTCACCTGCTTGTCACACGGTCCCGCCCAATCCACTGCTACTCATCGTCGGCAAGCTCCTCAACCTTGGGGGCGACGTATTGTCGCTGCTGCGCACTGCCTACATTGATCTGGGTGTCGGTGCCTGTGGTTGTCGCAGTGGTCGGTGCGACCTGGCCAGTCGACGCGGCGAAAGCATTGTTAGGAACGTTGGCTGAGGAGCGGGACGAGGATTTGGCCTTCTTCTTCTTCTTCTTGTCGGCAGCAGACTAGGCGGCACGTTAGCTAGTTGTTCCGGTTTGGGTCCGCGACGAGGACCAGTATCGACTTACTTCGTGCCAGGCCCAGACAGGTCGGAAGCTGTCCATGAAAGACACGTCCTCCCAGAGATTCGGATACAGCCAGAGACCGGGGGGCACGGCGAAATACGTGACGCAGAAGAGGATCACCCGGAAGATGGCCATGACGAAAAACAGACCCAGGAGGCCTAGAAGGCCCCAGCTGAGGTAGTAGACACCCTGTCGCAGCTTCAGTGGCCACAGGGGGTAGAGAACTATGATGAAGATCAGGACCAGGGCCAGGGCGGCATACAACTGCCGCTTCACCTGGCTGCCCTCCCACAGCCACACGTAGTACATGTCGTCGCCAGCGTCCTGCTGCTGCTCAATGCGAACGTTCCACTGGCCCTTTGTTCGCTTCGGTTTCTTGCCGTTGGGGCCATCTTCGGGTTCAATCTTGCTGACTCGGAGAGCTAGCATGCTCAGGGGAAGGAGCTTGAAGGCATTCTCGAGCGACGCCCGATCGCTGACCTCGGGCAGGAGGGGATTCTTCTTGCGCGCCTTCTCGTACGCTGGCGTTTGCAAAGCTCGTAGTGCACGCTTGACTGTGGCAAGGAAGGTCAGCCTAAGATGGGACAGGGGTGCCGTTGCTGCAGCTCCGCCATCCACGTACCTCGAAACATATCCTTCCGCTCTCCGTTCAGGATACTCGTACGGGGCTTCAGATCTTGCCCTTTCAAAAAATGGGCCAGAGCTAGCGCCTTGGGGTTGGGGGGGCCAGGAACAATAGGCTGAGACTGTCCTCCTCCATGCTGGTGATTGTGGTGATGTCCATCGCCGTGATCATGGTTGCAGTTTGCTCCATGAACGTGTTCACCTGCCTCGCCCGGCACGCGCGACCGCTGCTGCTGCTGCTGCTGCTGCTGCTGCTGCTCCATAGCCTGCTTCTTGATGTGCTCAATGAATTGCGGGACGGTCATTCCAGCCCTCGCAGCATCCTCGGCGATCCGTCGCTGGATCTCGGCAAGCTGCTCGGGCGAAGGACGCTGGCCAGGCATGGGCATGGGAATGCCACCCTGGGGACCGTTGGGCGGCGGTGATGCTGACATTGTGTGAGATGGACTTGCAGTCGCAGTAGCGTGTAACTGAGTGAATAATGCGGTATTCGAAGAATGCGTATCTAGGAGGGGCAGATGGAAAGCCTCAACAAAGGATGGTGCAATCAGCGAGAGGAAGGGTTGAGAGCAACTCAAAATACTCTAAGATGACCAGGGCCACCTCTCGTCTTGCTCACTGACAACAAGGTGTTCACTTCTTCGCGCTAGAACTTCGCCTTACCGGGGGTCGGATCGTCTATTCCCCGTGATCCGGAGATGCAGGGTCAAGGTACTTGGTACCTGGGCCAACATCAGACAACTTGACACCTGGGCGCCAGGCCCCTGTTTTTGGTGACAGTACTTAAACTACAACAAGACAGGTAAAATTTTGTCACCAGCTAACTACTCCGTAGTTGTCAGACTTACCACGAGTGGGGGACAAATTTTGACCTGTCTTGTCATAACTCTTTGCTGTCACTAGAAATAGCAGGTGACACGTGTAGGGCACATTCATATACCTACCTATTGAGTTACATACTACCTACTAGTTAATACTTAATGTTAGTAGGTAGTAGGTAGACGCGCGGCCTCTGTCCTACTGATAGTGGAACTAAAATAAACAGGAAAAACCTGTCACTAGCTAGTAGTCGGACTTACTACGAGTAGGTGATGATTTTTTACCTCTCTCATCATACATTTACTATTACCAAAAAAGGTGGTGCGCCCTAGGTACTAGATACCTACCTAAGTACCAAGAGGTAGTGGCCCGATCAAGCACCAGACTCCAGCCGTTTCCAAGTTCCGCAATTCGTGAAGCGACGTTCATTGACATCAGCCACGAGCCTTCTCAGAGTCTCTTATTGCGGCCTCATAGATAGTTGCCATCGATCGCCTTGCATCCATCACTGCAATGGGCGACCGGCTGACGCAACTGCAAGACGCAGTTGACCAGGTATTCAGAATTCCCCCGACCGTCTCCCGCCGCAGATGTCTAATGCTCAGCCACAGCTTGCGCAGCAGTTCGTCGCTTCTCTGCATTTTGTCCAGAGACGACACAACCTTGAGACGCTCGGCCCCACGGACAAAGTTCGCGATATCAAACAGGAGCCTCATCAGATAGAGGGTGAGCAATGAGAGACATCAAGCACCCTCCTTTATTTGCTGTCCGCGGCACTAACAATCTGCGCAGTCGATCCATTGCCTGCCGAAGAATTCGCCGTCGGCCTCAAAGAGCTATCGCGAGATCTTATTATCAAGGAACAGCAGATCGAGGTGCTAATATCGAACCTTCCGGGCCTCGACAACAGCGAGCGAGACCAGGAGCGAAACATCAAGAATCTAGAGGAGGATCTGAAAGCAGCAGAGACGCAGCGGCAGGAAGCCCTGAGGGAGAGGGATCAAATCCTGGCAGAGTTGGACTCCGTCATTCGCAGCATTAGACGGCCATGAGGTCGACACCTTGAGACTATTGGGCCTTTGTGTTATTGTTTGCATAGCGTGGCGTAGGGGCGATTTTTCACCGCATGAGCTCACGGTCGTGAAGTCATACCAAAAAGGGAGGAAATTTATCTATTGTGATGCCAGACTTCGCGCATCAATAAAGTTTTTAAAGTTTAAATTCTATTCCGTTGCATCGATGCTGCACCCCGGTAGATCAGATCTCTTTGTACTGTAGAAGCGCAACGCAACTCTGCTCAGGGTTGCTTGAAGAATTGCGGATAAATGATCCGCAGTTCGCTCAGGTGGCGAATCTGATACTGCGAGGCCTTCTCTTCGGGTACTGCAAGGCCATCTTCAACCAGGTGAGCTGCTGTCCAGCCAAAGTCCCTGGCTTTTGTGCAGTTCAGAAACGAATCATCTGCGAGTTCTTAGAAGGGGACTGGACTTTCGACATGGTTGGCGCGTACATACCAACGAAGTAGCAGTCTTTGACTTCACTGACACCAGCCTCTTGCATACCCTTTCTGTACATGTCCGGGTGAGGCTTGCAGATCAAGGGCTGCTGTGAGTAGTCACAATAGGTAAGACCGTCAAAGATGTCCTCAATGCCGAGGAGGCGAATGACCCTCTTGGCATGAGTGACATAGGCATTGGTAAAGAGCCATAGCGTCACTTTGGACTTGTCAATGCTCTCCAAGAGCTTCCGTAGCTCCGGGTCGGGCTTGATAATGTCCTGAAGCGGCAAGGCATCATCAACCTCGGCATTGTACTGCAAGGGGTTAATCTGGTGGTGGCGGACAAGGCCTTCGATGGCCAGTCCATAACCGGTGTAGTACTCCTTGTGAAGTCTGACTGCCTCGTCCCAGGGAAGATCCAGGTGTTTGGCAAAGTACTTGTCAATCAGTTCCGCCATCAAGTCTTGGACTTTGGTGTCTTTTGGAAAAGTTAGCCCATCTGTTGACTCATCGGCCAACCGAATTCTAACGCTCACTTCTCGAGTACAGACAGTTGTCAATGTCACTTTGAAGAGGAAAGGAAACCCCGTCTCATCAGCCTCCACAATTGTGTATGTGTGTGTGTGTGTGTGTGCGTGTGTGTCATGGTTTTTGGTATATCGCCACCTACAAGAAAAGCACCGGCTTGCCAGGCCCTATTCCGTTAACAACGGCCATATTCCGAGTTGCGAGTAGGGTTCCAGACAGAAAAGAGAGGCGAAAGGGGCCGGTGGCTTTTGGGAGGTTGGATTTGACTGCTATGTCCAACGCTCCAGCGACATGGAAAATGATGTAGTAGACGAAACGAAAACCGCAACGACTCTCGGGAGGACATTGAGTTTCTGCACCCTGATCGACGTTTCGTGAACGAGTCACAACTCACCCCACTAACTACTACTTTAGGATATACCTCAGCACGCGCAAACGACGAACCAAGCAACGCATGAGCGTGGTCATCCTAAGCTATTAGATAATGACGTGCAGCGAGACAACTACGGCTGAGAACATCCCGAGAAGGATCAGCTCGACCGCTAATATATACATTCTGTTCATATTCCCGCCTCCTTCTAATTTGTGCCGCTTCCACATGCGTCCATAAACAGGGGAGTTGGACTCTCCCGCCAAGTCACACGACAAAGTAAGAGGGCGCTCCGAAAACACAAAAAGTAGACAGGGTTGGGAAAGTTCCAGACTCCATGTTGTCTTTTATTTTACTTTCAGATGGTCGTTTACACTTTCATCGCATCTATATCGACATTTCCCAACAGCGCCCATCTAGTGAGTTCTTGCTTTCCTATCAAAACAGCCTATGAACTAGCAAAGAGATGCCATTCCATCGTGCAGCTCGATTCTCGTGGAGAAAGAGCTCGCTATCATCATCTTCCATAGGACTCTTCATAGTATCTTCTCTCCGGCGGGGCCAACACTTGAACAAACTCCCCTGGTGGGGGAGGCCTCGCGGGAAAATCTCCTTTCCATACATCCCTATAGTCATGGCCGACATACTCTGGCTGAGTCACCACCCGACGCAGCATAACATAAGCCGGATTAGACGGTGCGTAAACAACGCCACCATCATCATACGGCCCTGTCGCAGGATGGCGAGACACAGCACGGGGTGGTAGGCGTTCGTACAGAACTTCATGCTCACCATGACTGAAAGGAGAAGTAGCAGATATGCGAGACGGTGAGTGATGGAGTGGTTCGATATACTCACGACCATGGCTACCGACCAATATCCTTGAATGAGCCGTCCTTGGGGGCGCCATGAGCGTGTCCCCTTCCGCGCGGACAGCCATCCGAGGTCCATCACGATAGTCATGGTACTGCCACGAAGGAGCTGCATATGGATCAGGCACCATTACCTGTGACACTGGTCTTGGGATAGACGCAGCTCGAGAAGGGTACGGGATTGTTGAATGGTCAACCCGCGCCGAACGAGGTTCTGCATCTTCAACACGAGCCTGCCGCACATCATAGTATTGGCCACTATGATCGCGCACATCACCAGATGGCGGCTGATGGTGAGCGGCAGGGCGGGCTTGACCTACAGGTATTGGCACTTCTCGGTATTGCCTTGTGACGTACTGGACGCCATCGCCCTGTATATACCGTGGTTCGTGCCGTGTTGAGACAGGCGGCTCTTGATTATGTCTTGGGCGCTTCCAGGGACGGAGATATGATGAGGCTGCTATCGGGGAAGGTGATCTAGGTTCAGGTTTGATGTAGGGGGTTGCCTCAGGTTCTGGAGCTTGCCTGTCTGCCTTCCTTTTCATCTTTCTCCCTCTTCTTCTGCCGCCCTGTGATGAGCTATCAGGACTAGTCACAGCGTTCGACTGATTTCTTAGTGCGGCAATGTGCGCAGGCGTGCCAACAGCACTGCGACCACCAGCTATGGGCGCGTCAGGTACCGTGGATGACGCAGTCGCCAGAGCGCTCAGAGCAGATGGATGAGTGGGCTGTGGTGCAACAGGTTGTAAAGTGTGGTTTCGGACAAGAGGGAAGGGTGGGTGGCTCTCAGTATCTTCATTGTTAGGATGACGGTGGCTACTCGAGGGCTTGGGATCTTTGGCTACTGCCACCTCCAAACGACCCTTATCTCCGGGCAGCCTTTCCTCACCACTCCTAGTTTGGCTCGTTTCTTGAACTTGAACATAATTGTTAAGCCCAGGAACAATAGTCAAAGGAGTTTCGGAGGCACAGGCCGTCGCTGTGTTATTTCTTTCGTTCAACCGGGCTGGATATGTTCTGGTCGCTATGCCACGCGTCTCACCTTGAGATCTTGGCCATAGTTCAATGGCCTGTCGAGAGGCTTCTCCAGGTAGTTCTTGATTGTTAGTGGGTTGGACTTCATCGGATTGGTTACGTATACGTGAGGTTAGATGGGACTCGGGAGTGTCATGACGAGATGAATAGAAGGTGCTGTCGTCCAAAGAGTCACTTGTGGTCTCGACGTTAGCTGTCAAAGTCTCACCGGCAGTTGGAGCAGATGTGCTTTGAGCCAGAGTAAGAGCCTTTGCCAGCACATCAGATAGATCGAGGTCAGAAGTGAGCTCCGCCTGGCTGTTCTTGGCGACTCGACGTTGTTCAGCCTCTTCTTTAATGGCTCGTTCTAAGCGCTGCCGCTGAATCTGCAGCTCGGCTTTAACGAGCTGGTCAGATTTTTCCAGGAATATTGGATTCAGCTCCGGGGGGCCAGAACTTGGCTGGGCCAAAATTGTGGGTGAGACGTCGTCGTGGCCATCATCATTGCCGGCGCCGATTTTTTTCTCTACCGCTCTCGGCTCCAGCAAGGTCTTCCGGAAAGTTAAAGGCTCTAGTGATGCGTTCGACCCTGGTGGAGCTTTAAGCGTAGGATGTTTGCCAGACAAGATCGCATCGCGGAGCTGTACAATCTTCTTGTATTGCTGGATCTCGAAAATTTCTCCATCAGACAGAAGTATCGATGAAGGCCCGGTTGGAGGCCCGGTTGGGCGCACGCAGACCGTCGACTCTGCCTGAGCCATAGCAAGCAGCACACACTGCGTCGATGCGGAGATGTCTGTCTTGACTCCTTGGAGCATTAAGAATGGACGCGCAAGCATGCATCCGCGAGGAGTAGTCCTGATCGGAGATTGTGCTTTATTCGCGTGCGGGGCGGCGATGGTGCAGATTAGTAAGCGCCAATTGTAACTGTCGCAATGATATAAGGGGGTCTAAGGTACTCCGTACTCCGTACAAATTATAGTAGCGTGGCCATGTCACATTTTTTGTGACAGTAACGAATTGGCGCGGAAGTCACACTGGGCTTGGCTTGAGCCATCTAAGTTCAATGTTCCTAGGTTATAGTTAACTAGTTACATACAATTGACTTGGTCTTATTAAATACCTTACTTAAGGTTACTCCGTGCCACTTAAAGATCGCACGCGGTGGCACGGCATACCTCTGCGATTGATGCGACCCGAGCTTTGAGCAACTCGGCGCCGGGCCGTGCAAACCTTCGTCTCCAGTGAGGTGGGAAGGAGTCACCCATCATCAAGATTTGAGCAAGACGTGATCAGGGGACCGACGGGCTTCTTATTCATCTTGACTGGCCAACTGGATCTGAACAGCTGGATGAGTAAAATGTACACACGACACATCACCCCGTCTCAAAGTTGAAGGTACAACAAGCCTTGGGAAGTCGGGACGTTTCTGGTACCTAGGTAGTCAGTCTGTTGCCGGATAATCCTGAGCTTCAAGAGACTATCGACTAGTATTCTGATCGCGGATTTTCTTGTGAGTCACGGCACAAAAGTCTACGTCTCAACTGGTTAGTCCAGGTTAAACATTGCACCCGAACCTAGTACGCATGTAGGCATGTAGGCATGTAGCCAGGCTATAAAAATAAGCCCTTCGCCCCCAGAAATCCCGTCCTTGACTTGATCCCAGCCAAACCAATACACACGGCAACACGGACTTATTTCGACTCATTGTCATTCAGCGTGGCGCCTCCGCTGTTGAGGCTTAATATACGGAGTCTCCAATTTTCAAGGAAAGCTCACGAAACTGGGCTTGCTGCTCAACAGTCACGGTATCCCCAACATGTTTTTACCAAACTTCTTGCAGTATTAAACAGTTAGCAGACAGGCAACTTCTTTCACCAACTCTTTTTTTCCACCGCAGCAGCCTTTTTGTTCTCTCTTCTACTTGTCCACCCCTCTCCAGTCCCTCTCAACACAAACACGGTTCTTCTATGTACACCAACTCATACGTATCGACACCATCTCGCTCAACACCCTGACAGCTCTCTGATTTACTCTCGCTCCTGTCTCAAGTGCCAGAGCTATGCGGCTTCTGACATTATACTGCTCCAATGACTGGTACCTCCACCAGATGAACAGTCGAATGGTCCATAAGGGTTGATAATTTGTTGGTAGGCTCGAACGGTCGTGAGGATGGTGCCCATGATGACAAAGTCGATAAGGTCTGAGGCTGATATATCCTATAAGTACCCGAAGGCTCAGCAAAGCTAAGTGGGCTAAATCTCCCCTCAAAGTGGCGAGTTTCTTCACAGCTAAAGCTCAGATCGTAACAAGGTTTTTTTTTTTTTTTCATTGGGGGTCCTCACCTTTAGGGATAAGCTCTTTCTGAGAGCTTGATATTGCAATATCTGGTGCCAATGATGACAAAATCGACAAGGTCTGAGGCTGATATATCCTATAAGTACCCGAAGGCTCAGCAAAGCTAAGTGGGCTAAATCTCCCCTCAAAGTCGGAAGTTTCTTCACAGCTAAAGCTCAGATCGTAACAAGGTTTTTTTTTTTTTTCATTGGGGGTCCTCACCTTTAGGGATAAGCTCTTTCTGAGAGCTTGATATTGCAATATCTGGTGCCAATGATTACAAAATCGACAAGGTCTGAGGCTGATATATCCTATAAGTACCCGAAGGCTCAGCAAAGCTAAGTGGGCTAAATCTCCCCTCAAAGTCGCAAGTTTCTTCACAGCCAAAGCTCAGATCGTAACAAGTTTTTTTTTTTTCATTGGGGGTCCTCACCTTTAGGGATAAGCTCTTTCTGAGAGCTTGATATTGCAATATCTAGTGCCAATGATAACAAAATCGACAAGATCAGAGGCTGATATATCCTATAAGTACCCGAAGGCTCAGCAAAGCTAAGTGGGCTAAGTCTCCCCTCAAAGACGCGAGTTTCTTCACAGCCAAAGCTCAGATCGTAACAAGTGATTTTTTCTTCATCGGGGGTCCTCACCTTTTGGGATAAGCTCTCTCTGAGAGCTTTGAAAGTCGTAACTTGGAGTTTGCCGATGATGATACATCAAACAAGGTCTGAGGCAAAGAGCATCCAAAATCTTGGCACGAGTGCAAGGGACAAGAGGTATTGACTGACAATTGACCATATGGGCCGGAAGAGTCATCCAAATGTATGGGAAAAAGATTAAAGGGGGAGAAGAGAAAGGAAAACAGCAGATCTTCAAGCATTTAAGTACGAAAGATTGGTCTGAGAAGAGCTCTTGTTCGCAACTTCTCTCATAAAAAATAATTTGATGAACCAGCAGCACGACAGGCAAGACTAGACAGCAAAGGCAGGTATATTCTTATGCCAGTTTCTAAATGAAGTTGCCGGAACGACCGGTAGCTTTTCTTGTGGGAGCAACTAAGTTTGACATGCATAGATATCATCGTCAAATAACAGGTTTAGAGAAGGAAGGTTGCCGCACTTGGCCTGGACATTGCAGAATGTGCGCTTGCAACTTCAACGTTTCTGGATGTCAATCGAGGCAAGTGCTTCATTATTTACACAGTAACCTTCTTCCATGAGATGGTGTCCTTTAAGGGAGCAAGGGCGGCCCTTGTGTTTTTCTGGCGACCTTCACGGATTAAGCTGCGTTGCTGTGGTGAAGGCACCCCTTGATGCTCAACATGGATGGCTACAAGATATATTGTACGAATGGATGTCGAGGATCTAGACATGATCAAACTCTCAAATAAGCTTGTAATAGACGATGCAGTACTCCGTATTCGGACTTCCTTCTTCAGCGGGGGCTACACAATCCCAGAGACTAACCCCCCCCTCGCCGTTTACAACAAGATTACCCTCGACATTATATCGATGAATCTTCTATGAGCGGCTCCAGATTCCATCAGAATGCCGCGTGTCTGGTTGGCACCAGGACCGCCTGCTAACTCACGCAAGAGGGACAAATGAGTGGACTGGATTGAGTCCGCATGCATTCTCTACATTGTGCCTTCCAGCTCGGCATATCCCAACTGGCAGGTATATCTCTCTGAATCATCATCTGTGCCACAAGTCGGATAGGTCGTGAGACTTGTCATGATTTTCGGACAACACTTGTCTCCAAGGCCAAGCCGAAGTGCGAAGGAGCGATGAGAATTTTCCGAATCGTGCTGCCTTTCTCGAATTGCTCAATACACAGATCTCAGGACTTGGAACCTTCAAACGCTCCTGGCCCTGGGTGTTGCCCAAGAATCTCGGTGCCCCAGCATCGAAGTTTCCAGATTCGAGTGCACGAGGCCCTTTTATTCTCCATACGGGTGTAGGCACTAGTATTGTACTGCTTGCTCGTGCATTAGCCGCTGGGTCTTCCAATGCAATTCATTCCAAAGGCAATTCAAGGACGGGCTAGCCAGAGCAGGGTTGGCCTCAATTGTCTGCCGTGCTCGACATGGCCCAAGCAACGGCGGATCTCGTACCCACGGCAAAGGGTATGGGTTGTTGGTTGTTTGATACGGTGCTTGGTCTCTGTACGGATTTGCTCGGGACTAGGTCGTTGGTTGATTGACCTGGACGCTTTCTGACATTGACTGCTGGCGGCCACTTGTCTGGTGCGTCTGTCTGGTCAACAACGAGACTCGATGTTTGTTCCCTCAACATTGAACCATCAAGCAGGCGCTGGACCCACCGTCCGCCACTCACGGGCCTCAAGTGCTTGCTTCCAGGCTGACAGGCGTGCATGGCCCGCTGAACAGGTTCCCAGCTGAGGTGCGCAGCTTGACATTTGAAGCCAGGCAGACACTACATTGGGGGTGAGCCCCAGGCCCAGCTCGGCGTGTTCAAATGCATTCCGCTTGTGGGCTCGCACTTTGTGTACGGAGTACCACGTACGGTGTACCTACGTACGAATACATGATGGGTACCTACCAATTAAGTTGAGTTCACTACAGACAGCAGCACTACCCATCCACATAGGTACCTGACAGGTCTAGGATCTGCGAATTGTGGGTTACTAGTAACTCCATACCCAAGTACAGCACCAATACTCCGTACTCCGTACACGTGCACCAAATCTCAGAATGTGAAGCACGCAAGCACTCACTTGAGAGAGTGTGAGCACCGTGCAAATTGCCTGGGAAAACGCATCACGCATGCATCTGCTCCTGGGCACCAGAGACATCTTGGTGCACTTGGTCACTGGTCAGCAACGCTACCAAATCCAAGCAAGCAACGTGGAAAGCAAGACGAGTACGGAGTGCAACCAGGCCGTGTCCTAAATCCCAGTTAGTGTCGAATGGCGTGTCCTTGCGGACAGCTGCCAGCAAGTCAGGGTTCGAGTTCAGCCATGGCAAGCTCCAGTCGAGACTCCCCACCACACCAAAAGCGGCCAGAACCTAAAAGAATCCATTCCCGGCTGCCCATTTGCCCGCTTTGCTTCGCGCATTTGGGTCTGGAGCTTGCAGATGTGCTTGAGCGACGATGCCCGCGTGCCAAGTTCCATCAACACCGCCCACCTGAGTACGCAGTCGGACAAGTCAGACGGCTGGTGCTCCGCCCTCACGCGCGTCTCTCCAGGGACAGAAATAACAGACTGATAACGTTAGTTACTCCGTAAACGCTTTGGCTTTGTTTTGAAGACTAGCACTCGGTACTCCGTAGCAGACGCTCTCTCAAGTTCTCGTGGAGAAGGACACCATTCCGCGCTTCTGCCTGGATCTAATGCCGTCTCAGTCGTCAATGTTACGTCCATGCCGTTCTGCTCGCCTGACGCTGACTTGGATTGCTGTTCCTTGGCGACCTGGGGGCGTTGTTCTGCACGCCATACGCAGTCCCATGTCTGACCTTTGGTTTGATCGCTGGCTTTCATGCTGCGCCGTACAAGTCGAGCCGCATTCACACCATCACTCAAACTCGAGTCCCTGCCCAGTCCAGGGGACCCAGAAGAAACCAACCAAGCCATGCATGTCTGGACAAGTACTCCGTACCATGGGGTCCACGTTTGCCCTGCAAGGATGGTTATTCATAAATGTCGTGTTGCGCTGCAGGTCGACTTGTCGAGTCCTCGCAGCTTACGCCGTATTCGTTGTGCCAATGATGAAGGGACGGTCTGCCTAGAATCTTGAGTTTGTTAACTAGCTGCTCAAATAACTTGGGACGTACGGAGTACGTTTTGCTGTCTTGCCTTGCCCGATCGACTGAACTCAGCTCTTGCTGCCATCCCCATGTGTGGTCGCGATCCAAGCCAAGTCCTACCTATCCACGCTTAATTAAGTACCCAAGCGGCGTTCTTGCCTGTGCATACGGAGTGGCTTCGAAACTTGGTAGCCAGTTGGTAGCCAGTTGGTAGCCAGTTGGTAGCCGGTTGGTGGTATCCTGCTGCTAAGCTTCTGCTTTGCCGGATTGCTGGTCGCCTTGCTTTGGCTCCACTCCCCACTCCCTCCGCTCTCCACCACTTTCGCTCACTTGGGCTCGTCCTCATCCTCGCCATCTCTTCTCTTCCCTTCAACTCCAGCCGACTAAACCGACTGAATCATCGTACCGAGAGGAATAGGAAAAGAGAGTTGCCTTTCAACCGTCTCTTCTTCCTTCTTCGCCTCTTACCTTTCCCCAGATTTTGTCTTGTTCTCTGCTGTCCAGAGCACCGGATCCCGCTTTTCGTCCTCGATACCCCGGATACCCTCTCTTTCTTTTCCCATTCAACAACAATCTGCTTCTTTATTTCTCTCTTCGCTTCTTGCCTGCCTGCCTGCCCTTTTGACGGCCTGTCCCTTTCGTTGATACCCAAACTGCCGTCCGTTTAATCGCCTACAGGCCACCGTTCTTCGCCCGTTGGTGCGCTCGCATGTCGTCTCTCCGTTGCCTGTGTCACCTATCCCTCCCTACGCTCGGTCGTCGACAATAAGACCCCCAGCCTTGCATTATCGTGCTTTCTGCTCGCTCAATATGAACAAGCTGGCCAACATGCGGCATTGGTCCGAGAGGATGAGCCCCAACTTCGGAATGGGTCGTCCCAATATGCCTATGAATGGCCTCAACCCTCACCAAAAGAATGCCGCTCAGACTGCCGGACCGATCAGCTCACCACAGGCCGCCGATGCTTCTATCCACTATTCATTCAATGTGCCATTCGCCTCCGATCTCGCCGGCCCCGATACCGAGGACATCGTACATGCCACTACTGATGCAGTCCTCCGCTGGACGCACCCTGCCGATGCTCCCGATGATGTACAAGTTCACGAGTTGCCGGTCCATGCCCAGAACTTAGCCAACCTCGCAAGACTGTGCCGAGATCTTTCTGTTGGGCCACTTCCTATTGAAGCCCATGTCGTCTCCTCTCCCAAAAACGGCAAAGGTCAAGTTGCCACGGTCTGTCTGTCTGGCTCACCTGAGCTGGTACACAAGAGTCGAGAGACTATCCTGAATGAGATACCCATATCCATGGTATGAAATCCCCAGGTTTCGTTGCATCAGTATCTATGAGGTCGCATCCTACATTTGGAATCAACAGTCTAGGTCTCTAACCGTGTCTAACAGCGTTGCACGACAATTGATATAGACGGAAGTCTTGTTTGTGATATCAATGCCGGTGCACTGAAGAAGCCAGTTGTAGAAACACTGGATTATATCTCGACCTTCTGTGGTGTGGATATTTTCTTGCTGGGCCCAAAATTAACTCCTATTGTGGACGGCATGACGGGTGACTCCGAGTTGCGAATGGACCAGCGATGGAGAGTTGCTATTTATGGCGATATCCTTTCGTCAGAGCACGCAAAGGCTCGTGTCTTGATCCACATTGATACTCTGGTATGACTTGTCTCTCGTACTACTTGACTATTTCATGGGAAAGACTACTTTACTCCGAAATGGAACAATGTACGGATCGGGGGCTTTACTAACTTTGCTTGTTTGTAGCTTGGCCGCATGGTTGATGCCACTAAGATCGAATTGTCCTTTCACCAACTCGTCTGTGGCCGTCATAGAAAGAACATCAAGTTGATTGAATCATCAACTGGAACCGCCATTTACTTTCCGCCCTTGTTCTCGCAGATGTACCGTTACTGTCCTCAAAATGCCACTCGCCGCGACCCTACCGATATCTACATCACTGGTGAAACGCCTCAGGCAATCGAACTTGCCAAGCAGAAGTTGCATGAGACTGTCTCTAGAATCCGGATCTACATGAAAGACGTCACCATTCCCGCTGCCAAGATTGATAGCATTCTTCTCGGTCGCCTCGACAAGGTCCGCAAGATTCTTGAAGCTAATGGAACGTACATTATGTTTCCACCTCTTGCCTGTCAACGAACTATGGTCCGGGTTCAGGGGAGTGAGAGTCTACCTGTCGAACGCACTGTTCGCGAGCTCATGTCTCTAGTAAGTGTCTGCTAATGTCTGGCTCATAGCATGAGTTTCACCCTGACATCATCATCTAGGCCGGCCAATTCTATGGTGCTGGATGGTACATACAACAGCCCGATGTCAGGCAGCAGCCTGCACCCGGTGACATACGAACTATGCTCTCAGACATCTGTGCAAACGCAGAGGCGGATTTGTCTTACGATAGGATGAGCTTTACTGCCACTGGGTCGGATGATGCAGTGAAGTCTGCCTTGACTGTTATTTCTGATCTCAAGTTTGTTACGCAGTCACAGTACCAAATCCGCGTCAAGATTGAACTTGCCAACGAGCATAAGGAATTTGTGAGTGGCAAGAAGAATGGCAAGATCAACAAGATCATGGGCCAGAGTAAGTTTTGACCCAGACCCTTCATACAGTATATCTTCTAATCGCCCATTCATAGGCAACGTGCAGATTATCTTTGATGGATTCAACGAATACAACTTCAATATCGACGTAATGGCAGCCAGCTACGATTCAATGAAGCAAGGCTTGACTTTGGTTGAACAAGAAATGCCCGCCTCTATCTCTTTTCATGTGCCTGATCAATACCATAAACGTATCATTGGTATAGGTGGACAGCACATCCAACGTATCATGAAGAAACATTCTGTCTTCGTCAAATTTTCCAACGCTATGGACAGAGGTACGATTGCTTTGGCTAGTCTTAACTTACCACCACACTCTTATACTAATGGCGCTCAAGGCGGCATGGGCCGTGAGGACGATGACATCAAGGTTGACAATGTCATTTGTCGCACGCCGGCTCGCAATGCCCAAAATTTAGATGCTGTGAAGAACGAGATTCTGGAAATGGTGGATCGTGCTGTAAGTGATGGCTCGCGACAACTAGTTGAAGCTATTCCCTAATCTTTGTGTCTTTTGACAGGACTCTGAGTATACCACTCAAATAGCCAGCGTGGATCGCCTTTATCACCGCGAACTGATAGCCCGTCTTCCTGAGATCGATGAGATGGAGCAAAAGTACAACTGCAAGATCAACTTCCCCAGTACAGAGGAAGCCAGTGATGAGGTTACTGTTACTGGTCCTCAGTGGCAGGTTCCTCATTGTGTGGACGAGCTTTTGGGTATGGTTCCCGACAAGCATGAACTAGTGCTAGCTCGCACCCCCGAGCTGGTCAAATTCTTGGAATCGCCAAAGTTTGCCTTGGACCTTGTGTCGAAGCTCAAGGCGCAGTACGAAGTTGAGGTCACTGTTCATCAGAACCCGGACGAACTGACTGAGGAAGGCTCCCCGACTGTTACTTTGGTCTGGGGTTTCACCCGTAACAATGCAGGTGGGCTACGTGACGCCATCGACTTTCTAGAAGCTCAAATGGCTGCTGCCACCGTTGAGGCGAACGTCGTCAAAGGATCTATCCCGCGTCCCAAGTCTGACTCATTCGAAGATTCTCTACAGTACTTCGATTCGAAGCTCCTCCAGCATGCTCCTGCATCGTCCTCTAGCGACTCGCCCGTAAAGACCGGTTTTGGCGCTGAGGTTGCCCGTGAGCGAAGCAGCATTCTAGACCGACTGCGCAAACCTGGCAGTATGACGTCCATCTCCTCGTTCCTTGATCGCAGGAAGAACAGCGCTCACTCTATGAATGGAAACTTCTTCAAAGGATCCAGCAACGTTTCCAAGTCGTCTTTGATCTCTATTGAGTCTACGCGAAGCTTCAATGCTGATCGCAATCCCTGGAACGACAGTGGAGTCAACCTGCCCGAAGACGAGAATCCTTGGGCACCACGACAATTCAATAAACACATGGACAACAAGTTGGCCATCCCCCTTCCTGGCGACGTTACGCCTCGCCACAATACCCGTGCGTCCGGAGACAGCGGCCGTCCATCTACTTCCCACTCTATGAATTCAGGATACCCCGCCCCTATTGGGCCTTTCCGTTAAATTCCCCTGACTTAGAACGACTTTATGCGAATACCCCGGCTGGATATACCCAATCGCAGAAAACAAAAGGAATACCCTGGAGCTTCTTGTTTCACGGTCGGATTTTGATGTTGTTTTTCAGTGCGATGTTTTTGAACCGAGTTATGCTTTTCGTGTTTCTGTTGTGATGCCGCAGATGCCTCATGAGATTTGTTTGATGGGTTTTTTTTTGGCTTTACATTGGGATTAGTTCGGTCTTGATGATCGGCATCCGTGTCTCATTTATACCCGCAAGTTCGACCAAAGACACCCTTATGGGAAAAGTTGAAGAAAATACCCTGGTTGCAGATATGTTTGATACATGATGGGAATGGTATGGGAGAGTTTGTCTTTTTCGTTTTTTTTCTACTTTCAAGAAAAGAATGTTACATTGGGGTTGAGGATGTGGTTGCGAACTGCGAGATGCCAATACACGAGAGTCGATAAAATGTTTCTGTGTATCATGGGGGGGGAGCATTTGGTCTCTGGCAGAGTATATCTTTGGAGGGAGGCAACGGTTACTGAAACCCGTCCGTCGCCTTGAGTTGTGGGATATGTTGAATGATTAGGCTCTGGCTGTGGAGATGGATTGCAAGAAGTGATGAAATACACCGGATCGCGTGCCTGATAAAAACATATCCATCCGTATGTGCTGCAACCTAAACTCAGAGTGGTATCGTCGAGTGCCAAATTAACGTGCGCCAGTGTGATCCCATGCGCTGAAATACATTATTATAGTACAGTCCCGTCCATTCCCGATGCAAATGAAACCATCTCAGCCGAGTCATTCATGCCATGACGGGCCCAACCTGTACCCGCTCCCTGTTCAGTCTCGTTTCCGAGATGTTCGTCTGTCTCTCTCTCCTGCGCTGCTCAGCTTCTATTCTTGCAAACTGCCCACGAGCACCGTGCTTCAATTTCGTGATCATGTCCGCTGCCTTGCCCTTTGTCAAATCTGACACTGTCAACGCCTTCGCCTTCCCACGCAGTCTATTGACAAAGTCCAACTGCCCTTGCGTAGGTGGCAATCTTCTCCACGATTGGTGGCGATGTATGAAACTGTGAGGGAATGCGTTGGCCGCGTAACTATCTGCTCCGTGGACGGCATCGTTGAACGTAGCAGCCGTGAGGATTTCTCTCGGCGCGGCGAACGGGGATTTCGCCGCTCCGGCTGGCAAAGCACGAACTTCGAGTGCCCTGTACGTGGGGGACGAGGCGGACAATGGTTCCTGGATCCGTTCGATGCGGATATATGACCCGCTTGGAGCCGAGAGGACGAACCTCTCGGGGCCGACTTGTACCCAGGCGTTCTGGCTGATGACCCGGATGTGTCTTTCTCCAGATGTATCGGCGATCAGGTCCAGCACAGAGGAGTAGTCGGTGAATGTAACTGTGTCGGCCGAGCTTGTTACTGAGTTTGACCCGTTCGAGGGTGACTCTTGTTGCCTCGCTTCCCCGGCACTTTGGGCCTCCTTCAATTTTCTCATGTCCGTTACCGATGCCTTGTCCACTAGTTCTTTCGGGTCTAGACCGAAAAGTGTCGGCGTAGTAACAATGCCGGTATCCAAGCTAGAAACCAGGTCGATGATGTGGCAGTTCTCCTTCCCCGGGTGGAGGCGCATGCCTCTTCCAATCATCTGAACAAGTAGATTTCGTGATCTCGTGGGTCTGCCGAGGACGATGCAGTCAATGTTGGGTATGTCTGTTCCCTCCGTGAAGACGCCACAGTTCACTAAGACTGGGAAATGTCCCCTTTTGAACTCTTGCAGAGTCTCACTTCGTTCCACTTTGGGAGTGTCGCCGGTGACGAAGCGTGCGTCGAACCCGTGTTCTCGAAACTTGCCTGTAAGTCCAGACACGTGAGCCAGGTCGACACAGAAAACGAGCGTGCTCTTCCGGTCGCCGGCTTTGGCTATCCAGCTCTTGACAGTGATATCGTTGACTTCGTTGGTGTTGACAACCTTGGAAAGCTCCCCCGTTTGAAAGTCACCAAATGCGCCGTTTTTCACCTTGGACAAGTTGGCCGAAGACTCGACGGTCGTGAAGATGACGTCTGAGAGCCACTTGTCGGTGATCATGTCAACGTAGTCTTTGTGGTACACAATCTCGTCAATCGCAGCGCCAAGCTTGACGCCGTCGAACCGGGAAAACGTAGCTGAGACGCCAACGAGGGTCGGTGAATCGCGTTGCTTCTGTTCCAGCCCGAAATGCTTGAGAGTCCTGAGGTAGCCCGGCGCCACGATGTGATGGGCTTCATCCACCAAGACTAGCTTAAAGTTTGAGGGTGCAAACTTCTCCAAGCGGTCTCTGGACGTGATGCTTTGTACGCTGGCGATGGTGATGTCTGCTGTCCCCGAGGCATGGATGGAACCCATTTCAATTTCAATCGTCTTGTCCGGGTATGCCAATTGACAATGCCGAGCAGCTTGTTCCACTAGCTCACGGCGATGAGCTAGAATCAGAGTGCTGTCTCCACCGTTTGAACGCGAATGCACCTTGTCAATGAGCTGTGTGAAGATGACCTAAGCTATATGTTAGCATTTGGCATGACCCCGGAATACTCAAGCCTCAGATCTGTAGGCCTTACAGTTTTTCCGCTTCCAGTAGCCAGCGATATCCCTACGCGTTTGTGGCCTCGCCTCAGGGATGAAAGAACCGATTTGATACATTCTTGCTGATAGTCTCGAAGCTTTGGCTTCGCAGTGAGCGACAAGTTGGCTGCGAATATTTTGAGCGGTGCGAGTTTGTTCCACCCAGGTTTGGTTGCCTCCAGCGATGGTCTGAGGACGCATTTTGCAACGGTGCGTAGCATTGTACATCATGAGGTGGCCATGGGTATGTTGGTGAGGTCGATTGAGCCCTTTAAAATCTTTGCTTAGACAGGCGTAGCTTTCGATCTGGCAGATATTCTCGAGTTCGCGTTAGAAGATCCACTTTTTTTTTCATTATGTCAGCGCAATTGCCCTGGCCCGTTCCTTTGCAAGATAGTTAACTATGTATGTATGTACTTACCGGGACCAGAGATGAATAAACCAAAGTCGAATCAAACTTCATAAAGTTGGGAAAAGGTGCAACGATTCTTGTGGCTTTGACGGTGCATGTGGCCTTCAGCCACGAGAACAGGCTTCTTCTCCGCAAGTCATGAGGCTATACCTCAGCGATCAAGTTCTTCCCCTGTGCAGAATGGGTTCTTGTCCCAAGTCCAATCGGTCTATTCTGCTATCTCTCTGCTTTTTCAATTCTGATTCTGATGCTGGAAAGCCAAATGTTATTCAACAACAAGTCAGCATCGTAAGTCCGACATTGGCTGATGACTGACAGTCACAGCACCATCCAAATTTAGTCATCAAGAGGCTCCACCTTTCACCTTTCATCTTTCATCACTCACCAAGATTTCTCACTGAGATCAACTTGAACTCACTATGAGGAAGCGTGCAGCCTAGGGACTACGTATCAAGATAACCAGTTGCTCATCTACCTTCGAGCCTGTCACAGACTCTTCAAGCAGGAGCCGCCGCTGATGAACCTCTTCTCAGAATATATGACCAGTATCTACCCCGGGTACGATGTCAACGCCGGCTCAGTCACTACTCGCCGCTTTCGAAATTGAGAGAGCATGGACTCCGACGAGGGGTATTCGGTTGACGAAGATAGCGTTGCCGACTATGACTCACATAATGCGTATTCGGAGCTGAGAGGAAGCACTGAAATTCATGAGAGAGTGAATCAGGATGATCGGGAGAGCTCCTATGCTCCGAGCGATCGATCCCTCAATCTCAGAGCCAAACATGAATTATTTGAAGTCGATGACGCGAGCAACAGAACACCACCTAAACGTTCAGCAGAACAACTTCCCACCTGTCGGCCCTTTAAAAGACAGAAAGGTGTATTGAATGCCGAGTACCTGGATCTTCTCAATCGTGGAATTGATGACGCCGCTCATCGCGTCTGCTTGGAGGAGAGTATAAATTGTCCCCATTCTCAGCTCGGACTCACATCCTGGTCCACTGTTGAGAAACATCAGCTTTTCGAGTCCGTATCACGACTGGGTAAATACGATTTGCTGGGAATTGCAGGGCGAATAGGGAGCAAAAGCGAAGTAGAGATCAAACAGTACCTCGACATGTTGCAGGCGGAAAAAGAAAGCAGACAGAGGAACCATAGGTCCTATTTGGAATTGGCAGAATATCCGGCAGCCGTGGAGATCAGCCAACAGTGCTGCCATGCCCAGGAGGAAGCTGCAGATACAGTTTCTATCCGGCAAGAGCGCAGGGAGGAACAACGGGAGGAGCTCAAATGGGGAGACAATTGGGACATCACTCTTTCTCTAGCCAGGAGATTGGGGCACGGCGGTGAGGATGCGGATTCTGCCTCTGAGGCGACGGTGAGATTCGCACAGTTGTTTCATCTGTCCAATTGGCTAAGGCTGTCGGGGCGCGTGTTTATGAATTCTTCAATTCCTGGCAACAACTGGAACTACGTCGACGACAAGCGGCCCTCAATATGGGCCACCGCATTCGACGACTTTTACTCGCTTGCTGTTTCTGTCACCAGGCGGCTGGTTCAGACGACTTTGTTCATCAGCATGTCGAGAATCAGGGCGAAGAAGGAGCTCATTCCTACCACTCGGGATATTGTTCGCAGAAAGGACGTCGAAGCTGCCATTGCTTCGCTCGGCATGTCGCATAATGCGCACGACCTGTGGATCAGGTGTGCGAGAAGGTTACGTTTAGACGTGTTTGACGAACCGCCAGATAAAGATGAAGAGGAGGCCGAGGAGGAGCCCATGACGTATGCAGAAGTCGAGGCTGTGCTCTCGGGGGATGCTGACAGAGGTGAAACGCAAGCCTTGCCTGAAGCAGCTTTGTCGGCACCAGAAGCTTCATCCGATGAGGATGTGGAAGAGGAGGAAGAATGCAAAGACGACACTGGCAGTGACTGGGAACCAGATACTCGAGAAGGAGGAGAAGACGATGAGGACGAGGATGAGAAACGCGAGATTGAGCACGAGGCTAACGAGGTCTTGGTCTACTCAGCTCCAGAACTACGAGATGTTCGAACCGCAAAACAAGCGCTCAGGCTGCGCGTCGCCATGGAGAGGAAACAGGAGGCGCAGGCTGAGCTACACGACGAGTATGCCAGTTGTCAGGCTGAGATTGAGATGTGGAACATTCTGCAGAAGAAGCCGCCCATGGAAGTGCCTAGAGTGCAGGATCCCGGCCGCGTCCGTCGGTCGAACATGGATGTGGAAAATGTCTATCCTCTTGGGCGAGATTGGGCTTCCAAGCTGGAATATCTTGGGGAGTGGGAGTCGCTGGATGCCCCGGGCCTTGGAGAATGAGTTGCACATGAGCATTGAACAATAGAGAAGCTGGTAAAGAGTTTGCATTTGAATATTGGTTCAGCGTGCATTGGGTATCTTTATCGAGCGGTAATTTGCTAAGCTTACAATCTTATTTTCTCGACCTGGTCCTCCGTGTCATGGGTTTAGGAGCAGTGCTCTTCCTTGTAGCCGCCCTGGTCGACCTCGATGCTGGCGTGCCACCTTCTTCAGCACTCTCGTCCTCCTCATCGTCCTCCTCATCGTCATCGTCTTCATCATCATCGTCTTCGTCATCTTCGTCATCCCCAGAACCACTCTCTTCTTCCTCATCTTCACTTCCTTCCTCTTCCTCCGTAGTCTCAGCCTTGTCCTTGTCACTCTTATCACTCTTCTCCGGTTTAGCCTGCTGGCTTGCTACTCTCGCACGTCCTCTGGAACCCCTAGTTGGTCTAGCAGTAGGTGAGGGTGCATCTGTGCCATCCTCTGTGTCTTCAGCATCGTTGGCCCTGGCCCTTGACGCGGTTCCTGATCTCTTTCGTTTTCTCGAGCGGAATGAGCTGGGTGAGAGATCCAGTTCTGGCGGAGATGTGGGTGCCTCACTGATATCAGCTACTGCTCTCTGCCTCATGGAGTCAAGAAAGTGAGAGCGAGGCAGTGTAAAATCAACGTATTTATCCTCAGGTTCGTCATCGTCAAAATACTCTCGCTCGTCGATGAGGTCCAGATCGAAGTACGTCCGTAGCTTGTCCCAGATTCTAGGAATTCTGGTATGCTGGTAAATGTCAGGGTCAAACCCATGATTTCGAAGATGTTCAGATATGGCAATCATCCTGAAGTGTTTGTGCATGCCTAATAACATGGTTAGCCGTGTGTGTCCTGTCTGTCCACTTGGCCGCAATGAACGGCCACGAACCCGCCGGCTTCCAGCGAATGACGCCTTTAAAAAGGGAAGCGATTTGATCATCTGTCCACATGCTATTGTAATTCGGGCCGCCATATTTCAAAGAGGCGCCGGCTTCACTGGCAGTAGGGGTGTCAATCTCCATAGCATCGTGATGACGAGGTGCGCTCGGAGTAGCGGTAGCGCCGCCGCGCGCACGCTTCCTGGGAGGCATTTCCGGCCTGTGCGATGGCTCGCAGCTGGTTTGTAGTCGAGGGGGAAAAACCTTGGTCGATTGCGATGACAATGGCTGCAGGTGTGCCGCGGTTTGCAATTGGCGTTGGGAAGTGGAAAGGTTTAACTTTGAGCTTAAGAAGGGTCTTCTTGGAGAGCTCTGAAGTCGCATGCAGCGAGATCCACGAAACTTTAGCGCGGGGGCCGAAAGAGCGGCACTCGGCGCAAGGACCAACCAAGTTAGACTCCAGACGTCGTGCCTACGCGACGAGCGTGTCTTCCGGCAACGCTGGCAACCCATTTCAACCCATCGCTTCTGCGCCACTGATGTAAGCAATGAATCGCGCAGTCTGTCGTTGACAGCAATGAAGCGATGGCGGACGAACCAAGCCAGGCTGATGTTTTTGCCATCCCGGAATTTTGGAAGACGTCAAAGTGGTTGGATCAACTGGCCAGCGAAACATCAACCTCACTTTTTGGTCGCGGACTAGACGGTAGGTGCACACGCTTTTCCATCTTGCTTTAAATGACACCATCCATGCTGAAACTATCTTCAAATAGCATTATACGATGTGAAGCCCAGCCTGTTGTCCTTGGAACCAGTCACACTCGACACAAACGGCTTCTTCAAACTACCTGCAGGTAGCGACTCTCAAGCCGATGATCCAGAAAAGCTCCAGGGTTCAGAAGTGGCAATTTCGACCTGTCGAGAATCTTCTGACTTCGATACCGAGAGCGATGTGTGGATAGACTCGCTAGAGTCACAACCAAAACCTGCCGTCTTTCGAACATGGGAAACATTCAACACGGGAAAGCTGCAGCCCTATGTGCCGGTGCTTCTTTCTGAAGCCGGAGAAGGTGCATACGATGCTCTGCTCAGCTGGCCAACGGATTCGCTACACTTGAACAATGCGTCGACCCCGATTGTTGAGACTCGGCCATATCTTGCGTCGGTGCTGGCCTTGTGCCTTGGCCGCGAATCTGTCTTCTTCGCTAAAACGGTTGGACATGAGAGTCTCAAGTGCAGACTTCCAGAGTTACGAGTGACTGGGTTCAGCCACCACTTACTCCAAGGGGTTGAAAAACAAGCTACATGGTGTGGTTCAACATTCTTACGACTAGACGCATTTTCTCGATCGTTGTACGCTCCATCCTCGAGCCGGTGCGCTATAGCACTAGCCAGCGCCATCAGCCAGATTCTACAAGCCGTGGAACACCGAGTCACTGTGGATGTCCGGCTCCCAAATTCGATGTTACAGCTTCAAACCACCATAAAAGAAGCATCTGCCATTCTACGTCCTCTGGACCATCTCGCTTCGCGAATATCTGGAATTATGTCAGACGAAGAGATTCTGTCACTCGTCTTCGAGGAGGCCTCTGCGGTGGAATTTGGGGAACGATATATCCGGGACATGCTTTGCGAAATATTGCGGCGGGTGTCAGCCCCTTGGGTCGAGTCGATTGAGGAATGGCTTGGCACAAGACGTGAAGTGGGCATGCCATTTGTCAAGTCCAACATCGGAGAGAGTAAAGGCTTTGTCACGGTTGATGCCGAAGTTTTCACTGACGACTTTGGACGAGAAGTTGAAGACATCGACTTCCGGTTGGATATCAGCAAGGTCCCGCGGTTTTTGCCGTTCGATGTTGCAGAGTCCATTTTCGAGACTGGCAGAAACCTACGACTCATCAGGTCATTTCACCCAGATCATATTTTGGCTCGATCTGACGTTATCACATCGCACCGGCCGCCTGCTGCGGGTTGGCTGTTTGATTGGGGCTCTGTTTGGGACCTCGAAAATCGTATCGCACAATACCAAAATAATATACTTCATACTATCCGGGAAAGCCGTTCAAACCAAACCCCGAAGGCTGTCCAAAGCAGCTATGGACTGTATGATCCTATCCCCGTATTTCAGTGGAATTGCTTCGGTGTTGAAGAAGCAGTCATGGAGAAACGACTACTCGCATCAATGGATCAACTTAGCCAACCGTTTTTGGCGAGCTCAAGCAATGATTCGCTAAATCGCATTGTGCGAGCAAAGTTTTCTAGCTACGATGAAGATGGTGGCACAGATTCTGATGACACACCACACTGGTCTTTGATGCCGATTCTGTCATTTGGTGGAATTGCGGCTACCCAGGCTCGAATTGTGAACGGAGAAAGTTTGCGTTTACTGTTTGAAGCCCACAACATCCAGGCCCATCTCAGACTACAGCGAGATTTCCACCTGCTTGGGAATGGTTTGTTTTGTAGTCGATTATCCCATGCTCTGTTCGACCCAGAGCTCGAGACGGCTGAGCGGCAGGCCGGTGTGGCGATGCAAGGAGGAGTGATGGGCCTCAGGCTGGGAGGACGAGATACGTGGCCGCCAGCAAGCTCTGAGCTTCGGCTTGCCCTGATGGGAGTTCTCGCTGAGGCTTACGACTCGCATAGGGTTACGAAGCCATCCTGGCCGACTAATCAGGGCCCGGACGCTTCACTTTTGCCTGGAGACTTGAGCTTTGCGGTCCGAGACCTGTCCGGGGGAGAAATCGACAAATGTATGAACCCCGACACTTTGGAAGCGCTCGATTTTCTGCGTTTGTCGTACACCACACCCCCGGAACTGGCGCCGATAATTACACCAGTTCACCTCATGCACTACGACCGCATATTCAGGCTTCTGCTCAGGATCCTACGAATGTTCTACGTCGTAAATCATCTATATCAGGACACAAACTCACGACGAAAGGCCTGGGACGAAGACAATGCGTCATACAGATTCGTCAGAGAAGCACAGCATTTCGTATCAAGCGTCGCGTCATATTTTCTAGACAGTGGCGTTGCGATACCTTGGCAGACATTTGAGGGCAAATTGGACAGCATTCGTGCCGATCTTGACAAACCTGAGCAATCACCAGACAAACCCACGTATAGCACCAACTTCCTACGGGAAATGCATTCGCTGGTGTTGGAACGGATCATGTACGCCCTCTTCTTGAGGAAGCGTCAGCTACCTGTGCTTACACTCTTGGAGGAGATATTTGGCATTATTTTGCAATACGCGAAGCGCTCACGACTACAGACACTCGGCAGAGACGGCGAGGCCGGGGAATCGTTTAATTCGGCAAAGATGTACGCTGAACTCAGAAAGAAATTACAAGTGTTTATTACTGTTTGCCGTGGACTGTCAGAAAAGGCGAGAGTGTCCAGTAGAAAGATGGTAGACGGCATATCGGGCGACGACTTTGGTTTCAGTGACGACAGCTTGATTGCACAGCTGTTGATAAAGTTGGATATGTCTGACTACTACTGTAGCCATTTAACTTAGGTATGCTCCCTCAAGGAAGGCTTTAGTTGGGCATGATGGTTACGGTTCAAGATAATGAGGAAACTGGTTTCCGCATTGCATTGTATTGTTCACCATTCGTGCCTGAAGATATGGTGTCTGGCCGGTACTCAAGGTACCTTAAGTACCGGCTTAGTACGGAGTACCTGCTCCTGCTAGTTACTAGGTCGGGGGTACGTACCTTACGCCCCGGCCCCAGCACAAAGAGAGAAGAATGAGTGCCCCGCCAACATGGAAACCAAGGTTCCAGATGCACAACTCTACGGAGTACGGAGTACATTCGAACCCCTCAACGCGTCGAGACGCGACTCCAGTGACCTGAGGAGACTGACAAGATACAACTCATTCGTTCTATCAGCAGCCAGCTCCAGTCAAAATGGCGCGATCCAGTGTTGCCGCGCGTAATCTGTCCCTGATGGAAGAGCTAGAAAAGCTCGAGCAATCCATCACACTGACCCTGCAAGGTATTTAATGTTGCTTACTAGCGATTCGATAGCCGTGTCGACAAACGGGATGGTGCACTAATCCTCACAGAAATCGATCACAATTTCAGCAAAGCCCATCGAATTGTCACAACGAGTATCATACCGGTAGTGGAGCAGTATGGCGAACACTCTCGGGCCGTGTGGGAAGCATCCAAGGTGAGCAGTGAGCACACGACAGGGCGACGCATCACCCGTTGGCTCGCGAATCGCATTTGATGGCTGACTTTTGCGTAGTTTTGGAAGCAGTTCTTCGAAGCGTCCGCAAACGTCTCTCTATCAGGCTACGAGGAGCTCGCCAATGATGACGAATCGACGGTGCTGGAAGAGAGCACCGTTCTGAAAGACGACATGTCGACCGACTACACACAAACCCACGACCAAGAAGACATGACAGCAACACCGGGGGCAAGGAATGCCACGCTTCACGGAGACGAGTCGCTTCTCGACGATGGCGAACTTTCGGGTAGTACCCCACGTCCACCAGCGACCGAGATCATCAAAGCAGAGGTGTCGAGCCTCTCGTCACCGTTTGATAACTTGAAGCGCGAAATGAAAGGCGACGAGGACGGGACAACGGTGTTGCACGACGACGAAGATTCCACGGTGCTCTTTGCCCAGCGAACGGCACAGTTACCAGATATGTCGATGACGCCTAGAAATCTACGCGGAGACGCGGCCGAACAACAGACATCCGCGAGACAGGCCAAGGATCCGCTTCTGCATCGGGTGCTGGATAAGAATTACAGGGTGCAAGCTACACCACACAGACCGGGGCTCAGGTTATCCCCTAGGAAGAAAGACTCGCCGAAGAACAAGGGCAAGGGAAGAGAAAGGGCAGCTTGGCAACTCGACGATTCCATCATGTCATCGCCCGAGATTGCAGCGCCAACGCTGCGCAGTGAAGTATTCATGTCGCCGCACAAACTGATGGCCCGGCAGCGCGCGGCCGCTCAAGGCCCGAGAACACCCGGCGTGAGCGTCCAGACCCCGTCGGCGGCAAGGAAGTCCCATGATGTATTTACTTCAGCGGAGCCGGAGGAAAGGGTGGCTGGTGCTGGAGCCACCAAGTCGAGCCGTGGGCGACCAAAATACGAAATCGACTGGGATAGTGACGACGATGGAGACGACGACCTGTATGCGGGCATGAGTCCACCCAAGACGATTCAATTTGCGCTGCCGCCATCCAAGTTGTTGCAAACCCCGGGTGAGTTTTGTCTGTAGATGCGGTTGTTGTATGCATAGGTTTGTCTCCGGTGCGAGTGCTAACTTGGCCCATGACAGCGCGGGAAGCGAGTCGAAGGATCGTGGACGACATCTTGATGGATGCCGGTGCGGATGTGGAGTCGTCCGAGTATAGTCCTACGATGGTGAAGATGAATGAAGATGTACTGAATGATAGTTTCTAGATGAGCAGTAGGATACTTTGTAAGATGGGACGTCAGATGAAGCCGTGTCTAAAGGAGCGTTCTACATACAAGGTTAGGAGAATGTGAATAGCAGAGTTTTTCCTCATTTCCCAACATCTTATCTTCCTAGTTCAGTTCACTCGAAAAACGCTATCAAGAGACACGGGCTAACGTTGTTGCGTCCTGCAACTGCTACTGCAACTGCTACTGCAACTGCTACTGCAACTGCTACTGCCCCCTTTTTCCCTGCGCAATTCGGAGAAATGTGTCAAATTAATGTAAAGTAATTTTTGCACGCCAAAGACGCCAGTTCTTATAATCATGGTGTTTCTTATCCCGCTTCCAAGCTCCATTAGTTCCATTGTGTTCCATTCAACGTTTTGTGTTGTTTTCGTCGTTGATCTCCCTGCCCCCTCTCTCCGTCGCATTTATATAGGTCTAGGTATGTAGTAGGTAGGTAAGAAGGGCGGGGGTAGAGTAGAGCAAGAGGTTATAGTGGTGTTTTGTCGAGGGCCGGGGGGGGGCGGGCTTTTTTTTCTTTTTTTGTGTATTTCTTAGTTGACGAAGCGGAAGGAGGGGAGGATGACGGTGGGCAGCTTGATCTTTTTGTTTTTCTTGTTGGAGGTGGTGGAGGTGGCGGATGGGCGGCGAGACTCGGCCGGGGTGGAGACGGAGGAGGTGCGGCGCGATCCGAGCATGCTGGCGAAGATCTTCTTGGAGGAGGTGCGGTCGAAGATGTGAGGGGATGAGACGGGGCCGTAGGCGTTGAGGGCCTGCTGGGCTTGGACGGTGGTGCTGTTCATGTTTTGTTGTTTGGGGAGTGTGAGGTCGTAGGTGGTGGTTGTGTAAGTGGGAGGAGGAATGTGAATGTGCGTGCAAGTGTGCGCTTGAGCCTGAGCTTGAGGTGGCGAAGTGATTGATTGATTGTTTGTTTGTTTGTTTGTTTGTTTGTTTGTTTGTTTGAATTGGATGAGAGGGTGAGTGAGGGGGGGGGTTCGGATGGGTAGGGAGAGGACAGGCAGATACTTATAGCTGGTGGCCTGAGAGTGTCGGACGTGGACGTGGACGTGGACGTGACAGTGACAGTGACAGGCTGTGTAAGTCGGCCAAGTCAAGAACCAAAATGTCAAGCTGGTGAGCGTACGTAAGACCGGACGGATGGTGGCACGGGGCTGACGGACTATGCAAGTCACTACGTATGCCCAAGTCGGCCCGTGAGTCACCCGGCACATATTGACGGCGGTCCTCGCCGGCGGACATGGAGGGAGAGATTTGAACATTGAAGGCCATTGGGCCATCGAGCCATCGAGCCATCGGGACGTAACGAACGGCCCCCGCAGGCTCACGTCACGGGCAAGCAGCGCATGTTGCAGAAGCCATAGGCAGGCATACGGGTTCTCGGTGGCTGTGTCATCAGACGGGACCCGGCTGGCAAAGGCGACCAGGGTCTTCGCGGGAAGCCCCTGGCCGCATGCGCGAGATGCAGCAGCGGCAATGGCAATGGCGAACAAAGGCAATGGCAGTGCGGGCGTCGCCAACCGAAGCCAGCCGCTGGCCGTCGTGTGCGTTACGTCGGGGGGGGGGGCGCTGCTGCTACGAGGCACCCACCCCTTCTACCCCTTGCCGTGCCGCAGACCGTTGCGTTGCGGTGGGTAACTATGCAGGCGTCGGCGTGCCTTGCCTGGATACAGAAGAAAATTCTGTTCTGGTTACTCCGTAAAGTTACACTCTCAACAAGACCTTGATGTTTTTTCTTGCTGGTCACGGAAAATGTGGGGCTACGCGCCGGCCTGCTCCGGGCTTGGGCGGCCGATGGGGGGGCGCCACTTCGGGATGGGTACCCGGTGGAACGAGTTCTGCAGAATTTTTTCCTCGCCATGTGCTCATGTCTGTCTGGTCGTCTTCTTGCTCCTCGCTCCAAGTCTGAAGGACTAACGAAACGGCAAGTGGGCCTCCCTGCGCCGGCCTTCTCGGTCCCCACCCGCGCCAATGCCATGGCCCCGCATGGCGTGGGACCGAAAACCAACATCCGACCTGATGCTCACAATTTTTGTTCTTCATCTTCCTGTTGTTGTTTCTTGCTTCTTCTAGCAAGGTGCGTCCTTGCAAGGAGATCCGGCAGAAATCAAACTATCGCGAGCCCCCCCCCTCGACGAACAATTCTGGTGGCCAAGTCGACGAATCAATTGTGCTTCTAAAGACGGATTCTTGGCACTCACATCTGCCATGCCGTACATACATGCATACCCTGATGGTAACAACGGCCAAACTCGCCATTCTAGCTATGCACCTCAGAATCTGTCTATCTGTTGTTCCATTTGTACGTAATGAGGATCCGCACCTGTTCGATCCTGACAGCGCACAATTGCCGCATGGCCTATACTTGTGGTCTCGCGGAAGGGTCTCGCGGAAGGGGTTTGCATAGCTACTTAAATTACGCTCCCGAATTTTTGTAGTACGTACCTTTTCCTCCCTCGATATCCCGTCTTAGCTTGCGAAAGCCTTGGATACCCGGGTCACAGTACTATGTAAATCTTGGCTGGGCGGCACTAGGAATCGGAGATCGTGTGGCGCTCGTTTCATCGCGATTTTTAGTGATGGTACGATCCTGCCGGCGATGGCATGTGCAGATCCGTGTAAGTCTACTTGGAACGGGACTGGATGGAATTGCATGTTGGTCTGATGTTGTTGTGGTGGCTTGCGTGAACTACCCAGACATGGATCCCCGGCACAGCGCACAATACACGGTTGGAAATCTTGTGCGATGCTACCCGTGTACTAAGCTGCCTCGGATGTCAAGGAGGGAGAGCGTTCTTTCTGGGGTTCAATTGGTTCGTTTCGATAACATCTTCCTTGTTTCTTTAGCTGTACATGTACTCCGTACAGGTAGCGTAAAAGAGATTCGGCTAAAGGGGACCAGGTCGTTGACCAGGTAGTAGCTCAAGCCCGTCTACCCATTCACATGGATGATGAAAACCGACTCTGGGCGACCAATTGCAGTAAACCTTTGCTAAGGACTTAATCAGGGAAGGGACTCACCTACTTCATCCGTATTTGCCCAGAATATTGTGAAGCGCAACCTGATGCGGGCTTGGGGAAACACCTAGAAACGTACACGCCACCTAGTCCGATGATATGATGTTGACGAACACCGCAGCGAGGATACTCTCTCCAACCATGTTGCGCCTACTCTGACGATTGCATGTAGAATTTAACGAAAGAGATCGATAAACTGGTGGCTTGTTTGTTACTCCTTATAGTGAGTGGCAGGTCGGTTCCTTACTTTGCAGGTACACGATAGTTTCACCTTGGATTTTCTTCCATCATAATGCAGAGATAATTGACTTCTTGAATGTGTAGCTATAATATGGCGAGTAGCCCAATTCTCCAGGTGTGCTCATGCTGATGTCGATTACGGAAGCTGGCATGAAGTAGGGCCATATTCCAATGAGCTAGATACTGGTATCGCTTTGGGCGAAATGTTTCCGATATACTTAGGCGCTAGCGGAAGTCAGTTAGTGGTTGCTAGTTGGGATGGAATGCACATCAAGCAGTAGATGTATGCCTGTGCCTGAACATCTGCTCCTGCGACTGGGACATATGGGAACCGGCAGATGGTCGGACGGCATGGCAAGATTGCCACAACACCTACGAGTACCAACATATCAAAGGTGAAACTGCGCGTCGTAAAACGCTTCCGAAGTCCCAGCGTTACCTCATCGGCCGTTCATTGACATTGCAAGCAAAAACGTCTGCATTGATGTTTGACATATTGCCGACAAGCTTGTGATTCGGTCCAGCGTGATAGCGCGAGCACTGAGTAGGAATTGGAATCGAGTCTCATCATATTTTGGGTCTTTCCATAATGTATCAATAGAAGGATATCGCCCAGTTGATGGACATCAATAGTGTGAGGTGTTGAGGGCCAACATATGCTTGAGATCGTTCCCGTTGCGTCGGAACTTAAAAAAAAAGAAGTCGGAAATGATCTGCTCCCGGGTAGCTGTACGACGGGGACCGACTGCCAGATAACTTAGTGGATGGATGCCATCGTCGATAGGTCAGCAGGGTGGAGCCCAAACTTCCCCACCATCAACGGCGCATGCGCAGTCCGTCGACTTCTAATAGCCTTATCGATAAGACCAAAAATACTCATGGCATCAGAAAATTTCCCACACTGGATCGCATATCGGTTCACGCAGTCTAGCACGGCACATGGTATTGAGAAATAGCAACCATGGAGCAACAACTGCATAAGCCGCATCGAAAGTCCAAAGAGAAAAAGAAACATACGGGAGGTAGGGCTGATTTCTATGCCCATTCTTGACTCTTGTGTATCGAATATAGGCTGGATACTGACCGAGGCGCAGACCATAACCCGAAAGCTTTCGCCTTCTCTAACCCAGGAAAACTGCAAAGAACTGCAGCGAGATCCCAGGATGTACGTTCATCATTCAAGAAATAACGAATGGATCAACATCCTCCTTACAATTTTTCTCACAGATCAAAGAGAGACGCCTTCATGTACCCCTCGTCGACCGACTTCCCAATGAGGCTCCGCCTCGTCTCGTGGCCATTGTTGGGCCGCCCGGCGTCGGCAAGACCACCCTCTTGAAGTCAATGGTTCGCCGTTATGCAAAGGAAACCATCTCAGATCCTCAGGGGCCCATAACCGTTGTCACCTCGAAAAAACAAAGACTGACGTTTATCGAATGTCCGAACCAGATGGAAGCCATGGTTGATATCGCCAAAGTGGCTGACATTGTTCTGCTCATGATTGACGGCAACTATGGCTTTGAAATGGAGACCATGGAGTTTCTCAACGTTCTTGCCGCTACAGGCATGCCTGGAAACGTCTTTGGCATACTCACCCACCTGGATCTGTTCCGCAAGCCGCAAGCCCTGAAAGATGCCAAGAAGCGGTTAAAACGCAGGCTCTGGACAGAGCTCTACCAAGGCGCTCATCTGTTCTATCTGTCTGGTGTAATGAACGGCCGGTATCCTGATCGCGAAATCCACAATCTGTCACGATTTGTTTCCGTCATGAAGAATCCTCGACCTCTTGTGTGGCGCAACAACCATCCATACTCCATAGTTGACAGCTTCCGGGACGTCACGCATCCGACAAAAATTGAAGAGGATCCGAGTTGCGACCGAACGATTGTCCTGTCCGGTTATTTGAGAGGCACAAATTTTGCGGCACAAGGACAACGAATCCATGTTGCTGGACTGGGTGATTTTACCGTGGCCAACATGGAGGTCCTGCCAGACCCCTGCCCGACACCGTCCATGGAACAGGCGCTGGCTAAAATAACGGGAAAAACTGGTCGAAGGCGGCTGGACGAAAAAGAAAAGAAGCTGCATGCACCAATGTCAGATCGAAGTGGCCTCAAGATCGAAGGTGACGCTATCTGGATCACGAGGGAAAAAGGCTTCAGCTTTGACAAGGATGCAGAGGGCGTTGAGCGTGGTGAAGGCGAAGAGATGATTGTTGGCCTTCAAGCAGAGCGACGATTGCTCGGTCAAACGGAAGATGGCGTTCAGCTGTTCTCCGGCGGCGAGAAACTAAAGGAAGTCGCTGAGGAAGAAGACACCGGTCGAAAAACACAGCGTCATGCCAGAATAGCAGAAAGAAATGAGTCAGACGTGGAGGAAGAGGACATGGACGATGATGACGAGGAAGAAGATGAGGGTTTCGTCAGTGGGAATGGTGACGAGGACTCCGACGCTGAGATTCAGATCAACGAGGGCAGAATGGGCAAAATTTTCCGCAAGGACGCCGATCGATCCAATGGAGAGGATGAGGTCGCGTTTGCCGATAGCGACTCAGATCTCGGGTCAATATCTGGCGACGACGATCATATGGATGATGACGACGAGGAGTTCGATTCAGATGAAGAAGCTGCAGCCATGCGTTGGAAGGACGACTTGACAAACCGAGCTCGCAAGATGCATAGCAGGAGACGGACGTACGACACTGGTGACTTGGCAAAATACATTTACGATGATTCAATGACTCCAGAAGAGGTTCTGAAGCGATGGAGGGGTGAAGATGACGGACCCGAAGAGGAAAATATTGAGGATTCAGATGACGATGATTTCTTCAAGAAGACATTGCAAGACAAAGAAGACTCAACTGAAGACCGATCAATACCCGACTACGACTACGATGATTTAGCGGCTAAGTGGGCAGAGCGAGACAACATCGAGGCCTTGCGCAGGAGATTCACCACCTCCGGCTTCGGAGGAGACGATGACGAGGATGACGGCGATGACGATGGGGATGATTTTGATGGCCTTGGAGATGAGGACGATGAAGGCGATGGTGTGTTCGAGGACCTGGAAGCTGAGCCTGCCGAGGAGGAACAGGAGACAATGGATGACATCGCCGCCGAGCGAGAAAAGAACGCCAAGCGTAAAGAAGAGCTGAAGCAGCGTTTTGAAGAGGAAGACAGAGAAGGATTCCTAAACGACAAAGCTAACGCTCGCAGAGAAGGCGGGGATATCCAAGAATATGGCGAAGACGATTGGTACGACGCTCAGAAGGCTATGATCCAGAAACAGCTAGACATCAACAAGGAGGAGTTCCAGACTCTGGATGAACGGCAACGCGCAGCTGTCGAGGGCTACCGCGCCGGCAAATACGCCAAGATGGTGCTTGAGAAGGTCCCGGCTGAATTCGTCACCAAGTTCAACGCCCGTCTGCCGATTGTAGTAGGCGGCCTCACCGCGACCGAAGACAGATGGGGCTTTGTGCAAGTCCGAATCAAGCGTCATCGATGGCACAAGAAGATTCTCAAGACCAACGACCCTCTCATCTTCTCTCTCGGATGGAGACGTTTCCAGACGATGCCCATCTACAGCACCACCGACTCGAGAACCCGAAACCGCATGCTGAAGTATACTCCCGAGCACATGCACTGCTTCGGCACAGTGTACGCGCCTCTGATCGCCCCCAACACGGGCTTCGTCTGTTTCAACTCGTTCTCGCCCTCCAACGCTGGTTTCCGCATCGCGGCCACGGGGACAGTTCTCAGCGTGGACGAATCCACTGAAATCGTCAAGAAGCTCAAGCTCACCGGCGCCCCCTACAAGATCTTCAAGAACACCGCCTTCATCAAAGACATGTTCAACTCGTCCCTCGAGATTGCCAAGTTCGAAGGCGCATCCATCAAAACCGTCTCCGGCGTCCGCGGCCAGATCAAACGCGCCCTGTCCAAGCCGGAGGGCCACTTCCGAGCCACGTTCGAAGACAAGATCCTCCTCAGCGACATCGTCTTCCTGCGCGCATGGTACCCCATCAACCCGCACCGCTTCTACAACCCGGCCACCAACCTCATCGGCTGGCAGCCCATGCGCCTCACGGGGGAAGTCCGCCGCGACGAAGGCGTGGCCACCCCGCAGCCGAAAAACAGCCAGTACCGCAAGGTCGAGCGCGAAAACCGACACTTCAACCCCCTGAGGGTGCCCCGCGCCCTGGCCGCCGGCCTGCCCTACAAGTCGCAGATCACGACCACCAAGAAGCAGAAGCGGGACACGTACATGCAGAAACGAGCGGTTGTGCTGCCCAACAACTCGGAGGAAAAGAAGGCCCGCGCCATCATGCAGCAGCTTCTCACGGTGAGGAACGACGCGGCTGCCAAGCGGCGCGCGAAGAAGGCCGAGACCCACGCGGCGTTCAAGAAGAAGCTCGCCGACAACGAGGAGAAGAAGGAGGCTAGAGAGAAGAGGGAGGCCAAGGAGTATTGGAGGAAGAATGGGCGAAAGAGAGCTGCCGAGGACGGTGGTGGCGGCGGCGGTTCCAAGAGAAGGAGGTAGATGATCCCCAGCTAGTTAGTACATTGGGGAAAATACCACGCAACGAGGTGGTTGGCTACCTTGTACATCATTACTTTTTTTAAAAACAGTCACGGATAATAAGCATGAGCCATCATGTCAGTTACATCTCACACTCAACCACTAGAGTATCGTCCGTGTGCACACAGTTGTGTGTCATGATCAAACCCCAATCAAAACAGTTCTTGGGTGGCGACCGCTCTATCGATACATTGGATAACTACATCATCACGCACACCACTAATTCACACGTGGAATATGAGACAGCACCCCCCCCCCCCCAATCATTCGGCTGTGCCATCCTGATGGAAAAAGCAGACGGAACTAGACTCCTACAGTATAAAGGAATATTTATTCACAGTAAACAACACACTTAAGCCTGAACTTCAGCGCCATTGTTGATCTGTCTTCTTCCTTGCTACAAGGGAGAAGCGAAAAGGAAACAAATCGTTACCACATCCATTAAAAAGCGAACTACGTGGGCTGTATGATACCCCGTCCCCATACAAAACTCATCCGACAATCTATCTCACAACAGTCATCGTCTCCACTGTTTCACATCGGAAGAATGCCCTCCTAGGCCACTGCATTCTCCATATGGACCTCCGTTTTCCCCTCAAACTCGGTGGCCGAGTTGTTCCTGAGAGATTTTCAAAGGCAAAATAGCGAATGTTGAAAGAAAACCCAATGCAGCCTGAATAATTCCAAATTTGTCCGGCCTGTTGATGAAGAATTAGACATACGCCTCGTAAAAAGCAGATAAAAGCATCGTCGCTTAGTCCAGCCATGCCTTATTCCCTTTTATCTCGTGTACACGTGGAATTTGTCATGGTGAGCCACCTAGGAAGCAATCATTGGCTCTGCCTCAGGGATGACAGGTTCCTCGGGAACATTGCCCTCAGGCTCAGCGATCTTCGTCGACTCGGGCTCTTGGGTCGGGGGAGTAGGGAAATCGGGCTTCTTGGTAGGAGCGACAGGGGCAGACTGCTTGGAGGGGCCGGCAGGAGCAGCAGCGCCGCGACCACGGAGCATCTCCTGAACCTTGCCGGTGTAATCTCCAGCATACTGCTTTCCCATTGTAGCGAGTTGGTCGGCCTGCTTCTGGGCGGCGCTTCGCACCTGGGCAGTCTGGGCGTTGATAGCATCGGAGGCGGTCTTGAGATGCTGGTCAATCATCTCTTGGTTGGATGTGTAGATCAGAGGAACGAAGAAGACAACAGTCGTGGCAATGATGGCCAGTCCCCAGTATGGGACAAGCTTGACGAGGTGATAGGAGATGAAAGCCGCGAGACATGCCTATTGTTAGTACTATTAGCTTCTTCCCGCTTCATACTCTCGAGAAATGTCACGACTTACAGCAGCAGAGGCACCGACGTTCTCAACAAAGAGAATTCTCTGAGCCTCAATCACGAAGAAGTTGATGAGTTCGTGCACGTCACCAATCATGCCATCGAGAGTAGCCCGCGAGATGGTCCAGTATCGGCGAGGTCGCATCTGAGTGGCAATACCATGGCTGAGGACAACTTTCCCAGCAACCTCAGCTGCAACGGTGACGGCAAGAGCCATGAAAGATAGCTTGAAGGCCCAGCGGATCATATCGAGGTATCTAGCGGCGAAGATGGAAGAGACAATCGAAGCGTAAGCAATGGCAGAGGCACCTATGAAAGATGAGGGGAACTTGAGTTAGTGATACCTCACGTAATGAAGGTGGCCAACAAATGGACGTTCAGAGAACAGAAGCAAGACTCACGAGGGTTATTCCATGACAGAAGCTCTGAAAAGAGGGAGTGATAATGTGTAAGAGGCTGACCGGTGGCAGCGGGTGTCAAGGGAGTCTTGCGAGAGGCGGCAAGATTGGAAAATTCTGCCTGAGTCTTTGCATTTTGAATCTTCACATTTTGAGCCACGGGACCTGCATGTAGGTGAAGGCACGACGAGTTAGCGCGGACACACAGAAGAGCAGACAACAGAAGGAAAAATAAAGGAAAGACAGATGAGCTGTTCCTTGATGTCAAAGTGCGTACCATTCGTCACAGACTCGTAAGCAGAAGCGGTGCCTAGAAATGTGTGTCAGATATTTCGAGCATCATGGACAGTAGCCACATCACGAGATGGTCACATGTAAAATAACTGCAATCTTTCGTCAGTGGGCCTGCTGCGGCGCGAAGAATCGAGGGAAGACGAGGAGACATACCGTACTGTTTTTGGTGGTCTCCAAAAGAGAACCGCCGTTGGGCGCGGTATCAGCCATGGCGAATATGGAGAACTATAGGATGATATTCCAATGTTGTGGTAGGTGGTTCTCGAATGGTTGTTTTTCGTTTTCTGAGATGGACGAGGTTCGGGTTTGCGGGATTGGAATAATTTTTGTTTCTAGGGGCGGTGGGCCGAGAGGGCCGAAGTGTAAGCAAGTACGTAGCTCCAAAGCTTGTTTTAAATCAGATCAGCTAGTGGCTAGTGAATGAGCTGAGCAGGGCGGCCAGGGTCGGTAGGTGGGGAGAGATGGAGAGATAAAGAGATGGATTTGAAGAGCGCGGCGTCACCAAGGGGGGCAAGCTCTCGGATGGGAGAACAAAACAGGTGTGTGAGAAGGCGATTGGTGATAAATATGGGTTATTCGTATTGATGTACCTTGTGAAGAATCTCCAGGTTTGCCGTTTGAATGCAAGCGGGAGGGTTGATCTGCGCTGTGTTTTGAGGGGTGATGGAGGAGGGAAGAAGGAGGCAGAACCAAGGCAGGAGGGACAGGATTGCGAGAGCTAGAAAAGAGATGACAAGACGGAGGACGGAAGCTCGGGAGACGATAGCTTTGGGTTGTGAGGGACGGACGGGACACAACGCCAGACGCACAGGCAGGTGCTCGAAGCAAGGAGCAGGAAGGAGCAAGCAACAGCACCGATGGAAGCAAGTACTCCGCTGCTGCAGTGTGCGCTTCCGAAGAGGATGAGGGGGGCGAGTCGACCAGCATTTGCACCAGGTCCACACAAGCTTCATTCAAATTCAAACGTCGATGGGTTGCACCTGTTTGCTTGTCTGTCGCTCCATGTCCTATTGTGGCTTGTCGCCGCCCATCAGCCCACTGAATGCAGCAGCCATCGATTATCCTGTTTTTTCATAGATGTGCTTGTCTTTGTACCAGTACTGCAGCACGTGACCGAGTACATACGCTTCTCTCGCCTCTCTCTATCCTGGACATACTTTCTCATTTTCTCTCCTCCTTCCATCTCGGCGCATTCATTGTCCTCACTTTTGCACGTCACAAAGAGATTATTAGACAGCATGACAACACAACGCCTTTCTTTGCGCATTGGAAAAGCATGTGCCAAACGCCAACCCAAAGCCCCCCCCCCCCCCGACCAGGTAGCGAGACAAGAGCTGTGGACCTTGGAGCTTGCCAGCCAGTGACGACGCCGGCTCGTATGTAAAACCCCCCCTGGGTACATCTGGCCAGGGCAGAAAAGCGTGTGAACCAGGTGTCTTGACTTGTCCTGGTCCTAGTCTGGACCAGTTCGCGCCATGGGCAACGCAGTGTATCCACCGTGACCTTGACGTCGCCTCTCCCAACTTATGAGAAGCGACGGAGCAGAGGCGGGTTGGAAGTTGTTGGTTCAAGGCCATCACTGCCGAAATATTCTCGTGGCCAAGCACAAAGCACTTCTTGCCTCTCATGCCAGTAATGCAAATCAAATCTCCTCGATTAGGGCCCTGTCCAGCGCCCAGCGTCATACGATGGATGATGTTCCTTTGGGGTAGACAGACTTCTTGCGAGGGAGAGCAAGGCCCTACGTTCTTCTTCTCGAGGAAATTGACTCTCCAAAAATAAGCTCCGGCGACGTCAAAATGAACACCAGATTAATCAAGTAGCCGTCATGGTGGGTTTCAAACGTCTTTGACGTCAAGTATGCTATGGCGGTAGGACAGGCGCCTGATGACGTGGATCATTCTGTCCAAGATATCTGTGACTGCTCTTCCCGCCTCCAACTACTACCTAGGTACCTCTCATGCCATCGGACCCTCCCGTCCGCTTTGTTCTCATTTGTGGACCCCTTCAATCAACTACCTAGGTACCTAGGTATGTAGTTACTAGACCCAGTGAATTACCTAAGTTACCACTAAGGTAGTAGTTACGTAGGTTGGCGAACCACTTCTAGTTATGTGCTACTTGCTTGAGGCAACATTCATGTATTACGACCCTTTTTACTTCGGCATCTCGAATTGACAGCTTACCGCCAACATCTTGTGTACAGAAGACCCCTGGCACATATACTCCGACTGTCAATCTGGCGTTCCATTGCAGGATAGATAGAATAGTAACAAGTCTGTAGCCGTTTCGCCTTCATTTTACACCAGTGACATAACAAGTTGAATCTCCAACACAATCCGTTTTCAGTGTTTCTCCTTTCTGATATACATCGTCACTCTATCAACGTATTCAGACCACCACTCCACGGTTCCGATCATCCGGGGGTATAATACGTTCCAACAGTCCCACCTAGCGATATATTACCCTCACCCTCCTACAACGCATGTACTGTGGCTCGCTTGCTCCCTTTCAAAGCACACCACCGTTATTATGTACAGGAAATATGCGGTATCATGGAAGCCTTCTGTTTCCTCCCTGCAGTAACGCAGCGTCGATCTTGAGGGGGAAGGTAAAGACAAGAAACCCCGAGGGCTTTCCACCGTCCCACAACAATTGCTCAGTTATGCTATCCCCGTCTCCACGTCATCGTCTCCATCCCCAGAATCCTCCTGTATTAGGCGATGTACCGACAGCGCCTGCTGGTGGTTTGAGACTACTATCGGCAGGCGGCGTCGTCGTTTGTCCGGTAAGTCGACCAAACACCCCAAAAGATGCTGGTGCCGGCAAGAACGTTTGCGACTCTGATGATGGCAAACCGTGTGCCTTTCGGAGGGTCTCTAGCTTTTGCTTAGCCTCTTCGGCCTCTTGCTTGGCTGTCGCCTCAGCCGTCTTGGCTCGGACGAGCTCGAGAAGCAATGCTTCGTGTTCATTTGGCGGCGTCGCGTCTCCTGATCCTGCAGCAAATGTGGGCTCGGGACTTTGAGACAAGGATGAAGCCCTTTTACTGAACCCAGGGGCCTGTGGCGTTGATTTGCTTCGGCCAAGCTTAAACTCCCTCAAGCCACCATTCTTGCCCTTCGCTCCCCAATCTTGGTCGGCCTCTCGATTGTGAGGCTCTGATGCGGAGCTACTAGAAACTCTGGCTCTCATACCATGAAGCTGCTTTTCCAGTCGTTGATTGTCTTGATGCAGCGTTCTCACATGCCCATGTCTCTCGCGGAGCTGTTCCCTCATAGCAGAGAGTTCCTGATCCATTTCGCGCATTCGGCGACTTAGTTCTTGAGAGTGCGACACAGCAGTAGCAAGTTGACCTTTGGTATTAAGCAGCTCTTCGCGAAGCTGAGACTTGGACTGAGGCATTGATGACCGGTGTTTTCCGTCGTTGATTGCAAATCGACCCTCAACTCTGTCCAAAAGCTCGGATAAGTCTTCTGCAGATGGCGTTTTCCCGACATCACCGGCGGTAGGTTTTGCAACCATCACCGGATCTTCCATTGTGGGTGTCGTATCGTCATCTTCTGCTTCAATGATAGCAGGCTCCGCTGGCCCAGGATTTGGGGACAAATCTGTCTCTTCTTGGCCATGTGTCTCCTCGTGATAATCTGCCCTCTTTCGCAAGCCATCCAGAAGTGATCGAACAGTCTTTCTATCCTCCTCCCGCTCTTCTCTTTCCGACTGTAGCTGATGGGAAAGGAGCGCGTGGTTTCTTTGCAGTTCACTAAGAGCGGTCAAGAGATCCTCAATTTGACTGTGTAGGTTTCTTTCCTCTGTAGTTTTGGCATTGGGCAAAGATTTCGGACCGACTGGTGTTGATTCTCGGCTAGATAGCTCATCTTCATCATTTGCAGATTCTCGTGAGATTGTAGATGCATCTGTGGAAGAAGTACTCATGACACTTGCAGAACTTGCTTCCGTCGAGTTGAGCGTCGAAGCTATGCTTTGCTTTGATGTACTGCGGCGAAGCATACTCAGTGGTCGGGCAGAGCCGGCGCTGGAAGTTGGAGTCAAGCTACTACTCTTGCTTGATGCAGCCCAGATGCGACCAAGAAATCGGCTGGCAGCGGTCGTAATATCGGAGGCTCGTGGAGCATTTGCTGTTGCGATTAGTGACTCCCTATATGCTTGTGCTAGCTGTGACAGCCTCTCCCTGGTGACGACGCCGCTCAAGCTGGCAAAATCTTGTACAAACTCATCCGCGTCATAGTGGTAGCAGTCCCACAGACCTCGCGATAGGAGAAGCTGCATCACATCTTCCAGCTCTGTACATGCCTGAAGACGCGCCTCATTCTTTCTCATGAGCGACAATGCGACACGCATGAGAGTTTCGGAGGCCCCTTCAGCGAAGATAACATCGTAGATTCGGAATAGCATCGGCAATGGGCAGGTCACGGCAAAAAAGCTGAGGAACCATTGTGAAACATATGCCGTTTCTACTTGGAGCTCGTCAAGGTGAAGAGATAACGCGGGCAAGTTGAGCCGAAGAAGTTCGCGAAACTGGTATATGCGAACGTGTAGGCCCGACAAGTCAGGCAAAAAGCACTCTCGTAGATCGTACTTCTCCATGAGCCTAAGATATAGGAGTTAGTACCAGCCGCGATATCGCGTAGTTATACCATTTATACATGGCTCACCGAACTAGGACGCAAAATGCTTGTTTGTCGGGCATATGCATCAACAGAGGTCCAACAAGAAATGCAAGACCCTGACAGTAACCTATTTTTGTATCGTACAGGCTGAAGGACTTCAGAACTCTGCCCAGCATACGTTGTCCATCGCCATCGGGGTCACGAAACATGTCAACTCCGGGGAAACTCCGGCCGAGGTCTTTGCCAATAAGTAGCTCATATGGGCTACTTTCACCACAAAATCGCTCGTATTGCTCCTCGAGAACTGCGTCACGGGCACCCGACATGCTCTGCCACACAACGCCTCTCAAGGGAGGCGGGATGCCTTTACGAATCTTGTTAGACAAAAGAGTTGGGAGACGAGCAGCGGTTTGCTGATAATCCTTGACAAGAGCCGCATAAAATTCCAAGTCAGTCATTGGAGGAGGCGGTAGCATGGAATATCGAAGAGCAGCGGGTGTCGGGCCGCTGACCATCTTCCTCAGTTGCGCCATGGACGGCGGCCTAGGTTTGGTTGACGAGAGCTTTTCCACAGTCTGCACATTGACGCTCTTCGGGTTCGTAGCCAGCTTTGCATTTTCCTGTTCCAGACGCGCCAGGAGAAGAGCAGTCGACTGATGCGTTGTTAGCAAGATTTGAAGGATAGCAGCATGAGCTGGGTTGCTAAAGCATACATTGTCCGTTTCTTCATCCTTCATTTGTTCGTCTTCGGTCTTTTCAAGTTCCGCCCAGTTCACTTCCTCGTAATCCTCGAAAGAATCAGTTTCATTACCATCCGCACTACATATGTCGAGTTCGTCTCGGAGGGTACGGTTAACGTCGGTGGGCGACAGCGTGAGAGCAGAATCTCTGAGCTTTTTCAAAATACTGTGACAAGTTTCGATATGATCAACCTTGGCCAGACTATCTTTGTAGACTTCCGATGAAGCGTCTTCTATAACGGACGAGGTAGGGGTTACCGGTTCAGTGCTAGAGACTCGTCTGGTATCGAGAGTCAGAGATGGGGGCTCAGAGAGCCTGACCGTGACCATTGAGTCGTGTGCCATCTTTGGAGTCTCCGCCTCTGTTTCGTCTGTGTCGTCCACCTCGCCCACGTTTGAAGGCGTCGCAGTCCCGATGGGCCTTTCGGCCTCGTTCATGACGCGGGGCCACAACTCATCTGGCTCATCTGGCTCATCTGGCTCATCTGGCTCATCTGTTTCTGCTTTCGAGTTGGCGGGCAACGAGATCTGTGCATCGTCCTCAGGGGAAGATGAGAGGTCATGCCCTAGTCTTTCCCCCTCCACCTCTATAACCTGCGTCTCGGGAGTCGAGCATGTGGGCTCCCTGCGTTTGGAATGCACCATGATCTTCAACGTAGATATACGCCATCCAGTGGAGTGGCGAAGAAGAGATACACCACAAGCCCGGATATACTACAAAGCCGCTGTCCTCCACTGGTCCCGCGTCAGACGTTGGTGGTACTGAACGATTCGTGACCCAGAGTGGGAGCAGATGGAGTCCTTGGGGAGACGTCGATGGATTTTTGTTGTTTCATCGGGGGGCTAGATATGGTTGAGACAGTCGACACTAAGGTTGTGTGCAATGGCCTTTGACGGCTAATGCTTGGCAATACACAAGAAGAAAGGACAGCGGAATTTCAAGAAAGACGCATGCAAGGCTAAAAGCAACAGTAACCACCATGACGAAGAGACAAAAAAGAGTGTCAACAAGGAAAAACGAGTGACGGGGCACGGAACGGCAGGACGAGTCTGTGGCCGACAGGGGCACTCGTGGTGGAGCTGGAGATTATTGAAGGTCAAATGTCAAGTAAAGCCTTGACCTATGTGCTAACATGAAGGTACTCCATACTCCCTACTCGTAACTTTGAACTGGCACGGTCAAGTGGTGCAGGAAGTCGAGAGGCATTTCAGGGCCTAGTGCGGGTGCTGCATGAGGTGCTGGGACCTGACGGTGACCCGCTGGGGCCATGCAATGCTTCCGTACCCACCCATGAAGGCAAGTACGAATTAACTGGAGCCAAGAGACAGGTGTCACTGCCAAACGGCTAGATGTCGATGCACTTTCAACTTGCGAGCTCATCTTCGCGAACGGGACATGCCATATTGACGCCATCGATGGACTGGCCTGGCGTGGTCCGGTGTTCAATCCAAACGAGGCGTGAAAGTGCCTAACCACCTACTAAGTTACCTAGAGTTTAGGTACCTACCTAGACCTAGTGTCCAGTCGCTGGTAACTACTACGTACACTCTAGGGAGAAAAAGGGAGGGGCCATCCCGGCCACCAAAGCCCGTTGCGTACGGAGTACTCCGTACGGATTACAATGTTTTTCTCCTGGCCACTTAACACGACGTTGGAGCGGTCACCACACGGAAAGTACGGAGTATCTAGGTACTTGTATCTGCGGACTGGGCAACTTGACACGAATCATGATTAAGCGAGATTTGAACACTAAAGCGCGTCGAGCTTTGCCCCCAAGTTTCCCCAGTCACTTATGCGTCGCGAACTGGAAGGAGTGACAAACGGTGGCTTCCATATCAACGTCGAACCCATAAGTTCACATAGTGGTCTGGTGTCAATACGACCCCTTGAAGGCAGGCTTGCTTTGGCCACTCCGTACTCCGTACTCCGTACAATGCGAGCAACTGGTGCAGTAAATGTATGTGTCTCCGTTGTCGTATTGAGCCCTTTTCTTCTACGTGATCAAAGTCACAGCCGCATGAAGAAGAGAATCCATGTCACCCCTCCCCTCGCATTATTGACAATGGATGCGTTTGTCAGCGCCGCCCTCTAATCAGATATGTAGTTATCTGTACGGAGTAAATGGCAGGACTTGTCTTCTCATGTGGAGTTGATGGCCATTTCCCCTGCCCTTATCATAAATTATTGACTCTAAGAACAAGAACGTTGTCAAAAATGTTGAACCAACCGCTGACACGCAAGTAGGCACTAGGGAACGGACAGGGGTTGGACCTGTGCCACCTCCTGTGGCGTGAGCTTCGTTTGTTGCTTCCCAGAATAGCTCCAGCCACATTTGGCTGGTAACTTACGGAGTACTCCGTACAACTTCGAACCCCAGCCAGTTCGTCAGCCACGTGCCAACTCCCGAGGTCACAATTGCTGCATAGTCGTCACGTACGGAGCACCAATTGATCCTGTTGCCTGGTGACGGGCCAAGTTCCAAGGCGGATCATGTCGAAGTTGATGCAACTCGACTTTGGGAATTGCAACAACCCGAGGCATGAAGCCGCAAGTGTTTCCTGTCCGGTGATTCTTCTCAAGCGGGTCGTTGAGTCAATGCAAATTATGATCTGACCGATTAAAATGATGAAGCGTCGCTTTGTTTCTCGTTTGAGAGCAGGCTGAAGGATCGAATGCGACTATAATATCCGCATTTCTAGGAGGTGGTGAGTACGGCGTGCATCAGTACGTATTGCACTTAACATACAAATGCCGTCCGCGTCTTACAGTCTCTTGGCTATACCAAGCACATATCTTCCTACTGGTAGACACATACCAGGTGCCTGTAAAGGTTGGAGTTGAGTGGGAAACTAACCGAGTGAAAGGACTAGTAGTTCTTTCACCATACCCCAGTATCCCCTACCTACCTACCTACCTACCTAAGGTAGGTAGGGTAGGTACGGAGTACAGGTAGGGGCTCCTCCGATGTCGCGACCCGCAACAACAACCAAACCCACGGTCTGGCGTCGTGGCCGAAGCGCGTTGAAGGGCTGTCGCGACTTTCACATGGACATGATGGGGGCCCAATGAGGTTCGATGTCGGGGCATGTGGAACCCACCAAATGCACCCCTGCAAGTCTTTGACGGCTAATGGGGGTGTCATGCGTCCAAATCTTGATGGCCGTGCATGTCTGTAGTTTGGTATGCAAGCTTTGCCTGCAACCACTTTGGTTAGGTCAGAAAGCATGATGCTCGAACTGGCGGTGATGGCCATCTTTTTTTCTTAGTTGATCAGACAGCGCCTGGCAGAATGGACTCGTATTGACTACGGAGTACCAGTTACTCCGTACCTAGTCTGGTAATAAGAAGTCTGATCTTCTTACTGGACCCTGGTCCCCCTGCAATTTGGGATCCCGAGATATTTTGATGCCGGTCCACTCACTCTCTCGCATGGTATTGTAGCGCAATTGATAAGTTCAGGTGAACGACCATTGAATGCACCAGACCGCACAAGCATTGGCACGGGCTGTGAATAAATGGCAGCAAATTCCCTCAGCACCAGTACCAGTACGGGAGTAGATAGATCAATCCAACCTGCTTTCTTTTATTATGAGCTGCGCCGGGCCCATGTCTGCCTGCTCAGTAGTAGCATCCATGGGTACTCCGTACTCCATACATGTCTTTCTCTTAGTGCTTGAGCGTTGTGGTTCCAGTGCAATGTTGGCCTAATATTTATGTTACATGGGGCCGCTCCCAAGCTGCTAGTGGCTCCAGAAGTCGCTCTCCAGCGCTGGCTGCACTGTCAATACCTTGAGGGCCACATGCATTCTGATCGCCAGTTCGACATCGAGAAACTCCAGAACATCTGCCTGCCTTCCCTTAGTTCCTCTTCATCTTCCGTGCCTTGCTTCCTGTCCACACTCTCGAGAGAGCGACACGACTGTGCCGTCGCTTCTCATGGAAAGGCTTTTCTAGCAGGTGCTACGCCGGGTGCTATGACTTCCAAAGGCGACGCCAGCTACGGCACCATGTTCTCATCTCTCCTGCGCCGTCCCAAGCGCGGGTCTCGTCGCGTTGATATCCGTGACCTCTCTGTTTCTCCCTCGTCTGTACCCCCTCGACAACGTCAGTTTACTGGTCGAACCCACGCAACTGCGGACTTCACCGAAGCCGACGACGACGACGACGACGATGAGGATACAAACGAGGAAGATATGATTGGCTTTAACGAAGAGGCCGGTGGTGCTCCAGATGAAGCAGAAGAAGAGGACGATGTGGACGATGGCCCAGACGAGGACAATCGCCATCGGACATTGCCTTTTTTGCCCCTTTTTTCGGCAACACATCTTGGTAATTATCATACTTTTTTTTTAATTTCTCATCATTGTTATTATTCTGCTTCATTTCTTCCCCTCGCCCCCCTTCTCTTTCATTCGTTCGACGTTATGCCTCCAGCTTCGACTTTTTCCACAAAGTTAACAAATACTTTCTCCAGATGTCCTGCCTATATATAGTATTACCCACTCCATCCGTATAATTGTGACCGCCCGCACCGAGACAACACTATCATGGGACCAACTCCGATCCCCCCAGGTCTCTCAATTCTTGGTCAAACCTATGCAGCAACAAATTCGAACACAGCACTTCTCGAGGGCCACCATATATGCGCTGATGGCAAACTGCTTGCAATTCTCCAAAGAAGGACAGAGGTATGCTGCCAATGCCGGGATTAGCAACACTAGAGCCAAGGTGTGCGAGTTGCTTGCCCTCAAGCTCTTAAAGGAGTATTCTACCAGGGAACTCATTGATGCCCTGGCGTACGACTTCTATCCCCTCCAAGGATTTCCAGGAGCACAGCCACCTCTTCCAGAGGGCAGACCGTTGAATATAAATAAACAAGCCATGACTGCTTCAAGGACCTCGACTTTGGAAGTTGCCATCCGCGCTTCCGCCAAACATTTTCTCGCGCATCCAGTCGTAATTCAACAGCTGGAAGCCATTTGGAACGGTGCCATTACTTTCTATTCTGCCGCCGACAGCTTACATCGCGATCTACCTCCCACCCCCAGGCCCAGGGGAGATGTGAACGGTGAAGTCACTAAGCCGGATGCCAGGACCCCGTTACTTGGATCGCTTCCAGCAAAGCCAGGACAGTACCATATCCCATCCGGAAGGAGAACCGTTATGCTCTATGATCCCAGGCAGGCGTCCATGTTCAAATTGTCCCGTCTCCGAGTGCCCCGCTATAGGTCATTTCTGTCCACAATATCACTTGCCGTCTTGATTGGTCTCTTCCTTGCCGTCTTATCACAACGGTCTGTCAAGATCACAGGGCTAGAGTTAGTCTTCTGGTTCTGGAGTGCAGGATTCATGTTGGATGAGCTTGTAGGCTTCAATGAGCAAGGATTTGCCCTCTACATCATGAGCTTTTGGAATATCTTTGATTTGGGAATCCTTGTGCTGCTGATTGCATACTATTGCATGCGAGCTTATGGTGTATTTTTGGTTGACCCCCATCACTGGAATGCCATGGCTTATGACGTTCTAGCCGCCAATGCTATATTACTCTTACCCCGGATTTTTAGCATTTTGGACCATTATCAGTATTTTTCACAGCTTCTAATCGCCTTTCGGCTCATGGCTGTGGACTTGGCTGCTGTGTTTGTCTTGGTTCTGATCATGTGCAGTGGATTCTTTGTCTTCTTCACGCTGTCCCAGAATGCAAGTGATGGTGGTGAGGTTGCGTACAAGATATTTCAGATTCTCATGGGCTTTACTCCTGCTGCCTGGGATGTGTAAGCTGTGCTCTCTGCAAATCTCACCGTCTGAGGATGCGAATTGCTGACACTACTTAGGTGGCCGACGTATAATTGGCTTGCAAGAATTCTGATGATGATCTTCCTCATCATTTGTCATTTTCTGGTCGTGTAAGTGCCTTCCTCCCCAAAGGTAGATGCCGACGTAAATCATACGCTGACATGCACTGAAGAACAATTCTTATCACTGTTTTAACCAATTCTTTCATGGCGATTGCTTCCAATGCCACGGAAGAACACCAGTGAGTATTCGAGGCCCTCTTGCTCCTAACATTATTCATTTCTGACTCATAGCCCAGGTTTGTATTTGCCATTAATACAATATCCATGGTCAAAAATGATGCTCTCTTCTCCTACATTGCTCCTAGCAATATTTTTGCTTGGCTGTTGATGCCACTGCGTTATTGTATGCCATTGAAGCACTTTGTTTGGCTCAATCGGACTATCATCAAGGTTACCCACTTCCCAGTATTGTTCATGATCTATCTGTATGAACGATTTTGGCTTGCAACCTCAATGTTTGAGCCTACAGATCTTGTTGAAAACCCTGGTCGATCACGAACTCGTGCAATCTCCTTTGGGGATACGGCGCAGCGCACGGCTATGTTTAGCCCTAATGTTCGTGTGCGCGAGGAGTCGGTCGCAGGATTCCACAAAGATCGAGCGCTTGAAGAAGTCTTTCGTCGTGTGCCGGATGCGACAACATTACGTACCCAGAGAAGGAACGAGAGACGCAAGACACAGACTGCTATTCGAAATTGGATGGAGCAGCATGATGAAGAGGGCATGCCATCTACTAATTGGCCAACTCTCGACAGCCGAGCCGTGCCTGATTGGCAAAGGAGGATGAGCGTTGGCTGGGATAAGCCGTCACATCTGCGACAGGTGTCTGATGTGAGGTCAACTGCCAGTGACCCAGCAGACTTCATGTCGAATCCTGCTGCCTCATTCAGCAATGCCAAGGGTCGTGGGTCGAGGTTGGAGTTGATTCTACCCGAGTACAAGGATCATACAGATGCAGACGGCGACGACGAGCTGGTCACAAATGACGAGGATGAAGATGAGGCGACCAACGCCGGCCGCAGCCAGCAATTTGAAAAGCATGGCGTGGAAGCGGGCATGGACTATTTTACGGCTCCCTTGGGAGCCCGACCGGCTAAATTGGCATCTTCCCATGGTTCATCTGTAAGACAAGCACCGCCAGTTCGTCAAGCACCTCCAAGACGTGGCATACATGGCCGCACATTGTCAACAAATACTATCCTGTACAATCCAGAGGATGAACCCAAGCCTAAGCCTAAGCCTAAGCTTGCACTGCCCGTTTCGCCACCAAAGGCAGTTCCCTCTCGAAGACCCAACACGAGCGGGCGTACCACGGGGACAGACTCCCCTACCTTTGTGCCCCGGCGTAGCTCTCCCCGGAGAGCACCTCAGCTGTCAACCTCGAAGCCTAGGCCGATACTGGCGCCACGTGGTATGACTGAGAGCGGTGCTGTGAGCCAGTCGGCAATGCTCAGTCTTGCACCCCGCGACAGGCCTAGGGAGGTTAGGCGGATGTCTTCAGTTGATTTGAGCATTATATCTGATCATATAGATATCGAAGACAACAATACTGGGCTGGCAGGCAGCTTCCAGACACAAATGGCAATGGCCTTGATGAAAGACAGCAGACTGCGCGCCTCCGGGGGGCTTGAGGCAGCAGACCGTGACAGGATGGGAAGGCTGGTGCTGGCACGTATGAAGACGCTAGAGGAGAGCTTTGCGGATGTGATCAAGGAAATGCGGGATCTGAAGAATAGCTCCACCGCACCGCAGTCGCAACTCAATTCGTCTGGAGAAGACTTGCGAGTGGGAGTCGGCAGCAGCGAGTACGAGCAGCGAAAGAAGGGCAAGGGTGATGTGACACCTAGGAAAGGGTTTGGCAAGCGACCCGTCAGTCGACGAAGTATGAAGGAGGGTAAAGTAGGCCTACCGATGAAGCGCGAGCCACGGAACAAGGGCAAAGAAGTGGCATACTCGTCGAGTGACAATGATGGAAATGATAGTTTCGCGAAGAAGGGGAGTTCCATGTGAACGGGATAGATGGCGGCTTGGAGGAGTAAGGAAATAACATTCTGGGCATCCATAGCATTGGACGGCGTTGGTTTGGTTCAAATGGTCAGGTTGTTATGCTGCATATAGCCACTATACGGCTGAATGGGTTGAAGGGATCATGGTGTCGGAGTCAAGGGGTGTATGTATGTTCACATGCCATATGATGCGAGCGGAAGGACGCGGCAGTCAGGTGAAGGCATCTGGTCGGACAGTCATGGTTCATTTGAGACGTGATACAAGTGATGATAGCAAATATCGAGCGGCGGAGTACATCATCAGAGATGATGTAGGTCACATTTTCGTCTTCATGCAGCCTTTTCCCACTTTTGTCAATGGATGGCGTCTACTTTGCTGCTTTGGACACCTATCTCGGCTGCTTAGAAGTCGTTGGTTGGTTTGTTGTCGTCATTGCTCTTTCGGGCTCGTCTCGTGTGCGGGATGGAAAATGAGACGAGCAACATGGGTAGTTACGTGCGGTGAGGAATCGACGGATAAGGGGGAAATTCGCAATTTTCGTCATGTCTTGCTTGTCATGATAGGACGGAAATTGGTTTCACGTTGCAGAAAAGGTCAAAGAAAGCAAGGGTATCACGTTGGTATATTCATTTTGTAAGAGGCTGAACAAGGCTATGAATGAAGTCGTCACTGCTGCTGCTGCTGCTGCTCCTAGGAAAGGGAATCAATCATTCGTGTGACGTCCCAAGGAACCACTACAAACCATCACCGATGGTCTCGAGCTGGCTCCGTGTGTGGCGGCGCTGTCTGTTTTCCATCTCGACCAAGTCCACTCTGATCCGTTCCATGCGCTCAGATTCCCTGCCGGCACCGGCACCGGCACCGGCACCGGCACAGTCGTTGGTGCCATCTTCAATGAGCCGCAGTTCATGGTGATGCATGGCACGGTGTTTGGGAGAGGCTCTCTCAACAAATTGTGTAGCCTCCCTCCCCCCGTCGTCCAGCCGCATTCCCATACCGTTGGCCTCTAGCCGTTGCGTCGAGGGTGGCATGTCCGACGGGGTCCAATTGCGGTCCGGTAAAGCGTTTGCCATGCTGGCAGCATATATTGAATCAGGGTCAACAGCGTACTGAGCACTATATGCCATATTATGAACTTCGCTCATGGGAGCGATGTAATGGGAGCCAATAGTCTCGTCTGGAGAAAGCGGGTTCCAGGCCAAAATGTCGCCTTGGTTCATGAACCGCGTCTCGAAATTACTGTCGACCGGCAAAGTTTGCATGTCCAACTCCCAAAAGGGCCGCGTCAGGGTGGCATTTGCGTCCGTGTATAGGGCCGTATCGAACAGATTGCCGGCTGTTGGGGCGTCATCGTGGGTGCTGATTGCGTGGTCATGTTTTGTCATGCCAGGCAGTGCAGGGTTGCTGTTGGATTCTGTCATGTACGATTAGTGTCGACACTAAAGTAGAAAGCACTGCTTTTTTTTTGGGGTTTTTTTTTTTTTTTTTTTTTTTTTTTTTTTTTTTTTTTTTTTTTTTTCATTTTTTCCGTCTAACGTCCAATGCGTCCAAATGAGGGACATCTTACTTACCGTCGAAGGCGCAGCAGCTGCAATTACTGTCAAAGGCTCCAAGGCGCTTTCCTTGGAAGGCTTCTGGACGACATGGTGTCTGGAATGTTTGTTCGTAGTTCGATAGATACATGCAGACCGGGACGATGTTGACGGGTTTTCAACGGGGATGTTGGACTGTATTCTAGTATTGCAACTAATATTGCAAAAGTGCGTGTTGGTTATACCAAACGCAGATAGATAGACTGGGGAGTCTGTTTGCTTTATGTGGACGAGGCATCATGCTTTTGGAAATTGCCCAGTGCGCAAAGTGAGCAAATTGCATGGTTTGTGCCGTGTTGTGATTCTTCTACCAAGGCCTTTTTGGGTCGTCATCGTGACGAGATCGCTGTTCGGGGAAAGCTCGCCGTCTACGGAGTATATTTATAAAGTACAACGAGTGGGTCCACTGGGGAAAAAAGGCCCCTAATCCCTTGGAATGTGCGAAGGGCACGTTGGATGTAACGGCCCCACTTACTTTTCTGCGATACCTAACAGGTACCTTCTAGGCAACAAAGTCAGCTAGTACTAATTACACCAAAATTCTCATACTAGCTACTCTAGCCTTCATAATAGAGCTAGAAAGTGACATTGCGACTATTTTAACAGCGGATAATGCGTTATGCGTCTGCCTTGAACACTGCCAAATTGAGCAGGCTATTGATCAAGGCACAACGAGGCCTTATTTCGACCCTGAATAGCCTTAGAAGGCCTCCTTCGGCTGTGATAAGTGTGATGTACCTCTTTGTAAATCAGGAAATCGCTGGGACTTTTATCATCGTAGTATTTCTTAGTGGAGCAATGTACCTGTCATTACTAGGCTTCTGATTGGTGAAAACCCGATTTCGTCACCTAACGTGCCTTCGCACATTCAAAGGGATGTACAGAGTACCGACGTGAAAAAGAAAAATTTCATCAAGCTGCGTCATTGTTACATACGAATGATGATAGTTATGATCAAGCCCCGCAAGGCGAAGGGGAGGGCAGCCCTCCGATTCGCTATAGGTTGCATAACCCTTGCATATCTCGCCAGAGTTGCCCTTTTCGCCACCTTTGGCGGGAAAGTTGGATTGGAAAAAGGCGGTGGTGGTGGATTCGCAAACGCAAAGCTTAATTTGGTTTGGGCAGAGACGACATGTTTGCTGTGGAACGCTTCAGTCGGGTATCTCCCTTATTACTATGTTGTTTAGTGTGGTGAAATCTCCTCTGCCTCCTCGAAGCGGGGGGGTCATCGCTCGTGTGTGATCTTCTGAGAAGGATACCACGCAATAAACATCCAATTAGTTTAGTTCGTTTCGATAATCTGATCCCAGAAGACAGAGATACATAGATGAAACCCCCGACGAGCACATGATTCAATTCTTTTTTTTTTTTTGGGGGGGGGGGGGGGGGGGGGGGCACTATGGAACCGGTACTGTCGCATTTGGTGGGAGACCACAAAGTCAGTTGAGCGAGGGCGAGTCCCAAATTAAAGGGAAACACCTGACTAAATAACGTACGAGATGCGACAAGAAGGCCCGGCGTCATGCTGAGCCCTGTCCCTGTTTCGCGTCTGCCCGGCTGGAGCGATCAGGACGGCCAACCTGATGACGGCGCTTGCGAACTTGGTCAAGATCAATGCCACGTCACGTCCTCGTCCTTGCACAATCAGTGCTTATACGTACGGAGTACCACCGTGCAGAAATCATTGACCCACCAGAAGCCCGTGTGGAAAACCTCGGCAGCTTGTCGATCTTGAGTCAACCAAAAACCTCGTGACGCATGCTGTCATGCTCAGCTCTCTCTCTCCATGTCCATGACCAAGCCCTGTTCAGATATATTGCCCACCAAAATGAGCTCGAAGCACCAAAAAGTGCTGGTCTTGGCCGTGTTTGGCTGATAGTCCTTCTCACGAAGCTGTCAGCGTTGCCCCACGAGATTGGGGCGCATTTTGTTCACGCCAAATCCTTCAATCACCGAAGCGTCCGTCAGCCACTGTTCGAGATGGCATCAAAACTACTTGATTCTCAATAGGATTGGGCCAACAGCAAGTCGGTCGCCCATAGGCAGCTTACCATAGTTGCGGTCATAGACCCGGATGCTCAAGGATCTTGCCTTCACCATAGCATAACATCATCGGCGTTAAGAACGTCACGCTACTACATCGGAACTTAGTTATTCTCTGCCACGGAGATGCTCGGCAACTCTCTCCATCGCCATTTCCCTGCTTTCCCCAATCAAATACAAATCTACCCCGGGAGTTCCTCGACTCGAACGTAGCATTCTTGACTTCCAACTTCAATATAACCTCTCCAAGGGAGGAGTCAGGCTAATACGAATCATGACTTTGGCAGACTAACTTATGAGTCCACTAGAAATACTGACTTGTTTATAATTCATTCATGCCGTTGAGTTTGAACTAACTCGGGTAGATACATTGGTTTTCATTGATTGTACCAAGCACAGAAAGAGACAACGCGCAAAAAAAAAAGATCAAATTGCGATAATACTACCTACACATCTCACAAGTTTCGAGTCCACTCCGAGAAACTCTTGGCCACAGGGCCGGCTAAATTTTCAGATATGCTCGGACCGTCCTATCAGTTCCGTGTCCAGAGACGACCAAGTATGTTTGTTCAACAAGTTACCCGAGGGTGTGTGAAATACTTGCTTCACCCGTAACGCCAAAGTCAGATACACACAGCACGCTGCCAACAAAGACCATGATGGTCAAGCCACAACCAAATCACCCCATGTTGAGCGTGTTCCCAGCACCCCTCCTGTTGTCGTCCTTGAAGTCATCCCACTCCCTGGCCTTGTACGTCTCCCTATCCACGGCCTCCATATCGTCCTCGTCAACCTCCATCTTGGGCGGATCCGTCCCGCCCTCCAGTATGTTTCCCCTCCGCCTCTCCTCGGCGAGATACTCGTCGATGGACATGGTGGGCAGGTTGTGCCCAGGCCGAAACACGCCCCGTGCCAAATCAGCCCTCGACCCGACCAGCGTAAAGGGCTGCAGCGGCCTCCCCTGCCGCGACAACAGCGGCCCGCCGGCGCTGACGTTGCTCCCAAACGGCCGGTCCAGCCTCAGCGTCGGGTCGTCCTCAACCTCTCGCCGGGCATGGCTCGGCTCTGGCTCCGGCTCCGGCGCCATGGCCAGCATCTCCGTCTCGCGGTTCAGCCCGTCCAGCCCCTGCAGCGCCTGGTGAATCCCACACGCCACGTCGGCGAGATACACCTCCCGCACGGCCTCGTCGTCCCTCTCCGCATAGCCCCTTACCCCCCGCAGAAGCGCCAGCTTGTCCCGGAGCGCCCTGTCGGCCTTGGAGCTCGCAATCCTGGCGTCACGCCTGCTCGCCATGTCGCCCGCTCTCGGGACCACCGCGAACCCCTCCTCGTCGTCCCTGTACCGCTCTAGGAGTTTGGCGTACGGCCCCTGGACGAGCGCGTATCCGTCCACGAGCGAGAGGAACCGCTCGTAGGCGTCCCTCGCGGCGCGCAGCACGAGCTTCCGGTGGGCGGGGACCGTGAAGGGCGTGCGCTGGATGAGCTCGGCGACGGTGAGGTGGACGAGCATGTAGGGCAGGGACGAGGTGGCTATGTCCTCGAGGCCTTCGTTGGGGGAGAAGAGGGAAACGGAGCTGATTTGGTCCAGGACGCGGGCGTAGAGGGCGAGGACGGCATTGAGGTCGGCGGCGTAGGTGGGGTTTGTTGCGTCGGGGGAGGACTCGAGGAGCCGTCGTCTGGATTCGGCTTCTTCGAAGACTGTGCGGAGGGATGGGGGCGCGTCCGGCGAGGCCATTGTGAGTGACGGCTGCCCGGGCGGCACTGGCTGTCTGAGGCGTGCTTGTTGGCTAAGTGTGTTGCAAAACGAATTGACGAAAGCGAGATGCGAGCTGGGAGAAGCTATGCATGCAAGTTGTTGCCCCTCGAGGGCTTATCGATAACACCGCACGGCCCACCTCGGAACCTCACCATGAAACCCACTTGAGCTCAGTTTTATCAGACAAAGGTGAGCGTTTCGCACGATGAAAGCCATCAATTTAGCAAAGCCTCAAAATATAGAAAGATGTACGGAGTAGCAAAACAGGATATCCGTCCAACGCCTCCAGCCCACCCCCACCCTTGCTGGCCTACCGACCGCGCATCCAACATCTGCTCAGCTAGCTTTCAAACACATGCATTGACCTTCGTTATTAACAACTACTCTAATTCTATCAATCAGCAAGGCAGTTCGCGAGTGCTTCGCTGCAAAATCCACTCAGTCGTCCTCCATTTCAAACGGGTCGTCGCTCTCATCCTGCATCAATGACGAGTCCTCATCCACAATGACTGGCCGTTTGGCGGCAGCAGCACGGCCAGGCCGGCTACGAGCTGCGGGTTTGGGTTTAGGTACGGGTGACGGGGGCTCATCCATCTCGTCGTCTGTGTCCTCCAGGGCAGTCTTCTTAACACCAATGACCTTCTTCCTGGCCGCATATGCCTTGGCCGCCGGCGACAGTGTCGTGGCCTTGGCCGCCGCTTTCGCCTTGGGTTTTGGCTCGGGCTTGACCTTGGCCTTGGAGGCTGTGGGTTTGGCACGAGCCTTCTTGACTGCAACCAAACCACTGTCAGTGTTTGACGGAGCTGCGGCCGCTACCAGCTCATCGTCAGAGTCCTGGGCTGCGTCGTCCTCCCCCTTGATCTTGTGGGGAGAGGGCTTTGCTAGCATCTCATAGTTGGTTTCGTCAGGGCTGTCAATATCCATCGAGGACTTGGATGCCTTTGTTTTCAGCTTCTGGAGATCATTAGGGCCGCCATTGCCCTGGCTAGACTCTGGGCGGTTCATGGCGTACAAGCTCAGCCGTCCGCTCGCGTCGCCAGCAGACTTGCCGATTCCCTTGACCATCGAGCCAATATCCCCAATCATCTCGACATCCTCCACCTCGCTGTCAGAGGAAACTTCGAATAACGTCTTGGCTTTAGAGGCAGCCGCCCTCTTGGTGGGCCGGGGAACTTCTGGCTCTTCAGATTGCAATTGCGAAGCAGACTGGGATAGCTCAGTCACTCTTGCCGATGAAGCCTTGTTTCTGCTGAGGGCCGCAAAGTCATCATCAGAGAAATTATCCGACAAGTCCATGACGTTATCCCTTGGCTCTGTCTTCGTCTTTGGGCTGAACATTCCAACAAATCTTTGCGCACTCTTGGTCTCAGCTTTGACTTTTGGCGCCGCCTTTGTTGCTGCTTTGCCCTTGCCCCTGGAATTCTTTTCAGGCTCGTAGGCGTCGTCTCCCTTTCCTTTGCGATTGCGGCCAGCACCAATCTTCTTAGACTCACGTCGCCCCATACGGCGAATCTTGGTCTGAAGTTCTTGCTCGAGAGCAAGTTGAGCATCCCACTCGGCCATGAAGACATCTAGATCTGCGCACCATAGATCCTTTTCACTCTTAGCCGACAGATCTGCGTGTTCTTGCTTCTTCTTGTTAATGGCTTCCTTCAGTTTCTCAAGTCGTTCCTCGGTCAGCGACCAGATTGGCATCTAGTCATGAGAGATTTTGGTCAGATGGAGTTACAAACATCACATCACATTACGCGTGCTGCTGCTGAGTCAACTCACCGAGAGCAGATAATCATAATCGCGAGCACCAGCTGCGGTGGCCTTGTCATCACCGCCGTCAGCAGTCTCATTGTCAGACTCGTCCGTTTCATCGTCCGTTGCCTTTTGCTTTTGGCCTCCTGGCGGGAAGGCTTTGTATTTTCGGTCACGGAGCTCCGACACCAGCACAGCCTTCTTCTTCCTTCCTACAATCAGATCCCCGTCAATGATTTCTTTGATGAACCGGTGCTGATTTTTCAGTTTCTCCAGGTCATTGAAATATACCTCAAGCCAGTATTGCTTTCGGTCTTCGTACATCTCAAGTCTGTGAACATAGTACTCTTCCAAGATGTCCTCAACCTTTTCATATTTCCGAATTTGGCCCTTTGAATCAAAGGCCACCAGGTTCGAGGTAGCAACCTGCTTCGTGAGCTTAAACCGCTCGAGTAATCCCTCTTCCAGGACCTTAGGAGTGTGCTTCTCGTCCACCATGATTTCGAAATGAACTGTCTTGTGGTCGTTGAACTCCTTGTAGTCCTTGATCCATGCCGGGCCATCATTACCGCTGATAACCTTTTCCAGCTTCGCTTTGAAATCGTCGGTCCACATACGAATTGGCAATTCTGTAATGATGATTTCATTGGGATTTTGGTCATTCTGATAGGCGATACCGTTGAATTTGTATCGATCAGGGCCAGCTGCTTCAGGGTTGCCCTTCCAGCCTCTGAACCATGGAGTCATTGTTTCGAATGGCTTCTCCTCGGTGTCGCCTTCGTCTAGACGGCCCATGCGGCGTCGTAGGTTCTTGACAATATCTGCTGGATGATAGTTGGGGATCGTTGTGCTCCATCCAGTACCAATGCCGTCAGCTCCATTGACAAGAACCATGGGAATGATGGGCGAATACACCTCGGGTTCTATACGCTTGCCATCTTCATACTGATGCTTGAGACAGGCTTCGTCCAACGGGGAGAATATCTTCTTTGCGAATGGAGCTAATCGAGTGAAGGTATAACGGGGACTAGCAGCATCAGAACCACCAGCAAGGCGAGAACCGAAGTTACCACTGGGTTCCAAAATGTTGATGTTGTTTGACCCGACGAAATTTTGTGCTAAGCCAATGATGGTCTGTTGCAAGGAAGCCTCACCGTGGTGATATGCTGTATGCTCGGAAACGTAACCGGCAAGCTCCACCACCTTCTTGTCCTTGGTCAAATTTCGTTTAAAACAGGCATACAAAACCTTCCGTTGTCCAGGTTTCAAACCATCAAGTACGGACGGTATAGAACGCAGGTTGTCGGCCATACTGAATAGAATAAGCTCCTTGCTGACAAAGTCCGTGTAGGTAATTTCCTTGGTGGAGTGATCTAAGAAGGTGCCCGGAATAAAATTCCCAAGCCATTCCTTTCGAGAATCCGCCTTCTTCTTGGAGAATACGAGCTCAAATAGATCGGCTTCCTCAGTCTTCATAACCTCAAACTCCTTTAAATGATTGTCAAGGTTTGTAAAGTACACTTGGGCATCTTCGTTGGAGCTTGTTCCCAATCCCTTGAAGTACTTGGATTGCCATCTCGACAGCTCTGCCTTGTGAGACTCCTTCCATTCATCGTACTGCGGCTGAGTAAAGAATGACTTGAGTCTCAGGGGTTTTTTCGGGTCGGGACCTTGCCAGACCTTGACAATTGGGGTGATGAACTCTTGGAGAAATTTCGGAATTTTCAGTAGCGAGGGGAACTGGACTTGAAGGAAGTTGATAAGGAGACCTTTGATATGACTACCGTCGTGATCTTGATCCGTCATAATCATTAGGTGACCGTAGCGAAGGCTCTTTGTGTCTGTGTATACTTGTTTGTGCTTTAAACCCAAGAACTGCTTGATATTTTGAATTTCCTGGTTCTTGGTGATCTGATCGAGCGATGCGTCTCGAACGTTGAGTAGTTTACCTCGAAGTGGGAAAACACCAATCTTGTCAGGGTCAAGAATCGCTCTTCCAGAGACAGCGAGACCCTTGGCCGAGTCACCTTCTGTCAATATAAGGGTGCACTCGTGGCCGCGCCGGGTGCCCGCCAGGTTCGCCTCGACAAGCTTGGCATTGCTGACTCTTGCTCTCTTGCTCCCGTCACTTTTGGATAGCATCTTATCAGCTTTCTTCTGAGCAAATTCCATGATGTTCTCAAGGGCATCTGATCTCGCGATCGCCTTGAGAAAGGCATCGCCAAGATTGCACTTGCTGCCAAATTGACTCATCTTCGTTGTCATCTGCTCCTTGGTCTGAGAGTTGAAAGCTGGGTTATCTATAAAGCAGTTGATGAAGATAAAAATGTGGTTTCTGAGATGGCTCTGCTTTAGGCTATGACCTTTCTTCTTCTTTTCAAGCGCCTTTAACAGTGATCCCGTAATCTGATCAGCGATGTAGTTGACGTGGGTGCCTCCCGTGGTCGTCGCAATCGAGTTTACAAACGACACTTGTTGAAAGGTGCCGTCAGACACGGTGAACCCAACCTCCCATCGGGGATGCGACTTGTCCTTGTCGACCTCGACGGTACAGGTCGGAGTGCCGCCTTCCTCTGCGGTTCGCTCAGCGGCGATAGACTTTGCGTAGAGATCGCAATACGCCTTGAAGTCTTTGAGCTTGATTATCTCCCCATTCAAGTATACTTTGATACCATGGAGGGTGCCCGCCATGTCGTACACTCGACGGTAGAGAAGAGCTTCTAGATCATCATCGATGCCCTCTGACATTCCAAAACGGTCGTAGTCCGGCTTGAAGGTAATACGAACAAAGTCTGCAGACTTGCTTGAAGTTATCTTGGCCTTCTGCATCTTCTGCATATTGTCCGTCCACGTCTGTTTGTACCTCTTGCCATTTCCAGCATCTTGACATTCAACAGTGAATTCTTTGCTGAAGACGTTACAAAGCTTGGCACCATATCCGTTACGTCCACCGACGGTCTTTTTCTCATTGTCGTCGAAGTTGGATCCAGCCAGAAGGTGACCAAAGATCAACTCTGGGATATAGATCTTCTCCTCCTCATGGATTTCGATTGGGATACCTTTGCCATTGTTTTCAACGCTGATTTCCCCTACTTCTCGATTGATGTTGACTTTAATGTAGGTCATATTACTGCCCTCGCGCTGCTTGTTATCGGCGGCGTTGACCATGATTTCGTCGAAAATTTTATAAAAACCTGGCACAAAGGTGACATTTTTGTACTCCATCTGTGATGTTATCTTGTTGTACACCCATATTTGCTGGTCCGTCTTCTCGACTGATCCCACATATGTGTCGGGTCGTTTGATGATGTGCTCAAGCTGCGTGAGCTTTTGGTATGTCTGTGTGGCGGTTTTTGACGTCTTTTTCGCGGATTTAGCTGATGGGGTATCGACGACCATGCTATCGTTTTCCAGCTCTGCAAGAGGTACACCACTCGACTTCTTCGGCGGGGGAGCCTTTTTCTGCTTCTTGGAGCTAGGCGGCGTGTGCGAAAACCCGGACGAATAGCCTCCGGAGTCCTCATCGTCGCTGTGTGGTTTCGGTCTTTTGGCTAGCGCTTTGCTCTTCGAAGTGGTTTTTGTGAGTTTCTTCGCCGTGGTCTTCGCAGCAGGTTTTGCTGTTGCCTTGGGCTTCGTTTTCTGAATGGGAGCCGTTAGCAACTCGGTCGTGCATGTCTGAATTGGTGTTGCGCCTGAGGCAAATCCCAGTGACGGGACTTGCCCAGCGACGCCCATGTTACAAGATTGCTCGCACCAAGGGATGTGTATAAAGTGCGACAGAAACTGGATGCAACAAGCAGGCTGCTTTGGAGACAATCCGCGCAGCTGGTAGCCCAATAGGACAGCAGCTGGCACAACTGACAGGCCGTTCTCTTCACATTATCGTGACTTGAAAGCTCACCTTTTCAGGAACATATCCGTCAGAATCCTCACCCAGGCTGAAGGCGGGATCAGACATGGCATCTGAATCCATGTTGAGTTGACTTGATACACTCTTGCGCCAAGTCCAATCTGCGGTCTGACAAATCTAAAGGAGACAACCAAGCAAAGAAACAAAAGAAGGACTAAGCGTGAGATTTCTGCACGAAAGTTCTACACGCTGAACAAGAACTGTCGTTGATGTTGTTGTTATTTTGTTGTCGTGACAGGCCGATCGAAGTCGAGACCTGACGCGCTGCCCTCGCGAAGTTGGCCGACTAAGGAAGGGCATCCATGCCGTCTGGTTCTTACGCTGCGTGTGCCCCACCCAGCCCAGGAACCAGGGACCGTGTTTTGCTGCCTCAGGCAAGTCCTATGGACGTGGCCTCAAGCTTTTGCTTTGACACAAGGGACCCACCTAACATAACCTATGAAGACCGACCCCTGACCCCTGTTATTACATAGTACATATGCATGTATTCCGTACTCCGTACATTTAGTCGTAGAATTCTGGTGGTGGGTCCAGCGTTGAGTTGAATCCAGACAAACAGATGAAATGGAAAAAGAGAGATGCCGCATCACAGTCCCTGTGTCGCCGACCAGTGACGCCGGTACATGACACGGCGTATCTTATGACAGAACCAGACATCTTTTCTGACTGTGCGTCCTCCGTCGAGAAGGCGAAGTGCGAACACACCGAGGCCGCACAATGCGTTGCAGTTCTCGCTTGGATGGGATGGGACGGGATGGGATGCCCGGAATTCCCTCAAACGTCACGTCAGTCAATGGTCGGGCGTCATATGCGTAGCTCGGGCAAGGGCAAAGGCTCACATGGGCTTCTTATCTTCGTCATGTTGGAAGGGACAACGCTCAAGTGATTTGTATGTTGGCTACATCACGTGCGACAGGATGCCAATGGGCAGGTATATCCATATCCCTCGTGTAAGTCGCATATAACTTGATTACCTACTAAGGTCAGTAGGTTAACGTTAGCTACTAGTCAGCTCTCTCGGGTCCGTCATCCTTGCTCTGACTTCTCGGATTTCCCCTGTGTTTTGACCGCTCGTCTCTGTCTCTTCGCCATGTGTCTGTACGCCTCCGGAGCTTTTGGACGTCTTCTAGCACTATTCCATCGGGAAATCCGATGCCTCTGACCCCCTAGGAACGGGTCCTTTTGCACGTTTTCTAGCTCCATGTCTCAAGAGAGCGCATCAATCAGAGACATGTTCTGCAAAGGCACCTAGGGTACTCCGTACTCCGTATACGGAACTTCACGGCAAACAGAAGTCACACACGGCCTTTCTCCGGACAGGTGAGGTTTCTGGTACAACCGGGGCGTGTAAGTAGCAAGCAGGAAACGTCTGCTTTCTGAGCCCAGGCTCCGTTTGCTGCATCACGTCTTGCAACGGTCCAGAGTGTCCAGAGTGTCCAGAGTGTCCAGGGAAGAACAAACGCTGGACGGGGTAGAGATTCTCGTCGTCCCGTATCCCTGGCATCTCACGGTGCTTCAGTGTCCAAAGCAAACATCCTACCCATGCCTACGACAAGGTTCCATCCACGTGCTTTGTTCGCAGGTACGGCAACCAACAACCTTGCCTGACAGTCATGTCATTGTTATACATATCACGCCTCGTTGAACAAGATCCTCCCGCGGCAATGTAACGGCCAGGATGCTTAAGGCTTCGCCCAGGGTGCAGCCACCCGCAAAGCGCAAATCGAATCCACGTTGCAAGCTTTCTGCCAAACCACATGTGTCTGTTCGTCCCGTGCCCAATCGGAGCTTGGTAACTACAGGCTGTCTTCCCTTGGGCACTGTTCTACCTCTTATCATACCATGCAAGTGAGAAATCATATAGAGAGGCATGCTATAGACGGCTTTACCACCTACCACCAGGGCCGTTGCTGGTCACGGCGGCACGGCATCGGGGATAGTTGCTCCTGTTCCGGCCTGGCACTCGCGAGTTTATAAAGGCAAGCTCTTTCGAAATACCCACAACACGGCGATGTGACTGAATGACTCCCGTATCACTCTTCTGATAAAATACCCGGGTCGTAAGCGGGTCCCTTCATATGGGATATGAGCCGTTTCGGCTGCCACTGCTGAGGTGTCCTTCAGGTGTCCTTCATGTTTGACAGATGGTCAAAGCAAACTCAGTTGGCATATCAATGTCAGTCAGAGAGACAATGGAGGACACTTGGTGTCGCTCCACGCCTTCTCCAGCAATAGTATGGCGGTTTAATGACCGTGCTTCTCGGTCCGCCTTCTTCCACGATATAGGCATCTTGCCGTGGTGAGTGAGTACCTTTTGCTCCCCGAACGGATCACTGGAACCGTGAGTTACCATTGCCTTCCCTCTACTTCTTTTTCTTTTTCTTTTTCTTTTCTGTTTTGCAAGTGCGGCTACCGGTTCTCGACCCCTTCCAACTCAAACGCACAAGTCTGAGAAACATAAAGCGTAAGTGAGGACTCTCAAAACGAGCATGCCGACGCCGCCTTCATGCAGACGGAGACCGTGTGGAGGACAAACGACACCGCCAAAGCAAGTACGCGCTTCCTTGGCCGGATGAGAGACAGACTTGATTTGATCCTGCTATGATTGGGTGTATTCCTGACGCCCGGACAAATGTAGGTATTCACAGTTGATCTGAACCACGAAGCATCTGCCCACAGCACGTTATTATGCCGAGTTCTCAACACATGAAGAATCGTGTCACAAGCGACTGCAGCTGGCGCCCATGATCATGTTGCGCATCAAGGAGCTCCTGAATCCTATTTCAGCTCATGATAACGGTGGAAGAAACGACAGCAAGGCTCAAAGCACTTCCGGAGTCTCAAGTTCCGGGTATCCATCCCAGGTGTTGACCGATGCTCAGTATCGGGCATCCAGTATATCTACACGGCCGATCTTGTTTCCGCCACCAGGCACACAGGGACCGGTCAACTTCCCTCCGTTCGAGGAAGTCGACGACGAAACCAGGCAGATAATAACAGCATTCAATGTCTCGCAGTTTGGATCCATCGCCACTACTTGTGAGCATATTCCCTACAACAGCTCCAAGAAGGACCTCTTCTCAAAGACGGGTCGAGAATGCATCGAAGGTTTGTTTGGAATCTTCTGTCTTCGGGGGTGATTATAACTGAGGAGAGTGACTAGCTTTCAGATACACCTTTCAGATTCCCACGAATCCTGCCATTTTCACCGTCATGTGGGACTACAACATAGGTCTTGTGAGAATGACCCCTTTCTTCAAATGCATGGGTTACCCCAAGGCAAGTACCAACCTCAGACGCGAACAGTCGTCCATATCTAATGGGGAAAGTAATTGGCAGACGAGGCCATCCCAAATGCTCGACAAGAATCCTGGGCTACGAGATATTTGCCCCAGCATCACCGGGGGAGCGGTGTTTGCGCAGGGTACATCTCAAACCTGTGCCTGCCTGGTTAGCGAGTCCATTGTCTAACAGTCAACAGGGTATTGGATGCCATACGACTGTGCCAAAGCCATATGCGCTACTTTCTGCTATGGTTTCGCAGCAGCGTTGATTCCGCTCTTCGGTCCTGAATTCCCATCGCAGTGCACAACGCCGAACTCGGCCTGTTTCTCCAGCATGACAATCAGTCCGGAACTGATCAAGGAGGCCTCAAGAAAAGCACGGCACTTTTATCGAGAGCTCTCCAGACAGAGCGCAACAGGCCGTGTCTTCCCGCAACGCTCACCAGGGCGGAATGTGAATACACGGACGCCCGCTACCGTAGCAGGAACATGTCGAAGGAACAGTCAACTTGTCAGCGGTCCGCAATCCCCTTACAGCCCAGCCCCAAGAAGGCGGCAGCAAGATAATGCATGTCGAACAGACGACCGAAGCTTTTACCTGCCGTTGAAAGCGGAGACTAACAACAAGAGAAGCACGCCGACCTCGAACTCGGACGTGTCAACTCATGCTGTCGGATACTTGCCTATCGTATCCGAGTCCCTTAGACGCTTGAGACCAAAACCACCATCAAACCTATCTTACGAAACTAACCCCAGGAGCACGAAACGACGAAGGTTAAGCTCCGAGGCCTCTGAAGATGGCGGTTCTCACGATATCATACTGCGACGCAGCCAGTCCGCGAGAACGTTGCTGCCGCAGGGCAGAACCTCACGAGGCAGCGCTGGAAATGGGCAACAGGCGATTCAGGGACAGCGGGCTGGTCCCCCGAGCGCCAACGCATTCGCAGCCCGGGGAGGAGGAAGTAGGAATCCGAATGTTAAAGCGAGTCGTCAAACGAGTTCATTCTGTGGGACCCCCGGGAGGAGGAAATCCATATAAGTGGGGAAAAGTGGCACGGGTGGGGATTGAAGAAGAAGAAGAAGAAGAAGAAGAAGTCAAAGAAGAATGGATGGTAGTTAAAGCGACAACATGGAAGCGTTATCAGAGCAGAGCGAGTGAGCACTTTGGAATTTGGAAAACGTGGTGTGCACATGAGGAGCGCTTTCTTCCACCTCTATTGTTAGGTTTATTATATCCAGCAGCAGAAAAAAGACTTGACTTGACTGACTGTAGTTACATGAAATGAAGAGAAAAAAACAAAAAAAGCAACTTTCCTTCGAATATCCCCCCCCCCCCCCGGTGAGTGCAAAATCTTGTTCTTCCTTTTTTTTTTTTTTTTGTCTTGGTAAGTCTTTGAATCCCTCCGTCATGAACCACCACCACCAGCAGCACCACCAGCAGCACCACCAGCAGCACCACCAGCAGCACCACCAGCAGTCCTCGTCTCGGCTGCCTTCTGCTCCTTGAACCGCTTCACCCAGGCATCGGCCTTGTCGTTTGGCAGCACAAACACCTTCATGACCTCGTCCACGACCTCGACCTTGCCTGTCCCCAGCACCTTCAACAACGGCACCCGCTTGCCCATCTTGAGGACACCCCCTCCCAACGTCTCCACGTAGCAGGTCACCCCGGCGGCGGTATACACGCCATGCTTGTCCCACGGCAGCGGGAACACGTACGACAGGTGGTCCTCGAGCGTTTGCGTCTCGTTAAACGCCTTGATGAAGTCTGACTCAAGGTGCTCGGGATACAGCAGCACCGTCGGGAATGCCAGGCTGCTCCGCGGGTCGTCTGGGTCCGGGACAAGCTCCAGCTTCGTGTCTCCCATCTCGGGAGGCTGGGCTGTCCTTCGCGTCGGGATGCGCCTTGCCTTGAGGGCGGCCTGGAGGAGCACCTCGCGCCGTTGGACGACGGCTCTCCTCTCTGCGTCCTTCTTGTTCTTGGCGCCGACCTCCTCCGCCCGCTTGACGATCTTTTCCGCCGTCTCCTTGAGGCCCTTGTTCCCCGGGTCCAGGGACAAGCCGCGCGCGCACACGTCGTCTGCCTCCTCGACGCGGCCAACGGCCAGGAGAGCCCTTGCACTCCTGTAGCAGGCCTTCAGGTGACGGGGGTTCAGGCGCAGCGCTGCCGCACAGTCCGTCCAGCAGCTTCTGTAGTTCTCCAGCTCGAGGTGGCACGCTGCGCGGTTCACATACAGCGCCTCGAGGACCTCTTTCTGCGCGCCGATTTCCTCGGCGCTGTCCTCGACGCCCTCGGGGCTCGTGGTGACTTGCCCGTGGGCCCGTTTCCGCTCCTCCAGGAACAGGATCTCTATGCCTTTGGTGTAGAACTCCCGCGCGTCCACGTAGCCTCGTACCTTGAAGCACTCGTTCCCCCGGACCTTGAAGTCGGATGCGTTCTCGAGTGGGCTGCCCTCGTAGTCGAGAGCTTGCAGGGCCGCAATGGCGTCGTTTTCTTCCGAGTCCATGTCCGTCATGAACAGCGGGGTCTTGCTCAGGTCAGCCATGATCTCGTCAAACGTCTGTTCCCGGCGGGATGCCATGCCGGGCGGTAGATCTGGCGCTGTTGCTTGGGCGACATCTTGAGCTGTGCTTGCCGCGGGATCGGGGACGGCTTGTCTTTCGAGGCTGGTGTTTTCCATATCGTCTGTGATTTCTTCCATCTTCATTATTGGCAGCGAGGTGCCACGAGGGCTTTGAAGGCTTGTAAACTTGAAAGTTCTGCAAGGAAACTGTCTGCAAGGGCTTCAAAACGTCAAGAACTCTGGTGATAGGAGAGAGTGAGAGGTCGTTGGAGAGCGTGTGCTGAAAACTTAAGCAGCGATGCTCCAAAGTCAGTCTCTTGTCAAAGATAAGTTCTGGTGCTCCAACTGCGGCTGTGGCGAAAATTTCTGTAAGTGGTCGCTAACATCTTGAGAATTCACGCGTTTCGACCGACGCGATGCCACCTACACTTGTATACTGTCAGCGCACAACTGCCTAGATCGATTCCAGTTCCTTTGATCATGCGGTAGTTACTGCGCAATGCGACAGCAATAGTGCGCTGCATCCTTTGCTTTCGGTTGCTTTCCAGCACCAACTACCAAATCGTCGACCAACCAAATCTTGCTCACATACATGACGCCCCATATTTATTTTCGCAACTACGCCAGCGAGCCTCACCTGCGAGGGAATGTTTATTTTTACCTTGTTCTTATTCTGTTACTCAATTACCCCATGTATTCTATATACCTATCTCCCCCATCTATTGTTGAGGGGAAAAGTCCAAACGACCGAATTTAAAGAAAAGTAGGTACACTTGTTGACAAAAACCACGCTCCAAACGCCGAAACATATGCATCATACCAAAGCTGTCTACCATGGGGTATCTGTATCTTCCAATCATGTCTAGCATCACCACATCCTTTCCCTTTCCTGAATCAAAGCAGATTCCCGACTGACCGCTGACATCGAACAACTTTCAGAAGTGCGCGTCGTGGAACTGTGACGTCATGGTCATTCTTGAACAGAATGCCAGATTAGTAACAAGTAATAGTTTGGAACAATAAGTGGCTTTCGAACAACACCATATGTTCATCCCATAATAGCGTGATGAATGTTCAAATAAATCAAACTGGGTTCATAGCGAACGTTTCTTACTCTCGCTCTTCGACCGAGACTTCGGTAGTCAGAGCATTGTATTCGTTGCAAGGTGGTGGCGAAGCACATTCTTCAGAAGTTTCGACATTCCGCTCGCGAGGGACCAAGAAGCATTGCACAGAGCCAACAATGGCAACAATGACGCTCCCATACCAAGCCAGAGCAGTGCAGTTCATTTTGCTGCCGTACGTGTAGAGGTATCCTGCGACAGGAGGAGCAATCATTCGGCAAGCAGCGCCAGCACTGGCTGCCAAACCATTGACCTTTCCCAAAGCGCTGAGTGTAGGTGTAGCTTCTTTGATGAGGATCAGAAGTAGGGGGTACAGTGTGATGGATAAAACATTGCGAACTGCAAGGCAGATGTAGATGGAGGGGAAGATGAATGAGTCGGGTACGAGAAGTAGCAGGGGAACAACCGCGTACACGACGGGGTGTAGAACAGTAACAATGAGAAAGAGCTTGTACACACCGACTCTCTCTGCCGCGATGGGGAAAATAACGGCTTGTACAAACAGAGCAATACACCCGTTGACGGCCATGATCATTCCCACATCACGGAGAGAGAGCCCCAACCCACCAGAAGAGCTGAAAATGGCCGAGAAGCCGGCGGTGCTGTTGTTGATGCTGCGTTCATCTTCAAAGAAGATAGGCATGAGGTGGTCGTATGTCATGGAGTGATATGTAAAGATGGACAAGGCAATGATGAATCCAACAACGCGCTTATTCCAAACCTTGTGCATCAACCCAGATTTTTCGTGCGTGTACGCTCCTGGTACTCCGACACAGTCGTCCTCACCGTTGGACCCTCGGAGAGTTCCGTAAGTCTCGGCTCGCAGGTCTATCGCCGGGCGCTTCATTGCATCCGAGGTCTCAATCAACGGAGTCTCCTCCGAGACGTAGGTATCTGCAGGCAATGATATGCGAGGTTGCATGTCGGGATGCGTCTCATCGAGGAGTAGGAATCCCAGCACAATGCTGACAAGTAATAGAGCTGCGCAAAGCAGATTGGGAAGAAGATACGGGAAGCGATCGAATACACCACCCTTCGGGAATGAAATGGGCCAGGACTCATGCGGATTGGCGAAGGTACCACCGATGCAAGGTCCAATGATGGTTCCAATGCTCCAGACAAACGGCATGACGGCAAAAGCGCGGGCTGTGACCCAGTTAGCAGCATATTCCAAACTGACATACGCACTGTGAGGTGAGGGCAAACTTACGTTCGTGTTCAGGCCTAGTGACGAGTTCACCGACCATCGTTTGAATGACACCGATGTTGCCGTTGAGAAGACCGCCTATGGCCCTGCCGATTAAAGCCAGCCAAATATTGGAGGCAAACCCTACCATGACCATGCTGAACATGGTTCCCAAGCAACCGATCATCAATACGGGCTTACGACCGATGCGATCAGACAAGCCGCCCCAGTACATGCCCATAAGAGCCTCGGCGAGGGAGAAGGAAGAGATGAGAAGACCAGAGTAGAATGAGGCATCTTGTTCGTCTCCAATGTGAAACTTCTTCACTAGAGCCCATGCGTAAGGAAAGATGGAGGTCAGTGCAATTGGCTCGGCAAGACGAACAATTGCTACCAGACGTCAGCGATATTCAATATACAGGATCGTACTCATTGGTGGGAAGGGAGGATTGCGTCGAGCGTACCTAGAAGAAACAGCTGCAAAGTCGGGAAATCATTCGGATCACGAGCGCTGACCTGCTTGGTTAGGGTCATGTTTCAGTCGCGCGATGAGAGCTTACAACAAGACACAGGCACGTCGTCGGTAGAAGCGAGTGTTCAGGTGTTGTCGAGGTAAAGGCGAAGAGGATGATGTGCTGTGTTGCGGCTGAGAGTATTCTTCTACTCGAAGAACATTGAACGCTCAAGGAACAAGGAATCTGTGAGCTAGGACAAGGGCTTTGTGATTTAGCGCTCTGCACAAAAGACAAAGACACAATCAGGCAAAAAAGCGACAGAGACTGATTTGGCCGAGGAAACAAGATGAAGGCGTGGAGGAGAAAGAAGAACCATTGAAGATAAGCGGCGGGCACGTCCGTATTTCAAGGCAAACAAGTCGGCGAGGGATCGGCGCAGACAGGGCCCAGTGTGCGGGTCCCCCCTGCAAGGACCGAGCATGGACCTGAGTGCGACTCAAAGTCAACATAACATGGAAGTCACCAGCTAGCTGCATGCATGTAAAGCGAAACATGCAGGGCAAAGAGTCAAGCACCCGTGGGCGTGGGCGGTACGTGGGGCCGGGACAGTGCTAAGAGTGCGAACCGATGCACCGAGGCATGGTCGAGTGTGTCGTGGTTGCCGTTTCGAGCATCGCGTTTGGCCTCTGTGGAGCGCGTGTCCTGGTCTCGGGCAGAATGTCTCACTCGCGCAGCGCGACAGTCCGGTTTCGTCTTGCTTTTCGGCGCGCAAAAGCCCAACTCTCGCATCGCGCATCACGAACTCCCGCAACAGAATACCATTGTCCAGCAAACATTCCCGTCATTGTCTGACGGGCCGCCGCAGCACATGCTGATTGTTGATGAAGGCCCTCTTGTTCTGCCGCAGACGGGCCATCCACCCGAGGCATACAGGGCGGACGTCTACACCAAATTGGCCCGGAGGACAGCTCCGCCATTGCACCTAGCACCAATTGGTGCGGATCGAATCGAGATTCTGGTTGTTTCGATGGATTTCGGCGAGTTCTTCGTCTTGTCGCCCGAAGAGCTGGGCTGGGGTTCGCCTGGTCCAAAGGTGGAACTTGGTAACTCCGCCACGCTGAAATTGAAGCTGTAAAACGCTTATAAGAATATGCATACATAAAACACTTCGAACACCCCCACCTGCAAAGCAAGCCCCTGATCAATTGGGCCACTTTCTTCAGCTTTTTCAGAAGCCCGGATAGCCGCAAGCCGACTTGCCACCACCGCCTTGTCGAAGAACGGACCTCGTTTCCCGCATCGCCCACAGCTCTTAGACGAATGTTTTCGTGGCGAGAGGCCCGGGAGGGCAGGGGCCTTGTCTTCAATATTCCTTCATTTTCGACTTCCCCTCTCCTTTCCGAAACCGTTGACGTATAACTTAGTTACTCCGTAGTTATACGTGAACAACATGCCATGCATCGTACTTGGCCCCGTTATGCGTTCCATGATATGACTGTACTGTAGCACATGTTGACAGGATTGGTTCTCAAGTTCCGAACTTGCATGACCTTTGGGTTCACAGTCCCCAAGTTGATGACGCTTCACTTTTGCAGACGGTGACTGTGGTGGTCAACCACACAATATTATTACTCATACCATGCACAGCCTGGCAGTTATTCCTCGTATCAGCAGTGGCAAACCGCTCGTGCAGGTCCAAGCCTTGTCAGTTCGGTGCCAGTGTTTGTATCCTGTATTTTTCGATGAATGGTCATTGTCGGTGTCCCAGCGCCAGTGCCGATGATCCGTCGTCGGTGGGGGGTGCGAGGCAAGCATAACTAACATCAACCAAGCCATGGCTGGACCTGCAGCACATGGGACATGCTTATCACGGCTCCATCGCCAGAGGCGGCTCTGTCAAAGGAAGTAACTACATAGGTAGTTACCGCATCGCGGTTCATCTTCTTCTCCGTCCAATGAACTCGAGTGTCCTGACGTGGCTTGTTGGCCAGCCCCTCACCAGGAACCCCAATTAGTCCAAAGACGGCGGCCCCCTTCAAGAAGAGGGGCTTCAAGAACAATCTGGCGGGGCCGGCCCTCGAGGTCTTTCCCCTGCTCCGCCCGTCATCGCAACATGGCAAAACTTGAACTGCAAGTGCCCTGGCCCCGATTTTCCCGACGCGACTTTCATGCTTGATGCACTTAACAGAATACGGAGTACGCTAAGCTAGGGCATGCGCTAGTTCCCGTTGCGATAACCTCATAAATCACACTGGGTGGATCCAGATCGTCTTCCGTCCAACGTCACACGTACTCCTATGCGAAATGCGAGAAGTCTACGGGAGTACGGAGTACTCCGTAAGTGTTACACGCTATCATGTAGGTAGGTAGTTAACTTATCGGGGGAAGCGGTCATGAAATGAAATTTCAGAAGGATGCTGGCTGGGGCTTATGCGGCACAGAATGCATGCATCCGTTCCACCTGCACGTCAGTATCACATATCACAACTGCAAATGTGCTCAAGTTGGTTGCTTCAGAAAGGCAGATAACTAGACTGAAGAGAAGAAACAACTCGACCACCACCCTGCGAGTTCCGTTTAGTTATTTTTACTCCGTACCCCGTGCTCCTACGTTCTCTTCAGCTGGATGCAACGCAGGAATGTTTGCAGCACCTTGACTCGGTCACACCGCGAGTCTCAATTAATTGCAACCTAGCTAGCCCCTGCCTGACAGCAACTGTTGTTTATGCGGATCAATATTCTGGCGTCGTACCGCGTGATACTACTTGGCCACACCTGTTCCATCTCCACTGATCATGCCGGCAGTAGTTGGTATACGGAGTACACCAACTGTCTAGTTTCAAAACAGAATCGAGTCGGCGTGTAACTTACTGCGGTGGCAGTAGTTAAGTAGGATGGGTCTTCCCAACTTTTGGTGGCGAAAGGTACAAGTCGACTATCGTTCCTGGTCTCGAACAAGCAGTGGCAATTGCTGGGGTTTGCCCTCGATGACTTTGAGTGTTTGCCGCACTGGACGCTGTCTCACACCTATGTTAGTCCAGGTGACTGACCCAACATCAGCGATGTCAAGAGATGACATCTACGCACTTGACGACTTTGGTCTCGGAACCAACGGGAACAACCAAAGACGTTACGTTAACTGTCCAACGTGCAACACCCCGCCCAACCCTATAGCCGGAAAACGCAATCACTCTATCCCAAGCTCATTCAAAATCAACTTGTACTCCTCCGCTTCCGCCTCCATCTGCTCCCGAGTCCTGGGATTCCGGTCCGCATCCTCGATTTTGGGCATACGACCAGCAGGTGCAGGACGACGTTCACGATCCCACAAGGCACCACCAATGTTCCCATCCTCAGTAGCCATCTTGACATAAATAGCATCAGGACTATCGCCCACATCGCCCTTCTTGCGAGGAATGACGTGCACATGTAAATGGGGAACGGTCTGGCCCGAGTCCGGCCCATCTTGCACGGCGACAGTGAAACTTCCCGAGAGCAGGTCCCCGGGCACGGGCAAGTATTTCTGCGCCAGCATTCGCTGCGTGAGCTGGACGGTGCCGAAGAGATCTGCTGTTTCGGTGGGGGACAGGTCTGTGAGGCGTAGACGAGACTTGAGTGGACACACGAGGACGTGGCCGGGAATGAGGGGCTTCAAGTTGACGAGAGCAAACGAATGTGGTGTCCGGAGGAACACCTGGTAAACCCAACGGTTAGGATCCTCTCTTCGCATGGCGCAAATTGACAGAAAGACCAAAAAAAAAAACACACACACACACAGCATGATGATGCCATACCTGATTCGTGACCTCAAAGGGGCCAAAATGTATCGACATGCCATGTACCTTTGTAGAAGCCGTCATGTTTCTGTGCGGAGATGAGGATGAGAAGGATCTGCCTATGCCGAGCGCAGATCGAAGCATGGTTTGTGGGTGGACGGGGCGGCCCTGACTGACTGACTGCTCCACTCCTGGGGGATCAGGAGACCGTTCAGTTCAAATCATAACTTGGCTGGTTGGATTGGTATTTCTGAAGGGGCACGGAACAACGACCTTTACAGATACGAGGTTGGTCAATTGGTGAGGTGCATGGGGAGGCGTCGCTGGACCAAGTTGTTTGTTTGTACTCCGTACGGAGTACTCCGTAATGGTGACGTTCAGCCCCTTCCTCTCTCCGACTTGACTAATAAGGTTGCATGTCCCGCCAATTGCCAACCAAGGGTTGCCCCCACTTGTTGGCCACGCGTGGTGATGGAACAAGCTGGCTGGTAAGTTATCATAGTTTCCGTCAAAATATTTACTATAGCCTTGGGGACAAAGATGGCAAATGGAAAGAGAGGGAGGTAGCATCTAAATCGCCGCTGCAACTCTCCAGCCGGCCCTACAACGTTACTTGGGTAAGGTAACTAGTTAATTTGCGGCATTGCATACGGCGTAGATAGATGCACATGGGCAGCTCTATAGACCGACGTACAGAGAGAGCTTCTTTTGTCGACTTATTGACACCTTGGGGCTTCTCTAGGCCTCCTGAGAGATATCGTGTAATCATAGTAATTCACCAGGTGGCAGGCATTCAACCCGTGTGGCAAAGCGTCATGTCCCGAAAATCAAGGTTACAACCTGCACTTCACGACACAGCCTCGCTTGCATGCTGCTAGGAAAGGCACAATACAATCCTTGTCTTTGCTTCTATATATCGTATCAAAAAAGTCATACGCGTCAAGAGGTAATCTCTATCTAGCCCCAGCTATCAGGTACTTCTGGCACAGACCGGTTGAGTGGCTCGCGCTCCTCTTCTCCGTCGTGCTCCTCGTCCCAATGAACTAAAAATGACATTAGCGGTGGACAGAATCCAGGTGTCGAGGCCTGCAGGCTTACCAAATGGTACGATGACAAAGCTACAGAGCAATGCAAAAGAGAATAGACCGGCGAGAGCAACGAAAATGGCCTGCGGGTAGCTGGCGACCGTTGCGGCGTATACACCGTTGAGTATAACTGGACCGATGACTCTGACGAGGGCCTGGAGCATGCCAACTGCGCCGAGGGCCCTGCCGACTCGATCATGGGGAACATGTTTCGTTATGACTGACTGGATGGTGGCACTTCCAAGTCCGCCGAATGCGGTGAGCAGCGCAGAAGCAACGAAAGGCCCCGGCGCTCTGGCGAGGACATACCCGACATACCCTGAGATATCTGAAATCAAGGCGATCCGGAGGATCCATATGTCCAGGTGGTCGGCGCCGCTGTTCTTATCCACAGGCGTGATGCCAGAGGCTCGTCTTCTCTCTGCGGCAGGTCGGACACGGAAGAAGTAGTTTATGAGCGGAAAGATGCCCATAAGAACGACAACTCGGAAGAAGGAGGCCGCGGCAACGAAGCGCGAGGTTTCGGGGGTCTGCCAGCCAAATGTGAACTCGGCATAAAGCATGATGACTTGACCCGCCGCCATGGCGGTCCCCATGATGATCATGTCGCAGGTGGCCAACGCCAACAGGTTGAGGCGAAGTCTGGTCGAGGTTCCTCGTCCTCTGGGCCACAGAATAGACAGAGACGATAGGGGGTTTCTCTCCCGAGCCCAGGCAATCCAAGACCGCGGTCGGGCTTTGCGCTCCTCTTGTTCCTTGCGATGCTTTTCCCGAGCGGCAAGTTGCTTTTTCCGAGACAGAGAGTCAGGAATAATGAAGGCAACGCAGAGAACGAAGAGCGAGTGAGCGGCGAGGCAGATGTAGAATATTGCAACTAGGCTCCCCGTCCACCTAACAACTTCTCCGCCCAGAAGCTGGCCCACGGCTAGACCAGTGAACAGACAAGCGTGGATATAGCCGATGGCCACAGCACGTCTGGAGGGCGGCGTGCAGTCGCTGGTGTAGGATTGTGTCAAGATGTTTCCAGCCGTGAAGGAACCCGTCATTCCGTCGAAGATGGACCCGAGAATCAGCCAACGATAATCGACAGCATCTGGAAACTTGGCCGCTAGGATAGTTATGAATTCGCCGAGTAATCCACCAAAGGATGCGACAGCAAGTAACCGGCGACGGCCATATCTATCGGATAAGTGACCGAAGCGAGGCGCAACGTAAGCGCTGAGCAAGCCGGTGCAAAAGCTCATGATTAGCATGAAGGTCGCAACACGCTTCTGAACCTCGGGGTCTCTGCATTGGGGATTGTTGCCACCGAGGATGATGGGGTTAATCTGCAGGTCTGGGTGCAGATGCTCTTGGCTTGCGTAATAGCGCTGGCACACCAGATCGAGAATCCTACATGGACGAGAAGCGATATGTTAGCCAAATGCCACAACGCGCAAGACTCTCTGCCAGCGTCGGCGGCTTGGGGGAGGGCCTTCTTACAGATTCAGCTTTGGCACAATCACACTTCCAAAGGCAAGCGTGAAGATGGAATAGGGAGCTAGTAACCAATATACCTGCATCCGTCTGGTCAGCCGAGAACAGGTACTCCGTACCGGATGTGAGTTTCCGGCACTTACAGAGGGTCGTTGCCACCAGGGCAGCCCTTTGAAGTCTTCCAAACCATCCCAGCCTCGGTTGGTGTCGTGGTTGCCTTCGCCTATGGCTCCATGAGCAATCTCGTCAACACCTGTGCCCAGCAGACGGGTTGTCTCCGTCGGATCGATCGTGATCATATCCGGCTCGACTGCCGGGTCATGCTGCGCCTTAGTGCCGTTTCGCCGGGCCACCATCTTGCGAGAGGGAGTCGCACAGAACGTGTATCGTGGGCTATAGTTAATCCGTATTCCTCAAATTTGCTCGATCATGGATGGGTTACAGGCTGAAGGTCGCAATCGAGTTGTTGTCAGGTGTGACCTCAAGATTCCTGTGTCTCGGCCGTGTGGGGCGGTGATAGAGCTGCGAGCAAGCCCATGTCGCAGAACCGCTGTGAAATTTGTCGGAAGCGAAAGTCGGGGAGCTTGGAGACTGCCCAGGCTGTCGGGCAAGGCTTGGACGTAAATAGGCTCTGGGGGTTTGAAGGTTGGGCTGATGAGCAATGCTTCGAGGCCGAGGAGGGGGAAATCAGTGGGTGAACATTGGATGAATGATGACGAAACAAGACAAGCACGTCCTGGAAACGGGGTTCAAATACCGGTACTCCGTCGAGTGGCGCCGCCGATTAGTTAATATGTACTCCGTACTCCGTAGGCGTACATACCTACCTGGTAACTTACATACGGAGTACAGACCAGGCGTTCGTATTGTCTGGACGAAGCGCAACCATTTGTTCCGTACTTGCGGACCAGAGATCCAACCACGGTCTCAAGGGCCCCCCATGGGACATTGATCACTGATTATTGATCATGGATAACTGAGGCCAAACAAGATTCGGCATTCACTAGTGTCGGTCTCCCGTGCCTGAAACACCTCAATCGATCAATTGATTCAATGTTTGTTGGGAATCGGGTGCCTGATGCGTCCCAACGAGGAAGGTAATAATAGGTCACACCCTTGTTGCTGCAAGAGACCACGTCAGGTACACGCCATCAATTGTTCGTTGTCCCATGAAGAAAGGTCTGGGCCATTTCGCCCGCATCATGGTCTAACGGTTGTCGTGTCGAACAGTCCGCCGGCAGTCATCAGGCTAGGAAAGGTTTAAATGTTAGGTTTGGGTTTGGGACGAGACAAAAAGCGGACGAGGCGTTACGCGGCGTCGAGCCATTGAATGCCCATCCAAGCTGATGTCCGCTCCGCAAATAGTGAACTGTTGTCCACTCAAATTCTGATATCATGACGTTGCATGGGGTCGAGATGGAGATGCACGACAACTCCGCAGGACTTGGGCATCGTCGGGTTTGCGGGCACGCCATCCCAATCCCAGCTGTCTGTCTCCGTGATGATCTGTCATACGGTCAGACCGATTGACTGGTCAGGGCTACTTGGCCCGACTGAGGCTGTACTCCGTACCTGACGGAAGTCATCAATTTATCAATGCCCACTGGATCAGTTTGAACCAATCTAGATGGGGGAACTTCACGAAGCTTGGACCCAAGCGGACTGGTGGAGTTGACTGCGTCGGTTGGCATCTTGTCGATGCAAAGGGAGCAAATGTGGGTGGGTATCATTGTCTTCATTTGAATCGCTGTGTCGGCAACCATACGGACTCATTTGCGCATGCGCATTGATGGAAAATACTCGAAATAGGCAGCTTCCTGATACCCTCCCAGGACAATGCATACTTAGTCATGGGCCATGTCGGTTGGCGGAAAAAGATTGTTGATAAGTTACACTAACTCCGTAGACAGACAGACAATGGGCAGCTGTCCGCGGTGTGTTGAGGTACTCTCCGCCACCAATCAGCGCGCATGACTAAGCAATCCACCGCAACCTTAGCATCGGGCGTCCAACATTTTCCTAGCTTCGGATCGCGAGACGAGACCAGGCCTTCACGAGCACAGTGTATCCGCCACCCCTCGTCGCTGTACCATTCCCAGCACTCGTCATCATGCCGGTTGTCAAGGGAGGCGTCTGGACCAATATTGAGGATGAGATTCTCAAGGCCTCTGTCTCCAAGTATGGCCTGAATCAGTGGGCACGCGTGTCCTCTTTACTGGCGCGCAAGACGCCCAAGCAGTGCAAGGCACGATGGAACGAATGGTTGGACCCGAGCATCAAAAAGATAGAATGGAGCAAAGAAGAGGATGAGAAGCTCCTGCACCTTGCCAAGATTATGCCCACGCAGTGGCGGACGATTGCTCCCATCGTCGGTCGAACTGCCAACCAGTGCCTGGAACGGTATCAGAAACTACTTGACGAGGCCGAGGCCCGCGAGTCGTCAAGCTTGGGATTGATGGGTCCTGATGGTGGCGAGACGCAAGCACCCAGCGCCGACGATGTCAGAAGGTTGCGTCCGGGTGAACTCGATCCCGATCCCGAATCCAAGCCGGCTCGACCTGATACGATCGACCTCGACGAAGACGAGAAGGAAATGTTGAGCGAAGCTCGAGCTCGCTTGGCCAACACAAAGGGAAAAAAGGCCAAGCGGAAAGCTCGAGAGCGCCAGCAAGAAGAGTCTCGTCGCATCGCGACACTACAGAAGCGACGAGAGCTCAAGACGGCCGGCATCAACATCAAAGTCGTCACACGGAAGAAGGGTGAAATGGACTACAACGCCGACATTCCATTCGAGAAAAAGGCAGCACCTGGATTCTATGATACGGTTGAGGAACAAACACAAAATGAAGTACAGCGTAGAGCGTTCGACCCCCAGAAGCAGAATCTGGCTACAAAACGGAAGGGCGATGATGACGAAGATGGCGACCGCAAGAGGAGAAAGAATGAAAGGGGGGGTTTGTCTGAATCACAAAAGGCTGCTATAAAGGCCGGTCAGATGCAGAAAATTCGAGAGGCTGAGCAGAGCAGCAAGCGCCGACCTCTAAACCTCCCTGCACCACAGGTTAGCGAGGGAGAGCTGGAGGACATCATCAAGATGGGTAAGATGGGCGAAGCTGCCAATGCCGTGGCTAGAGAAAGCGACAATGAGGCGACGAGGGGTTTCGTCAATTCATATTCTACGCTCAACACTGGCGCACCTATACGCACGCCCAAAGCCCCGGAACAAGAAGACCATATCGCGAACGAGATTCGGAATATCCGTGCCTTGAACGAAACAAAGTCAGCCCTGTTGGGAGGCGAAAATACGCCTCTACATGAAGGCGCAGGCTCAACCGGTTTCGAGGGTATTGCTCCCAGGAAACAATCCATGGCGACGCCAAATCCTCTTGCAACCCCCTTACGATCCGAAGCTGGCGTTGGAGCAACACCTGGTCGTCCTGGACAGACGCCGATGCGGACACCGCGTGACAACTTCTCACTGAATCAGGAAGATGGTATACCTGTGCCGTCCGCCACACCGCGTGACGTGAGAATGCATGAGCTTACTATGCGGAACCGACTACGGTCGGGGCTTGCTTCGCTTCCAAAACCCAAGGATTCCGAATGGGAATTCGAGATTCCCGACGAGGAGCAAGAATCGGTGCGACGAACCGACACAGCAGAAGAAGATGCCGCAGAACGAGACCGAAGGGACCAGGCTATACGTGCCGCAGAAGAGGAACTGGAGCGGAGACGAAGAACACAGGTCATGCAGAGAGAGCTGCCACGACCATCGACTGTTGACTTGATCAGCCTGCTCAAGAAGGCTGACGGCATGCAAAATGCCGCGCAAGCAATGATTGCCAGAGAGGCAGCATTGCTCATGGCAAATGACGCAGCTCGATTCCCTCCAGCCGGCTCACAGGTCGTCAAAGGCGCCTACAGACCCATTGAGCGTTTTGACGACGACGAACTTGCAGACGCTCGCCTCCTGATACTGTCGGAGACCAAGCCTCGTCCCAAATCCGAGCTTATCCAAAATTTCTTCGAGGGCCGAGCAAAGAACTCGATGCTGCTGGGATTGGGATGCTACAACGACGATGAGAAAGAACAGGACGCAGCGATGCGAGCTGCATTCGATGTAAGTCAGCTGAATCAGCCCTCTCTCTCCACCTCACTAACAACTTGCAGGCCGTCCAAGATATCATCATGGCTTCAGCAGAGCAGGGAGCCAAGCTAGAGAAGAAGCTGGCTCTTCATCTTGGCGGGTACCAAAAGCGACAGAAGATGCTCAAGGACAAGGTCAACGATGCCACGGACGCATTAGAAAAGGCTAGGAACGCCCTGGGCGGGTTTAAAGTTCTAGCCATATCCGAGGACGTCGCCATCGACCGACGACTGGAGGCGCTACGGGAAGAGGTCATGTATGTCACCAAGAGGGAGAGGGAGGCACAGGAGGCGTATAGAAAGGCGAGTGACGAGCTGTCCGCTTTGAGAACGAGTAGGAGCAACGGATATCATTGAAACCAGCCAACTTTGGGGGGTTTTTTTTTTTTGAAACGACCAAGAATGCAATGGGACATGATCCCGTTTTATACTTTTTGTATTAAAGTAATATATAGGACGACGATGACGAGGCCAGTCTGGCCGGTATTGCAATCATTTGACACCTGTGGGAGCAAGGTACTGCAAAGCTGTCCATTAGAGAATGCACTCATTCTGTAACACATTCCCCATATCCCAACAAAGGCTAATGTGATGTTACGTCCACGTCCTAAAGCCCGCCGCATATGCACCCGTGCAGGCCCTCATGACAAGGCAGGCAGGACGTAGTTAAAGCCCTCACTTCACCTCGGTCTTCTTGACGTACTTCCTGGCAGGTAACCTCTTCAATTTGAGGGGAAAGATGAAGGCTGTGGCGACGACAGCCATCAAGACACAAAAGCCAAACGTAAGTCTGAGGGACGCCTCGTATGCCCGTATCACCTGCTCCTTGTACGGGTCATCCAGCTGGGCAACGGCCTCGACCGACGCCCGCGCCTGCCGAATGACACTCTCCCTCAGGTCGCCGCTCACAAACCCGTCGAGATAGAAGACGAGGGCGTTCTGGAGCAACAGGCTGCTCACGGCTATGCCGAGGACCATGCCGAGGCTGCGCCAGAGGATGAGCGTGCTCGACACGACGGCCTGCTCGGACTGCGGCGACGAGGCCAGGACGGCCATGAACCCGCCGGGGAACTGGAACCCGCTGCCGATGGAGGACGGGACGAGGGCGAGGACGTAGGCGGCGGAGTGGAGGTTGCGGCGCATGCAGAAGAGGCAGACGGTGCCGGCGAGGTAGGCGACGGCGCCGCAGACAAGAGGCCACTTGAGGCGCCGTGTCCATGTAATGGCGAAGCCGGTTACGACGCCGAAGGCGGCAGATACAAGAGTCGGCAGAACGAGGCGAAGGCCCGAGTCGGTGGCGGACATGAGGAGGACGGCTTGGAAGTAGAGCGGGCTGTTGGCGGTTAGCGACCGAAACTGGGCTCAAATCGACTCCGACTGCACAAGGTTTCGAAAAAGGGGGAAGCATACATGTTGAAGAAGATGGCGTTGGAGAGCAGCGCGGCAATGCTGTTGGAAAAGATGAGGTTCGCCCGCGGAGTCTGCCGGAGGAGATGCAGCGGCATGATGGGCTTCGCGACGCGCGACTCGATCCACAGGAACGCCGGGAAGCACACGGCAAAGACGGTGAGCGAGGCGACGACGAAGGGATGCGACCCTGGGAATCAAATGTCAGTGTGTGTGTGTGTGTGTGTGCCTGCCTGTGCTCGTCGGATCGCTGGCCCGCGGCGCGGCATGACTGGAGGAAGAAGCCGTGGCCGACGCCCTGCACTTACACGGCATGACGTTGCCACCGAGATTCTGTACAATAGGATAGGTCAGTCAGCCCAGGCAGACGCGAAGAATAAAAAAAAGAAAGAGAGAGAGAGACACCCGGCTTGCACACGGGGGAGCAAAACCTAGAACAACGTACGAGTCCGAGTATGAGGAACGAGATGGACACGGTCAACAACACCGAACCCTTGGCATCAAACTCCCTAAGAGCCTGCATGATGGTCTTCGTCTCCCCCACGACGCCCAGGCCGTTGGGTATGGCCACCGCCGAGATGAGCAGGCAAATCACCAACGGGGGCACCTGGACGCCGAACTCCCATCTCCAGCCGAGTGCTTCGGCCATTGCGCCGCCCACAGCGGCCCCGAGGGCCGAGGACACCCCGTAGCTCATGTTCATGTACGACTGGTAAGCGCCTCGTCGCCTGCAGACGGTGTCAGCTTGTCAGCAAAAAAAAAAAGGGGGGAAACGCGGCCCGCGTTGGAAACAAAGGCTACTACCCACTCAACGGGCACCAGGTCACTCGTGATTATACTCCCAAGCGTCATGCTTCCTCCCGCTCCGAGTCCGCAAAAGGCCCTTGCCACCACAAACGTCTCAATGCTATTTGCCAATGCACACGCCAGCGTGGCCAGAGCAAAGATGGCCAGAGTCCCCAGGAACAAGGGTTTCCTACCCATGGCGTCGGACAGCCGTCCCAGCAGCGGCTGGAAAGCGGTGGATGTTAACAAGAATGCCGTCGACAGCCAGGAGGCCGAGTTGGCGGCTCCAAAGTAGGACGTGATGACCGGGTGGGACGAAGCCATGATGGTGCCGTCGAAGCAGCCGATGAACTGCACCGTGAGCAGCTGTGAGAAGATGAACCAGAAGCTCGAGCGTGATGTGCCGTTCAAGAAGAGGACCGGCTCAGACTCGCTCAGTCCGGAGCATGTGGGAAGACCGCGGGGGGAGGATGACCGTGGACTGAGAAGTGGTGATCGTTCCGAGGCGGCGTCGTGTGCGTCTCCATCTCGCACGCCTCGTTCGCAGTCTCGAATGCGGCCGGTGCTGGCTTGGTTGGGCGTCGCAGGCCGTAGCCGTAGCGTTGCCAAATCCGCTGGCTCTGGCTCTAGTATGGGGCCGGAGGGAGGGAGGGAGCGGGAGAGCATGTCGATATCCGGTGCATCGTGGCTCGTGGCATGGCCGGACACGTCGACATGTTGCCCGTACCGGGGCGGGCGGCC